>CANUEZ040000097.1:2400000-3600000 GCA_948099385.1 Fasciola hepatica
ACTCAACACATTTGTTGCAGCCAAGAATCTGGATGGTTGTCTCGTGACAACGGCTTTAGACTTAGTCACCTGATATGCTAAGTAACAAATCTCCGAAAGGAAACTTCCTTGAACACCACAGGTGATTTTTAACAAATTCGACAGAGTTGTACAAAAGCTGCAACTCATTTTCGTGTTGTTAATGTTATAACGGATCACTTTGTGCCGATTCCGAACTTGGATCCATTTTTGCCTTCAAATGATTAGTAGCCCTCAAAGAAGATTTTACGGAAACCAGTGTACGCTACTGAGAAGTAGCAAAACATTATAACACCAATAAAGTGCTAATAAACAGAAACTATGTACTCACCGATGGCGCTTTCTTTTGAAGTGCCTAGTAAAGGTCCTAAAAGCTCCATAACTTTTGATCTTCTAGCCTACCATTGTGATAACTTCATGCTTATTAGGGTCCATATTTTAACCCACACCTGGTCACCAAGGTCTCTATAGACGTGAAGACTAAACTAGATCAATACTTAGCAACGCCCGATTTGCAATGCGAAGTCCAAGACAGCACGAAATAACTGTCTCAGTTACCATATTTTAACTTTCATCTTTAATGCGTGCATGAATGGGGGTTCCAGACTGTAACTGGTAAACTTTCCAGACTGGATTACAGCGCTTGATTTACGTCACCGTTGCATACCTTAGCTCCCATCCGCCCCTGGTTTTCATCTACACAGCAGCTGATTCCCACAGTGAAATTCACAACAGAGGCCGAGGTGTAACGAATGTATTTGAATCAATCAATTTGACCGGCATGACTTACGCATCGGCGATTCTCGGGTATTCGCGTAATTACCAATGAGGATTGAGATGAATCTCATGACACCTAAAATGATAGAAATGCAAACGTCTGTAAAACTAGGGTTGAGAACCGCTCATATGCTTCCTTCTCGTTACCCTTTTTTTATAGACCCATACGAAGTTTTTATTACCTCTTAGAAGTTAATTATACACGCTTATTTATATTTTTACCACTGTCTATTCATATAATAACCTGCGAATATTGCATAAAGGAGTGATAATTAGGTGATGACTTCAAACTCCCAATTCGGGAAGTTGACGCGTATCGGTGAGGCTTCCACTGAGGACCCTGTATTAGCCCGTCACCGTCTCTGACGCATTCATACTCGTCTGCCTGACAAACTCAGTCTATGACTAGCATCGATACAATGAGTGATCCCTTTGTCTAGGGAACCTCTCTCCATCACAATGTCTGCTCCTTCACACACGCAGACTCTTATCCAGGTTGAGTTCGATAAGCGTAAGTCAATCGAGCAAACAGGCTCCGTATCAAACAGAGCCTAACAAGTAGACGGCGGACAACCATACGCATTCTCGCATTTTTGTATTACCTAAAGTTTACTTCATCAAACAGACGTGGAGTTTTACTCTCAACTTTTTGTACTGTATCTTCTACATTGGACACGCGTAGGTGGTCTGCCTCAGAATGGGTACATTCTATCTTGAGCTGGTGTGTTTGTAGAAATTGAGCTGCCCGAAACGAAATCTCAAGAAACACCAATTAGGACTGGAGCCGTTCTTCCTTCAGCATATAATTACGGTTTCTTTGAGGGTATGAAATGTGTTAGGGAAAACGTGAACAATGTGACAGGTAGGCAAAAACTGCTAAATGGTGTCACGTGATGTGGAGGTGGAACACACATGCGAGATGTGCTAACCGTTATAATCAACTCCCAAGATTGCACCAAGATGAATCAAACGCGTACGATGTATCTGATCGTGCATGGAAAAGCATGGATGATGACTAGAGTGTATGCTGGACAAATGAACAGCGATTGATTCAAAAGGGATTTCTCGTATTACATGTGATTAGGACACAAAATCGCCACAGCATTTCCTCGTCTTGCTGGTATCTAAAACCCAAATTCTTTCAAGTATTGTAGTCTGCTGATCCTTTATTGATTTCGAAAGGTGATCTTTTAGCTGAAAATCAGAAACTACAAAGCTTAACCATTCTTCCTCACTTTAAGCGATTGAATCACAGCATGGAAAACAACTGTTTATTCATTCTTTGAATGTTTTGGATTCTGGATAGACTCACATACGAGTACGGAACAAATACGTACTGAATTTTATTATTATCGTGTTACTTCTTCACCGGTAAGCACTACCGACAGAAAATAGTATAAGTATGCTGATATTTTTGCATAATATATGCAAACAACGATATCACAAAACACCTTCTTACACGCATTGAAAACGATGGTTAGACGAAAATGATATCTTTCCGACATCTAGCCACGGATACTCACGTATAAAATTTATCAACGTGATCAGCTCTGTCTTTGGTGTCTAACCATGAGTGCATCGCATTTGCTGTCACGGCTACTAACTAGTGGGACGAATTCCTGAAGTTCACTGAACAACCGTTTATGTGGAAGATGTAACGAAAATACGATAATAAATTAGCACTTGAGAGCAAGGGGAAAGTTCCTTACAAGGAAGTGTTTACCTTCTTACGGTGGTGGCAACAAAAATGGTTGAACTAGGTTGTTATGCTGGTATAATTTAGGTCTATATGGTGGGCATGCTCAACGAATCCAAACGACTATTAGCTGTCCAGGTTAAGCGCTCCCTTCAGAGAACGACCTATTGTCCCCAAAGCCAAGCCTAAACTCAACAATACGGAAGTGGTCATATCGTAGAACGGAAAGCTGTGACAACAGAACAAGACGAATATCAAGCCGATCGTTTCAGTCGATCAATAACCGCAGATCAGAGAAGGGATGGTGGATATATCGAAAGTGGCCCACGACAGACGAAGATGCATGCTGATTCATCAATGGAACTCAGTGGGATTTTGGGCAATCGGCAAGATAGTCTACGTGAATGGCTACCAGTTAAGCCATCAAGCGGATCAATCGGATTATCGAAACGGAAATTGTGGTCAAAATAATCAACCTAATGGCAACAGGCACCTGGTCGGAAAGGAGCAGAAAGGCTCAGGCAGCCAGAGGATCGATGTCACTACATTTGGGTCTGGAAAAAGAACTATATGAATGGTTGTACATGCTTTGCCGACTGAACTTGTCTGATTGCTCACAAGCAAGTGTTCCTTGCGCATCTTGTCTTCAATACAGTATTACAGCATTTGTGAAACGGAACTCCGAAAAAGCTTGTAATACGAAGAAATTTCTTCTTGATATGTCACTTCAGGCATTTACGTATATGGTACTGGGTGAAAGAGAGTATATGTGCAACTATAGATAGCAGTGAGTGAGTAAGTGTGCAACAAATCCGGTGACTTTACAGCGTGCTTCAACTTGATGAACCTTGTCCTTTGTGTAAGCGACAGTAAGTGTGAAATGTGTAACCAAATGGCGTGAAAAGACAGGTGTGAAAAACGAAGATGTGAAAAAAGAGGTGCAGGGCTAGGGAGAAAGTGCGCATGGGAACCATAAGAGAATTGCTTGTTACGGCCGTGGCAACAACAACTGTTGCACGAGGTTAATTTGCTTACGCAATTCCGGCGTCAGCAGTCGAAATGCTATGGCTTATGTCGCCATCAGTATTCGTCTGCCTAATCCTTTCGCGTGAATTCTGGGAGTTGTCAGGACTGGTCTGAAAGCTGTCACTGTGACGACTTGACGTCCGCTATCCACCAGATGTTGTAAGATTGCTCTTATTGACAGTCCAAACATTTCCTTTGCGTAAAGAAGCCGGGACATGTTCTGATATCCGCTTAGACCGGCGTTTTGTCGTGTGTCCAATATACTGTGCACTAAAAGAGCACGTAAACTGATATAGAATAAAAGATTGAGACTGATGAGGCAACCCGTCCTTGGATTGTTAAACAATGGGAGGCTTGGTATTTGTTAAGATTCAGATATGTGCAGTGGGAAAGAACTTCCTGAGAGTCTTAGATAGGCGTAGCTCCAGTACTTCTAAGGTTTTGTCACTCTTGAACGGGACAGTTAGGAAGGCATCCTTTTCTTTGACCATTTGCGCTTTCATTTTGTGTCTCTTATCTTTCATATTTTGACGAATAAACTGTTCTGGATAGACTTTGTTGTTCACGTGTGTTCAAGTCCTTGGGCAATCGTGTCAGGACTACAGATGTTTCTTGATCTGTAGATCAGACTGCTCACTAGGTTTCTTTGGTATCTTAGGGAAACGAAACTTAGGAAATGTACGTATTGCCCCAACCATGTGGATTTCCGACACAGCCTTCTTTCTGTACGTCCGTTCTTCATTCTACGCGATCCCACATCGAGAAAAGAGAAAAAATTGTCCGTCTTTATCTCTGCTGTAAACGTGATCATTGCATGGGCATTGTTGAATGTCCTAAGTAGTTCGGTAATATCTTTTGCTGAGTCACAAACTATGAAAGTGTCGTCCGTATATCCGGTATACATATATCGACTGTCGATGCTGCTGCGTAGTGGTCCACTTTCGAGTTTGGCTAAGAATATATCCGCCAGAAGGGATCCAAGCGGTGGTCCCATTGCTACCCCGTCATTCTGTTTGTAGTATTAGCCATTGCACAGAAATTGTACATTCTATGTACATCTAAGGATTAGTTCCTTTAGCTTGGCCACAGGAATGTCGAGTTTGATATCGTTATCTGTCAAGTATTGACAGATGAAATCTACCTTCTCGATCAAAAGAACTTTTGGGAATAAGGATTCCACACTTTGAAGTTTTATCATCTCCAGAAAACAGAACAAATCTTTCGCGCTATAATTTGCTAGTGACTTGCGCACAGGTTCAAAAATTTCTGCAATCCACTGAGCTGTGGCTTGATAAGCTGAGGTGCTCATATCGATCACCGGTCTTAGGGGTATATGTGGTTTGTGTACCTCTGGTAGTCCATAGAGTCTAGGTGGCTGAGAGCCGCAGGGCACAAGCTAGTCGTACAGCGTTTTAGAAATAACTTTTTCTGACTTAAGCTGCTTCAAGATTCCTGTCAACTTAGTCTCAGCTCCTTGTATTTTGTCTTTCTCACTCGGATGGTAAGCGAACTTGCTCTCATCAGATAAAATAGTCATCATTTTTCTGTCATAGTAGCTTCGGTCTAAGTTCATAAGCAAGTGCTGTTTCCAGGCCGTCAAGTGAGTCAGATGATGCTGGTATGGAACTCTGTCTAAACCCTTGTACATAGTGTGTAAATGTTTTGAGCGATATGTTGGAAAGCAGTTCCTTCACGTTACTAGACTTTTCAAAGCATGGAAGTGGATTTTTCATGGCGTTATTGTTGGCATACGACTCAAAAATTTAAGCGTCTGTAGACTGTGTTGTCGCAGAAGTATATATTGTTGTGACCTTCTATAGTCGTACGCAAGAAGAACGACCGCATGGCAAGCAAAAACTGGATTCTGACCGTGACTAGTTGCGTTGTTTTCAGATGCACAATAACCAATAAGGAATGAAATCAACAAACATCGGAATATGCAACAGCCAATGAGAAACAAATCAGCGTATGCAGGATGTCTGGGCGAGTGATTCTAAATGGGAGATAAAGGATGGAGTATTGATCAGAGGTGTTATTACGACATCCAACAGGTAAATCAGCTAAGAGGCCGTATGACTGACTTGACCAAAAACTTACCTCCAAGTTCAGCTGCTTTCAGAATTCAAACCCAACGCAAAAATCAACACCCTATGCGGAATCTTGCAGTAGAGCTTCAGCTTCTTTGGATTACATGAGTTATAAGGTTTTTCTCAAAATGGACAAATTAAAGGGGCCATAAGGCAGTACGTTGCGTGTATTTTTGAACAACAAATGGAGAGCATGATCATTGCTCTACGAAGCTTCAATAGGGGGTTTTATCATAAGCGCCTCGACCAAGCTTCAAAGAGTAAGTTCATCGAAAAGGCGACAAAACCATGTGGTTTCATGATGAATACCAATAGATACCACATTCATACATAAGACTAAATGGTGAGGACAAGGGCAAGCCTAAGAAGCAAGAAACGAGTTAATTCTGTTGTTTTGTTGATCGATAGCCTTACACTGTAGTGCTCTGATTCTGCATGCTACTTTGCAATGTTACCCAGTTCGAAGTGAAATGCGTCGAAGTATAGAGTTGGCACCTTGCGACAGCCGATCAGAGTATTATTTTGAAATACACCGCACAATGAAGAATCCTACTGGTTGTTACAGACAGGGGAAGTGAGGCTCATAAAATTTTTCGTGTATCTACTCTTTGTTTGTTAAAGTTTCTGGTGCAGCAGTGTAACTCTAGCTGAAAACACGGGAAGAAAAATGTCCACGTCCGAGAAGTCCATTTAAAAAATAAGATGTAAGGAAAGGATCGGCGGCAGTACTGGTTAGTTTTGGCCGGGCCTTTGAGTACCAGCCAATTTTTAAGTACTTTCACGTAGTTCGTGATTTACCAAGGAAGTCTTTTCGTGGTCCTGAAGTTGAATTAATTCTCAAGGCCAAACGTTATCTTACAAAGGCTCCTTTATGAATTCCCTACGGATCCTCGCGCGTGGCGATCACTTCTAAGCATTTCCGATTGCCGTTGAAAAAGGTGTAAAAACGTCTGTTACGGAAGGCAAGTGGGCACTCAAGAAAACCTCGTGCTGGTTGGAGAGCTCCTCTGAGACATCATACTATTTCCAAAATGTCAATACCGTCAAGATCGTTTTCAAGCTTTCGTTCCCTTTTGGGGGGAATTTGATGAAGTATCCAATATCACCTAGGAAAATGAATCCAAAATTCGGTGCAATACCTTCCCCCCCCCCAGGAAAGTTGGTTCAATGAATAAATTGATGATTACGTCGTCCGCATTCATGTGTTTGAAGTTTTCAGGGGCGATCTGCCTGCAAACCCAAGAAACCGAAGAGGTGAAATGATCACTCTTATCCGTCGTTAGAGGGGCATGTCTCCTCACCTCTACTTCCAATTAAACACGATGAATATCACCTGCATTACCGTTCGTTGTAAGCCACCTTTTCTAAGTTGGTTTTGCCTTCATGCCCTCGTCAGTTCTCATATCGCACCAGATACTCCCGCTGATGATATCAGTCAGTTAACTGATTGCCTTTCCAAATATCTTATTACAAGTCATAATAAGTCCTTGTGCATAATAGCCGGTGATTTCAATAGACCTGACCTGTCCTTTTTATTCGCCTTTAGATTTTTGAATCTTGTGCTTTTCCCAACGAGCCTCGACGCCCTGTTGGATTAAGTATTAGTTAATTATGCAAATATTTTTAGTTTTTAAACGTGCCCCATAAACTTCATAATAAAAGTAAACATTTGACCAACTCCAGGTACTCATCGCTTACTGTCTGCAAGCGAACTTGCACCCCTGAGAATCTCTATAAGCTCAGGGCATTTAAAAGCCCCACCGATTTTTCCGTTTTTCTTTACGCGTTGTGTCCTCATACTGTAAGCACTTAACAGGCTATCTTTGATTTTGTTATCACTTGTGTTGGACCATGGAAACCTATTTTGTTCGACCCGATAGGTTCTTCTGCCCTCGCTTGAGCATAATCCGCAGAGCTAAATAAAAGGCGTACAAATCGGGCTGGCATCATGCTGTGAAAGAATTCTCCACAGTCATCATGAGCGAAGTACAAAATTTGAATAATCTGTATACAGACACAGAGCTGAGTGACAAGAACTGCCATGAGATGCGGAAAGCCCTGAAACAGTTGTGCTATGCTAGGCCCAAGCTGAACCTTGAAGATTTGAA
Organism: Fasciola hepatica; assembly: GCA_948099385.1. Lineage (NCBI taxonomy): Eukaryota > Metazoa > Platyhelminthes > Trematoda > Plagiorchiida > Fasciolidae > Fasciola > Fasciola hepatica. Next base: position 2,407,713 of record CANUEZ040000097.1, read on the forward strand.
TGGCCAGTTCAGCGTTAACTCCGACGTACCGTCACTTCCCCTTCAATTTATTGAATCCCATGAACCCAACCCTGTTACATCTAGAGTCCTAAGAGTTCTACAACAAGTCAAGAGCCATATGTCTGGTAGCCCCGACTTTCCATCACCAATGTTACTAAAAGCCTGCTATTTCAAACTCGCTCCCCCCTTGAGTGATCTATTTAGTCGTTGTATCGATTTGAGGAGATTCCCGATTGTTGGAGATCTGTACGCGTCACACTGATACCCAAGAAATGTCCCAGCAAATATCGTCCGATAGCCTACACGTCTGCATTGCTGAAAGTAGTTCAGAATGTACTCCCCGACGGCATAATTCCCCAAGTTTTCTGCCCCAACCCGACACAGTACGCCTACAAACCCTCTCTGTCAACCCTTGATACCGTGGGCTACAGTGTTAATTCTATTGCTTCTACTCTTGATCACGGTGACCGTGCTGTCAGGCTCATTTTTTCTAATCATACTGTTTACTTCCTGTGGTAGCCTAAACTTGTCCTCTTTTCAAGTTAACTCTGGTATTTTTCAGGGTGCAGTTCTGTCTCCATTTCTTTTCTCCCTTTATAGTAGTAAACTCCTCATTTCATGTAATCTCATTGACTGCAAATATGTCGATGATGTTGTACTTGAACATTCCTATAACGGAAATGGAAGTTCAAATTTTCTTCAAAACATACTGAAAGAACTTGACCACTGATCTAATTCCCATTCTCCTTCTCTTAACGTAGTAAAGTGCCTTGACGTTCCCTTCAATGTTCATTGTGAATCACACTACCAAACTGTTTCTAACAACGTCCCATATTATGAGAAGACAGATTGGCGAACAAGCACGTTTTCAGTGATTCATACTCATGCCATTACATCACAATATATTACGACAAGTTGAGGAATTGGACCAATTAGAGAAACAGGAAGTCATAGAGATTATTGGTGACATAAAAAAGGAAGGAAAATAATTATAATCTAGGCTTAATCAAGACCGGATGTGGATTGTACCTCGCATATTATGTCAGTTCTCATCTGGTCTGTGGCCTCTTGTAGAGTGAAGGGAGGGCCAGGGCAGCTTAAGAGCACACACAAATGGTTTTTGAGCCCACAGAGGGGGGTTGTGTAGGCGGATGCCGACAGCCTCAGCAGTGGCCAGGATGCGACATTTCGCTTGTCTTAATTGTCGACCCCGTATCCTATACAGAGCACGGAAAGCCTCGGACACGTGTGACTGGATTCAGCTATGTGCGAAACGACTGCGATAGTGAGCGATTTAATTGCTCCAGTGTTCAACCATGCAGAGTGGTGTTCGAGGATACGTTCAGACAAACGTCTGGTCGTGCGGCCGATGTACATTGTCCCACAGGAACAAGTGAATGAGTACACACAGAATGAGGCTGCAGAATCGGGTATTTTTTCTTTCAACCGCAAAGTCACTGCTGGTCTGGATTGGAACTACATCCGCTGATTAGCTGCGTAAAATGTTTTGCTGATGACGCCTGACAATCTTCTCTGGGTCTTCTCTGCCAACGCATCGCCTTTGAATGGCAAAGTTATGTATACTGGATTCCTTTCCACCATGGACTCTCTTGGAGTTTTCCGCTCTATCTGCATCATTTTATTAACTAGGCGGTCCGGGTAGCTGTTCTGCGTGAAAATCTTTCGCACGGTATGGAGTTCTTCCTCAATTGTGTCCTCCGAACATATTCGTCTCGCTCTGTCTACGAGGCACCTAATTAGGTTCCTTTTCACCTTAAGAGGCACGAAGCTGTAGAAGTGGATGTACTGTCCATTCCACGTCGCCTTCCTGTGTACGGACCGACTGATTGAACCATCTTCACGACGATTCATCCGAGGATCCAAGACGCCTATCGCGTTGTTTGATTCTGTTTCCATTGTGAACTGTAAGCTGTCATGAGCTGAGTTAAACGAACTTAACAGTTGACCTATCTGATCTGAGGAATTGATCACACAAAAGATGTCATCTACATAGCGTCTGTATAAACAATATCTATGGATCGTTGATTCAAGTGGGCCATTTTCCAACTTTGTCATAAAGACGTCGGCAAGCGGTGGTCCGAGTGGGGAGCCCATTGCTACCCCGTCCTTTTGGCGGTAGATCTGACCGTTGAACTTGAACTGAATGTTGTATGTGCAGAAGAATAGCAGCAACGGAGAAGGACAAAACGCAACAAATAGAGAAGTCTCTACCAAACATTTTACGACATCTGAAACAAAATGACATAATAGACTCTTCTATTTTCGAACGGATTCGGCTTACGCGGACGATCATTCCCAGATTTTACGGAGTGCCAAAGGTTCATAAGAATGCAGTCCCCCTAAGACCTATCCTAGACATGTGCAATTCCCCGTACCGTGCAGTGGCCAAATGGTTGACAACTCTGCTGGAACCGGTTAGACAGAAAATATCGAAACACAGACTAAAAGATACATTTGAATTCATAAGTTGTATAAAAGACCTGAATGTAAAAGAGCGACGGATGCTCTCTCTAGATGTCAGTTCACTTTTTACCAACGTTCCAATCGGTGAAACTATCGATTATTTATGTGACTATATCGAAAGCAACGCAATTGAGATAGGCATCCCTTTGGAAGCACTGAAACGACTGTTATTCTTCTGCATATACAACATTCAGTTCAAGTTCAACGGTCAGATCTACCGCCAAAAGGACGGACCACTGCTTGCCGACGTCTTTATGACAAAGTTGGAAAATGGCCCACTTGAATCAACGATCCATAGATATTGTTTATACAGACGCTATGTAGATGACATCTTTTGTGTGATCAATTCCTCAGATCAGATAGGTCAACTGTTAAGTTCGTTTAACTCAGCTCATGACAGCTTACAGTTCACAATGGAAACAGAATCAAACAACGCGATAGGCGTCTTGGATCCTCGGATGAATCGTCGTGAAGATGGTTCAATCAGTCGGTCCGTACACAGGAAGGCGACGTGGAATGGACAGTACATCCACTTCTACAGCTTCGTGCCTCGTAAGGTGAAAAGGAACCTAATTAGGTGCCTCGTAGACAGAGCGAGACGAATATGTTCGGAGGACACAATTGAGGAAGAACTCCATACCGTGCGAAAGATTTTCACGCAGAACAGCTACCTATGACTTCCTGTTTCTCTAATTGGTCAAATTCCTCAACTTGTCGTAATATATTGTGATGTAATGGCGTGAGTATGAATCACTGAAAACGAGCTTGTTCGCCAATCTGTCTTCTCATAACGTCCCATATCTCTCCATTGATAACCCACATCTACCCGAAACTCCTTTTATCCGCCACCCAGGAGTTACTCTAACTCACCAGCTTCGCTGAACTGCTCACGTTGAAACAGTCTTTACCAAAGTCAGGAAGTTTTCTTTTCTATCGTTCAGACAACGAAAACCTAGAATAATTTACAATCTTGTACTTCAGTTTGTAACCTCTTTGATTCTCCCTCGTTGGCTTTACTGCTCTCCTATAGTTTTTCCCGGTTTAAAAGGGAAAGATTTTGGTCTTATCACCAAATCCCTGGAATTTCTTTCCTTTTATAGCAACAATAATGGAGATATTCCCACTGGCTCTATCATCGGTAAACACTTTGATGTTTGCGACAAATTCACAAATAGGTTATTGCCTGACACCAATCATTACCTTCACTTCACACTCTCTAAAGCCATCTCATGCTCTCTCACCCGCTCGAAATTCAAAATACTTCATTCACGTACGTCTACAAATACAAAAAGCCTCATCCTTTGCCATGTCCACTTACCCGTAGACCACGACTAAGTAATCAACGGCCTCGTTACTCACCTTCGCCATTAATTAGATTGCATGTACAGCTGCGTTTTGCTTTCGCGCATTCATCTACACCTTCCAATAAGCCATTACACTTTTCTTTTGGAATCCTCTGTAAATCACTCATGTGCTGAAAATTCATCCTACATCGGATGACTTGACATGACTCATTGTAAACTCACATCGAGAGACCGACGCTTCTTCGGTAGAGGGTGGCCGGTTTAGTTACGGTGCAAACGTTGGTGGTGGCAAATCCACCTGAGCAGCTGAACGAATGGACGTGAGTATGACAGCACCAGGTGATAGACGCAGCTCAATGCGCTGCGTCGGGTCGGCGCAAAGGCCTGCATGGGAAATTCGGACACAGTCGTTCGCACTGGTCGAAATCCACCTCTGATGTTGCCGCCGCAGTGAAAGTGACATCGCGATATGACTAACCTTAGCCGGAAAATTCAGTTTTGGTCAAATGGTAAAATTCCACGTATTTGGCCGGCGTTCTTAATCGATAAGTACTTTAGAGCGTGTCAAAGGGCTTGCCTAATCTGCGAGAGCCAGATGACCTCAGATCGTCAAAAAATCATATCTCCGATTTGATTTTAGTCAGTCAGTGATCCATTTTGCCGCATGGGCTGCGGCAACCACAAGGCATGTAAAGAGGCTTGTATAGTTTATTTCCGTCACCTTACCATCGAATGACCAGAATGAGCTCCAGTTTTATCAGTTAGAGGTCAGATTTTGCTGCTTACCTAATGCCATGGTTACAGTTGTTTTCATCCATCGTTGGAAGGTTGTTCTAATCGGACATAGCCAAGGACCTTGACATCACTGTGGCATTTCTATCCGGAGGGCCAGTTGTTCGTCCTGGTGCATTCGGTTCGCAGAAGTAGAACAGCATATTTTTCTCCCAGGTGTTCCAATATTGACACGTCATACTAATCAGTGCGGATAACTGCTCTCAAGAAAGGCTAGCGTTACAATGCACCAAGAAATTACCTCGCCTCAATTTCTTTTATGCATTGAGGAAGAATGATCTGTTTAAGGCCCGATTGAATTCTGTGAGGTGGTGCCAAATTATGCACACTTCTTCCCTTGTTTATATTCGCTCTTAGTGATTCACACGAAGGTTGTCTGGGTTTATCAACATTTTGGTAGTCTGAGTTGGATGTGAACGTTTGCAGAATAGTGAATTATCATAACGTACGCAAGCATAAATATGAACGTTAAGCAGGTAAATGGAACCCGTAACGGTAAAGTCCAGCCTCATGGTAATGTATATTTACCGTTTACTTCAACCCATTTAAGCTTAGATATTACACTCGACCACAAATCCGTTTCCATCCCATATCCCTGAAAGATGGCATTAATAAGTTTTAATGTGAATTTCATGTTATAAAAACAAGAGAAAGAAATACAGACTTGTAGTTTTTCAAATCTAAGTGATAACTTAACAAATCAATTTGGTAGTTTTTCATATAAATCTTAAGGTTAGTAGGACAATTCAAAGCATTCTAAATGAGACTTTAACTGCTTTATATGGACCTTTGGTGCGCATTCAGTGACGAGCGCATGGGGAATCCTAGAGGGCTTAATTATGCCCCCATCAAACGGAGTAAAACTCGAAACGAAAGGCATGTGCTTGAAATTCACATTAGAAATTACTGGTCATCCGTAGAAACGGATTTGTGTTCGAGTGTAATATCTAAGCTTAAATGGGTTGAAGTAATCGGTATATATATATATATATATATATATATATATATATATATATGCTACCATGAGGTTGAACTTTACCGTTACGGGTTCCATTTACCCGCTTTCGATGCGTCAAACCACACCCTCACAGAATGCCTCAGATGTCTGCAATGGGACAAAAAGTATGTGTAAGCGAGCTAGTTTGGAAGAGCTTGGGTGACAGAATATGGGTTGATAAGAAAACTAGCGAGATATGGATCTGCAGAAGCTTTATAAGCTTCAATGAGAGAAAACAGTTGTTTGTACTCCGATCGGGTAGGAGATGGTAATATGCACACACTAAGATCTGGTTGAAGGGGATGTGCGCTGTCAGCCAAGAGCTTAAGGGAGAAAATTATACGTCTTGTGATGCTGGGTTGCGATAAAATGGACGAGCAGGTCGTAAGTGATGCCGTAGTATCCAGAAAAATGTTTTAGGGGCCTAACGATAGCTTGGAAAACGTTAGCGAGCTACCGGGGGAGTGTGATGGGTTATGTATAGAGCCAGTGTGGAAGGACGTGCGGCTCCTTGGACATTCCGTCTACTCATTCATTTTGTTTCCATTACATTGTTCATAGGGTTTTGTTATTTTAACAAATTAAAAAGCATATCTACTAACCCTCAAGCTATTTCCGTGGTTTGTTCTCTTTTGGTCCTTTGAGAAAGACTCGAAATCTGTGACAGTTAGAAACCAGAAGCACACAATTCGAAAGGCCATTTTTAGCGCATCTACGTCGACTTGGCAGTCCGTACAGAGTTTGTTGGAATCCTGTTGGAATGACCTTCAATCTCCTGACCGAAAGCTACAAAACAAAGTCCTGTCCAAACAGAACTGAACTGAAGTGAACTTAGCAGACTGTCCAGAAAAACTAGTGTCAATGACATCTTGAAAAGACGGGAATAACTCACCATGGCTAACGAGCAGAAGAACAATAATCGTAGTCAAATCATGAGACGTTAAAGCAAGTTTTATTTGTACAAGTGCGTTTCACAGAACAATCTTTGAGTCAAATTTGAAATTCATCCACCTTATAATCCGCTCTGAGATGTCAGTTTGCTTCTGGAACAAATATAAGGCTCCGGTTCACGTATGTCCTAAAAAAGGACGGATATTTTCGACAATGTTTGCTCTGCTAGGTGCACGTATTTCCTTCCCTCCAGAAGCCGCTTTTAGTGAAGTGCGTAAATCCTTGAGAAGCCAACTGACTAGAAGCCTGAGAAATGACCACGAGCAGTGGTGGATTGCGAAGTATAGGGAAATGGAAAAGGCTGCTTCCATTGGCGATACTAGCAACCTATATAGCTTGATCCGAGGTTTCGGTCCTTGAAAGCCCGGGGCAAGTTGCGAGATCAAGGAATCAGACGGCTCACTGATTCACTCTCAGGGACGTCGTCTTTACCATTGGGTGGACCACTTTGAGGAACGATTCAGTTGGCCCTCTTCTACAATGGATCTTTCGAATATACCTGCCAGAGAAACAATGCAGATGTATATCACCCCTCCTGAAATGAAGATGATGTGGGAGATAGGGTACTTGAAAAGGTGCAAAGCCTCTGGACCGGATGGGTTGTCTCCATCTTTTTTTAAGGATGAGGGAGGAGCTTTGGTTTCAGAGTTAACAAAACTCCTCCGCATTATTTGGGATAGTGAGCAGATTCCCAGGGAATGGTGTAAATTGGTGCTTGTGCCGATTTACAAGAAAGGTGACAGATCCTACTGTGAAAATCAGAGAGAAATAGGCTAGGTAGTTAAAGCTTTCGAATTGTCCACGGGGTTGTCCAGCGCCCGCGAAACGTAAACTTGTTAGGATCAGGATGATCGGTACTGAATCGACCACATATTTACCCTTTGACAAATCTTACAGCACAGAATCACCTTACTTAAGTCCACAATCGGTCTTTCTTGGTCTGAAAGATGCATTCGAATCAGTCGACCGCACATTCCTCTGGCACTGCCTCCCATTGAAGGGTGTGTCAGATAAATTTAATCCTCTTTGCCAAAAAGCCGAAGCTGAGTTCGTGTTCAAGGCCATCTTTCCCCGGAGTTCACTACGGAATGTGATGTTCATCAGGGTTGCCCTCTTTCGTCCTTCCTCTTCCATTTTGCATTTGAAGTGGTTCTTGAAATAGCTCTATGCTCGTGTGAGAGTGGCTGCATCGATCTTTGCTCGGGCAGTAAACTATCTGACTTAGAATAGGCAGACGATACTGTTCTGCTGTTTGAAGATTCTGGTAGGCAGCAAGCCTTTCTAGATAGCTTGAATAACATAATAGCAATATTTGGGATGTGTTTGGCACCTTCGAAATGTAAAACGCTGCAGCAGTACTGGTTCAACTCTACGCCAAACTTTGTTTTGGTAAGGGAATCCCTTTCTAAAGTAGATAAATTTTGTTACCTGGGCAGTTATATCTCACCGAATGGTCAGATAATGGGTGAGCTGTCGTCACGTATACATAAGGTGCGTTTGGATTTTGCCAACCTCAGTCATCTGGGACACCTGCATGACGTCCGATTGTCTGTCAAGGATTGAGTGTATAGTGTGCAGTGTGTTTAGAAATACCGTAGACGCTCTGTGGAGGTCGAAATGCGCAACTCACTGCTCCAATGGTGGTTAGTAGGGAAAATATCGTGAATGCCACGAGGTACCGTGCGTCCCGTAAGTCACTTTAGAAATTTCCACGCCGCACACACGTTGCAATCACGTCACGTGAGGCGTATGAGAGCGTGGGCGGCTGAGGCAAGCCAGGGGAAACATGTTCATCTCCGTTTAGTATATAGATATTTAGTCCATCTCTTGTTGAAAGCATGACGGTCAAAAGAACCACGCGGCAGGCAGGATTCAGTTGAAAGCAGGATGACTGAGTGAGCGCATCTGTTTGCTCTCAGATACGCACCATCTTGGAGCAGCAGCGATCGAGAATCGCTGATTTTCTTTGTCCCACACACATCTGTAGTCAAGAACCCCTTTTTCTATTGAAGATCAGTCGCACTGTACTTCCCTGTTGCGTAGATTATGTACAGGCACGGGCAAACAGACGTGCTCACTCAGTCATCCTGCATTCAACTGAATCCTGCCTGCCGCGTGGTTCTTTTGACCGTCATGCTTTCAACAAGAGATGGACTAAATATCTATATACTAAACGGAGATGAACATGTTTCCCCTGGCTTGCCTCAGCCGCCCACGCTCTCATACGCCTCACGTGACGTGATTGCAACGTGTGTGCGGCGTGGAAATTTCTAAAGTGACTTACGGGACGCACGGTACCTCGTGGTATTTACAATATTTTGCCCACGCACAAGCCTTAAAGTAGTAAACTGCTCATTTCGACTTCCTCGGTGTCTGCAGTATTCCTGAACACGTTCTACACTGTGGCGGTTAGATCTGCTCGGTTATGCGGCTCAGAAACACGGCCAACAAGAATAGATGATAGACGAAGACTGTCAGTGTTCCAGCATCGATGTCTCCGTGGCACTGTTCGAATATGGCGGGAACTCCGTATCAACAATTCTCACATTAGACGTAGGATGTTAGGAACCAGTGATAATTCTCTGGGACGGGTACTGAATTTAAATAGGTTGAGGTGGCCGGGACATATGTTACGTACACCTACCGATATACATCATCTGCGTGTTCTGTTATCCGAAGCAGGTAGTGTTTGTGAGGTAGGCCGAGGTGGTTGGTCCATGACATGACAAATTGATATGGAAACCTTGACCAGTGTACTTAACTCAGATGAGATTATCAGACTATCGGGTTTCGGTCCACGAAACCCGCCTACTAGAATGTCAGAGACATTAAGTGATATGGCTAGGTGTCACTGTCAGTGGCTTAGTTGCATTCGGACTCTTTCTTTGTCTTCGTGATTTCCGTTCATTACTTTGTTTTCAGTATTGTCCCACTTTTCTCTATTGATTCTATTCCCACCTCGACGACATTATAGGGTAGCGACCCAAGCCAGATCACTGGAACGCGAAGCTAATGTTTGAATAAAATGATATAAATTGATTCTATAGCCCTCACTAAACATTAGCGTCTTTTTCAAAGGGTGCCACTGGACTGGTTCAAACAGACATCTTCACTAGATCCAATGGTGAATGGTTAACCGCTTTTTCACTAGTACACGTCATTGCGTAAAGACTGTAGAACCTTTTAATTCAAAATCTTGAGGCAGATTTTTGAAGCTACTGGAAGTCTTTCAAGTATCGATAACAGATTGTCCAAAACGGGGCCGATAAAAATCGGCAGAAACTAACAGTTAAATAGGATGACATTTCGTATAATTACGATCAGAAATTATAAACCGTGAATCTGTGAAAAGAAAAGAGCCTCAACATACGTGATGGTGTGAATCGATGAAAAATAAGTACTTCTCACTGTATACACGGTTCCTTATCGGTCAGATCCCCGGCGGGTTCTACGAAACTCAGTGAACAACTAAAGGAAGTAAGTGCAGACAACATGGTCCTAACCAATGTGTAAATAACGCCACTAGGTGTTAATCACACTGACTGAAAACTGGTAAAATCAATAAAAACGAGCACCAAAGGGTTGTCAAAAGACAACCGATTTTTCTCTTATCTATCCATGAGAATCTAGAATGACGCGATTCAGACTTCGAACCACCTTGGAACTGTTCACATAACTAGGTTGACAGACGCTGATCTAAACTGGTCATACGTACAATCATCACAGTTGACCAATGAACATGTACAAATGGAACGAAGTCCGTTTTTGGTACGAAAATGACATAGGACAGCTAATTTCGCATCAGAGTACAATACATTCCTACCTGTGACTTTAAAGGAACCGGCCTAAACACCACATCAAAGGGATCCCTGAGGAATCGATTTTGTGTGACGAACGCACGTGGACTATCGCCGAACCGCAATAACCGAGACTACCACTTCCACCGCGGGTGTGTGTGTGTGGTGGGGGGGGGGGGTGAGTGGTGAGGGGGTCGGAAAGGGAGGGATTTGAAATGCAGTTCGACGATCAACTACAGTTCAGACAGAATATAGTTGGAATTAGAAGTATGACAAATGTATTTATCCAGTACACTGGTCATAACAGCTGTGCCATTTCCGACACGAATGTGCGAACCGTGTAGCTCGCTTTTGGGTACTCGAGTAACACGCAACTAAGTTCAATGAATTCGAAATTCAAAACACGACGATGTCAATTTTTCTGCCGGACGGAGTTGGCAAATTACCAGTTACGTAAAATATTCTCAAACCTCGACTGTGCGGTCAAACACGCACAAAACGAGAATCAGTTTTACGATGAGCCGTACCAAACAAGAGTGTCATAGCAGAGCCCACGGCCAAGTAAAATATACCGGGTGTCACTGAATGGTGCAAAATGGGATATATGGTGTTTGACGTTCGATATTTCGGTCAGCAGAATGCATATATGGTAATTTTTTGGGCGCGGATGGATAATCCATCAGCGTTATGCAAACTGCGCGAACTGGTAACTGCCATCGCAGTTCGCCTACTCATAAACCACCAGTAGTTTGCGAATGAAATAGCCACAGAATTTGAACCCTTACAGAAAGGTGACGTGAATTTGGGGATGAGCAGTTGGTATGCATGTACTAACTAAATTGCGTGATTCCCATGAAAGTTTGCTCTAACATATGGTCAAATATAATAGGATTGTGGCTGATAGGTGGGGAAGTTTCCTGTAGGTGGGTCACTTTAACAGTTAGCCGATAAAGGTATTTAGCAAACGTAACGTGGCGAATACATATCAGTTTTTTCCGTAGTTCTCCTCAGACCACTACTGTAAACAAGCAAAGTTGTACCACTACTGAAAAATACGATCCAGGATAATAAAGCCAACGCACGAAACTGAACGTCAAATCTCCCTCCGTTGATTTTTTGAGGGCACGTTAGCCATCAGGTTGACCATTCCTCTGTGTTTGTCCAACTGACACGTTGTCATCTGATCATGGGAACCGTAGAGCCTTGACGAAACGCTTTTGCTAGCACACGATTGATCTGTGTAACCTGAATGCTATCGCCTCGACCTTAGAGAGAGTTTGTTATCATACCTCTTCAGAACATTATGCAGACACAGTAGATAATTCTAAATGGCCCATCCCGCGTTAGTGTGTCCCTTATGGACTACATGGACCCGTTTGCGCTGGTTGCTATCTTACTGATCTCCTTGACTAACCATGTAGGACGGTGTTCTTGAGCTCAATTGGACAAGTGCATCATCTGATTCGGATTCAGCAGGCTGAAGTGGGTTTCTATACCATCCAAATGCACCGCTTGGAGTCATGTGTTTACTAAAATTTGGGATTGCTAACCCATGTCTCTCATTGAGACACTGGAGGGCAGTTCATTCGGTAAGTTCGTAGAGAATAAGGGCAAACAATGTAAGGTCGTAATGTTTTCACGGCGAAGGGGGAAAAACCAATAGCCACACCTAATCGCAAAAGTATTCTTAAAAGTAAATTGCTCGATGGATTAATCGTGTCGGTAATTCCTGGACATCTGGAAGTCGGCTGAATCGGCATCACTTAGATCAATGTTTACAGCTTTGGATCAGAACTGCCTAGCGAGGAATAGAGTGACAAAATGTTCACCATTCTGTGTCCAGTTTTCGTTAGGGGCTTCGTAGCGGGTAACTCCAGGTATCGATCAAGATGACCACTGAGTATGTTTTACATCGTCGAATTCTTCACCCGATTGGGTATATTATGAACAGAATGCTGGAGAGGAAAGTACTGTTTTTGGTGAATCCTAAATATTCTCTTACAATTCGTACGGATGAGGTGACACTAAAATGCGTTTTCCGTTAGCCAGAGCATCTCGTTCTTAATGTGATCAAGGCAGTGGGACCGCCTCTTCGAATTATTCCATTGAGGAAACCAAAAACGATAATTACCGGTTAATTCCACCTATCGAGATGCCACCAGAATTTCAATTTAGTTTATACATAAGACAGATTTTCTAAAATGACTGAGTTCACGGAGGTCCAGAATAATCCCATAGTTGGCATATCGAATACAAAGCTTCTTAACGCTGTCTGATGAGGCTGGTGAAGGATCGTGTGGCGGATCGATAGAGATAGGAGACAAAAATGACGTGTTAACTAAATGCTAGTTTGCAGAAATACGGCGCAACAGATATGGACAAAGGTGACTCACAGTGCGTGCACAATGTTCAGCAAATTGATGTCTAACCGGCCACACAAAATCGGATCCCAATAATTCCAGAGAGGGCTGCCGGATCGCAGTAGGTGCACTAAAATTGCTTTTGGAATTATATGAGTTTGGTCACAGGTCATAGATCGGCGGTAACCACTTGCAGGTGCGTTGAAAATGTGCCTTTATTAATTTGATAAAACTATAGAACTTGTCCAATACAGTAAGAATAAAATGGTAGAATATGCGGAATGTACAAGGTTCCACGATCGTTTCTCAATCTTGTGAGACAATACGGAATGGTTTCGAGAGAATTTGACTGCGGTTTCCTATTTTTAGTTCTAAGCGCCTATGCTATGGCAGTGTTATCAGACTTCACAACACAATTAAAAATCAAAGAATGAGGAAAACTGCCGTGGATGACGTGCCTCCAGCCAGACGAAGGCACCTGTGTGGTATCAGGACCCAAAATAAATGTACACGAACAAAATGAACTGACAACGTAAGTGGATAACAACAAACTCAAGGTAAACAGCACACCAAATCACACTCGTTTTGTGAAATCTTCAAATCTCTGTAAGTTTTAGATTTTATTATGTAGTGGTTCCGCCTCTGAAGCTAGAATCAAACACCTAATACTACCGAATCAAACGCACCCCATGAAATGATCTTCGCAGAATCTAGTGGTATAATCAACCTTTCCCAAGCAAAATTGAATGCATTCGAATGATTGTGCATAGTGAATACAAACATGTCTACTGATCAAACATACCAACACAACTGTTTTACTCAAGCTATTGATAAGTAATCTATTGAATAAGATTTCTTTCATAAAAAGCACTGAATGTGAAGTGAAATATTCACTTGAATAATGACAAACGAATAACCCTTATCTGAGACTCTTTCTAGATGTGATACGGTCGTGCGCCCTAGTAGGTTTTACTTTCACAGATTGCTGTGATGGTGCTTGAATTCCTTTTAATTATTTTTTTTTGAGTCGCTAATTGCCCGCTGGTTTGAGCCGTTTCATTCCTAATGGAAAAGAAAATTGAGCTATCTCAACGGGCTAAACATGGTCCAACTTTTACAAACAGGAATATTCCAAGGGATCCTGCAGCTATAGTAGACATAAAGTCTACCAGTCAGCTTATGTTCACAGTGAATCTGAATCATACTCAAGGTCAGTCTATTTAGTTAACGCGCTCGTCGTTCCTTTCGGTTGCAATTGGACCATCTGTTCATTACTCTTATATTCAGCACAATTTGAGCGTGATAATTGTGACAATATTCCCCACAAAAACCATGGAAAACAGCAAGCGATAAGGAGCAAAATTGGTTAGAGCGCAGTTCCCAAAGGGTGCGTGAGCAGAGCGCAACAGCAACAGCAACACAAAATGACCTCTTTTTATTGATGTATTCAATTTAGTTTGCTTGTGGTGATTCTTCAAGTGCGTTGTCATTCATTCGACCACAGACAGCCAAGGCAGGTCTAGGGCTGTGACCACCAATTTTAAACACAGAGAGGATAGTTGTGCAGCCGAATAGCAATCCTCTCAACTTTGTCGAATTAGCGATACTCGACCTCTTTCGACAGTAATCTTGTGATCATATAGAGGGGCCTAGATGACATTCGAATATCAATATGATGATGATCAACCAAGCTGGTGGCAACTGCCATCACGTTCGCTCTTTGGTAGTTCACAACTAAGCCAGCGGGATTAGTGGTCCCGAATGCCATCAACGAGGCCTCTGGTGATACGGCTCATGTAGCTTGCTCCTCAAAAGCAAACAGATTGATAAACACCGAATGAGGTTGTGCCCACTGGACACCTTTTTACTATCTGCATTTACATCATTGATCCAGAAGTGAACTTGAGACGTAGATCCGTGGCATAATAACCTTTTCCCACATTAGCTGATATATCTCCTTTGAAGGGAAGCGATAGTTTCCGATTTCGGTCCACATCGGTCGAGTTCTAGTTTATACTACTGAAACAGCTGTCAGTAGCCAAAATCTGGCAACCGCCTTGGATTAAGGGAAAAATCCAATGGCGTATACCTGAGATCGGATGATCAGTGATACCATTGTGTACTGTATTTCTCTGCCATGAACACCCTCCGAGTGTGCCGAGATGTCAATACCGTCGTCGGGCCTGTGGTTTTCGTGCGTTTGTTTGCTACTTTAATTCAATTTGTTTAGAACTGTATCGAACACATGAGCCAACTGACTCGTCAAGTGGCAACTTACTGGGTTTCCCCGACAATAAGACTTACCAAAATAGTAATCCCTAGCATTATATTTCGGGACACTTCAACTACAAGCCTCACTCTGATAATACTTCGTAGTTAAGAACGTCATCTATTGATCGATTTGATAAGGCGGAAGCACACTGACGAGTATTGTGAGGTGAAAACAGTCAAAAAGTTCGACCGTGAGGCACTTACAGTTGCATTCGCAAAGGCTAAGTAAACTAACAAGTCTCATACTTTTTGTCTGCCGACTCAACCATGATGCAAGTGTATTTGGGCTCGAATAACTTGTTCCGAATTTTCTGTTGACTTGACTGTTCGCTCCGTGTGCGCAGTTTACACGTCCCAGTTATTCCAAGAAGGACCTGACAGAAGGTCATCTGAAGCCTTCATCCAGACCAAATCGGTTTCAAACCGTCTGTTAGGTTCACACTGCCATAAATGAGATCTGTAAATTATTTACTCTGATCAAACAGTCCGAGCTGGCGTCCTCGGTTGCTGATTGGCCAGTCGGAATACAGAAGCCATTGTTAAACTCTCGATCTTGTTCGGAAATGGATCACGAATCAGTAGGTCACTCGGGTTAAATATGGATGTGAGATCCTAGAGCTGACGCTTTCCATGCAGTTTTGTATTTTCCCATCAAAGCAATGAATAAAAAAGCGCCATCCCGTTCATCACCAGAAAGGAATTTTTCAAGGCTATTGAAACAAGAATTTTTCTACTTCGTGCAAAGAGAAAGGCTTGTTGTCCGAATGTGGAGAACAGAGTAAGATAAGGTCAGTCATCGGGTGGAAGAAGCAAATGTCCAAAGAGTTTGTTTCGGTCAGGCCAGTAATTATTATTTCCCGAACTGGAAAATGTCTTTTATGAATGGATTGTTGGCAAGCGACCAAAGATCTTTTTTGTGCCCAGGGCTGACATCCTTGCATTTGCTCTTACCATAGTACCACTTTCTGAAACATCCCCAAGAGAACTCAGTCCTTTACAACACTGGCTGAATGGCTTTACCCAATAACATAAACTGTCCCCGAGGCGATCGATAGCACCTTTTAAACTGGGAGATACTGAAGTTGGTAAATGCGCACCTGAATCCAAGCAAACTGTTGACAGCTTAGACGTTTCTACATATCAACACTCCAACAAGACAGCCAGGAAAGAAACGGCAGAATTTAACGACCTAGGATCACAAATGACGGTTTTTCAGAAGAGAGGCTTCGTCGATCTACGCTGCTTGAGCTTGTTAAGAAAGTAATCATGTTACCTGCTTTATGTGGATGGCGTTTCAGTGGCGTACTTATGGATTATTTTTTCAATCAAAGCAAAACACGAGGGCTCCAGCATTTCAACAATAAAGCACCTCAGTCGGGTACCCCGGGAGAATTGGTTTGACGTCAAAGTCTACTGAAGTAGTAATTAGGCTTCTTGGAAGAAGAGTTCACATAGTGCGAAAAAAAGTTATTTATAGTAAAATGCTGAAACTCTGGCATACCGTTTTGGTGCAGGGCAAACCGAAATGATATATCTTATTACTGTCTTTCCACATCATCCATCCTCACAAAGTTATCTAATTTTTGGAAAGTCACGCTTCGTAGAGTAGCATCATGGTACAGAAGAGGAAATAAAAACAAAGTTCGAGGTTAGGGAACGATGACGACAATAGTGGTGTCTGATTCAACAATCAGCAAAGGAGGAGCTCATTCAATTGTGTATGTGGTATTAAGTTGCCATTTAGCGCATCAGTTGGCTCATGTGTTCGATACAGTTCTAAACAAATTGAATTGAAGTAGCAAACAAACGCACGAAAACCACAGGCCCGACGACGGTATTGACATCTCGGCACACTCGGAGGGTGTTCATGGCAGAGAAATACAGTACACAATGGTATCACTGATCATCCGATCTCAGGTATACGCCATTGGATTTTTCCCTTAATCCAAGGCGGTTGCCAGATTTTGGCTACTGACAGCTGTTTCAGTAGTATAAACTAGAACTCGACCGATGTGGACTGTCATCGGGCTTATTGGACAGAGTGTACACCGGCTTCTGCTGGTTTCCAGACACAGTCGAATAATTTGGTCAGGGTGTCCGTTTTTTACGACTAGTTCTCTGACTTCATCCAATTCTTTGCTTATCGCGTTTGTCGAACAATTTTCTGTGATTCGTTTGGCCATGCATTGGATAAGAGATTTATACTACTGCATTCAGAAGAAACTGAGAATTTGTGCACTATCCAATTCACGTTGTCTTTCTGTTCGCTGTAAGTTGGAGCGATCCATCGCAACGACGAGATATAAATACATCTAATATAGCTGACCTCTCTGCGGATTCCTTTTCGAATGTGAACTTATTATTCTTATCAACCTTGCCTAAGTGGTTATCTTGAACTCTTGGAATCTTCCATTCCATTCATAATGCAGTCCCCGTAATATTGTCAAAGGGTGCATTCTCCTGTGTGTTTTGATAACATAGCTATATCCGAGTTTGCCTTGAAGTATTGGCTTGCAGTGGACCAAGGTTTTGACCCATCACGGACCCCTTTTTAACAGCAGATATCTCCGTTGAACTAAAACAGCTCATTGGAAGTGCATAGGTACAGTAAATTTCGGACTGCTTCAACTGAAAAACCGATTTTCTGCCATGAGCACCCTACGTGGTTATACAACAATGCTCTGGCCTTTCCATAAACACTTCTGTGAATAATTAGATAACCTAAAAGAGAAAACAGTTGACTTCTGGTCATATTGATGGAGTCTGTTCAGTCCGAAAATTCGAGCTCTGTGTAGGCTACACATCATTATTCCTTTCCCACAGGTCCAAGAACCCCAGCTAGCCACTTTGCTAAGGTTTGGTGTGGTGAATTACTCATGATCGAAGTTTGAGTTAGAGGTTGGCTCCTTTGGCCTTTGCACCCAGATCGTAAAGCCTAGTTGAGTAAATCAACTGGCCGTATTCTTTTGAACGTGGAAGGGGGGGGGGGAAGTATTCGATTCTGTCCCAGTTATCTTGAAAAAGTTGGATGCATATTTTCTTATTACTATCATTTTGTCACTCTTTCCGTCATTTTTCGAAAAATTAGAAGTACTCTGATTCAGTGCGTTTATTTTCGCTAAATATTCAACTCGATACAGAATTGCAATGCGAGAACCTTTGTCTGGTTTTGAAAGAATTACGTCTTTTTCCTCTTGAGGTCTCTCAGTTCGAAAACAGTTTCTTCCCGATACGAATTTGAGTAAAGAGGCCCAAAACGTTGGTTTGCACAATTCATCCGAAATCTTTTCGCTGCATCTTGGTAAGTGCTCACTGCACTCCCGGTGATTGTTTTTATAGTCAGAATAAAAAGGACGTTGAAGGAGGTAAATTTTCTGTGAGGCATGCACTAAAATACTAAGGGAGTAATGAAAGGATGGGGCAGATTGTCCCCATGATGGTCTGTGTTGGTAGTCCATTTGCGTTGCTTGGGCAGATCAGACCCCCAGCTTGATTTAGTACTCTGGTGTTTGTGCTTTGAGTAGATGATCTGAAAGGCTTTGCTGGGGCTGACATAATTCTTTGATTCCCGCAGAGGTTGTGTTGTCGATGTCCTACATTTAGTTGGTTTTGTTGATGACGTCAGTGTGGCAAAACTGTTTCCCATCATTTTACGTAACCGCGCAGGAATGTGTTCAGCTTTTCGATGACGCAACCACCTCTCTGCCCTATCTGTGCCAACGGCCGAGCATCCACACTGAAATCGATAAACGCATTTGCATTTTGCGAAGGGGGCAGCGATTCTTTCACCAGTGGTGCAGGTATACGGGTGGATTTGAAGACAACGTCTAATCGCAGATTTCAGACGTTTTTGAATAATCAACTGACGTTATCACCCTTGAGTTGCAATTCCAAGACGGCCCGCTTTTTTCGTACATATGGTGATTTCTACCCATTCCACTCAGATGCGGAGTATTTACAAACGAATGCGACTGGATAGCCGTTTGTTTGTAGCGTTTTCTTGACAGCTTCTTCCGCGTTCTATGATGCATTCTCGGTGCAAATTGAACTTGATCTGTGGAATGGCATTCTGACAACTCTGATTTTGTAGGTCACTGGAACGAAACCTTTGAAATTTAGATACTCTCCAGACCACGAGTCTTTTCAGAAGACAGATGTTCTGATCAGTTTATCCCGTCGGCGCAAGATTTTGATGTCCAGAAAATTGATTTGATCGCATTCTTCCTTGTTCGATGCTAGGGAAATATTTGGATGAATCAGTTTGTTCAAGTCTTCATTGGATAGGATATTTTTCTCACACATAGCGGATCCAAATACTGGTAACAAGTGGCAACCAAATTTGTTTTCAGCTTTTCTAAGTTATTCTTCGATGATGGCACCAGAATGACATTTGATTAAAGAGGTTTTCAAACTTCAGTTCTGAATCAATTCGTCTAGGTGTACCCTGAAGATAACAGAATTTCAGTCCCAGTGATACCACTTCCGGATTTACCCTACTCAGGTGCACCGAAGAAAAATTATTACCATTTGGTTTGGGGATAACTGGAAGTCAGTGCTAACCTGAGGACTTAGTTAGATCTCGTTTTTAGTCATTGCTTCATCTCATTACTCACTGTGTACACCAGAAACCCCGTTTTCTCTTCTCTCCAACAGTCTCACTGTCTTCCTACCAGATCATCGATCTGATTGTTCCAATAGTCACATGCATTGGCGATTTATCGGTGTAGTGAAAATGTTTTATTCTATCATTAAGAAGATAACATTTAGTCATTCTTACAACAAGCTCAGTCTAAGCACTTACTTCCTCACTTCCACCTCTGACTGTTGGTAGCCAAGTAGTATAAACCAGTGACTTAATAAACTAGGCTCGAGAGCCCGGAACCTGTCAGCACCGACCAGAAATGATGGTTGGCAGCTCCGGTGACGTACTGTAATTTTTTGTTCCCTATCCCCTCCTTCTAGCGATGGAGTTGTCACTTCCAAGGTAGTAATAACCATTAGGCATTTGGATTCCTCTAACCAGTACTAGCCTTTGCGACCAAGCCGCAACTGGAATGACTAAACTGTCTTGTTCCTGGTAGCGGCTTACAATCAGGCGCACAGATTAACAGCTACACAACTAAACAATCAGGCAGCCACATTACGGAACGCCTACCCAGGATATGGGTAAGTTTCATCAGTCGAACCTGCATACACAAATATCTGATGAAATCCAAGCCCAACCAGCGGTTGTTGGCAAGTAATTACTTCACGCAGTTCTACTCTGATCAGTTGACTGGTTGTCTGCAGTTCGCCCGTTTAAGTCAACCTGGTGCCATCTGGCAGTAGCACACAGCCTGTTCTCTCGGGTTTGAAAAGTGTGGCTCCAGTCAACAGCTATCCAGGTCCCTCACTCTTTGTGATTTCCTCAGGACCAACAATACAACTTCACAAAACAATAAGAACGTGGTCTCTTTATTTAAATGGAGGTACTGATCCCGAAATCCTCTGGGAGCATTCGGGGAACTAAAATACTGCATCATGTAGATCCTGCGCTTCAGTTCAACACATAAAATCATGAAAGCACGGTCAAAAGGTTTTGTCCGAGATTGTAAAGATAATCAACTACGTTAGGTCATTCAGGCCACTCTACTGAACTGAATAACCTAGCCGCGGTGATCACGGTGGTATGTTTTACATTCGGACTGCATGTGTCACCATGTTCAGATGTATGGGACCAATCACCTGGACATGAGTACGGGTATGGGCTGGCGCATCGTTCATAAACAGTCTAGTCTCGTTAGGAGACAGCTTACCATTGCTTGTCCAGAAAGGAAGACAAGATTGGAGTCAGCAAAGAAGGTCGGTAGGTCAATCAGTTAACTACCGTGGTCTGAACCGGCCGGAACCGAATCAGTCGACCGGTCATGAATAACATTTAGACCAATAAGTTTCCGTGCATAGATTCGGTGATGCTCACAGTGAATCTTATACAAACTATATGTTTGGTTTTGATAAAACGAAACGGCTCGAAGGTAGAAAAGCTTTCTTTATAGAGCTAGTGGGACAGACTAGAACAGTGTGAAAGCCTAACGAATAAACTTGACCATGTGAGGTGTGTTAGACTGTCTGAGTGGTGAGTAAGAGATCCTTCCAGTCAATGATTAGATAAATTGTACCATATAGCTAGGTATCGCTATCAATGACGCTCTTGTATTCAAACACTTTCTTTATCGAATTAAAATTATTATTTGAATTTCCGTCCCCACATTTTCATACTCTAGTGTGTCTTAACATTCCGACTGATACACCTCTATGAGATGGCGACCAAGACCGCGGTATCCAGTGCAGGGTTAAGGGTCGTTTGATAGGAATTGAACATTTGGTTGACAAGGGAGTCTAGTAGACCATAAATTTAATAATATTAGAATCGAACAGCTGAATTCCTACTTATTTGTGCAGAAGCGTCGGATTTTTAGCTTCAGTCTGCCATGACCCAGCTGTCCCACTTGACGTCTAGTGTAGCACGACTAGTAAATTTTTACGAACTGGTTTAGTACTAATCGATGTGTCAGAACCGAGATCGGTTTGGAGTGTATCGAAAAATCGATGCTGTTGTAAAACCAGTCTTGAAAAAGGTTAACCGTGGTGACCGAAACGTCGACAACCTACCAACGATTTTGACTGCGCAGTATTATTAAACAAAAGAATTCTACTGGTTTAGAAATGTTTATGTTTGTCATTCACCTTTTACATTTTCTAATTGTTACCACACTCTATTTTTAGTTATATGTACAATTGACAAGGGGGTTAAAGTTTTATCTTCAAGCAAACTTCATATTCTATGTTTGTTGCCGACAGTTCTTTGTTAACTCGTTATAATTTAACTTTTCAAAAGGAGCGACCGCTTTGATTACATCCATTTGACTCCGATCCTCAGTCGTCAAATAAAACAGATCTCTAGATCCACTGGAAGAGAACTCCCAGCAATTACCTGATCAAAATAAGAGACCTGGATGTGAAAGACTCGCAACTCTGACTAATCTGGTTTCACCCTCAGCGTACAACCACATCACGGGATGTACAAACTTCTATTCTGCCATCAAAAAGTTGACTAATCTGTACATCTAATTCAAGAATGAAACTTCCACTCGACACTTTCTCTCGACAGCTCTTCAAGGAAGTGATCAGACTCTGTCGATGATATCATCAGTATGCTAGTGAACGGCGCTTCCACGCATGTATACGTTGACACTAGAAGCTCCGAGAACTACATCTCTCAAACAATAGTAGATAAACGCGAGTGGCCCAAAATGGACTAACAAAAGTGAGTCACCACGAAGTCCATATGCTTATCTAGCGCTATACACCAACTCTGAAATGTTTCTGTCAAGTACAGAAATACATTTTACGACCATGTTTGACTATTTGTCTTACCTAATCTCTGTACTGAGGCGTTGCAAGGTGGTGACTTTTTCAAGCAACACCAGCTAGTTGAATTCCCTGTTTCAATTGTATTGCCGAATTCCTTTGTTTGTGGTGTTTGTGGATTGCTGGTTACACCGTGTTCAGCACCCTCTATGTGGAAAGCTCTTATCATCAAATACCGATCAAAGTTGAAGAACGCAAGTGTACAACTTTTAAGACTTGCAATTGACTCCATCAGTTCTATCATATTCCCTTCAGTTTAATTGACGGAGTTGGCTGTTTCCAACGGACGATAGACACAATAATTTTCATTGAAAATCTTAGTGATAACTTCTATTATCTTGACAAATTAACTAGTTGCGGTCATAATAATAATGCCCACGATCGTAGTCTAGACAGGTTCTTGGAAGTTGACATTAAATATGGCATAACCTTCAGTAAAGCCAAAAGCTTTTTTCAGATCACAAGTAAAAGTACCCCGGGTTAAGAATTGTTTAGTGGTGTTCATAAACCAGATCCAGAAAGATTGCAGCCTTTGAGAATGTCTCCTCTTCCAAATACTGTCAAAGCTCAGGAGCTTATTGTCGGCATGCCTTGGATCTCAAACATCACGGATAAAACCCATCTTTTGGTAAGAAACTGGGCTTTAACTATTACCAAGGAAGTCTTAAACAATTTTACAAGCCTTAAGCAATAAGTTGCGAATACCGCAGTCGGCTCAGTAGACCTAGGGATACCGTCGGACTTCGAAACCAATGAATCTGATATTGCTATTGCGGATACTTTCAGTGATGTCCTGATTCTACGGGCAGACGTGTTCTATCTCTTCCTCACGGAGGGAAGTAGCGGGAGGGCATCACATTCAGGTACGTACGATACAACACATTAGAACACTGTTTGGGACACTATGGAAATGCTCTGAAGCCGAAGAAAGTGCAGCTTGGTCAACGATTTCGGTTCCGCTCCAAAATGGTCGAATTCCAATTTTTACTACTAAAACGACTCTCAGTAATCAAATTGCGGATAAAAACCACGGGTTGGATGAAAAATTCAGCGAAGAGTACTCTGGATCGACGACGACACCGGCTATCATGACCGTGATCGATATCCTCCAAAGGGACGAACAAGTGCACCAGGGACTCCACTTCGTCATAATGGTTTTAAATGTTTGTGCATTTGCTTGTTACCTTGATTAAATTAGTCGCAAACTGCACTGGACTTAGAAGTCAACTGATGGGTCATAATGGCAAATTTAGACCTCAGTCGCAGTTAACTGGTTTTTATATTTACCAAGAGCTGTACCATATCTTAGAATCGTCCTTTTCGCCCACCATTCTATAGCCTCCTCTCGTAATATCTTCTCCTTGTTCGTACGATTATACTCTCCAGACCGCACGACATAATGTTTATTCCATGCACGGAATTACATGAAATTGTCCTTCCGACCGTAACCGAACGACTGAGATACGCTTAGAGACCCCGAATAAAAAGCAATAAACAAAAATCTATCTGACTATACTGTTCTATTAAGTAATGATCAGTCAGTGAGGAGGAAAATAATACAGACCTCGAATCGTGAGGTATCTTGGTTACGACAGTCGTTCAGAGCACTTTCCGAAACGAATGTGCGTCTATCGACAAAGGAGCAATGGGCGGAATTGCCCACGTACTGGGAAAGAAGAAGACTGTGCGAGGTTGTCTATAAGGTTTTCTACAAAGGAAAGGGGCGCCCTGAATCACCGTGCGTCAAACAGAGATAGCGCTCGGCCGTGTCAAAGGTCCCAATGTGCCTGGTCACCGGAAGTCAAAAATGAAATGTGCTTTAGTGTCAACACATGCTTAGGGTAGATGACGGTGACACGTTGCTCAGGAAATGGACCGATCAAAACGAGGAAAATTGAGGCATACACGAAAGGAACTGGACACTGAGCAGTGTTTTTGAGCCGACAACCAAGTTATATGCGTGCGTTAGTACATGTGTGTAGCAAGTAGCTCATATAGGAAACTAATCGTTGTGGAAAATCAGGATTTCTAATCTCATTTGAATCGTCGGAAGAGAGTATAAATGAAGTCCATTTTTGAATCAGGAGGTGGTTCTCCGATACTTAAAACAAGGGGTATCCGTTATCCAATTCGTTATAATAGAACAAAAACATAAGTCGCGAGATGCACACATTTCGTTTACTCTTGCCAATTGCGAACGTAAAACATGTCAGTATATATACGCGGCACAGTAGGGGATAAACGCAACGGTTAAGTAGGCACTATCGAAAGTTCTTACAGTGCGTGCGCTGAGGAGAGTGAGATCTGTCGTGTCAACGCCAAGGTAAACAAACATTTCCTGTCAGTCGTTTTTGTGCACAGAGTGTTGGCTGATGCTTGTTGATTAGAATCGCTTCGCTGAACGCTAAAAGTTCCGATGATGGATTACACAACAATGCTTCGAAACATTAGGTCAGGTCAGCTGTGTCCTAATACAATTAAGTGTCTTGCAATCGAAGAAGCTGGCGGTTTTACGTCGTTGTATATTGCTCCAGCGGGTTGAGTCACCGAGTTTGGCAGTCATTTGGGTATGCGCTCTGGCTCTCGTTGAGCCAAACAGCGACCCGTCGTGTCAATGTATACGTCATTGCAGCAGCAAATTAACTGGTAGACAATATGTTAGATGTTGGGATCAGCAAGACTGTTTAAGTGATTTTGAGAACATTACCTTTTGGTCGTCTGCAGCAAACGCAATTGTGCAGCTGTGTATCTGTGCTCTACAGCTGATTTGAGATTACGATTTATTTGATTAAATAAATGGTCTCCTTTAAAAAGTAGTGATAAAAGCTTGCTTCTTTTCGACGCTCATTGTTTTCTCGTTTACCTCTCTCGGCTTCTGATGATATTTGATACAGTTTTCCGGATAACCTTGGACAGAAACGTTCTTTTTATGAATTTCTTTTCATTTTGTAGCTGATCTTCTGTACATTTTTTAGGGATCTGTTGATAAGAGTTCTGACTAATCGACTTTTGTAAGCCAACAGAGCAAAGCTAGAGAATTGTAAATAACGTCTGCTCTGTCACTTTTCGGCGGATTCTGCGCTGTAGTTCCATCCCAAAGCCTGATTAATAAAATATCTAGAAAAGGCAAACTGTTCTCACATTCTTCTTCGTGAGAAACAGTGAGGTTTGGATGAATAGAGTTAAGAATGTTAACGAAAGGGATAAAACGTTCTCCGGTCGTAAAAACTAAACTATCATCTACGTATCTTCTAGAAAATAGAAAGTGGGAAATATTATCACGAAGCTGTTTTTCTATCATTCCCAGAAATACATCTGCCAAATTTCTGCTCAGATGGCTTCCCATGGCCATAACATCAATTTGTTTGCAAGCTTTCCCTTCATAATTAAAACAAGTGTTTTCTTTGCATAAAAGAAAAAGATCTTTAGGGTATTTGACAGGAATAGGTAGTTGAAAGTTATGCTAAGAAATTAATTTACGTAGATAACTCACTGTCTCGTGAAGAAGCCGTGCAGGAGCAGAATTTGGAGTCGTCTCGTTTTCTCTTTCTCTGTCAGCACATTTTTCTCTGGATTAGTGTCCAGTTTGAAACGTTGCGTATCGGAAAGTATCTGTTCCATCTTCTCCATGTGTTTTTTTCTTTTTCACAGCTACGATGCCTGATCCTTTGTCCGGTTTTAGAAACATTAAATCATTCATCCGTTTGAGTTGTTTAACCGCCACCCGATGTCCTTGTGATAAACAACACCTATGACATATGGGAGAAGAGAGATATAGTTCTGAACTATCAGCTGGCTTGGCATTGAACCAACCGGCTTTTTCGGATGAAGTAGGCACTAGATCTTTAAATTGGTCATAAAGATTCTCGAACTGAACGCGTATTTGTAGCTGATTCATTTGCTTGGGAGGCGCTCTGGAGTTTGATCCTAACGAGGGAACCTCACGTTACACAGTGGTTAACTGACAGCCGGAAAGATTTTAAATGAATATTCTTATCTATCGGGAATAGTGACCACTGTTGCCTTCTGCACATGCTGCCCTCAAGGCTTTCGATTGTTTTCACCCTGGTTCCTCGCACTACTTCCCTTGAAAAGTTCTCAAATTTGATTCGACAGATTGAAGATAACGTGTCAAGAACAGTCACGGAACAACTAAACAAAATTCTTGCATCTCGTGACCTGTTTTATTTCTATTTTAATAGATTCCTCGAAAGTTATTTCGTCAGTTCTGTTCTGTTCAGATTACCATTAACCATGCTCTGGGTGTGGTGGCTTTGATTTCTATCTCCTAGTAGCAATCTCAAAAGGAAATAATGGAAGAGAAAATAGTATGAAAGAAGTAAGAGGGGAGCTACATTAATGGAATTAAGTCGATGAAGAAAGTTTGTGAGTGCAAGAGTGCCACTGATGGCGGCATCTAGCCACATCCACCAAAGTATCTAACCATTGAGTGAGAGGGTCTCTTGTACCCCTTCCAGGAAGTCTAACACGCCTTACATGGCCAAGTCCACAGGTTAGGCTTTTCATGCCTTTCTTCCATTTCCTGAACTGACCACCCTTACTCATCTTCCAACCGTCAGATAGTCAAGGTTGACGCACACGGAGTGATCTGATTCAAACAAGTAACTGTGTGTGGCTTGTTTACCGTCCGGCTAATCGGTTACGTTTCAGGCCGAAGGTGTTAATGTCAGCAGGCATGAAAATCTGACCCGTGAGAAAAATAAACACACTAGCCAATCACTAGAGAGATGATCAGCATCGCCCACCGTAAGACCGAAAGTACGACGCTGTAAAGGTCAAATGAACTTAGACGAAAATGATCGCCTACAAACCGGAACGCATAGTCTAAATGCGCTATAGACAGGTCAGAAAAACTTAAGGAAACATGAAAATAATTGTGTTTAGATGGTTAAACAGACTTAACTTAACCTTATACAGAATTTCAGTTCCTGTTCAACCCAGAAAGATCAACAACAGTGAGAACGAACCAAAGAAATATTTAAAGTTATTCAGTGATGCATCGACGGTGATCGAGAATTCTATTTACACCAAAGCGGATGAAATTCGTCTGTGGAACTGCGCTTTGTTGTCCAGCGGATCGTTGCCACACTTGGCACAGTGGAAACCTTATCTGACTATCTACCAGCCTAAGTGTCAGGATCTTCTGAACCATGTATTCGGGCTATGTGGCCACAGGTGTGTCCCGTCTGCTGCAAATAGTTTTATTCACGATTGCTTTTCCAAGAGATATAAATGTTGCAGCTTCCTTATAACAGATTTGTCATTCGTAGAATGCATTATTGACATGAGGATCCTGGATCTAATCTCATGGAAAATTCAGTTGCAATTTTACCACGAATACTCCGAAAGCCGCGAGCCGGAATCGAACCGGTTATCGTTCTATTGCCGAGTAGATGCCTTATCCATTGATCCTTCGCGACACGGCCAATCGTGTATAAATAACACAAGTGGATATTCAGCCGGTGAGAAAAGTGAATTTCCATTTTTCCTAATCTTGTCACTATTAGGTCCTCCGCTGAAGCTTCGAAGCTGCTACACACACACACACACACACACACACACACACACGAAATGACCTTAATTTGGGCTGCTTTCATAAATCTTATCAGGATAGAGGTGAATTGAATGACAATGACCTCAATGCCACCGCTATCAAAAGGGACTATTAAAAGTACATCCACTGTAAACAAAGCGAATTCCACAATCTTACCAGATAGATTGTGCTCTCCGATCAGTATCACGGGGCAACTCGGTTCGCTATGAATGGGACCATAATGATTGATTCCGATAGGTAGATTTAAAAAAATATGAGGTCAGTAAAAATCGAATTGAGTCTTGATTTTTTATCAACCGATCTAACAGCATACAGTCCTAAAATTTTCAGTAGCTCATAAACAGATGCTTAGAAAGGACGCGAAAACTAGTATTAAACTATGCATAAAACGGGGGTTTGTATGAGCCAGAGAAAACTTTGAGGGTAGAATGGGAGTATCTCATGTCATAAGCTCTACGTTCTGCTGGCAATTTTCCACGAGGGCTCTTAAAACACGATCTCGGGCTAAGACGTTATCAATCAGAGCCAGCTCCTCACCACGATAGCCCGTATTCCAACAGCGCAGACCGGTGGATGCGAGGTTTCCAACCCCGTGACCAACGGACAACTTCTTCGGTGGACAGATCCTTATGATGTCAGGCCGCTACCATTTTTGGGGCCTTCATCAACATCATCGTACAGCGTTAAACAGCAAAGCAAGCCACAGTAGCCACTGCCTTCCTCACCATGTTGCACGTAGCAACAGAAAGAATAAATGTACAAGACGGAAACCGAGTAGACCTACACGGGTGGGAAAAGGAAACAACGCCCTATTGGCTAACACACGGCATACACAGTCTAACTGTACAAACGCACATCGACCAGTCATTCTGATTCGACAGTAAGTGATAACACGATCGCCACTGTTCACGGTTCGCTGTCAAATCCTTCAGTGTCTCGAGCCAACTGGTTGATGGATCTTTTGGACCCCAACCACAAAGACGCGAGGCACCTACTTTTCCTAAGTTTGCTGTACGTCTTCTCGATCCCCACTGCCATATCATCCTTTGACCTCCACGTGGTTTCTCCCACTCCCGAGGAAGAACGGAAAACAGACCACGGTATGGTAGGCGTGTGTCTGCCACATGTAACACGTTCCCCAACCAACCTTGTCTATTAATCTGGATATGCTGTGATAGTTCATTCTCTGAAATAGTACCCAATACTCGACTTCCGACTTCAGCATTGCCCACCTGGTCATTCCATCTAATCTTACCTATACTGAGCAAATATCCATGGGCAAAAACCTCAAGACGACGAATATCTTCAGCACGCAGACCTTAAGTCTCACAACTATACAACAAAACTGAACGCACCGCTCGAGCCTTGAATATACGCGTGCTCACCTCTACTATTGTGCTCCCATCCGTCGTCACGCTGCCGCCGAGGTAAGTGAAGTGGTCGACAATTGCCAGCACCTCCCCATCGAGCATCAAGCCCGGAACCGTTCACGTCCCATCCGGACTTTTTCCTTCTACTCTCGATTTCCGCCTGATACTTCGACTTTTTCGAATCCTCATCACTATGCTCCTATTCTTTTTGTCCTTTACTCAACGATGCTGGAAGGTAGTAACCGAAACCAGAGCACGAAGGTGCGAGGTTAATGGTTGAATAAACTGAAACGGAAACTGAACCGTTGACGTCCAGCCGTGCAACATCAGTTTAAACTTTGAAGATGCTAAGGGCATATCGAATGGAGCTACAGCTCTTACAAATCTATCTAGTGCACGTCGCGCATGTTCCGTGCATTCGAATAAGCAGACAAGGTCGTCGGCGTAATCTAGGTCACAACATTTCACTATTCCCATTATCTCGTCGATGAGGAAGTTGAACAGGAATAGAGAAATGGGACACCCCTGTCGAACACCGCTGGTTGTTTCGAGCGAACTGGACAGTTCCCGTAAACCGTTGCGGGCCCAGAAGTATGACAGTACAACGATCTGAGTAGGTTCACGAACTTCTGTGGCATACCTTGTCGGGGAAGAGCACCGAGTAGCACTGTTCGGTCAACTTAATCGAAGGTACCTTTCAAGTCGAGGAAAACCATTATTGTAGGTCGATGGTGTGCGTGACGCGCCTCAAGTAAGTGACAATAAGTGAACATCTGGTCGTTACACCCTCGACCTGGGCGCAATCCAGCTTGTTGTTTGCGGGCATCCCTCTCTCAATCCTGTGTACGACAAAGTAGCAAAATTGAATCTAACACCTTGGTGACTATCGGAATTAAGCTAATCCCACAGTCATGGTGTGTTCCGTTCTTGAAGTTGGGTACAAACAACGACTCGCCCTACCATTTCCAAACGTCACGAATCAAGGTGGTGAGTGGTTTTATCAACTCACCACCACCCATTTTGGGAAGAACTGGAGGGATTACGTCAGGACCGGCCGCTTTCCCTCGCTTTAGCAATCGAATGCTCGACTCCAGTTCTACTTCCAATGGGAGCTCTAGTGATATTCCCCAAGGAATCGCAGTTTTTGACACATCAGTGACTGTTTTAGCTCGCGGCCAGCTAAACTGCTTCTTGAAGTATTCGGCCCATTAATCCGGGCTTTGTTCTCTGCCATGAATAGGCTCTCCATTTTTATCGCATTTCGCTTCACTGACCGAGGTCCACTGTCCCTTGGTGTCACAAATAAGTTTGAACAGTCTTCGGCTACTACCCGAAGCAGCTGCTATTTCCATTATTTCGACTACCTTGACCCACCAATTCTCGCGATCTTTCTTAGGGCTTCCGTAACTTGCTTTTGTTGATGTCTCCGTATCGTATTCATCTTTTTACTGTTCCCGAGCTGAAGTTTTTGCTTCGTTAGACTGATCGACTCCTGATAAATCCAACTTCTTTGATGGACATCGGATCTGGGACCAAAGGCGAAATCTGCTGCCACGTGCATCGCCTGTTCGATTTGGGCCCAACGGTCATCTACATTACTGTTTATCATAGATCCTAGCTCGTGTGCTAATTTCCGTTCATAACTGGTGCGAACTTCTGGATCACACAAACGCTGTGCAGTTAACCGGCTTTACCCTTGGCGCGGATGACCATGAAGCTGAAGCGATAACCGCATTAAAACTGGTGCATGATCCAACTCTACGCACGTGGACCAGCAGGATCCAGTTTTGAACAAAACTGCGCCACCTGTAGCTTAATGCAATATGATCAATCCGGCTCAGAGTACCCGTAGCGTTAGAGTGCCATGTCGCGGTGCGACGCCAGCTGTGTCGAAAATCTTATATTAGACAGGAATAACCGATCGTCTGCTCATAATTGTAGAAGTCTATTCCCGTTATCTGTGCGTTAAGCGGGTAAGGCACAATAACCACCTAAACCAACTATTGACGCACTAAGTTTTCCAATTTGTGCATTAAAATCAACTGCCAGCACCACAGATCTTTTGCTCCTGCGAACGAGAGTGGTGAGTTCATCATAGAACTAATCCTTCTGCATTACACAGCTGCAGTCCGTTGCGGCGTACGCCGAGATCACTAACAAACTGCACTTAACACAACTAACCTTTCCAACGCTGGCTGACTTTTAGAGTCTTACAGCACATAAACGACCGTTAACAGAGATCCAATCCAAAAGGGCAGCCTCAGCCTTGTCAGTCAGAACTATCCTCACGCCACGTTGACCAGCAGCTCTAACTGCTTCATCTTGTGAAGTGCGCAGGAAATACCTCGATAAGATACCAGGAGCAGTTAGTTGAACCACACTGCTCGAATCCTGGATACGTGTTTCACTTACGCAGCAGACATCAATCGCCAGAGAGAGCCCATTGTGAGGGATAGGTACGCCTGCTGACCAGCCTGCATGAGTGTACGCACGTTGAAGGAGCCGAGATTCAGAGGCTGACGAGGCTTGAGACGGAGGGCTATTCACGACACTATTTGGCAATGAACCGCTACAAGTATCGTGCGTGTCATTAGTGGGAGCATTATGGGTAGACAGAGGGGTCAAATAGAAGTGACCTGGTACAGAAGACAAAGGTTGAATAAAAGAGAGGGAACTCTGAGCAGCAGCCCACTTATCACTATCTACCCCGCTTGATTCAAAGGACAGCGCGATCTTGATTATCCTGCACGACGACCGATGCAGTATGAAATTCTTTGTATTCGTGCAGTTCATGGGAGATGTTGGACGGATACTGATAGGGTGTCCAGCCGCAAAGCAGGAGAACGATTAGAGTTCTCAACCGAAGTCTTAGTTCTAACAAGAGCATGTGCTCAAAGCGGGGGGTGGCTGAGTGGGAACCCATCTGCTTGATTCATTTATTATTCCACTGATTTTACGGACTGAGTTGCCAACTAACATCGACCACCAAGCTGGAGGACCAGGAAACTGGACTTTTTCTGGCCTCTATCCATTGATCTTTCAGGCATGATTGGATCTCTGGCTTAAGGAAGCCATCCTGCATAGCTCTTTGGGTCATAGAGGCACGCAAGCCATCACACCACGCCAGGATGCAGCGTCTTCGTGACAGGGCCTTGAGATGTCTTGGAACGACATAAAAATTTATCGACTAAAAAATAGTCTGGGCAAAGAAATCTTCCAAACCAAAGCTCAGAATAAAACATGCCCGTGTAATCAACTTGTGGACCCTGATTGATTCGTAGGCAAATTCTATTGTAGGCAGTCAAATTAGTTCACTGTGTGCTGGACGCCGTGTTACTGTGAATTGGATGGGTAAACTGTACGAAACATATGCGAAATGTTCAGAGTCCTTTGGCGTGCCCTCCTAACTCAGTTGATAGAGTACACGCGGTCCTAGAACGTGAGTGGAAACCATGCGTGGGTTAGAATCCTGCCTGCGTCAACATGTTTTATAATTTGGATCACATCGAACAAGACATTCGAATGACGATTCGACTGCATAATTTCCTTTCACCGGATTCATGAACCCACAGACTCCCTGTTACTGAGCTAGCTCTTCAGAACGTTACGGATGCGCGGAAACAGCGTGTCCTCAAAGACCGATGTAACTAGAGACCTAGGAAGAAAATTAACGACATGTTACCCCTTCAGATGAGGATATAAAGTTGATAGACGTGAATAGCTTGATGTTCACGAGTTCTATTAATTCCTCTGACCGTGAACAGCGAAAGAAATATCCACCCAACTTTTTTTTCTAATATCGTGAATCTCCAGGTGGTAGATGAATCACAAAGTGACATGTTCTGGTGCTCAATGCTTTTGAATATTGGATTTGCTCGTAACCTCCTCTATTACATTCTTGCGCATGAGTGAAGTGGAAGGGATACAACCCGTAGCTCCAAAGACTTACTGTACTAGTAGGGATAGCCGAGAATCTGACTCTGAGACTTGGATTGAAGAACCACATGCGGTCCCAATCGGTTAGGTGTGGTCATGAGTAGGACGACAGTGGGGATTACTGGCTACCACCAAAGTGACCGGCGGTGGTGGGACTCGAACCTCAGACCTCTGAGGTGGCACGCCAACGCCCTAAACCACTCGATCAAACTAACAAATGTTCGTAGTTTTCATAGGCTTTCGATCATCGAGTCTGGCGTTTAGACCGCTTTTCGTCAACACGGGAGTGACATGTGAGCACTGTCGGAGATGGAACATTTGCGACCTAGTCGCTAAGTTCAGCGACCACAAGTTTACAAAAATACTTTGGCGCTGCTTGCTCGACCTGCTAGGAGTGAGAACGGTTCTCGTTTCGTTAATAACAACAGCAAATCATAAAGTGCTGCAAAAACAGGTCCTCGGGACTATGGTTCAGTTCAGTTTACTAAACCATTAATTTAGCACTTTATTGCAGAGTTTGATTGAAACCTTACGGACTGAGCATCTCGACCTATTCCCTAATCTTTACTTGTCTTGGAGAACGACTTGCACCTAGGGAGTCTACGCATGAGCTCACGCAACGCATGTCCCGAACATCGTAGCCCATTCAGATTAGGCGCCTGGTCCCTAACCATAAGCATTGTTGTGGCGGTATTCTCATCATATTTGGGTAATACGATGGGAGCATCGAATTGCAATTGAATGTAGTCTTCGTGTCTCCTAAACGTAACGACTAAGTTTCTGAACCGTACAGCGAGACCTTGCTAGCGGATGCAGCGTACGCTCGACCTTTGGTGGGCGAACCGATGTCAAGTCAAGACCACGGGTGTGGTTGTGGCAAAACAATAAATTATAAGACATCCTTGTGTAACGATTTCCAGTCTCTGCTTTGACTGGGATCAGGATAATCATCGATGAACCCGTCTTGCAGGTCTGAAGCTGCACCGGGTTCGACTATACCATATTGTTTGACATTAGAGAAACTATCTGAGCGACAATAATATCGGCCATCATTTTTTTCGTATTCATCTTCAACCGACCATGTGCAAAAACGAAAAAGTCTGTCACTTCCACCGTGAAGCGGGAAATCATACCTCCGTCAAAACTTGTTTACAGTTGTAATCATAACAATCGCTCTAGTTCGTATGATGATGCTATGGTGAACGGGGACAGAAATCGAAGATAAATTGTACTTAGGATACCCGCCGACGTTCTGTTGGATTGGCTGTTGATTCACTTTCCTGGGAATCAACGGTGGATCGTTATCTGGTCACTGACAGCCGTACACATGTACATACACGCACATGTGGCTCTACACTGTATCTGCTGTTCCAACCCGTTTGTCCTCTCGACCCGGCGAAGATTACGATCGTCTGGTTTCCGGTGTCCGTCCTCATTGTCACCTGAATCCGCTGTTCGCCTTTCGTTCGTTCAGCCATGCTATCATTGCTTGCGTATGCCTGTCCAACCTTGAAATGATGAGTGCACATCCAGGTTGCCACCCTTCTCCGATTGGTCTTATTTCTCCCCGAATTTGTTGGCCGCTCCCGTGAGAACGTCTTTGATTCGTTAGGTGCGCTCATCATGCCACACATCCTCGTGCTCCCAAACTGACTCGTCGATCAGTCGCTGTTTTCAAGCAAAATGTTTTCTGACGTCAACTATACATTTGGCTTGTGTTCTGGTCCACTCCACTAGCTCCAGCGAGAAAATTCTCTGCCCTTCAATTATTAGCGCAAAGCATTGATTATACACGATGGGGGCCTTCTACCCAGTCGTTGGGTCAAACGCACCGGTTCGACCGTTGTGGGGAATCAAGCCTTCCGCCTGGCTAGTGTTGAAGCTAAACAACACTTAACAGGATTCACCTTTCATCCTACCGATCGACCTGCTATCCTGTCACCCGCGATTCCGTTGCCTCAAACTTTGATCTCGGTACTGGACAGGCTCTGCGTGCGCATCCCATGTCTCACCGCGATGACGCCGATCTGCTAGGGGGGACAAGCTGCGCGCTAGTCGTGCATCAACCGCCACCCTCACGGCATTTACCTTTCCAAACTGACTCACCGCAGGTTTCTGCTGTCTGTACTCGACTCGAGCAAGTGGAACGATATCCACATGGTGTTTAAATTCTGGTATGATTTGTTTAACTTATTCGAGGTAAGTGCATTTAGTCTACAGTATTCCCATTCTGTTCCGCTGGAGTCACTGTATTCATAAGCCCACGTTTTCAATTGTTGGCAATCCAGTTTACTAATGTATCTGCTATTCAATGAACGTTGCTGTCCGCTTCCGTACTTGTTTATAAACTGCGTTGAGTCAACTGGAACGGCGTGTAATCCGAGAGCAAGTGTTTTGCAGATTTCCTGGATTGCATTTGTTATTCGACAACTCATTGATCGCCGCAAAATTGGTCTAATTTTCAACGCGATTCTCGCCTAGATGGCATTCTGTTGCGGCACCTGAATTCAACTCTGCACTGGGAAAATGTATAGCATGGTAGTGGATCGCTGGTTAAGGGTGGGTACTTGTTAACTTCAAGCAGCAAGTTACTGAGGGACGTCGCAGGCAGCTTAACGGCTAATGGGTGGCACCGCAAACCCTCGCCTGTGGTCCGAGTTCCAGTCGGGATTCGGTGGATATGGACTGTAAACGACAATAACAATGCGGATCTCTCCTTTCTTTACTACGTCCTTGCGCCTGACAAGTGGAACGAGTATGATTCCCATAGCCACAAATGCTTACTGCACTATTAGGAATAACCGGCAACCAGACCCTGAAATTTGGAGTGGAGAACCACATACCGTCTCAGTTGGTCAGGTGTGGTAACGAGCGGGAGGTCAGTGGATTACCGTCCACCACCAGAGTAACCGGTGGTGGTGAGGATTCGAACTTCCGACCTCCGTGGTTGCAAACGTTCTAAACCACTTGACCACCGCCGGCTGGTTTTAAGCGAACACTACACGATACATCGCCGATTGGCTGCTGGTTTTGGATGGGGACTAACAACTGGAGGAAACCGTCGCTTGCCCACCAAATTCGAAGTCGGTGATTTCTGAGAAATTTGTTTTAGTTCAAAACATTGAATTATTGAGTAATCCGAAATTCCTGTTCTTGCTCAAAGTTTAATTTTTTTTCCTCCAATCGTTGTAAGTTTTTCTATTTCGCTCCCTTGCCGTTTATCGTTGCATTCTTCGGTCTCTGACTGGTCCAACTACACATTTCCACAAGGTTATCTACGGACATTATATAAATGACAGAGCTGAAAGCTTTTGACCGTGCATCGCCCGGTTAGCAATATACGTGCGGTTGTGTGTGTCTCCGTTTATCTTCACCAGCTACCGAACGGTCTCTTTGAATCGAGACTTCGGTGCGTTACTTGTGTGTTGTCTGCAGACGCAACGTCCGTGGTATAAATAACAGCTTAAAACAAATTACAAAGTCTCCGTTCAAAGTCAATGACTGATGGGCATTGTATCATGCAGTGTTGGAGTGTGAAAGTTATTGTGATTGAACCCGGACAGCTCTCTGAATCCGAATTTGCGACTCGGTGGATGGTAATGCAATAACGATGATTTCTAACAAGGATGAAACAAACGTACAATGATTTAATGATTTGAGTGTCGGTACTGCCTGGGAAATAGTTTCATAACGAATTAAATCTATTCGAATTAGACGTACCATCACCGTCACAAGCATACGCCACAATACTTATTTTGGAAATCTACCGGGTCGTAGATTCATAACGAGAATTTTACCCATAATGCATTGATTGAATCACCATTTTTATTTATCTAGAAGCCAGAAAGAAGTATAATCGGTAATTGAACGGTAGAACGAGAGAAAATTCACCACCAACCCGAAGTGGGTTGTTTGAAACAACAAATATAGAGACCACTATCTCGAAAAAAACGTACCCCGAAAGGACAAAGCGAAAACGAATTCAGCGAAAGTAGATACGATCTGCGCAAACAAGCCAAGACAGGAATATGTGTATGCGTGCGGGGGGGGGGGGAGGAGGAATGTGTCGGTGCGGGTGATCAGACTGCTTGTGCAGATTTTAACAAATCCACTCCCGTCATGGACTGAACAACTTGTGGTAATCGAGTCATGAAATGGAGCAGTTCGCCGGTGAGTTGAGATACGCCAATTTCACCGTCGCCCGTTGACACCATGGTGATCTTTTCACATTGTGCTAGTGGTGCACTGATCTCGGCGGCCAATTTGGGTAACGCTTGCAGCACCATCTCCAGCCGTGCGGCGCCCTAAAAATGGATTAGCAAAACAAGAGCATGATGTCCAGATCACGATAGAAAACCATAACATAACGACCCAATTATATTCAATTTACAATCAACTTTGCATCTAAGTGTTCATGTTCCGGTTGTTATTTCGCAGAACGACCCAATCAGGAATGACACACGCCAAAGCCAAAAGGGTGAACCGATGGAATGAAGACAAACACTAATTGGAACGAAAATAAAGGGGAAGTCCTAAAATACAAATGAACCATTGGGTGCGACATTCGGCCACGTTGCCTAGTTCCGCCACCCATCGGAGGGGGGGGGGGGGGCGGATCTGATGGATCTCAATAAGGATACATAATACAACGTGGATGGCCAGGCCTGACGAATCGTACACTTTTCTTGTGCTGGATGGGCTGCTTGAATATATATTCCAACCACCACCAGTCCGGAGGAAGTCCATCTGCAGTAATTCGAGACGGTTGGCAGAAATGCCATTGCAGATTGAAATTTGGGTGCTTACAATGACGCGTGCTGTACGCTGAGTGTAAGTATCAACCGGTGGTGGTCGAGTGGGTTGGAGCGTTCGTTTACCACCTCGGAGGTCAGAGGTTCGAATCCCCACTGCCAACGGTTGTTCTGCGGTAGATAGTAATCTGTTGAAGTCCGACCATTTACCACCCCTGATCTATTGGGACGTTGTGATTCTCTGCCACTCCAATTCTCAGGGTTTAGTTGCCGGCTACCCCAGATAATACAACAAGCGAGTAGTAGGAGATGAGATTTGTATAATATGATTCACCACCCCGGATTCGAGTCCCCGTGGGGGCTCGGTGGATGTGCACTGCTGATGAGTCCCAACAAGGATGAAACGGCTGTACAGTGCTTCCATGGTTTTCAATGGTGAGTTGAGCGTTGAAGCTGCATGCTGAATCATACCATACAATACAGTAAGCCTTTGAGAGTATGGGGTATATTTTTCACTGCAATTACGAGCAAATATGTAGCAAGAAAATCTAAAAGAAGCGTCCCATGTTAGATATAATATATTTTAAGCTGACTTCCGAGACGGCAATGCCGTTCCAGGGAGAATAAAGAACGAACTGTTTTATACGCACTTTTGATGGGGATGCTTTCTGTAACCAAATTTTTTTCATCGCGCAGTGTGCTGCATCGATCACGACAGTGAGGCTGGTTAGCTCTCTACTAATGGTGGAGGCCATCAAACCGGAATTTTTACCGGGTATTGCTAGGTTCAAACCCTGAACCGTGTAACATTTCTTTCAAGATGTTGACCGTATACAACCACTTCTGTCGTCAAACAGCATAATCATTCCCCCTGTTCACTGAAGAAAAGCTCCCGACCGAAATTCAGACAATCAAGAAGCATTTTTCAGATCACAAGCTGCTAGCGCGAGTCACATTTGAAACTGATCCCCAAAACAAGACGGTCAGATTATCCAGGCTGAGCGCCTTGAGGATTATGGATGTCGCGGTAATATTTTTACTCTTTTAGGAGTTAACAAAAACTAACATTTCAGCCAAATGGATGGAAAACCGATCATTGACACTTTGAAATATGCATAGAAATAGGTACTTCAGAAATAAAACTGGTTCAGCCACAGAGGTTAGTCAGAATTTCATCCGTGACTTTTATTTTGTCAACCAGAACACGACGAGACTGCACCTTGACGTGGTGTGATGGGCAGTGCGGTCCTGGTTATCCTGCACGACGACCGATGCAGTATGGAATTCTTTGTATTCGTGTAGTTCATGGGAGATTTTGGACGGGTACTAGGGTGTCCAGCCACAAAGCAGGAGAACGATTAGGGTCCTCATCCAAAGCCTTTAGTTCTAACAAGAACCTATCCGCAAGGCTTAGTGGAAGCCCATTTGCTTGGATCAATTATTCTTCCACTGATTTTGCCGACTGAGTTGCCAGCTCAGATCGACCCCCAACCTGGAGGACCAGGAGACTGGACTTTGTCTGACCTCTACCCATTGACCTGTCACGTATGATTGCATCTCCGGCTTAAAAAAGCCATCCTGTTTAGCTCTTTGGGTCATAGAGGCGCGCAAGCCATCACACCACGTCAAGGTGCAGTCTCGCCTAGCATCAAGTTCCGACACAACTCGCATCGCACGGCGACATGGCGCTCTAACTCTAGAGGTACTTTGAGTCAAATTGATCATATCGCTGTAAGCTACCGGTGGCGCAGTTCTCTTCACAACTGTAGATCTTACTGGTTCACGTACGTAGTGTCTGACAATGCAATAGTTTTGATGCGATTATCGCTCCAGCTCCATGGTTATCGTCGCAAACCGCAAACCCGATTAGCCGTGCAACGTTTTTGTGATCCAGAAGTACGCACCCAGTATGAGCAGAAGTTAGCACATGAGCTAGGATCTACGACGAACAGTAATGTAGATGAGCATTGGGCTCATATTAAACAGGCGATGCACGAGACAGCAGGTTTTACCTGTGGTCCTAGATCCGTTGTCCATCAAAGACACTGGATTTCGCAGGAGTCATTGAGCATAATGGAGCAAAAACGTCAGCTCTCGAACAGAAAGGAGATGAATAAGATACGAAGACATCTACAGAGGCAAGTCACGCAAAGCCTTAAGAAGGATCGCGAAAATTGGTTGGTCAAATAGCCGAAGAAATGGAAATAGCAGTTGCTTCAGGTAATAGTCACAGACTGTTCAAACTTATTCGTGACACCGGTGGACGGCGCATCCAGGTCAGTGAAACGATTTGGGATAGAAATGGAGAACCCATCCATAACAAACAGCAAAGGCTTGACCGATGGGCCGAGTACTTCAAGCAACAGTTTAGCTGGCCGCACGCTAGTGCAGTTACTCTTGTGTCAACAACTGCGACTCCTTGGGTGGTATCACTTGAGCCCCCATCGGAGGTAGAAGTGGAGTCATGTATTCGATTACTAAAGCGAGGGAAAACGGCAGGTCCCGAGTAACTTCCTCCAGTTCTTTTCAAACTAGGTGGAAATGTTTTGATAAAATCACTTACCGTCTTGCTCCATGACATTTGGAAGGAGGAGCGTATTCCGTTTATTTGGAGTGAGTCGTTGATTGTTCCCATCTTCAAGAAGGGAATACGCAATGACTGTGGTAATCATCGTTGGATTAGTTTAATTCCGATAATGGGGTGTCTGAGAGGAGTAGCACCTCTGAGTTGGTTGACTGTCGTTTCCTTCGGGGCATCCTCCATCTCTTTGGTCTCCATCATTCACCCAGCTCTCACCTGTGGCCCCACGAAGCTGAAGCATGTATCAGCGGCCACACCCCGGTGAACCGCTCGACAGGCGGGCTAAACCAGGTTAAGGGTCACCGAGGTCTAAAAAAAATTTGGCGAGACGGTGTTCGGCATGTGAAGACAGATCCTTCCGAATGGGCGGACGAGATCCACTGATCCAACGGCTACAAAGGAGACCTGTTCAACTGCCTGATCCGGCATTCCAGAGGAAGCGAACGAACCGCACAGCAAGCCATCGGCTCCTCTGGGAATACCCTGCTGCCCTGCAGTCTGCACTTGCGTGTGCAAAGGCTAGAGGTGCAATCTCGAACAAAAAGGCCGAACGGTGCTGGGGACACCGCTTCGAACCCTACTCCCGCGACTCTCTATGATTATCCACGGAACCTCAAGCGCTCATCGTGCTACGGCGTCCCCGGTAAGCGACGCGCCTCGTGTCCCGGCGGCCGAGGCGATAAGACAACAACCTGGGATTATTCGCTGCAGGAAAAGAACACACATAGCCTGTTGGAATGCCAGGACGTTTCTAGACGTCGACAGTCAGTGCATCACAATGCGGACTCTACATGACTATGACGTAGATATTGCTTGTCTCTCGGAAGTCCACTTGCCGACAAATAAAGGCTCCGGGAGGGGGTACATCTTATTGCCTTTACCACAGTGGCCCGAAAGACAACTCCGGTCTCTACGGTGTCGCGTTTGCTTTGAACAAAGCAGCTAATGATGCAATGATCTCTTGGGAACCAGTCTCATCCAGACTTGCCTTGGCACGTTTTAAAGGCTCCCCGCACGACTTGACGGTGATCGCGATCTATGCTCCAACCAATTCAGCTGATGACGAAACCAAAGACGAATTCTACAATAATTTACAGGAGGTAATCAACCGGGTTTCGAGGCGCGATGTACTTTTCATCGCAGGAGATTGGAACTCTCGCACAGGTACGGCCGATGGGTCCACTCGCCATATTCTTAGGAAATTCGGCCTTGGCCAACGCTGCGAGAACGGTGGCCGACTGATTAGTTTAGCCGACATTAACAGAATGGTTGTCTGCAGCACTCGATTTCAACACCCCAAGAAGCACCTACTCACACGGTACTCCAATGACGGTCACACTGCACACCAACTCGAACACATCTTGGTAAAAGCCCGTTGGGGTTTGTCTGTGGAGGATTGCCGAGCGTATCGAGGTGCACTAACGAGCAACACAAACGGCACTGACCATGTCTTCCTACGCGCGTGTTTCAAAGTTCATCTGTCTACACGTGCTAAGGTGTCTGCACCCTCTCGGATAAACGTTTCTGCCCTAGGAAATCCAGAGAAACGAGAAGCGTTGTCACGAGCAATCACAACCCGACTAACCAACGCAACCAATGCACAAGCAGACGAAGTTTCTGTTGAAGGGCAATGGACTCGAATGAAGACGACAATCAAGGAAGCTACTTGGACAGTACTCGGGAGAACAAAAAGGTGGACAAAAGATTGGATCTCGGAGAGCACGCTCCAGCTGTCAACCAGAGCACACGAAGCGCGACTGGCAGGTAGTAACGAACGCCGCAGACTGCAACGAGAGGCCACACGCTCCGTCAAAGCTGATCGCAAAAGATACTGGATAGAAATAGCTGAAACAATGGAGACCGCGTCCGGAACTGGTGACTTCGATAAACTTTTCCGCCTTATTCGCAACGCCCCTAATAGGTTTTTAAACAAAATTCCCTTCTTCGTGACAAGGCAAGAAACTCAATACCGGAACAGAGTAAGAAAATGGACCGATGGATGCAACACTTTGGTCAGCTGCTCAAACGACCTACGGACCACCGGACGGAAAAACCCATATCATCCCCCCCCACCCCCATTCCAGTACGAAAGCAACTGTGACCCGCCCAACACCGCGGAAATCACGGAAATGATAAACAAGCTGAAGGACAGAAAGGCTGCTGGGGAAGATGACATCCCTCCATAAGTCTACAAAGCATGTTCACCGTCATTGATTGACAGGTTGTGTACACTTTTGGTTCCATTCAGAGAGAGGAAGCATTTTCACCCGACTGGGGAATGTCCATTCTGCTGCCCATTCCGAAGAAATGTGATAAATCGGCATGTGAGAACTACCGAGGGATCAGCTTGATCGATGTGGCCGCAAAGATCTTTGGTGCGTTGTTACTAACCCGTTTCTCCGAGGCAAGAGACCAGAGCACCCGCCCGAACCAAGGGGGTTTCCGCCGTGGCAGAGGCTGTGTGGATCAAATCTTCACACTGCGCCGAATACTGGAGCACCGCTATAAGTTCCAGCAGCCGACGGTAGCTTGTTTCATCGACTTCCGGGCAGCTTTTGATTCGGTGGACCGCGAGTCTCTTTGGTCCATAATCCAATCCGATGGGATGCCCGATAAGCTTTTAAGGCTGTTGAGGAGGTACTACTCGACTACTGGTGCTAGGGTTCGTATGTACGGTGAAGAGTCCCGCGAGTTCACACTCACTACCGGAGTTAGGCAGGGCTATCCCCTCTCACCGGTGCTGTTCAACTATGCCATTGACTGGACAATGCGACAGGCATTACACAACTACCCTGGCGTCCAGCTTAGCCAGGAAATATACATCTCGGACCTGGAGTTCGCGGATGATATTGTCGTGCTAGGAGACTACCCCGAAACGCTACAACCAATCCTCGACCGAATCAATTCCTTCGCGAGGTCCATCGAACTTGAAGTAAACTCGACCAAAACAAAAGCTTTCACAACCCATCTGGGTCCGACAATTCAACAACTGTCGATCAACGACCTACCAGTCGAATAAGTCCCTTCATTCAAATACCTAGGCTCAACTCTGCTTCCGAACGGTCAGGCAAAAGATGAAGTGGTATCACGGATCGGCAGCGCCAGGAGAGCCTTTCTTCAGCTTAAGAACCAAAGTTCGTGTTTACCATGCAGCCATCCGGCTCGTACTCATCTATGGCTGCGAAACCTGGCCACTACGAGCTGAGGATACCAGAAGGCTGGAGGTTTTCGACTACTGGTGCCTGCGGCAAATTATAAAATTAAAGTCAAGTGGCGAGACAGGGTATCCAACGACGAGGTGAGGAGACGATGCTCTCCCCGTCCTCCTCCAAAGTCTAGACTTCAGTGGTTCGGCCATACGCCTCGGCGACCCGAGCCAGAGATAACGAAGCAACTACTCTGCCCCACTCCCTGCCCTGGTTTGCGTTGTCGCCTTGGTGGGCAGCTCAAAACATGGACCAGTACAATAGAGAAAGACGTTGAGCTTCTAGGCCTTCGGTCGGTTTATGGAGCCCGGCGATGGAAAAAGAACTGGATCAGGATCTGTACGGAGCTTGCCTCCGACCGCCGTACGTGGACAGCAATGGTCCGTGATATCCATGGAGCCGACATATACTCTAGCAGGAGATAGTCGCGCAAAATACAAAAAATACAATACAATACCGTCTTAAGCCCAATCGCGAGAGGAATGTCCGCGAACAGCAGGCTGGGTTCCGCCCAGGTCAAGGATGCATCGACCAGATTTTCACTTCTCGCCGACTACCTGAAAGGCGTCACACACACCACCGACCGACAATAATGGTTTTCTTAGACTTAAAAGGCGCTTTCGATTCAGTTGATCGAACAGCGCTTTTCAGTACTCTTCATCGAAAAGGTATGCCCTAGAAGTTCGTGAACCTACTGAGATCATTGTATTCTTATACTTCTGGCCGCGTTAGAGTTAACGGTGAACTATCCGGTCGGTTCGAAACG
This sequence comes from Fasciola hepatica, assembly GCA_948099385.1. NCBI lineage: Eukaryota > Metazoa > Platyhelminthes > Trematoda > Plagiorchiida > Fasciolidae > Fasciola > Fasciola hepatica. The sequence continues at coordinate 2,452,264 of CANUEZ040000097.1, forward strand.
ACCAGTGCTGTTCGACAGGGATGTCCTGTGTCTCCATTCCTATTCAACTTCGTCATGTACGAAATAATGGAGAGCTCGCTGCAAAATCTTCAGGATGTAGGCGTCGAACTAGGAGATAGTGAAAAGCTATGTGACCTAGATTACGCAGACGACGTTGTCTGCTTGTTCGAATGCACGGAACATGCTCAACGTGCACTAGATAGACTCTCAAGAGCTGTAGCTCCATTCGATATGCCCTTAGCATCTTTAAAGTGCAAATTGATGTTACAAGACTGGACGTCAACGATTCCGAGCTTGATGCTCGATGGGAGATGCTGTCAGTTGTCGACCACTTCACCTAACTCGACGGATGGGAGCACTGTAGCAGAGGTGAGCACGCGTATATTCAAGGCTCGAGCGGTGTACGTTAGACTGCAGCACTTGTTGTGCTGACCTGATATTTTGCTAAAGTTGAAAGATTTTGTGTACTGTGCTGCGGTGCGTTCAGTTTTGTTGTATAGTTGTGACTTGAGGTCTGCGTGCTGAAGATATTCGTCGTCTTGAGGTTTTTGACCACCGGTGTTTACGTAGTATCGCTAAGATCGGGTGGAATAGCCGAGTAGGCAATGCTGAGGTCAGACATCGAGTATTGGGTACTAATTCAAAGAACGTTTTGTTACAGCGTATCCAACTCAGTAGACCTCGTTGGTTGGGGCACGTGTTACTTATGACAAACACACGTCTACCGTACCGTGTCCTATTCTCCGCCCCTCCCATGGAGTGGAAGAGACCACGTGGAGGTCAACAGATGACGTGGCAGCGAGGAATGAGAAAATGTACAGCAGACTTAGGAAAAGTAGGTGCTTCACGTCTTCGTGGTTGGGGTCCAAAAGATCCTTCTACCAGTTGGCCGGAGACACTGAAGGATTTGGCTGCGAACCGTGAACAGTGACGATCGTGTTGTCACTTTCTATTGAATCAGAATGACTGGTCGATGTGCGTTTGTACAGTTAGGCTGCGTATTCCTTGTGTTAGCCACAATAGGGCGTTGTTTCCTTTTCCCACCCATGTAGGTCCACTCCCTGTCCATCTTGTATATTCATGCTTTCTAATTGAACGTGCAATATGGTGAGAAAGGCAGTGGTCAGTGAGGCTTGCCCTACTGTTTAACGCTGTACGATGATGATGATGATGAATGGTGCACACTACCTGTGTGTACTGGCATGCTTCCTAGTAATACATTGCAGCGGGGAACGCTGTGGCAACAGAACAAGACGCATATCAAACTGATCGGGTCTATTAAACGGCAACCGCAGACCAGAAAAGGGATGATGAGTATATTGGAAGCGGCCCACGACAGACGAAGATGCATGCGGAGTCATCAATGGAACTCAGTGGGATCTGAGGCAATCGGAAAGATAGTCCACATGAATGGCTACCGATTAAGCCATCAACCGGATCAGTAGAATTAGCCGAACGAAAATGTCGGTCAAATGAATCAGCCTAATAGCGGCAGCCACCTGGCGAAAATAGAGCGGAAATACTCAGGCAGCCAGAGGATCGAGGTTATTACATCGGGGTTTGGAAAAGGAACTATATGAATGGTTGTCCATGCTTTGCCGACTGAACTTGTCTGATTGCGCGCATACAAGTGTTCCTCACCCGCAGTGCCCTCTTCGTTACAATAGCCCTTGCAGTGCTGCTTCTGTTATGCATTTTATTATTTAGTCCTAAATCTCGTCTAAGCATGACCAGAGCTGATCTATCAGACTGATATATATATATATATATATATATATATATATATATATATATATATATATATATATATATATATATATATATATATATATATATATATATATATATATATATATATATATATATATATAATTTGAAGTCCTTGTTTCTCGACACAAATTTGAATAGGGAGGCCAAAAGTATTGGTTTGCACAATGTATCCCGCGTCATGTCATTGCATCTTTGCGAAGTACATAATGTGGTCACGGCAAATGTTTGTTCTCCGCCATCTTCAAGAAGGGCTAAAGGAGGGCCTTCGGAGCCACGCGCCTTGTGATGTCCCAGAGCATAGATCAATCTGCGATTCACTGGAACAGGCCACGAAGAATGTAAAGAAAAGCAGTTCATGGTAGAAGCCAGTGCAACAGAGAGGCAGTCAAACTGCGTTTTAAAGTGCTCCATCCAGCGTTCATCGCACCTACACCCAGTTGTTTTCTACCGGTGACACGGACGAGGTAGAAAAGCTTGTAGGATTTGACCGTGGTTGCCGCATGTTGGACTAGGCATTAGAATAAGTTGCACACAGCTACCGACCTAAGAAAACGTCAGTCACCACAGCATGCGGAAAGCCATAAATGTGGTAGCAGCTCCAGAAACAGGGGACGATACCCAGTATGTCAGGGCCGAACGAGGTTCGGAGTGCATCGAAAAAACGATGCACCATGTGATGTGTTAAACGAGATATAATGTCAGTGACACGGCGTTGTCGGTGGAAAATTATAAGCCGACGTTTCGGTTACCGTGGGCAGTTTTACAATCAAACGGAAACGTTCTGCTTCAGCCGGCTTCCGGATAGTCGCATCTAGATGACGCTGCTGACGCACGTTTGATTGCAAAACTGCCTTGAGAAAGGTTTCGGTTACCCACGGTAACCGAAACGTCGGCTCATAATTTTTCACCGACAACACCGTGTTACTGACATTATGTCTCGCTTAGGGGACGATACTATTCTCGGAAGAAGGATCGGAAGTGCATCTCGAAAATTCAAATCAGAGCCCATGGCTTGAAAGCCTGACTTGCATGGTAACGCAGATTGGAGCAATTTTTCTCAGGAAATCGAATCAAAGTTGTTGATTAAGTAGTCTCAAGCGCTTTTTGGCCTCTCACGTGAAACCATAACGATTTTCGATCACTGGTGAATTATTCAACAATCCGCTCTTTAAAATCGGTCGCAAGCCTTACGGGCCAACAGAAAACAAGCGATATATGATCAGAGCTGTGAAGCTTCGATGGGTGACAGTCGCACAATGAAAACTGAAGTTTTCTTACCATCGGCAAAGGTTTTGTTTATCCTGATTTCACATTCACTCCGCGGAAAGACGTCCAAACGAAACGTACTCAACTAGTTTATTCATCGGCGTGGTCTACAGTAACGCTATGGCTGATACGAAGTCAGCAATCGTTCATCAGCCTGCGAGAATGCCCATGATGTTTCTCACTCACTCATCGAACGTCCAGCATAAACCAGCGCGCTATCAAACCCTGCCAGCGTACAACCTCGTTATACGTGCTTATGAGTACCAGCAATTACCTATTGCTGTCAGAAGACAGAGACATCTGCACAGTACCACTCAAATCTGATGATTCAACCGGGACACCAATGCTAAGACTAGTCACAAAATAACCGGCCATCAAAGAAGGTCATTAGAATACAAGTTCAATGTTATTAGGTTGTGTTGCAGGAAAGCTTGTTGCTCACCGATGACGGTAGCAGCTGAAAAACGTGTCAGTCTACAAAACAACATGAAAACCTTGATCGACGTGCTCGACCCGTTAGATCCAGGAAATAAGGGTACACTGGGGTTGGGAACATAAAGCGAAATAGTTGTCATATACACTAACCATTTTATACATAATCATTTCAATTACGAATCAGGAGATTGAATGTTTCTCGTTGCAGAGTCCACTTGGGAATCCCAGCTGTGATTCGTTGATAGTTCTTTGCGGGTCGGACGCAGCTAATTTCGAGAACGACATTGAGATCGCTAGTTGAAATATTGTTTGTGGACAGTAAACAGCCGTGTGAAAAGTCTCGGAATCATGACCGGTTGTGCGGTTATTGCTGCTTATCAGGTAAGCGTAACCGATAATGTGTCCACTCATCTTCATACTTTTACATTCCGTAGGTGTTCCATTAACAATCACCTCATTCGTGAGTTAGAATTGAGGGAATGCTCTCCGTTGATAAGCGATAACCGTGAAACCGGTTGTGTGCTTCTGAGAAACTATATCTACACAGGTAAAAACTACTTACTGACAAATCTCACTATCTGTTGTGTTTTTATCTCTACGGATTCCGTACTTTGATGTACCGATCTGTATTCAGAGGCTGAAATAAAGAACGACACTCGACGGCAAAACGTTACCACTCACTTTGTAAGCATTCCAGGCCTCAGCTTTTTTCATCATCTGCTCGGCTTCTGCTTTGGCTACCGCTTGCATTGCCTCGGCCTCGGCCAGACCACGCAATCGGATAGCCTCGGCTTCAGCCTCAGCTTCGGCAATTAGGCGGATCCGGTCAGCCTCGGCCAGTCGCTCTAAACGGAAACGTTCCGCTTCAGCCGGCTTCCGGATAGTCGCATCTAGATGACGCTGTTGACGCACGTTCTCCAGCTCCTCTACCTGGATCTGCTGAGTACGTTCAACGACGAGAATTTGCATTTCTTCTTCCTTGATCTTTTGTCGTGTTTTGGCGGCCTACACAAAACAAATTTGGCATAAGCTGATCAGAAGTGAGGTTAGTCTTTGGGGATGGAAACTAATACGCCAAATTCGGTGAGAAAGCAAAGACCTCACACAGGGTTAACCAACTGAATTTCGGTCAGCTAAATGAAATATTGCTACAAGACATTTCTCGTTTCAACGACCGCTCACTATGCGCTGGGTGCGACATCTTAATTTAGTACGCCAAAAAGATGGAGATTGAGTGGCATAAAATTTCAATCATCAAGTCTGATAAAGGCCTCGCGTGATCCGCATTCGTTTGTAGTCTGAGTAACCCGGTGTGTCGACAGCCAAATGCTACTCAGAAGGAGGGACGTTCATAGTATAGCAACAGCTACATGACGGTAGGTTTTGATGTAACTTTCATCTGCAACGAAACGTAGCCAAATACATACACGCTTAAGGGTGTGGTCAAAACTGGGACATTCGTTACCGAGTCACGCTAACGATGGATGATGGCAATCAGTCCACCCGAGTTCAACGACGCGAAAACCTCGGAAGAAAGCACCAAACAAAGCGGTGTCACCTGTAATACAGGGAAACTGTACTCTCTGAAAAGCCTGTAAGCAGGGCACAATTGAGTCAGTGAATTATCGTTGAGAATCCGACTGGCTGAAATGGCGAGTGACTCCTGGTTTTTTGCCTTGTCTGGGCAAGCTTGGATACAGAAAACGTCAGCAACAACGAAAAAGCGCTTTAAAGATGTGAGGGTACGTGCTGACTCAATGTAGAAAGTTAGCCATATCCCATCAGCAATCAGCATGTCAGCACCTGTCCAGAATCCAGGTCAGTGCTTGGGTCAGCGGATGCGCAAGTGACAAGGTGGCGCATCGATGACACGCGAACGAACTCCCGTCAAGTGGTAGCTGGCCATGTGACCAATCAACCAATCAGAAGACAGACTAATTGATACAAGTGTGAACCAGTTGGGTTGTATTGCAGTGATTAGTGTCAGTGTCTGTTTTGTTACTATGTGAGACGATTCGTGGGCGGAATAGACTTCTCACTAGAGTTAGCGGGACGGTATGAAACAAGGCATAACTGAGAAAAATACTAGTAGGATTTATTATTGATCTCGAGAGCACTTTAGTCTGTAGGCACATAAACGGGAAAGACGTCTAAGCACTGATACGTAGAAGGTGGACGGAGATACGCTGGGCTAAACGCTTTACAACGGGCAATAACGTCTTAATGGATTGCGATGACTTTGCCCACCATCGAGAAGAACCTCATATGCGTTATCTCTACATCCGTAAATTATCTGAACTGGAAAACAACTCTCCTGTCAGTTCCCTAAACTGTTCTTCTCAGTTAATTATTATCTATCAACTGGCCCAGTGAGATTAGACTCTTTGGTCTCTGCCCTTGGACTTTTTAGGCACGATTTTAAGTACGGCTCAAGGAAGCCATTCAGTATATTGCTGTGGATCAAAGAAACACGAAAACAACCATACCAAGTCAATGCACAATTTTACCACAATGACCGAGACCTCATCCCCGATTTTACTTTTCTATACTGTTGTGTTTTGCTACGTTACTGTTCATTGCGTGTGGATGATTTTATAACGGGATGTTCTTGTTTTCATTGTAGCTCATGTCAAGCTCCAGATGATTAAAACCTAACATACTAGGTCTCTTGTTTTTTCTTCTCTTTGGACTCAATCGTTTGTACTCCTCCATCAATCGCTTTGTTCTGCTCTGGAACATTGTGCTTATGCACGAGTACAGTACAGTACGCGAGCACAGAATCAGCTGTACTCACACAAAGCCGGCCGACTAAGATTATAAGGTGAATTGTCTGGTCGTTTTTCACCGTCAGTCAACGTCGACATCAACAAAACGATGGTCAATGTCCTCGAACCAATTCAAGAGTTCTTCGAGGAATCTGTTGTCGCGTCGAATCCAAATAAGTAAACTCAGCTTACTGGGGGTACATGCTATGTATAGAGAGAAGTTGTCTGGTTTTTTGTCCACTGTTAGCAATTCCTGCGACAATTTGAAAAAAAACTGTGGGGGCTGATAGATAATATGAAGAAGGTATATGAGAAAGTCCATAGAGAGATGAGGGAGAATGGATGTATCTTTTCTTCCTGGGTTGGATCTAAAAGACCCCATCACCGACTAGAGACGCTGGAAGATACGACAGCGAACCACATGTGGCGGCCTTGTTATCATATTCTATTTACTCAAGTCAAGTTAAGTCAATAAATGCTTTTATGCACCATTGGCATGTGAAGAAGAGGTTGTGGAAGCAAAATGGGGCGGTAAAACATTTAGATGAATGACGAAGATGGAAAACGAGATCACTGATCACTTGGCCACGGTCTACGAGTAGGTGGACAAAATAAAGGATGGGGCCCTTTCTATATGTAGACGTGCGTCAAAGAGGTAGTTTGAATTTCGAGAGAGTGGAAGAGTAAGAGACGGTTTTAGTGAGTGCGGAGTGAAGGTAATGGATGGTCAGGTAACAAGCTATTTGTGCATCTAATTGCTTTCTAACGATCAAGTCAGTGAGAATATCTCCAGCAATGTTGCTACAGAGAGAAATAAATTTCAGAGACGACAATAAGATCAAAACCTTTTCCTCTTAAACCAGGAAATTCGACGAAGAAACGGCCAATGAGGCTAATGAGGGAGAATGCAAGAGGTTATAAAACGAAGTGAAAAATTATAAGGTACTCTAAATTTTCTTAGTATGAACGATTGAAAATAAGGGTTTCTGACTTTGGTGAACACTGTTTCAACGTGGCTAGTTCAAGAAAGGCTGTGAGTTAGAGCAACTCCTAGGTAACGGATGGAAGAAGCTTTAGGGAGATATTGGTTATTAATGGAAAGACATGGAATGTTATTAAAAACAGTCCGAAGATTGAAGGGCAAGTCAACGCATATTAAGATGTTGAGAGAAAGAAAATGAGAAGTGGACCGGTAACAAAGTTCATTTAGACTGTTTAGAAGAAAATTCGGAATTTTGCTTCTGTTACCGGGGCATCCTAATGCATTATTGGTGTATTTATAATCAATAAGATTAGGTGAAATGGGGAGAAAAGAAATGGAGATAGAATGGCAACCTGAAAAACACCGGAGTTAACTTGAAGAGAAGACGAAGCCAGAGTGTTTTGAAGCGTATGCATGTGCAAAAGGTTAGACTGTGGGTTTTTGCGGCATCCAGAGTGGTATTTGTTTATTTTCTGTTGCCCGCTATCAGTTCGCAACCTGCTCATCTTAAACATTCGTCCCTCGTTTCTATTAATGATGAATGAAGCCGAGTTCGGTGAATCAAACTTGCTCTGTCGTACGATGACAGTGATGATGATGAGCATGCCAGAAAGGCTGTACCCAAAACCACTGGAGCTTGCTGCCTAACTCAATATTAAAAAATGGAGATGTGATCCAGCTGAACTCATACGCAACCATCCCTATTCGTTCTGATGATGATCAAAGTCAACTATTCTAAACATTCCAGTAATGCATCATGAGTGGTTACGTCCAGCAGCACCACAATCTATTTTTAACAACGGCTCTTAAAAAATAACGAGCATTATGCTTGTCTCGTGGAACACACACACAAACAATTGTGCGAAACTATGCAAAAATCTAGAAGGACCTCATCAGTGGATGCGGATTGACCTTTATTCTTGATTCGAACTGGTACCCAGTTCTGTACCATAGACGTGATAAGTGCCTTTATATGCATACGTGTGCGTGTGTGCTTGGATTAAAAAATCAATAGTCAATTCTCTAAACTCTATACCAACGGAGACCGAAACAGACATGATGCGAATATTACGCTTGGAATAAAGTCAAACACAACAGTGAAATAATCATAGGGGATTATTCACATCATATGAATCCAACAGTGGTCGCATGAAAGAAGGAACCAAACACAATCAGTTCACCGTTTGCTAGTTAACTTTGGCTTATTCAGAGTAAACTGAGTGGGTAGGTATTACGGGAACTATGGATTAGCGTTCGTCTGCGCACAGTTAGTGGACTTGAATTATCATCATCGTACGGTGTTAAACAGCAAAGCAAGCCACAGTAGCCACTGCCTTCCTCACCATGTTGCACGTAACAACAGAAAGAATAAATGTACAAGACGGAAACCGAGTGGACCTACACGGGTGGGAAAAGGAAACAACGCCCTATTGGCTAACACACGGAATACACAGTCTAACTGTACAAACGCACATCGACCAGTCATTCTGATTCGACAGTAAGTGATAACACGATCGCCACTGTTCACGGTTCGCTGTCAAATACTTCAGTGTCTCGAGCCAACTGGTTGACGGATCTTTTGGACCCCAACCACAAAGACGCGAGGCACCTACTTTTCCGAAGTTTGCTGTACGTCTTCTCGATCCCCACTGCCATATCATCCGTTGACCACCACGTGGTTTCTCCCACTCCCGAGGAAGAACGGAAAACAGACCACGGTATGGTAGGCGTGTGTCTGCCACATGTAACACGTTCCCCAACCAACCTTGTCTACTATTCTGGATATGCTATGACAGAACATTCTCTGAAATAGTACCCAATACTCGACTTACGACTTCAGCATTGTTCACCTGGTCATTCCATCTATTCTTACCTATACTGAGCAAATATCCGTGGTCAAAAACCTCAAGACGACGAATATCTTCAGCACGCAGACCTCAAGTCACAACTATACAACAAAACTGAACGCACCGCAGCACAGTACACACAACCTTTCGACTTTAGAAAAATATCAGGTCGGTACAACAAGTGCTTCAGTCTAACGTGCACCGCTCGAGCCTTGAATATACGCGTGCTCACCTCTACTATTGTGCTCCCATCCGTCGTCACGCTGCCGCCGAGGTAAGTGAAGTGGTCGACAATTGCCAGCACCTCCCCATCGAGCATCAAGCCCGGAACCGTTCACGTCCCATCCGGACTTTTTCCTTCTACTCTCGATTTCCGCCTGATACTTCGACTTTTTCGAATCCTCATCACTATGCTCCTATTCTTTTTGTCCTTTACTCAACGATGCTGGAAGGTAGTAACCGAAACCAGAGCACGAAGGTGCGAGGTTAATGGTTGAATAAACTGAAACGGAAACTGAACCGTTGACGTCCAGCCGTGCAACATCAGTTTAAACTTTGAAGATGCTAAGGGCATATCGAATGGAGCTACAGCTCTTACAAATCTATCTAGTGCACGTCGCGCATGTTCCGTGCATTCGAATAAGCAGACAAGGTCGTCGGCGTAATCTAGGTCACAACATTTCACTATTCCCATTATCTCGTCGATGAGGAAGTTGAACAGGAATAGAGAAATGGGACACCCCTGTCGAACACCGCTGGTTGTTTCGAGCGAACTGGACAGTTCCCGTAAACCGTTGCGGGCCCAGAAGTATGACAGTACAACGATCTGAGTAGGTTCACGAACTTCTGTGGCATACCTTTTCGGGGAAGAGCACCGAGTAGCACTGTTCGGTCAACTTACTCGAAGGTACCTTTCAAGTCGAGGAAAACCATTATTGTAGGTCGATGGTGTGCATGACGCGCCTCAAGTAAATGACAATAAGTGAACATCTGGTCGTTACACCCTCGACCTGGGCGCAATTCGGCTTGTTGTTTGCGGGCATCCCTCTCTCAATCCTGTGTACGACAAAGTAGCAAAATCGAATCTAACACCTTGGTGACTATCGGAATTAAGCTAATCCCACAGTCATGGTCACACAGCTTCTCACTGTCTGCCAGTTCGACGTCCATATATTGAAGGCTTCGCAGGGCATTCACTATCCCATCACAATCAGATTGCACCTTGGCGTCCTGTGATGGCTTGTGTGTCTCCGTGACCCATAGAGCTATGCAGGATGGCCTCCTTAAGCCGAAGATGCAGTCATGCCTGATACGTCGGTGGGTAGAGGCCAGACGAAGTCCAGTTTCAGAACTAGTTGATGAGCAATATCTGGTTCTGACCACTATGCCCCTGAAGAGGACACTCCAGCGAATAAAGACGGAGAGAAACAGTTTGCCGGTCTGAAAACCTCCAGTAGACCGACGTAGGAGTGGAGTACCTGGGGCTTCCCTCAACGGTGAGAAAAGTCTTCGCCCTTCATTGGGCAGCTATCGCCCGTTTGTTCCATTGGATGCATCAAGCTAAGGACTGAATCAGATAGGTGAATCGGTTACAAAGCACCAACGTCGAAAAGACAATGCTTGCAACAATCAGATCTCAAATGACAGACCAGAAGAAACTCCTTCATGAGTTCTTCGGTCAGGTATCCTTGCCGGGTCAACGCCCCACTGCCCTGTGGGTGAGACTTTTCGGTCGAAGGCTCTGACTAGGGTTCTCAAAGAAAAACGCCTTCTGCGGTTGAGGCAGCCGCGAAGTATGATTCGCCCGAAAACTTCCAGCATTTCTCCTCTAAGGGGTTTTACCAACTTTCTCTCTCTTAATTTAAGATTGACACAAAGCGCCACAGGTTGTTGCGGCTCTGAAGAAAGCAGTAGTTCAGTAGTTGGGTATATGTCGAATGCACTCCTTAAGTCTAACTGTTGACTTCACTTGGCCGTCTCTGTCCCCATACTATATCAGATAGGGCAATAAGCTTCCCTGGCGAGAACTCAGATTGACCATATTGTGATTGGTCACCGCTGGCGTGGATCAATGAAAGATTGTCGTTTTTTTGCTTTATGCACATAGTCTCAGATCACGCCTTGGTACGTACTCGCTTCTGTTTACGTCGCGTCCATGGTCGCACCATCATAAAAAGCACCTGTCCCGTGCGGTTACTTCTGGACAATAACCGACGATCTCTTTTCCAGGCGGAGCTGTCAACCCGGTTATCGATAAAACTGGGTTTCCAGGACCAAGATGATCGCTGGCAACAGGTCAGGGAGACCTTGTATGGCCCTTCTAAAGCCACACAGAATTCTGGTTCAGGTGGGCCTCACAAACGATCGATATCTTAGACATCAAGTGCTCTATTGTATGCTCGCAGATCCGTTCCTCCGGATGCCACATTCAATGAAGTGCGTGAATCCCTGAGACGCCAACGGACTAGGAGCCTAAGAAATTACCGAGAACAGTAGTGGATTGCGAAATGCAGGTAAATAGAAAAGGCTGCGTCTATTGGCAATGCTCGCGACCTTATTCGTTTGGTTAGAAGTACCGGTAAACGGAAACTCGGTGTAAATGAGTTAATTAATGAGTCCAACGGTTCATTGATTCACTCTCAGGGACGTCGTCTGGATCGTTGAACGGACCACTTTGAGGTACGATCCAGTTGGTCCACTTCTACAGTGGACTTTCCAAATATACCTGCCAGAGAGACGATGCAGATGTATATCGCCCCTTTATCAAAAATGGAAATTATGCGGAAAACAGGTTACTTGAAAAGGTACAAAGCTGTTGCATCGGATGGCTTGTTTCCATCTTTTCAAGGACGGAGGTGGAGATTTGGTTTTGCAGTCAACGAAAATTCGTATTATTTGGGATAGCGAGCAGATTCCCAGGGAATGGTGGGAATCGATAACTGTGCCGACTTACAAGAAAGACGACCGATCCTGTTGTGAAAACCACAGAGGAATTAGCTTGGTAAGTATCGCATCCAAATCGCTCACCGGGTTTATTCTCCACCGACTATCCAGCGGGCGCGAAATGTGTACGCGTGAGAATCAAGCCGGCTTCAGACCTGGTAGGGATTGTATCGACCACATCTTTACTCTTTGGCAAACCTTAGAGTACAGACACATCTTCCGTAGGCCGACAATCTCTGTTTTTCTTGATCTGAAAATGGTGTTCGATTCAGTCGACTACACAGTTCTCTGGCATTGCCTCTCATTGAAGGGTGTGCCAGAGAAGTTTATTTCTTTTCCAATGGCTGTATCATCATCGTACAGCGTTAAACAGTAGGGCAAGCCCCACTGACCACTGCCTTTCTCACCATGTTGCACGTTGAATTAAAAAGTATGGATACACAAGATGGACAGGGAGTGGACCTATATGGGTGGGAAAAGAAAAGAATGCCCTAGTAGCCAACACACGGAATACACAGTCTAACTGTACAAACGTACACCGATCAAACATTCTGATTCGATAGAAAGTGACAACACGATCTCCACTGTTCGCGGTTCGCAGCCATATCCTTCAGTGTCTCCAGCCAACTGGTGGACGGATCTTTTGGACCCCAACCACGAAGACGTGAAGCACCTACTTTTCCTAAGTCTGCTGTACATTTTCTCATTCCTCGCTGCCACGAGGCTGTATGCAAACAGCCAAAGCCGAGTTTGTGCTTACGGCGGTCTTTCATCCAAGGTCACCACAAGAAATAGAGTTCATCAGGGTTGCCCTATTTCACTCTTCCTCTCCTCTTCAACCTTGTAACTGAATTGATTGTTGAGATATCCCTGTCTTCATTTGAGAATAGCGGCATCGATCTTTGCTCAGGCAGTAAACTATCCGACTTGGAATATGCGGACGATATTGTTCTTCTGAGTGAAGATCCAGGTAAGTTGCAAGCCCTCTTAGATAATCTGAGCAACAGCGCTGCAATGTTTGGTATGCGTTTGGCACCTTCACAGTGCAAAATGTGGCTGCAGGACTGGGTTAGCTCAACACCAAAATCTTGTCTTGGCAGGGGAAGCTGTAGCTAACGTGCCACGTGCATTGCCTACTGATATGGGCCCCATGCTCATCCACATCACTGTTCGTCATAGATCCTAGCTCGTGTGCTAATTTCCGTTCATAACTGGTGCGAACTTCTGGATCACACAAACGTTATACGGCTAACTGGCTTTGTGGTTTGCAACGATGACACGGAGGTGGAGCGATAACCATAGAGAAGATAATGATTGGTTCGACTCTACTTACGCAGACCAGTAGGATCCACAGTTTTGAACAGAAATGTGCCACCGGTAAACTAGGGCGATATCGTCCAGCTGGCTCAAAGTGCTTGTAGAGTTAGGGTGCCATTTCACCGTGCGACGCGAGCTGTGTCATTATTTGTTTTAAACGGTAATAACCGATTGTCTGTACATAATTGTAGAAGTCTATTCCCGTTATCTGTGCGTTAAGCGGGTAAAGCACAACAACCACCCAAACAAGCTCCTGGCGCACTAAGTTTTCCAACTTGTGCATTAAAATCAACTGCCAGCACCACAGATCATTTGCTCCTGCGAACGACAGCGTTGGGTTCATCATAGAACTCATACTTCTGCATGTAAGAGCTGCAGTCTGTTGGGGCGCATGCCGAGATCACAAACAAACTGCACTTAACACAACTATCCTTTCGAACGCTGACTGACTCTTCGAGTCTTACAGCACATAAACGACTGTTAACAGGGATCCAATCCAAAAGGGCAGCCTCAGCCTTGTCAGTCAAGACTATGTTTACATCACGTTGCCCAGCAGCTCTAACTGCTTCATTTTCTGAAGTGCGCAGGAAATACCTCGATGGGATACCAGGAGCAGCTAGTTGAATCACACTGCCCGAATCCCGGATACGCGTTTCACTTACACAGCAGACATCAATCGCCAGGTAAAGCCCATTGTGGAGGCTTGACATACCTGCTGACCGGCCTGCATGAATGTACACACGTTAAAGGAACCGGGATTCAGAGAATGACGAGGCTTGAGAAAATGTAAGTTACAAGACAGGATTATTCCCGAAAATATTTGACAATGAACCATTGTGAGTATCGAGCGTGGGAGTATTATGAATGGATAGATAAGGCAAAGAGAGACCTTTGGAGACAGAAGAAAAAGGTTGAATAAAAGAGAGGGAACTCTGAGCAGCAGCCTACTTATCACTATCCACCCCGCTCGATGCAAGGGATAGCACGGTCCTGGTTATCCTGCGCGACTATCGATACATTATGGAATTCTCCTTATTCTTGCAGTTCACGTGAGATGTTGGACGGGTACTGCTAGGAGTCCGGCCGATAAGCAATGGAACGATTAGGGTTCTCAACCAAAGCCTTTAGTTTTAACGAGAACCAGCCCACAAGGTAGCGGGGTGGTTGAGTGGAAATTGATTTACCTGGATCATTTATTCTTCCACTGATCTTATCGACCTAGTTGCCAGCTCAAATTGACCCCCAACCTGGAGGACCAAGAGACTGAACTTCGTCTCTCCTCTACCTACCAATGTCAGGCATGATTGCATCCCCGCCTTAAGGAAGCCATCCTGTATAGCTCTTTGGGTCATAGAAGCACGCAAGCCATCACACCACGTCAAGATGCAGTCCTGTCGTGACGGTGGACTCAAATCTCAGCTGTTGCTTTTGAATGCCAAGGAATTTGGTTTATTCTGTTTTCATTTTAGCACTGGACTAGAGAGAATAGGGTTCGGTATAGTTTGAGTAAGGATCTAGCTTAACAAGCACATTGATTTTGTTCTATGTCATAGACAACTGTCACAGACCAATTTTCTTAATTCAGTTCTGCATTATATTCAACATAAGAGTGAAGCTTTAGGTGATAACGAGTAGCTGAACATAAAGCGATAAGAATTCGTGGTGCGATATGAATCATGGAAGATCAACTCGGTAACGCAACAGTACACGAGTCAGATATTCCCGTCTGCTATTTCGGATTCAGATATTAGTTAAAATATATCTGAACATGAACTGAACTGATTCCTAACAGGAACGATGAAACAGTGGTACATTGCATTCTCAAGTCATTACAACCACATTTATATGGAAATAAATTATTAAGAGGAGTTGGAAAAAATGCCACAAAGTCGCTATGGAGAAATAAGGATGAGAGAGACGGAAACACGTGAGGATGACCGCATTACGTAACCGGCGATAATTAGTTTACGGCACCGTTACGCCCGCGCGTGACAGTTCACTGTTGGCCACGGGAGTGGAGTGTATGGACTAATTCTCTACGCGCGATCAAAGCTCGGGCTTCGAGAGGCGGGTGGCAATCGCTTCCTCAGTTGCTAGTATCCGAAGCCTAATTGCTCTAGACACGAGTTATGGGACTCAATAGACAACTTTGAAGGCAGACTGAATCTCAATCAAGGGCCCCGTTTCTACGAAGTGCGCAACGACTGAACTTGATACCACTTTATTGCCTCCACGTCTAAGCCATCGTGGTTGATGTTCTTTGATGAGTTTCGATAGCTGCCATGCACCTGACCTCAGTAAGTAACACCGCTTGAATAGGTATATGATCATGGATGAGATCAACAAGCGTAACTTATCTTTGTTTTCACATCGGATTGATAATGACGTGACAAACACGCACCTGACTTTGGCGATGTTGGAGATGGACTTCACTGCGGCATCCAAAATTCTACTGACCAACGGTCATGCTATTCCCCTTAAAGGGCAGTCGGAAGAATAGTTTTCTTTTCTACCTGTGGGATTCTCACTAATTTTGTCCGCTCAGTCCAGTTTCTTTCGGTAAATTCGTCGAGATAACCACTGCTTAGCAGCGTTTTTCTTTTGTGCGATAGATCGGCTTTCAGTGTCTGTAGTGCAGATATGTTTCGTTCTGTGGAGAATACAGCGCATTTCAAAATCCCAAGTTTATGGTGATTAGGCTTTTGAGAAACACGATTCGGGTGTTTTTGACATTTCGGATGAATTGTAATCTGTGACCAGTGGTGATTTAGTGGTTCAGAGCGTTTATCCAGTCACAGTTCCGCATGTCGTCATCGCCGGTCCGTTTGGTCTTAGACAGTAATCTATTATCACCCGACTCATCCCGTCTGACCTATTGGGAACCTATGTGGCTCCTTATCACTATAAGTCTCACGGTTATCCCCAATAATACACCGAACTTTCGAGGGTATTTTATTACATTGCGCAAGAGTGCAGTGGAAGGGGCATACCCCAAAGTGTTGAAGGCCCACTGCATTATTAGGGATAACCGACATCCTGACTCAGTAGCTTGGAGTGAAAGAGAACCACATAAGGTCCCAATAGGCCAGGTGTGGTAATGAGCCGGTCGATGGCAGATTACTGTTTATCACCGAAGTGACTGGCCGTGGTGGGATTCGAACATCTGACCTCCGAGATGGCAGATGGCATATACCCCTTCCACTGCACTCATACGCAGGCGTGCGATAAATAAATAATAAAAAACGCTGTGAAGTTATCTTTGAGAGTGGTTAACAGAGGTGTGTCAACATTTTGACATGCCAACATTGAAAAATATACTGAAAAGCGTGAGGAAAAAACCTTACCTGCAATTCATACGCCATATCGGACTCAGCTTTACGTGCTTCGACCTCTTTCCGGTAAACCGCATTCTGCAATTCAAAATCACGTTTTGCCTTGGCAATTTCAATGTCATTCAACAGGCGTCCGGCCACACGTTGTTCTTCTGCCTCTGCTTCTCGGATTCCCGCGTCTCGACGAGCTTCGGCCTCGCCGATACGGGCATCACACTTTACCTGGGCTGTTCTGGCCAACCCAAGCGATTGCAAGTAGCCCTGATGAGAACAAAAAAGCACGTAACTTCCTGCTCGAGTGCCAACAATACCGTTGACAGTATACGGTGCTCGATTAGATCAATGGCTCTGTGCGATACTGAAAAACGGACACTCCTGATTGAGAGCACATGGAAGTTGCATGTATGTGAACATCAATGTGTTCGAAGCATGGAAACTTCAAAACAGTAACATCAAAGTTGGGTGTGAAGTACTGTACACATGTGGCATGTCTAATCCATAACATGACAAAAACGTAAAATCTTTGATCAATCAACGCAACTCAGCAGGATCTGTGAAATATATGAAACCAGTGTACCATATATTTAGAGGTAGCAGGCGTTACGGTCGTATGTCGTGGCTAGTTGCGAACTGATAGTCATACTTACTTTTGACTTTTACACGACTATCTCCTGCCAGGGGGTGAGCCAGCCTCACGGATATTGCGGATCACTGCCGACCATGCGCTGCGGTTGGATGCAAGTTCAGTGCAAATCACCACCCAGTTTTTCTTCCAGTATCAAAGGCCACATGTTGACCGAGGCGCTCCACGTCTTTCTCGATGGTGCTCAACCACGTTTTCAGTTGACCACCGAGGCGACAGTGCCATCCCATACATGGTGCAGGGCAGAGTATTTGTCTGGACAGTTCTTTGTCGGATCGCCGGGATATGTGACCGAACCACCGCAGGCGGTGGCGCTGAAGAAGGACGGAGAGTTAGTCAATGTCGCAGCATCACCTTATTTAGTCGCTTGATAACATTTCCTGCCAGTTTGTACGAAGAATCTGGCGCAGGCATCAGTGGTGGAAGACTTCCAGCCTCCTGGTATCTTCAGCTCGCAGTGGCCAGGTTTCACACTCGTATGTGAGCATGGGTCGGATAGCGGTACAGAGGACGCGAAGCCTAGTTCGAAGGTTAATTTCGCTGTGACCAGAGTACACAACGGGGCTATGGAAACGCTTTCCATGCACTGCCAATCCTTGACAACACTTCGTTCTTCGCTTGACCATTTAGAAGCAGAGTTGACTCCAGATACTTGAACGATGGTAGATACTCGATCGTCTGAGTATTGATGGACAACTTTTGAGCTGACGGCCCAGGCAAGTCAAAAAAAACCTTCGTCTTCGTTGAATTGACTTCTAGACTAATAGTTTTCGAGAATTAATCGAGTCAGTCCAGGACTGGCTGACGTGTGGAGGAAGAATCTCCTAGCCCGAAAACGTCGTTTGCAACCTCCAGGTCCGAGATGTGTGTCGCTGGACTCAATTGGATAGCGGGGTAATCAGCCAAGGCTTTGTTCACTGTCCAGTCGACCGCATAGTTGAACAACATCGGTGAGAGAGAGCATCCCTATCTAACTCTGAAATTAATTGCGAACGCCGAAGATTCCTCGCCATACACTCGGACAAGTGCGCCAGTGGAGGCATAATAAGCCATCAGGATCATTGAGAGCTTGACAGGAATACCGCCAGATTGCAGTATACCCCACAGGCATTCACGATTAACCGAGTAAAAGGCAGCCCGGAAGTCAATGAAGCAGGCTACTGTTGGCTGCTGAAGCTTGAAGTGGTGTTCCAGTACCCAACGCAATGTGAAGATTCGATCCACACAATCTGTCACGGCAGAAACCCCCTTGGTTCGATTGAGTGTAACAGCCTCTCGCAACTGAGAAGCGATCGCGTGGCAGTACGCAGAAAATGTTTGCGGGGACGTCAATTAAACTGATCCCCCAGTAGTTCTCGCATTGTCTTGACTTCTTTCTTGGTAATGGGTAACAGAATAGAGGCCCCCAGTACGTTGGAAATATCTCTCCTTCCCATACAAATCGGAACAGCACGTGGAATCTGTCTATCAGTGATGACAAGCAGGCCCTATACACTTCTGGTGGTATGTTATCGTCTCCAGCAGCTTTTCTGTTCTTCAACTGACGATTTCCGTCATACTTGGTGGCTCGCAGGTGACATCGTACACCTCTACACTCGGAGAGGGTGGAAGGTCCGTTGTGTGATCGGAAGGTCGGTTCAGAAACCGATCAAAATACTCTACCCAACGTTCGATTTTTCTTCTCTGTTCGAGGATAATCTGGCCTGCTGCATCATGTAAGACGGATTCAGGTTTGCATCTCAAACTCGAAACGCTCAGAATGGGGCGAATAATTTTCCGAAGTCACCGGCACCGAAAGCAGTCTCCATTTTCTCCGCTACTTCTATCCAGTACCTCTTACGATCGGCTCGATTACTGTACGGTTTAATTCAGTTATTCTATTTTTTTTTCTATGAGAAACAGTAACGACAACCAATCACTTAGGGCACGGTTTTAAATAAAGATAAAACGAGACTTAAGGATGGTAACATCAGTTGCAAGTTATGGACCAACAAGCACTCGCAAAACCTGATCAGCAACGATCGTCGTTACGGACATAGCATTATTGATCATGACTGACTCTACACAATACGGAAAGCCCGTTACCTCATCATCTTTGATATCTTTCAATGTGTAGCTGACGACACTAATTCCCATATTGACCAAATCGGAGCTTGCCACTTCGAACACGGCTTTGGAGAATTTCTTGCGATCTTTATAGATCTCTTCCACTGTCATATTTCCCATGATAGCACGTTGATGTCCTTCCAACGTCTCCTGAGCCACGTCTCGGATCTCGGTAACCGTTTTCCCCAGAAATTGTTCACAGGCAGCGGCTAACATTTCTCTGTTTGATCCATTGACCTTAACCTGGAAGTGAGCAATGTGAATTGATTAGATTGCAAGGACAAAGCAAAATGCGAGCAACTTAACGATGGGACTGATGCAGAACACGAATTTTAGGTGAGTATGCTCCGGGAGATTGCATCCTGAAGAACAAAATAACAGGGTCAATACTGTGATGTACCACCTTTTCGTCACTGGCTTTTGAACGGTAACAAACAGTTGTTAGCACAGTGATGAACGACTTCTGCGTTGAGGCCCTAGTGAAACGAAGGCATCCCTTTGTGAACAACCTTCTGAGTTTGGCTACTTCATCAGTCGTCCACGGGTTGTTACCATTTAGAAAACCGGTGACGGAAGAGCTCTACATCGTGTTGTGTAGCACTGACGTTAGGCAAACCGACGAGACCCAGTTTGTGCACACACACACACACACACACACACACACACACACACACATACATCCCAAGCTTGAGTCCCACTTGGGGGGAGGCTTAGTGGATATGCGCTGCAGCTGGTGATTTCTAACAAGGATGGCTTCCAATGGTGCTGACAATGCATGATGAATTATTCAAACCGTAAATTAAACCTCCTACTACTGAAATTGAGGATAATAAGGATTATGAAACTGTCGCTCGGCTCACAAATAACCAGGGAGGAAGAGGGTGAATCAACTTTAGCCAAGAAAGACTTGCGACGATGCTAAGGTTGTGAAACCAGTGTTAATGTTCCTAAGTTGTTGCCATGCTCAGGCGCGAGGTAGGCGATTTTCAACGACGAATTTTCGGTGTACGCGTAGTTCTGGGTTCAAGAAAGCGTAGCGCACAAATTGCGCTTTGATTTCAATAACAGGTTCATTTCGCAAACTGGATAAAAGCAACTTAAAAATGAACTCCTTGAAAATGATACCGCTTAAACTGTGTTGTGGAAGAAAAGTGATGCATACCACAAAACTTTAGCGAGTGTACCAAACTGGAGTTATTTCTACAAAAAAGCAGTATTTATTTAACTGTCATACTGTAGCTTAATCGATCAATCTAAATACTTTCAGCGAAAACCCACAAAAAGATACTGTGCATAATAAATAGCCTACAGACCGTAAAATATCCTCATCGGTGAGTGGGAAAGGATGCTAGTTCAGTTTGAACAAGCATTACGCACACACCACGTACGGCGTTTCCGGTTGCTATCTCTGAACACAAACTTCATTCGGAAATCAAAAAATCAGGGGTGTGGGAAAACATAAAAAACCATGAATAACAGTATCAAATGGATGGATAAACTGTACGGATAAAAGAACGCTACTGATCACGACACAGCTATTTCGTTTTGTACTTTTACCATGGCCAAGTTCACAAGTCAGGTTTTTCATTTCTTCCATGTCAAAGACTGGCCATTTGATTAATCTCCCAATCACTGCTCATCTAGGCGAACACAGTGCGCCCAGGAAGTGTAACATGAAATTTCACAACGGAAATTTTCATGTGTTGAATTGACCCGAGAGTGGGAAGTCGTCATCCCACACGGGATTCGAACCCACGCATGGGCGTTAATCACGCTTTAGCGCCACATGTGCTCTACCGGCTGAGCCACGAGGCCACGTCAAGGGACTTCGAACATTTCGCACATGAATAATACTGTACATAGTATCCGAAATGTCCAAATCTCCTCGGCGTGGTCCTATAATTCAGCTGATAGAGCACACGCGGTGCTAAAGCGTCGATGATGTCCACGTGTGTATTCAAATACCCCCCGCTCAGGGATTTTGCACCTCTGGATCAATTCAACACTTATCAAATCCGACAAACCACAGTTTATAATTATTACGAACGTTGTCAGGCGTTGAGATATTTGGACAACTTGGCTGATGATGTGAGTTTGAGTGCATTGCAACTGTTGATTTGGCATAGAAGGGTGGGATCTGTTTGATAAACTGAGGATCAAACAGCAGCGGCGATGCATTTGTCCACCGATACACCACCACTCAGTTGTAATTTTGTCACACCGAGTTCGGTAACGAAGAGAATTATCTGTAAAAATTCCACTCAAATGTCGTAAGTCCATGAAAATCCGGGAATGAGTTGCCCGAAGCGGTTCACGAGTGCTATCCAGTAGAGGGCATCGGCAGTGCATCAAAAACGAAACCGTTCACTGTTTGATAAATCAAGGATAAGTTGTCTCGTCGATCCAAGTTATCTGTTTATACGTGTGTTTCCGTAGTGCTTAATATACTAAACACATGACAGGGGATAACAGAACACAGTTCAGGGTTTTTGTTCGTAAGGGTACAATCCGGCAAAGCTCTACCACAATCTTATGATGGTTTGTCGACAGCAGGCATAGAACTGACAAAACACTAGCGTTTTTGACGTTCGAACCATAGTCTTTTGAGCAAAGGAGTACACAAACGACTTCTCACCACATCTGAAGGTATCGGTCACGGTAATGGTTGAACGAAATGAGGGTACAAATACCAGCTTGGAGACTGTCCATTGAAAATGGGAGTCTTTATCGATTTTGGTTATGCAGTGCATATGGCTGAAAAATAAAAATATGAAATCCTAATTTAATAATTTATTAAATACTGTAGTCGTACGCTAGATTGTTAGAAGCTGCAGCGGCTCAACCTACTTAGATCAGAAACAAGAAAAACAGTGGATTTTATCGCTCCCAAAGTAAACTAAATGAGAACCAGGCACGAAACGTTATCAAATCACAGTGCATCACTTACTTGAGCAACGCCCGTTACCGTTATTGGCACGCCCAGCTGCGTGTAGATGCGAGGACTCTCAATGAGTAGTGTCATCGTGTTGAGAGGCATTCTGTATTGACGAACAAATAAAAGGCAAACGTGTGAAATTCGTAGTCCGAACAACTTGCGAAGGCAAACTAAACTACTCGGACGAAAGACAAGCAGCGGTGCAAAGAGCTGGATTCAGCAGCGGCAGGTTAACAGCGTGTAAAAACAGCAGCATTATGTGGGTTGCTTTACGAATAACAAATAGAGGACTTTTTTAAGATTCGTGTCAAAAACAAGAAAATAAACCAAGGCGTACCAACTGGAATCTGCTAAGTGCTTTAATAAATATATCCTCAATGTTCAACATATCGTGGGATACAGGTCTATATCACGTATCAAATATCTTCATTATCGGTCCATTTGAAAGCGAATCTTATGTCAACAAACGACACCATCCTTCAGAAGCACTAACGTTGAGAATATTTACCGTTTACTTAAAGGTGACTTGAAAGACAGTTCAATGCCACCAACTAGCGACGACTGAAGCGACTGTCATTAGGCTACGATTCACTCAAATACTTTGGGTTAGCCTGCGTACAAACAAGATGGGAATGCTGGCAACCGATCACTCAACGGTGAGTATTATGACCTTAGGGTCCAGGGTTTGAAGTTTGCTGCCACCCGATAACATTTCACTTCGGCAGCCTCTGATCGGTCGCATCCTAACATATTTTGTGTGTTAAAAATAATCGAAAAAAGCTTGATGTGAACTTAAGTGATCAGACCTGATTGAAAAGTGCTTTGACATAGTCACACTGATTTCCGCAATACGTAAAGCCGACCAGCAGTTTCAACTGGTTATTCCAATAGTGATCATCTGCGAGGGATCTCAAGTCTTTTGGTAATACTTTGCACATTATTGGGACAAAGCATATACCATAAATTAACAGCTCAATCACCAAGCAATCTACGACGCATTGCACGGAATGTGCGTTGTCACTCGCCAAAGCAATAGCTTATAGCTGTTTATAAAGGTCAAATTAGGGATAGTGACTGGTTTCAGAGTCACTACCTTTTGGAAAACAAACGATTAGACATCGTTGGCTGTTATCCTTGCGGGACCTAAAGTAGATTCGCCTATGAGTGACCAACACTACAACTTTGCATGCTTTCACGATGTCTTTCGCCAAGTTTTTCCTGGTGAGGAACCAGACGACGAATGGCGGTCAACACTGGCTAGTGGTTATTAAAGCGGAATGGGCCTTTTGAAACGCCAGTTTATCATGACCCCAAAGAAGTTTTATCGAATATGGTAATTTAAGGTTGTCTTGAAGGTGAAACGTTACCCCGGTTTTGAATGTCCTCGGTCGCTGCCGTAACTTCCTTACAAGAAGTTAAACTGCAGAACTGATACAATGCCGATTTGTCAGAGATCTGAAATCAAACGGGTTGGCCAGACTTCCCGTTATTGGTTGCTCGAGGCCAAATGAACATCTCAAAACTGGTGCAAAAAGACGTTCCGTGAGACATTTTCGGTTCGCGTGTAGCCAGTCTCCAATGTCCCACATCTCCAGTGCTGACTCAAGCACATCCTAACAAAATGATTTTAGTGAACCTTTGTGTGGTTCATTGCATAAGGTACCAAAGGCATGGTTTTACCGTTTTCTGAGAAAATATTGCAATCTGTCTAATGAAAGCTCAAATGATTTGACATCTCATGACCAAGAGCGACGTCGTTCTTTCATTCACACAACATGACTATGCGCACAAATTCACGCCCACTCGATTACAGGCAAACCACACACCCACACTACTCAAACCAAAATTCGTAGTTTTAACCGCAAAACTGCCTTTGCGCAACACGTTTTTCATTGTTTTTTACATGCTTGCGCACGACTGCAGTGGAAGGATTACATTCCATAGCCTCAAAGATTCACTGCACTATTAAGGATAATTGGAAACTAGACCCTGAGACTTGAAATGGAGAAACACGCAAAGTCCCCATCGCAAATCTTCTCACATCAGACAATGCTCATTTTTCTCAAAAAATTCAACATACGGTATCCAACTTCAACTTAACAATGGAATCACTGCACAACTGTTCAATCCCAACTTAGTGGAGAGATACTGATGATGAAATCAGCTGCATGGCAGTTAGTTGGTTATCAAGGTTGAGTTCAGTGTTGACGTGCTATTTCATAAACAATAAAAACCTAAAAAAAACCCGAAACTTACCCTTTTGTCCAAAGCCGTTTTCAGCGTCTAAATTCCAGAAGAGTGAGGTTGTATGCCACTGGGGGAAGAATCCACAGGACTTGGATAGGGAGATAGCCACCAATTTCACGGCTATTCGTGAAAAAGGTGAGCTTTGGTTCACCAACTAAACGGTCGTGGACTTTTAGCGACGGCGCACGGGAGTGTGGCAAGTCTTTCACTTTGTTAACATTATACGCTCCAAAACACCACATAAAGCTGTGGATAACACTGTGACGTGGCAAATGTAGCCACCACTAACTAAGGTCATAATTCCATTTGCCTGACGAAGTTTTCCGGAGACGAACAAACCGTACAACTGGCAATTGGCTCGCATGGAACAACGCTGCTGTCTTGAAGGACGCTCTTGGTTCCTCAAATGATCGAAGTGCATCCGCGAAGCCGTCAGAACACGTCCTATTCTAAACCAGGCGATGAGTATAGACACTGCGCCTTGTCGTAGGGTGATGGCTTGCACTTTTCAGCCACCCAACGAGCTATACACGATGGTTTACCTTAAGCCGAAGATTTAACCATGCCTGAAAGGTCAACGGGTAGATGACTGACGAAGTTCAGCCTCTTGGTCCTCCAGGTTGGGGGTCAATTTGAGCTGGCAACTAGGTCGATAAGATCAGTGGAAGAATAAATGATCCAAGTAAATCAATTTCCACTCAACCACCCCGCTACCTTGTGGGCTGGTTCCTGTTAAAACTAAAGGCTTTGGTTAAGAACCCTAATCGTTCTATTGCATATCGGCCGGACTCCTAACAGTACCCGTCCAACATCTCACGTGAACTGCAAGAATAAGGAGAATTCCATAATGTATCGATAGTCGCGCAGGATAACCAGGACCGTGCTATCCCTTGCATCGAGCGGGGTGGATAGTGATAAGTAGGCTGCTGCTCAGAGTTCCCTCTCTTTTATTCAACCTTTTTCTTCTGTCTCCAAAGGTCTCTTTTTGCCCTCTCTATCCATTCATAATACTCCCACGCTCGATACTCACAATGGTTCATTGTCAAATAGCGTCGCAAATAATTCTCTGTCTTGTAACTCACATTTTCTCAAGCCTCGTCATTCTCTGAATCCCGGTTCCTTTAACGTGTGTACATTCATGCAGGCCGGTCAGCAGGTATGTCAAGCCTCCACAATGGGCTTTACCTGGCGATTGATGTCTGCTGTGTAAGTGAAACGCGTATCCGGGATTCGAGCAGTGTGATTCAACTAGCTGCTCCTGGTATCCCATCGAGGTATTTCCTGCGCACTTCAGAAGATGAAGCAGTCAGAGCAGCGGGCCAACGTTGTGTAGCAATAATCTTGACTGACCGTGAAGTTCTAGCTCTAGGCACGAGTAGCAACTTAGAGGCTGAGGGAGAATAGGAATCCATTCTCCGACCTAATCATTTTCTTCCCTTTTCTGCTTTCAACGTCCACACACTTTACCAAATGAGGCAGCAGGCTGCCGTAGCTAGAACCCTTGAAACCTTTAACACAGAAGCGTGTTTTGTCTCCGAAATACGGATACAAGACTCAACTTCAGTGTTAACACCTTGCCGCCACCCTCGCCGGCCACTCGTTTCTCCTTTCGCGTGTCGGGTGATCCGGTGTCCACTGCTCGTGGTCAGGCTGGTGATGGCATCGATCTTAGCAGGAAAAATCAGCATGCACTGCTCGACTAGATCCCGGTCAGGAGCCGTCTGTGTGCAGTTCGGTTGAATGGTTCTGTGCATGTCAACAGCACTAGACTGAAGCGCCGATATTTGTTTGTCGTTTCTGTGTATGCCCCAACTGACTAGCTCTCTTGAAGCTAAAGACGAATCCTACCCGGATATGTCTCAACTGCTCCGCAGCGTGCGTTCCACGGACATCATGGTTGTTGCTGGTGATTTCAATGCTCAAAATAGAACCCTGGACGAGACGAAAAAAACATAGGAGGTCAATTTGGCGTTTCAGCCGATCAAACTGATAGCGGTGACCGACTCGTCCAACCATGTTCCGACCATGGCGAGTACAAATTTCTTCCACAAAAAGCGACCCCGGTTGGTCTGGCGTCTTCCTGCGCCCCCAGTGTTGGACCCAGATCGATCGCATTGCTATCGGTTACCGCTGGCGCGGATTAATTCAAAATTGTCGATCATTTCGGTCTATGTCTGCAGACACTGGTCACGCTCTTGTCCGCGCGCGCTTCAGCTTGCGCCTCGTTGGTGGCCGGAATAACACCAAAGCCAACAGTCCCCCCGCAGCTGCTACTGGACGATAATCATCGACCTGCTTTCCAAGCAGAATTATCCACCAGGTTATCGATGCAGTCCAATGCCCAGGAGCCAGAAGAGCGGTGGACAGAGATCAAACAGGCTCTGTTTGAGGGTGCTAATGCTGCCCAAGGTCCAACAACCCGACACACACAGAAACGATGGATATCAGCATCCTCAGTTGGATTGTTAGGTGTGCGCAGATCGACTCCTTCGAATCCTAGATATGATGAGGCACGGAGATGCCTAAACGACCAACTGATTCAGAGCCTGAGAAATGGTCGTGAGCAGTGGTGGATCGCGAAGTGCAGGGAAATAGAAAAACCTGCGGCGATTGGCAACAGCCGCGATTTTTCAAGTCCAATCAGAAATACCGGTCCCCGAAAGCCAAGCGTTAAACTGATTAAAGAGGTGAATGGCTCGCTGATTCAGATTCAGGAGCGTAGTCTAGTTCGTTGGGCAGGGCAATTCGAGGAATTTAACTGGCCTTCATCCACGACAGGCTTGCTAAGTAGCACTACAGCTCCAGCTGATTGTAGGTACCACTCCTCCGTCAAAAGCAGAGGTTCTCCGTATATTTTCAAAGACGGTGGCTCAACATTGTTATTGGAGTTGACAGATCTCCTCCGTTTGGGACGAGATAGGAAACAAGTTTCACAGAATTGGTGTGGACTGGTGATCGTACCGATTTACAAGGGTGACAGGTCCTCCTGTGAAAACCACAGGGGAATAAGTTTGGTTAGCATCACATCTAAACTGTTTGCTGGTATTATTCTCCACGGCTTACCAACCGCTCGCGAACAGTGCTTGCGCGCGAACCAAGCTGGGTTTAGATTCGGTCGAGGTTGTATTGATTAGATCTTCACTTTTCGACAAACTGTAGAATATAGGCACACCTTCAATAGGTATTTACCATCTCTTTGGTTTCCATCATTTACCCTACGCTTACCTGTGACTCCACGAGGCCGAAGCATGCATCAGCGGTCGCACCCCGGCGAACCGCTTGACAAGCGGGTCAAACCAGGTGGAGAGTAACCAAGGCCTTAAAAACGCCGTGAGACGGTTCACAGCATGCGAAGACGGAACTTCCTTCATGGGCGGATGGCTTCTGTTGGGTCCAACGGCTAGCAAGGAAATCCGGCCAATCAACAGGGTTTTATGTACCCCTGGGTCTAGGTGACATCTACCGAATGGCAAACAAGCTTCCAGAGAGCAACCGGCAACCGCGCACCACAATCACCTGGACGCATTGGGCATCCCGGATTGGTAGTCCACCATCCAGAAGGCGTATGATCCGTTCGATCGGCCACCGGCTCCCAACACAAAAACTTCCTGTTGTCTGGCAGGTAGCACTGGGCTGTGCACGGGCCAGAGGTGCAACCTCGAACAAAAGCCGAGTGGCAATGCGGACGCCACTTCGTATCAAATTCTCAAGTCTCTTCATGGATTTTATCTCTATAATTAGTTCTGATTTTGCTACGGCGTCCCCGGTTTGTGACGATGATCATGGAATTGGAGCGATAATCGCATTAAAACTAATGCATGGTCAGACTCTACTTACGTGGACCAGTAAGATCTACAGTTTTGAACAGAACTGTGCCACCGGTAGCTTACGGCGATAATGATCAATCTGGCTTAGAGTACCTGTACAGTTAGAGCGCCGTGTCGCTGTGACGGAAATCGGTGCGAGACAAAAACAGTTGATTGTCTGCACAAAACTGGAGAAGTCTATCCCCGTTGTTTGCACGCTCAGCGGGTAAAGCACAACGCCCACCTAAACAAGCTTCTGACACACCAAGTTTGCCAACTTGTGTATTAAAATCACCAGCTAGCACTACAATGTCAGAACCCTTACAGAGAAATTATTGTGAGCGTCAGGCACACCTGCTGACCGGCCTGCACGGGTGACGAGGCTTGAGAAAATGTGAGTTACCAGACAGGTGATTGTTCACGGCACGATTTGACAATGGACTGTTGTGAGTATTTACCGTGTTGTCAGTGGGAGTATTATGGGTGAATAGAGGGGGGAAACAGAGATGGTTGGGGACGGAAGACAAAGGTTGAATAAGAGGGAACTCTGAGCGGCAGCCCACTTATCACTACCCACCCCGCTCGATGCAATGGGCAGTGCGGTTCTGATTATCCTGCACGACGACCGATGCAGTATGGAATTCTTTGTATTCGTGTAGTTCATGGTAGATTTTGGACGGGTACTGCTCGGATGTCCAGCCACAAAGCAGGAGAACGATTAGGGTCCTCATCCAAAGCCTTTTGTTCTAACAAGAACCTATCCGCAAGGCAGCGGAATGGCTTAATGGAAGCCCATTTACTTGGATCATTTATTCTTCCACTGATTTTACCGACTGAGTTGCCAGCTCAAATTGACCCTCAACCTGGAGAACCAGGAGACTGGACTTTGTCTGACCTGTCAGGTATGATTGCATCTCCGGCTTAAAGAAGCCATCCTGTTTAGCTCTTTGGATCATAGAGGCGCGCAGGCCATCACACCACGTCAAGGTGCAGTCTCGTCGTGAGCTTGAAATTCCGATGAACAGTAATACATATGAGCACTGGGCCCTTATGAAATGAGTGATGAACATGACAGCAGGTTTCGCCTTCTGTCCATCAAAGACAATGTATTTCTCAAGAGTCGCAGAATCAAATGGAGAAAAAATGTCAGCTCTTGAACCGTATGGAGATGAATGAGATAGGAAAACATCCACAAAGGCTGGGTTTCGTGTCGGTCGTGGATGAATCGACCAAATTTTCACTCTCCGACAACTGCTAGAGCACTATCAACTTCCAAAGACCGAAAGTCATCGTGTTTCTGGACATTCGCGCGGCCTTTGACTTCACTGATAAGACTGCGCTGTGGAACTGTTTGTTGAGAAATGGAGTACCTGAGAAGTATGCATTGGTCCATAAAGAGTTGTATCATCACACCTTAGATCGGGTAAGGGCCTCCTACACAAAGCAAGGCGGGCTGATATCGCGATTACGACAGAAGATCTGAATGCTAGAGTGGATCGGCTGTCACCGAATGGGGCGCATCTAGGAGGCCTTTTTGGGCTAGATTCCTGTCGCTCGGAAAACGGTTGTTTGCCTTTTACCTCAGAACACCGCCTGTTCCTCACCACCACAAACTTCAGACACTGTAACCGCTGGTTCGCCACGTGGCGTCTGCCTTCTTTGAGTCAATAGTGGACCAAGATCGACCACATCCATGTAAGCCACAAACGGCGGGATTGCATACAAGACCGTCGCTGGTACTGGAGCACCTCCCCCCCCCCTTGATTCCGACCACGAATTAATTTGCACCAAGCTGTCCATGTGGGTCGATGGGCGCTTCAAACGCATGCTGCAACAACGGTTAAAATGCAGTAAGCATCCCGATCAACCTCGCTCACCCGTCTTCCAAAACGCGCTAAATGGAAAACTAGACGTAGCCCCACCTGATGACATAAACCAGCACTGGTCGCTTATAAAGAATGCTTTGAATTCTGCTGGCCTAGTAAGTTGCGGCCTTTCTCGTCGTATCGCAAAACCCTGGGTTTCTGCTGAATCTCCGCGTCTTCTGGACGCAAGCTAGTCAATTTTGGCTGGAAGCGAATACAACAAAACACAACCCGTAATGAAACGTGCGCTTGACGCCAGTCTCCGCAGGGACCGCGAGACCTTGTGGTCGCAACGCGCATTAAAAATGAAACGTGCTCCAGCCATGGGAATTCTACGAAAGCTGTCATTTCAGTCACCTGTAAGACGCCACTGGGTGTGAGTGAAACAACGTGTGAGGCTGACGGTTTGCCCATTCACAATCAGAAGCGGCGTCTCGATCGCTGGGCAGAGTACTTTCAGACACAGTTTACCTGGTCCTCAATCTCGGCCTCTCCTAGAGCTCTCCTCTCTTCAGGCACGTTCAGTGGTCCATTTCGACAGATCTACCTACCGAGGAGATTCAAAAGGAGATCCAGGTCTTAGGACATCACAAGTCGCCGGACTCCGATGACGTTCCCCAACCTATCTTAAAGATGGTGGAGTGCAGCTGGTTAGAGAACTTCGTGTTTTGCTCTCAAAAGTTTGGAATTCCGAGCAGGTTATGCCCTTGTGGGAGGAGTGGATTGTTGTTCCTATCTTTAAGAAAGGCTCGCGCACTGACTGTGCTAACCAATGCCAATAGCGTCGAAGCTGCTTGCATCTATCATACTTCGCAGGTTGTACTAAACGCGTGAAGAGCAGACTAGCGAGAAGCCGGCTGGATTTCGTGCCGATCGTGGATGTGTCTACCAAACCTTCATCCTCCGACAACTGCTAGAGCACCACCAACTTCCCAAAACCGACAGTCATCGTGTTCTTGGACATTCGAGCGGTCTTCGACCCATCGACAGGACTGCATTGTGGAACTGATTGTTGAGAAATGAAGTACCTGAGTAGTATGTATCAATCTTCAAAGAGTTGCATCATCACATCTTACGTTGGATAAGGGCCTACAACCCGCTTTCGTCCCCCTTGTCGTCTCTGGTAGGACACGATAAGGTTGCCCTATATCCTCATTTCTCTTCAACTTTACGATAGAGGATGTTCTACATAATACTCTGTCTGGTCTTGCAACCGGTGGAGTTGAACTCCTCCCAGGGGACAGAGCTTTCGACTTAGAATATGCCAAAGATATCACTTTGCTGAGTGATAATGCACAGGCAATGCAACATACTTTGGACCGCCTGGCGACTGAGGTATCCAGATATGGAATGCACTTTGCGCCTTCCAAGTGCTAAGTGCTTTTGCAAGATTGGCGGGAGCCTGTGCCTGCCCTCGCCTTTTGCGGTGATTAGCTAGAGTTAGTTGTTACCTTCAAGTACCTTGGGATCTTGATAACAACTGGTGGTGTTGGGGAGGAGATCGGCTCACGCATAGTGAGAGCTAGAGCAGCTTTTGCAAACCTGCGACACCTGTGGTGTCGCCGTGAAATTTGGCTCTCTCTTAAGGGACGGGTATACGTCGCCGCGGTTCGTAGTGTTTTACTGTATGGTTGCGAGACCTCACCACTTCGCGTTGAGGATGCTCGGCATCTTTTCGTGTTCGACAACCGATATCTCGAAGCATTGCTCACGTCTAGTGGGGACATCGAGTGAGTAATGACGAGGTGCTCCATCGTGTATTGGGCATGGACAGCCGTTCTCTCAACGAATTGGTCGCTCTACACCGTCTCCGACGGCTCGATCACGTTTTACGAATGTCTGTACATCGTCTATCTTCTCGTGCTCTATTCACACGTCCTGCCCAAGGCTGGAAAAGGTGACGCCGCGGTCAAGCCACGATTTGGGGCAGGGGTATGAAAAGTCTGGTATTTGCATTGGCTTTGGTTGGTGCTTCCCGCCTCCCTGGTTGGGGCTCAAGGGATGAGGACTGTAGTTGGTTAGAGACGTTGAGGGATACGGATGAGGAGAGAAGTCAGCAGCGCGAATGCTATGCCGTCTGTCAAACTCTCATGCCCCGTAGTCACAAAAGTCATTCCGACAAACCAAATGACAAAAATAACATCAAAAAGTGTACGGTCAAAATGCAGAAAACTAGCACCTCACTCTCCAGCTAACTGTGTTTCACTGCACCGTAAGCCCCTCCCCGATTTTACAAATGTGATAGTTGCGATGGCACCTTGTTTGTTCTCAAACCAGTGTAAATGTATATATTTCCTGCACACTTCAAGAGACGAAGTAGCTGGAGCTGCGGGTCAACGTGGTGTGAGGGTAGTCCTGACTGACAAGGCTGAGGCTGCCCCTTTAGATTGGATCCTGGTTAACAGTCGTTCATGTGCTGTGAGACTCCAGGGGTCAGTTGGCGTTCGAAAGGATGGATGCGTGAAGCGCAGTTTGTTTGTGATCTCGGCATGCGCCCCAACAGACTGCAGCTCTGACACGCAGAAGGATGAGTTCTATGATGAACTCAACACTCTCGTTCGCAGGAGCCAAGGCTCTGACATTTTAGTGCTAGCCGGTGATTTTAATGCACAAGTTGGCAAACTTAGTGCGCCAGGAGCTTGTATGGGTGGTTGTTGTGCTTTACCCGCTTAGCCTACAGATAACCGGGGTAGGCTTCTACAGTTCTGTGCAGACAATCGGTTATTCCTGTCTAGTACAAACTTACGATACAGCTCGCGTCGCACAGCGACATGGCGCTCCAACGCTATAGGTATTCTGAGCCAGACTGATTATATCGCCGTAAGCTACCGGTGGCGCATTTCTGTTCAGAACTGTGGATCCTACCCGTCCGCGTACGTGGAGTCGGACCGTCCACTAGTTTTAACGCAATTATCACTCCAGCTCTACGGTCATCAACGCAAACCCGGTTGGCATGGAGAGCTCATGAAGGACAGGGAGAGCAAAGAGTAAATAGTTGGGCCGAAGACTTCAAGGAGTTCAGCTGGTCGCGTGCTTATGTAGCTACTACGACGTCAACAACTGCGATTTCTTGAGGAGTAGCACATGAGCCCTCCTCGGAAGTGGAATTGGAGTCGACCATTCGATTACTAAAGCGAAGGAAAGCGGCCAGTCCCGACGAACTCCCTCCAGTCCTTTTCAAAATGGGTGGTGGTGAGTTGCTAAATCACTCACCACCTTGATCCTTGATGTCTGGAAAGAGGAACGCATCCCGTTATTATGGGGCGAGTCATTGGTTGTACCCATCAACAGGGGAAAACGCAATGACTGTAGCAATTATTGTGGGACTAGCTTAATTCTGATTGTCACCAAGGTACTAGCCTCGAGTTTGCCGCGCCGTCTGATACCTGCTCGAGAGAAGAACGCCCGCGAACAACAGGCAGGATACTGTCCAGGTCGAGGATGCATCGACCAGATTTCTACTCTTCGTCAGTTACCTGAGGCGCGTCACACACACACCGTCGACCGACAATAACGGTTTTGTTCGACTTGAAAGATGCCTTTGAGTCAGTTAACCGAGCAGCGCTATTCAGTGCTATTCCCCGAAAACGTATCCCACTGAAGTTCATGAATCTGTTGTGGTCATTGTGCTCTCATATTTCTGGCCGCGTAAAGGTCTACGGTGAACTATACATTCCATTCAAAACGACCAACAATGTTCAACAAGGATGTCCCATGTCTCCATTCCTGTTCAACTTCGTCATCGACGAGATAATGGAGAATGCCTTGTGAAATCTTCAGGATGTGGGTGTCGAACTGGCAAATAGTGAAAAGCTATGTGACCTAGATTACGCGGACGACCTTGTTTACTTATTCGAATGCACAGAAAATGCGCAACGTGCACTAGGTAGACTCACAAGAGCTGCAACTCCATTCGACATGCGCTCTGCACCTTCAAAGTATAACGTGGTGTTGCAAAACTGGACGTGAACGGTTCCGAGCTTGATGCTCAATAGGGAGGTAATGACGATTGTCGACCACTTCACTTACCTCGGCGGCAGCGTGACGATAAAGGGAAGCAAGGTAGGAGAGCTGAGCACGCATATATTCAAGGCTTGAGTGATATATGTTAGACTGAAGCACTTGTTGCATCGACCTGATATTCCGCTAAAGTCGAAAGGTTATGTGTACTGTGCTGCAGTGCGTTCAGTTTTGTTGTATAGTTGTGAGACTTAAGGTCTGCGTGCTGAAGATATTCGTCGTCTTGAGGTTTTTGACCATCGATATTTGTGCAGTATAGGTAAGATTAGATGGAATGACCAGGTGAGCAATACTGAAGTCGGAAGTCGAGTATTGGGTACTATTTCAAAGAATGTTCTACCACAGCATATCCAGAATAGTAGACAAGGTTGGTTGGGGAACGTGTTACGTTTGGCAGACACACACCGTGCCCTGTTTTCCGTTCTTCCTCGGGAGTGGAAGAAACCACGTGGAGGTCAGCGGATGATATGGCAGTGGGGGTTGAGAACATGTACAGCGAACGTAGGAGAAGTGGGCGCTTCGCGTCTTCGTGGTTGGGGTCCAAAAGATTCATCAACCAGTTGGCCCGAGACACTGAAGGGTATGACAGCGAACTGTGAACAGTGACAATCGTGTTATCACATTGTGCCGAATCGGAATGATTGATTAATGTGCGTTTGTACAGTTAGGCTGTGTATTCCTTGTGTTGGCTACTAGGGCGTTGTTTCCTTATCCCACTCCTGTAGGTCCACTCCCTTTCCATCTTGTATATTCATTCTTTCTGTTGTTACGTGCAACATGGTGAGGACGGCAGTGGCTGCTGTGGTTTGATGTGCTGTTTAACGCTGTACGGTTATGATGATGAACCAACCTATTTCCCTTTATCCTGCATTTCTGGTGGAGGTGTGATATACATCTGTATCGTCTCTCTGGCAGGTATATTCCAAAGGTTCACAGTGGAAGTTGGCCAAGTGACTCGTATTCGAAGGTGCTCCATCGAACGATCCAGATGACGTCCCTGAGTGAATCAGTGGACCGTCGGATTCCTAGGTTAACCCGACGTACCCCGGGCTTCCGTGGGCCTGTACTTTTAATCAAACGATGAAGGTTGCGAGTATTGCCAATAGACGCAGCCTTTTCCATTTACCTACAGTTTGCAATCCACCACTGCTCTCGGTAATTTCACAGGCTACTAATCCGTTGGCGTCTCAGGGATTTAGGCACTTCATCGAATGTGGCATCCGGAGAGACGGATCTGCGAGGATACAATAGAGCAACTGACGTCGAAGATATCCATCATTTGTGAGGTCCACCTGAACCAGAATTTTGTGTGCCTTTGAAAGGGGCATACAAGGTCTCCTTGACCTGTTACTATCGTTCATCTTGGTCCTGGAAACCCGGTTGACAGCTCCGCCTGGAAAGGAGATCGTCGGTTATTGTCCAGAAGTAACCGCACGGGACAGGTGCTTTTTATGATGGTGCGACCATGGACGCGACGTAAACAGAAGCGAGTACGTACCAAGGCGTGATCTGAGACTATGTGCATAAAGCAAAAAAACGACAATCTTTCATTGATCCACGCCAGCGGTGACCAATCACAATATGGTCAATCTGAGTTCTCGCCAGGGAAGCTTATTGCCCTATCTGATATAGTATGGGGACAGAGACGGCCAAGTGAAGTCAACAGTTAGACTTAAGGAGTGCATTCGACTTATACCCAACTACTGAACTACTGCTTTCTTCAGAGCCGCAATAACCTGTGGCGCTTTGTGTCAATCTTAAATTAAAAGAGAAAAAGTTGGTAAAACTCCTTAGAGGAGAAATGCTGGAAGTGTTCAGGCGAATCATACTTCACGGCTGCCTCAACCGCAGAAGGCGTTTTTCTTTGAGAACCCTAGTCAGAGCCTTCGACCGAAAAGTCTCACCCACAGGGCAGTGGGGCGTTGACCCCACAGGGAAACCTGACCGAAAAACTCATGAAGGAGCTTCTTCTGGTCTGTCATTTGAGATCTGATTGTTGCAAGCATTGTCTTTTCGACGTTGGTGCTTTGTAATTGATCCGCCTTTCTGATTCAGTCCTTAGCTTGATGCATCCAATGGAGCAAACAGAACGTGGACAAGGCAGCATCCTTTGGGCTGGGGCTGCCCAACTTTGGCGGGCGATAGCTGCCCAATGAAGTGCGATGGCTTCTCTCGGGGTCAAGAGAAACCCCAAGTACTTCACTCTCACGTCCATCGAGTAGAGGTTTTCAGACCGGTAGCCTGTTTCTTTTCGTATTTATTTGCTGGGGCATAGTGGTCAGAACCAGATATTGCTCATCAACTGGTTCTGAGACTGGACTTCGTCTGGCCCCTACCCACCGACCTATCAGGCATGACCGCATCTTCGGCTTAAGGAGGCCATCCTGCATAGCTCTATGGGTCATGGAGGCACGCAAGCTATCACAGGACGTCAAGGTGCGGTCCCGTCGTGATGGGAACTTCGAATGAGCAATTACGAGGTTCGTATTGGGTGAGAATAGCCGTCATTCAACGGAAGCAATTGCTCTGCACTGCATCTAATGGCGTATGCTTGCCCTACACGTTTCTTCTTATACCTTCTTCGCACATACCACGTAATACTGGAAGAAGCGATGAGTTCAGAACATCATTTGATGGAAAATTATGGAGCTGGCATCAGTGCCAGGCCATGCCTGATGCCTTCCCCCTCCCTGGTTGAGGTCCAATGAATGACGATCAACGAGAGTTGGTTAGATACTTAGGTTAAGAGCCAGTGGCGCGAATTCAATATGGTCTGTTTTTTGAACTTTCGTGTCTTAAACACAAAATCATGAAACACCAAAAGAGTATATACAAATATACATTTTATTGTGTGACTCTCTATCAAATCACAAATTCCGAATTTTCCACCGGAGTTCTCGTTGACCCAACTGAAACATTCGTACCACTGTGACAACCAATATTTTCGTGCATTTTATCGCTACTTTAACAGTTTAGACCCATCAATCGTTAGTTAGTTTTTCCTGAGGTGTTGAGGCTATACTCTTGATTCATCCTCGCAGTCATTCTTGGAGATTCCAGCACCGATACCAATGGGTACTTCGTACAACTTACGGATGCTTCACACGTGAGCCATGAGGTTCACCTACACTAAGGTCGACAGCCTCACGCAACGACTTCACAGACCCATATGCACCGCCTAACGGATTCACAGCTAGACACACACCTTCGACCAACTTATCTATTTTTCCCTATGATCCCTATTCCCTTTTTACTCGGCACAAAGCCTTGTTGACCAATCTATTTTTGCCTATTTTCCTGCCCTCCTCAATCAATTAGTCTCAGGCACATCCCCCGAGCTGTAACTTTACTAAGTGAGGGCGAGTGTTGCGACCGTCTGGTATCATCCCAGGAAGCACTGTAATATCATTTATGATATTTTCAAACTTGACGAGACAATTTACTAACGTGTGTATTCCCACATTCCCCATTTTACAGAAGCCAACAGACCACAACCACGTTATTTGATCGCACGTCATTGTGCAGTACCTATGAAACAGCATGCCACCCCTATAATCGCTCCCAGTATCTTCATCACCGTGGACGACAGAAACAAACGTTGGCTCATCATCCTCTACGAAACTGCAAGCCAGGCTTTCCTGTCTACCGGTAGAAAATGTTGGTTTCTCGTGAAAGTGGTTTTGATGACTGCCTCCCCCCTCCAACGGTCCTCTCACTAGCAATTCATCCGAAACTTGTTCGTAAACTCCAAGGGAAAGCAGAGAATCTCGTGTCCTGGTTTGTCTTCAGCTTCACTTTGATTACTCGCCTATAATTACTGACATAAGTGCCGGTCGGTTAGCAAAAGCATCCGCTTTATACGGCATTCATTTCATAATAAAAAATTTTGACCTAAGTCAGCTTTCTTATTTTTGTCACTCACTTTCAATCCGCTGCTTTTTCCACACCCTGAAAAAGCGTGGTTTTCTCTATTCGTAAACGCGGCTACCTCTCTAATTTTAATAACCTCCACTCAACTTCCCTTACTTCCGTCATTTCGAAGGTAATGGAAACTACCACCAGTGACTAATAGCGCGCGTTACTAAAAGAAATTGGTCTGTTTAATGTTGAATAAATTGATGACCTACTAATACCACTTGCCGTACACCCCTGGTTAGATCAACCGGAATATCCTAGTTTTGCTGGATATTTCGGGACCTTCGATCGGGATTTACCGTCGGAACTGCGACAATCAAGCCCTATACAGAGCTCATCTATAACCGAGCTTGTGGTGTAATATTCGAACCTTTTCGTGCGTATGCTGATATTCTGTAAGACTAATTTACCCCACTCATCTTTTTCTACTTTTTATCAACGATCTTTACCATGATTTCTAACCTCATGTAGGTCCTTTTTGGCATACAGTCTTACATTGTTATCTTTTTTATTACTTTCACTGAGATATTTTGGGCACTAATTGCTTGGTATTTCGATTTCTTCACTAAATTCCGACACAGATTGCATCGCTGCTTGGTGGACAAACAATTATTCTGTGACGATTCAAAAACCACTATTCTACTGATCTCTTATAAACATCAAATATTTTCTCCAATTAAATCTTAACTCGTTGTTTGGACCAAAATACTTTTCTCATCTTAGCCAATATAAGTTCATCCGGTTTCTTGAAAGCTACACTAAGGCTCTGATCCATGGTCTTGCTTCAAACGAGTTGACGATTGACAGTGAAGTCCACACTACTCTTCGGAAAAATGAACTAATGGATAGTACAATAAAGTGGCACATCTCAGTTTGGTGATCAACCACATCTATTACTGAAAAGTGCCTTGTCGTATTCATTGAACGACGCTCGTAAAGCGAAAATCCAAAACTTACACAAGTGCCGAAGCTGACTGTCTACGATTGCTTATTCAATAAGCCTAAGCTTACATTGCATGCAAGTCAAGAACGTTGTTCTCCCATTCCTAAACTATGGATGCGTTGTGCAGTGTAAAACGTTTTGCAGACAACTAGTTCAGATACATCCATTTCACTGCACTTAATTCGCCATGACATACAAAATCTTAAAATAATTCAAATTGTGGAGCATACAAAACCGACTCTCGAGTACTCTCAAGCACAAACAGGATATGGCATATTGAAGGCCTGAAGTGCTGAAATTCACCACAGACGTTAAAAACGAAAGTATTCAGAGACCACAACGAGACCTGACTTATCTCATGTGATCTTACATAAGCAATATAGCTGACAAAAATAGGAACACTTTGCTGCTTCGGTATAATATCAATATTTCAATGTCAGCCTTTATGGCGGTGAGCTCGAAAATGTTATCTGTGCTGCTGGTCTTTAAACAGCATTAGTGCTATACATCCAACTGGTTCCATAAGTGTATTCATTTAGCACAATAGGGCATTAAAGGAAACAATCACTAGTTTAGAGCGTCTCCTTACCACCTCGGAGACCAGAGGCTCTAGACCCGCCACTGCCGATCCCCGGTGGTAGATAGTAGCCCACCGTCGTCCGGCTTGTTACCACACCTGAATTACCGGGACTCTATGTGGTTTTTCGCCCAGTGATGGTCCTTGAGGCTATGGGATGTACACCTTCAACGGCACTCATATGCAAGTATGCAATCATATATATATGTATAACCCTAGGAGGCTTTAGAATACCAGCCTTTTTACTTCGATGGGGCAATTAATGGTTATTGTGTTGCGGCTGGTTAGGTATACTGACTCACGAAAAGTCGCAATATGGCAGTTATTGGAAGTTAATTTATGACACCAACCAATAAAACAAAAGTGCACCGCAGATTATTATCTAAAAACTCACCTATCGACCCTCTGGATACAAGGCCACACGAATGTTCTACCGCCTATGACACATTTAGGGGTTGGAACGCCGACCCCTTGAAAAGAATCACGAAACGTTGCGTTATGGCTGGATTTAGTTGGAAAAGTGGGCCGAGAAACGCATGAAACTGCAAACGGTCTCCTAGGAATTCTATGAAAAACCCCGAGACTTTAGTAAGTGCTTACTGACTAAGGCACCTACATGTTCACATGAACGCGTAAGTTTTATTACTTCTCGAGTAGGAACAAGACGTACTAACATAACTGCATGGCAATTCAACCCGCACAGCAGAAAATCGTGACTAATAAGTTTCAAGAACTCCGAACGCTTGATCACTACCATTCCTGTGCAAAGCGAACTGCATATCATGTTCTAAATATATCGGTTCAGTTCAGATCCTATTCAAAACTCTATTAATTTCTTATCCCAAGATTCGGAACATAATGTGGTAAGCAGTGTTCAGTACCTATCAATTCGTTGGATGCCCGGCCAAACGAAAACTCTACCCCCGGGCACGAGTAAAGGACGACGGTGGAAACAACCTAGAACGATTGAGATGTTACATCTTACAAACTTTACCTACCTGATACCACCATAGCTTCATTTGGTCCGCAGGTATTAAAACCCCACGTCATTTTACAGAGATCACAGACGAACCGTAACGCCTGAGAGTGGAGTGAGTTCCGACCTAGCTTGGTGTAACGCAGACATCTGTAGCGTTCAGTTCAGTTCAGTTCAGTTCAGTTCAGTTCAGTTTGCACAGGACAGGTAATGGCCACGGCCAATCGAGTGTCCAGAATTCCTTCGATGGTATGCACACCAGTTATGCACCCACCACTGCCGAGTGTATTTCGTCGAATCCCCGCTAAAAATGAGAGGGAAACGGAAAACCTCATCGCACATCAACTGCGAGAGACATTATGCATCGTGAGCGTTTATTGAGACAGTATGCAGTGAGGGGAAAAGTCTGTTAAAAGGTACTCCAGAAGGACCACAGTGCTACCCGTCATCCATCTAGTTGATATTCTTAAGGCTCACTACAAGGAAAGATCTCGTACCACTTGCGATCTAGGGCCCCTTTGAAGGATTGGACTGTCTGCAGATCTACCATTACACCAGGCAGACCGTTCCAACTGTTCACGACCCTGTTGCTGAAGAAGTGCGATCTAGCCATCAACCTAGATCGGGCTTTTATCAACTTCTTTTCGTGTCCCCTTGTTCTGGAGTCTACGGCCACTTGGAATAGACTATCTGGTCTAAGGCCAGAAAAGACCTTCATTACCTTGAACGTTTCTATGAGATCCCGTCAACGTCTCGTCCCTTCCAACGAGAAAAGATTCAGGTCACAGAGTCTCTGCTGGTAAGTCTCACCCCTCTGCGCTTCAACCATCCGCGTGGCGAGACGTTGGACTTTCTCCGGGCAGTTGGCGTCCTTTTTGTAGAAGGGTGACCAAGCCTGCACGCTACCTTCTAAGTGAGGTCGTACTGTAGCCATGTAAATAGGTACGAATACCTCCGGCTTCCGGCAAGACCAAGCTGATCGCAGCCTAAAGAGCTCCCCACGAGCCTAATGCGCAGCAGCGTTGCACTGCTCCGACCATTCGAAGTCACTGTTCATGATGACCCCAAGGTCTTTAACCTTACTGGCTGCCTCTACGGCGAACAGCCCTTGATCATGAGCGACAGTTATGCTCTCTGTTGCCCTTGACAACAAATGGCTTTTTTGAGCGTTCAGAGGTAATTCCCATTTGTATGCCCGGTTCAGGACGGTACCTATTTCCCTGCCCAAGTCCGCCCTACCCTTAGATCCAACAATCTTCACATCATCCGCAAAAATAAAGCTGGGCGATTGAAGAGTGGATGCTAGGTCATTATTAAATAACAGGAATAGGACCGGGCCTAGGACGGATCCCTGAGGTACACCACTGGTGACGTTCACCAAACTGGAGCACCTGTCCCCCACTTTGACATAAAGCGTCCTGTGGGAGGGGAAGTCCTCCAGCCACCTATATACTGGCCCACCTATCCCGAAAGTCTCCATCTTGCATAGCAAAAGACGATGATTAACGGAGTCGAACGCCTTGCTAAAGTCGAGGTAGCATACCTCAACTTCCTTACCTTCGTCCAGTCGTCGAGTTACTTCATCTAAGAAGCACAGGAGATTGGTCAGGCAAGATCTATTTTTCAGGAATCCATGCTGCGCCAGGCTTAGCATGGAGTGCTGCAGTAAGTGCTGGCAGATATGGGCACGGATGATCTTCTCGAGGACTTTACAGAGAATGCTAGTTAGGCTTACCGGCCTGTAGTTCTGCACATCCGACTTAGGCCCGTTCAGGTTGCACAGGACAGGTAATGGCCACGGTCAATCGAGCGTCCAGAATTCCTTCGATGGTATGCACACCAGTTATGCACCCACCACTGCCGAGTGTATT
The DNA here is from genome assembly GCA_948099385.1 of Fasciola hepatica. Taxonomy (NCBI): domain Eukaryota; kingdom Metazoa; phylum Platyhelminthes; class Trematoda; order Plagiorchiida; family Fasciolidae; genus Fasciola; species Fasciola hepatica. Next base: position 2,494,825 of record CANUEZ040000097.1, read on the forward strand.
TCGTCGAATCCCCGCTGTTCAGTTTGCACAGGACTTGGTGTGGCTAGAGCCAATCGTGTGTCCAGATAGTTGTGTTGTCGGCGCAACATCCGTAGCTCCCAACACTGCGTGATTTTCTCTTTCTGAAAGGCAGAAATTTTGTGCGGTATCAGCCCTGGCAGAGTAAGGTGGAAACAATAAGTAAATTGCATCTGACCCTAAAAGCTGCTTAACATAACTCGGGGTATACTGCCACCCAACATAAGTCTACTGCTTTCCTAAAGGCCTTCACTGTTGTGGTATTTATGACCTCTTCCGGGAGCTAATTCCAATAGGGTACCACTCTATTTGAGAAGTACTTCGCCCTAATTTGGAGCCTCGAATGTTTCCTTTGTAATCTAAGGCTGTGCCCCCTTGTGCCTCTCTCGGGGATCAGCGAAAAAAGGTCTTCTCGACTTATTCCTGACGGTCCTTTCATTACCTTGAAGGTTTCTATCAAATCCCCGCGAATGCGCCGTCTTTCCGTCGAGAATAAGTCTAGGGCACGGAGACGCACTGTGTAGTTAAACCCTCTTTGCCCAGCCACCATTCTAGTGGCTGGCCCTTGCACTTTCTCCAGACAGTCGATATCTTTCTGGTAGTACGGTGCCCAGGCCTGCACGCAGTACTCCATATGCGGCCTAACTATGGCCTGATATATCGGAACGAATATCTCCGGATCTCTACACGACATAATGGATCTAACTCGAAAGAGTTCTCTCCTGGCCGTATTGGCTGCTGAGGTGCACTGCTTTGACGGCTTAAAGCTGTTGTCCATTATAACGCCCAAGTCTTTGACCTGCGAGACCACTTGCAACGAACCCACACTATTCTCACTAGCCCCTGTATTTGTGGTCAAGCATTGACACTTGGTGAGGTTTAGTGGAAGGTCCCATTTCCGTGCCCAGTTTTGTACTGCTAACACGTCAAGTTCTATATCTACTCCCGCTATCTTGACGTCATCGGCAAACATAAAGGTGGGGTTTGTAAGCCCACGTGCTAGGTCGTTGATGAAGATGAGGAAGAGCAGAGGGCCGAGCACCGAGCCCTGTGGCACCCCACCTGTTACACCTTCCGGTTTTGAAACATGGTTCCCCACCTTAACACTAAAGGTTCGCCCTGCTAAGAAACTACTTATCCATTGTCTTGCCTTTCCAACAATTCCCATGGACTGCAGTTTGACGTCCAGAAATCTGTGGTTCACGGAATCAAATGCCTTGCTGAAGTCCAAGTAACAGACCGCAATCGATTGCCCTTCGTCCAGACGCTTGGTTACCTCATCGAGGAACAGCAGGAGATTCGTCAGACAGGATCGCCCTGCCACAAACCCATGCTGAGCATTTGATATGAGGTTGTGTTGAACCAAATGCCTAGAGATCTGCTTCCTGACTATTCGCTCCAGGCACTTACACAGTACTGAAGTCAAGCTAACCGGCCGGTAATTTTCCGCCTTTGACCTCGATCGTTTTGAGAAAATGACTATTTTCTGGACACCATTTTGGATCTGTTTTCTCCGCGATCTTTTCTGACGTTTGACATTGACCTCACTGTTCTCCGGTTTCCTACGTTTTACTGGACTGACTTTTCCGAGGTTTCCGTCGACCTCGTTTCAAATCACTTTCACTTTCGGTCGTTCGCTCGCGGTTCGCTCTCAGCACAGCCGTCGCGTTTCGTTCCGTTTTCCGTTAGGTGTATTTCTCGTATCGGTACTGTTTCGGTGCCACGATATATAGAATACACCTTGCATCTGTAAACCAACTTGCGTCTTCTCCATTCGTCCGATAGAGAGGATATCTTTGGTATTCGCTGCTAGACCCGATAGGAGACACGTTCGCCAGCCGCCCCCGAACGCCTTCTATACATCAAACAGCGATAGTGTCTAAACATAAGGGCTTAAATATAGCCCGACTGAAGTAGTGGGACTGTTATATGTGGAACGGTTGGAACAGATGAATGGCTGCCCCTAGAAATGAAACTAAAGTGAAATGTTATGATGCGACTTTTGTTTGAATGCGTGCCACAAAAGTACAAAATCGTTGTAATCAAGGTTACCACCGTCGTTCAGTTCAGTTCAGTTCAGTTTGCACAGGACAGGTAATGGCCACGGCCAATCGAGCGTCCAGAATTCCTTCGATGGTATGCACACCAGTTATGCACCCACCACTGCCGAGTGTATTTCGTCGAATCCCCGCTGTTCAGTTTGCACAGGACTTGGTGTGGCTAGAGCCAATCGTGTGTCCAGATAGTTGTGTTGTCGGCGCATTTCCGTAGCTCCCAACACTGCGTGATTTTCTCTTTCTGAAAGGCAGAAATTTTGTGCGGTATCAGCCCTGGCAGAGTAAGGTGGAAACAATAAGTAAATTGCATCTGACCCTAAAAGCTGCTTAACATAACTCGGGGTATACTGCCACCCAACATAAGTCTACTGCTTTCCTAAAGGCCTTCACTGTTGTGGTATTTATGACCTCTTCCGGGAGCTAATTCCAATAGGGTACCACTCTATTTGAGAAGTACTTCGCCCTAATTTGGAGCCTCGAATGTTTCCTTTGTAATCTAAGGCTGTGCCCCCTTGTGCCTCTCTCGGGGATCAGCGAAAAAAGGTCTTCTCGACTTATTCCTGACGGTCCTTTCATTACCTTGAAGGTTTCTATCAAATCCCCGCGAATGCGCCGTCTTTCCGTCGAGAATAAGTCTAGGGCACGGAGACGCACTGTGTAGTTAAACCCTCTTTGCCCAGCCACCATTCTAGTGGCTAGCCCTTGCACTTTCTCCAGACAGTCGATATCTTTCTGGTAGTACGGTGCCCAGGCCTGTACGCAGTACTCCATATGCGGCCTAACTATGGCCTGATATATCGGAACGAATATCTCCGGATCTCTACACGACATAATGGATCTAACTCGAAAGAGTTCTCTCCTGGCCGTATTGGCTGCTGAGGTGCACTGCTTTGACGGCTTAAAGCTGTTGTCCATTATAACGCCCAAGTCTTTGACCTGCGAGACCACTTGCAACGAACCCACACTATTCTCACTAGCCCCTGTATTTGTGGTCAAGCATTGACACTTGGTGAGGTTTAGTGGAAGGTCCCATTTCCGTGCCCAGTTTTGTACTGCTAACACGTCAAGTTCTATATCTACTCCCGCTATCTTGACGTCATCGGCAAACATAAAGGTGGGGTTTGTAAGCCCACGTGCTAGGTCGTTGATGAAGATGAGGAAGAGCAGAGGGCCGAGCACCGAGCCCTGTGGCACCCCACCTGTTACACCTTCCGGTTTTGAAACATGGTTCCCCACCTTAACACTAAAGGTTCGCCCTGCTAAGAAACTACTTATCCATTGTCTTGCCTTTCCAACAATTCCCATGGACTGCAGTTTGACGTCCAGAAATCTGTGGTTCACGGAATCAAATGCCTTGCTGAAGTCCAAGTAACAGACCGCAATCGATTGCCCTTCGTCCAGACGCTTGGTTACCTCATCGAGGAACAGCAGGAGATTCGTCAGACAGGATCGCCCTGCCACAAACCCATGCTGAGCATTTGATATGAGGTTGTGTTGAACCAAATGCCTAGAGATCTGCTTCCTGACTATTCGCTCCAGGCACTTACACAGTACTGAAGTCAAGCTAACCGGCCGGTAATTTTCCGCCTTTGACCTCGATCGTTTTGAGAAAATGACTATTTTCTGGACACCATTTTGGATCTGTTTTCTCCGCGATCTTTTCTGACGTTTGACATTGACCTCACTGTTCTCCGGTTTCCTACGTTTTACTGGACTGACTTTTCCGAGGTTTCCGTCGACCTCGTTTCAAATCACTTTCACTTTCGGTCGTTCGCTCGCGGTTCGCTCTCAGCACAGCCGTCGCGTTTCGTTCCGTTTTCCGTTAGGTGTATTTCTCGTATCGGTACTGTTTCGGTGCCACGATATATAGAATACACCTTGCATCTGTAAACCAACTTGCGTCTTCTCCATTCGTCCGATAGAGAGGATATCTTTGGTATTCGCTGCTAGACCCGATAGGAGACACGTTCGCCAGCCGCCCCCGAACGTCTTCTATACATCAAACAGCGATAGTGTCTAAACATAAGGGCTTAAATATAGCCCGACTGAAGTAGTGGGACTGTTATATGTGGAACGGTTGGAACAGATGAATGGCTGCCCCTAGAAATGAAACTAAAGTGAAATGTTATGATGCGACTTTTGTTTGAATGCGTGCCACAAAAGTACAAAATCGTTGTAATCAAGGTTACCACCGTCGTTCAGTTCAGTTCAGTTCAGTTTGCACAGGACAGGTAATGGCCACGGCCAATCGAGCGTCCAGAATTCCTTCGATGGTATGCACACCAGTTATGCACCCACCACTGCCGAGTGTATTTCGTCGAATCCCCGCTGTTCAGTTTGCACAGGACTTGGTGTGGCTAGAGCCAATCGTGTGTCCAGATAGTTGTGTTGTCGGCGCATTTCCGTAGCTCCCAACACTGCGTGATTTTCTCTTTCTGAAAGGCAGAAATTTTGTGCGGTATCAGCCCTGGCAGAGTAAGGTGGAAACAATAAGTAAATTGCATCTGACCCTAAAAGCTGCTTAACATAACTCGGGGTATACTGCCACCCAACATAAGTCTACTGCTTTCCTAAAGGCCTTCACTGTTGTGGTATTTATGACCTCTTCCGGGAGCTAATTCCAATAGGGTACCACTCTATTTGAGAAGTACTTCGCCCTAATTTGGAGCCTCGAATGTTTCCTTTGTAATCTAAGGCTGTGCCCCCTTGTGCCTCTCTCGGGGATCAGCGAAAAAAGGTCTTCTCGACTTATTCCTGACGGTCCTTTCATTACCTTGAAGGTTTCTATCAAATCCCCGCGAATGCGCCGTCTTTCCGTCGAGAATAAGTCTAGGGCACGGAGACGCACTGTGTAGTTAAACCCTCTTTGCCCAGCCACCATTCTAGTGGCTAGCCCTTGCACTTTCTCCAGACAGTCGATATCTTTCTGGTAGTACGGTGCCCAGGCCTGTACGCAGTACTCCATATGCGGCCTAACTATGGCCTGATATATCGGAACGAATATCTCCGGATCTCTACACGACATAATGGATCTAACTCGAAAGAGTTCTCTCCTGGCCGTATTGGCTGCTGAGGTGCACTGCTTTGACGGCTTAAAGCTGTTGTCCATTATAACGCCCAAGTCTTTGACCTGCGAGACCACTTGCAACGAACCCACACTATTCTCACTAGCCCCTGTATTTGTGGTCAAGCATTGACACTTGGTGAGGTTTAGTGGAAGGTCCCATTTCCGTGCCCAGTTTTGTACTGCTAACACGTCAAGTTCTATATCTACTCCCGCTATCTTGACGTCATCGGCAAACATAAAGGTGGGGTTTGTAAGCCCACGTGCTAGGTCGTTGATGAAGATGAGGAAGAGCAGAGGGCCGAGCACCGAGCCCTGTGGCACCCCACCTGTTACACCTTCCGGTTTTGAAACATGGTTCCCCACCTTAACACTAAAGGTTCGCCCTGCTAAGAAACTACTTATCCATTGTCTTGCCTTTCCAACAATTCCCATGGACTGCAGTTTGACGTCCAGAAATCTGTGGTTCACGGAATCAAATGCCTTGCTGAAGTCCAAGTAACAGACCGCAATCGATTGCCCTTCGTCCAGACGCTTGGTTACCTCATCGAGGAACAGCAGGAGATTCGTCAGACAGGATCGCCCTGCCACAAACCCATGCTGAGCATTTGATATGAGGTTGTGTTGAACCAAATGCCTAGAGATCTGCTTCCTGACTATTCGCTCCAGGCACTTACACAGTACTGAAGTCAAGCTAACCGGCCGGTAATTTTCCGCCTTTGACCTCGATCGTTTTGAGAAAATGACTATTTTCTGGACACCATTTTGGATCTGTTTTCTCCGCGATCTTTTCTGACGTTTGACATTGACCTCACTGTTCTCCGGTTTCCTACGTTTTACTGGACTGACTTTTCCGAGGTTTCCGTCGACCTCGTTTCAAATCACTTTCACTTTCGGTCGTTCGCTCGCGGTTCGCTCTCAGCACAGCCGTCGCGTTTCGTTCCGTTTTCCGTTAGGTGTATTTCTCGTATCGGTACTGTTTCGGTGCCACGATATATAGAATACACCTTGCATCTGTAAACCAACTTGCGTCTTCTCCATTCGTCCGATAGAGAGGATATCTTTGGTATTCGCTGCTAGACCCGATAGGAGACACGTTCGCCAGCCGCCCCCGAACGTCTTCTATACATCAAACAGCGATAGTGTCTAAACATAAGGGCTTAAATATAGCCCGACTGAAGTAGTGGGACTGTTATATGTGGAACGGTTGGAACAGATGAATGGCTGCCCCTAGAAATGAAACTAAAGTGAAATGTTATGATGCGACTTTTGTTTGAATGCGTGCCACAAAAGTACAAAATCGTTGTAATCAAGGTTACCACCGTCGTTCAGTTCAGTTCAGTTCAGTTTGCACAGGACAGGTAATGGCCACGGCCAATCGAGCGTCCAGAATTCCTTCGATGGTATGCACACCAGTTATGCACCCACCACTGCCGAGTGTATTTCGTCGAATCCCCGCTGTTCAGTTTGCACAGGACTTGGTGTGGCTAGAGCCAATCGTGTGTCCAGATAGTTGTGTTGTCGGCGCATTTCCGTAGCTCCCAACACTGCGTGATTTTCTCTTTCTGAAAGGCAGAAATTTTGTGCGGTATCAGCCCTGGCAGAGTAAGGTGGAAACAATAAGTAAATTGCATCTGACCCTAAAAGCTGCTTAACATAACTCGGGGTATACTGCCACCCAACATAAGTCTACTGCTTTCCTAAAGGCCTTCACTGTTGTGGTATTTATGACCTCTTCCGGGAGCTAATTCCAATAGGGTACCACTCTATTTGAGAAGTACTTCGCCCTAATTTGGAGCCTCGAATGTTTCCTTTGTAATCTAAGGCTGTGCCCCCTTGTGCCTCTCTCGGGGATCAGCGAAAAAAGGTCTTCTCGACTTATTCCTGACGGTCCTTTCATTACCTTGAAGGTTTCTATCAAATCCCCGCGAATGCGCCGTCTTTCCGTCGAGAATAAGTCTAGGGCACGGAGACGCACTGTGTAGTTAAACCCTCTTTGCCCAGCCACCATTCTAGTGGCTAGCCCTTGCACTTTCTCCAGACAGTCGATATCTTTCTGGTAGTACGGTGCCCAGGCCTGCACGCAGTACTCCATATGCGGCCTAACTATGGCCTGATATATCGGAACGAATATCTCCGGATCTCTACACGACATAATGGATCTAACTCGAAAGAGTTCTCTCCTGGCCGTATTGGCTGCTGAGGTGCACTGCTTTGACGGCTTAAAGCTGTTGTCCATTATAACGCCCAAGTCTTTGACCTGCGAGACCACTTGCAACGAACCCACACTATTCTCACTAGCCCCTGTATTTGTGGTCAAGCATTGACACTTGGTGAGGTTTAGTGGAAGGTCCCATTTCCGTGCCCAGTTTTGTACTGCTAACACGTCAAGTTCTATATCTACTCCCGCTATCTTGACGTCATCGGCAAACATAAAGGTGGGGTTTGTAAGCCCACGTGCTAGGTCGTTGATGAAGATGAGGAAGAGCAGAGGGCCGAGCACCGAGCCCTGTGGCACCCCACCTGTTACACCTTCCGGTTTTGAAACATGGTTCCCCACCTTAACACTAAAGGTTCGCCCTGCTAAGAAACTACTTATCCATTGTCTTGCCTTTCCAACAATTCCCATGGACTGCAGTTTGACGTCCAGAAATCTGTGGTTCACGGAATCAAATGCCTTGCTGAAGTCCAAGTAACAGACCGCAATCGATTGCCCTTCGTCCAGACGCTTGGTTACCTCATCGAGGAACAGCAGGAGATTCGTCAGACAGGATCGCCCTGCCACAAACCCATGCTGAGCATTTGATATGAGGTTGTGTTGAACCAAATGCCTAGAGATCTGCTTCCTGACTATTCGCTCCAGGCACTTACACAGTACTGAAGTCAAGCTAACCGGCCGGTAATTTTCCGCCTTTGACCTCGATCGTTTTGAGAAAATGACTATTTTCTGGACACCATTTTGGATCTGTTTTCTCCGCGATCTTTTCTGACGTTTGACATTGACCTCACTGTTCTCCGGTTTCCTACGTTTTACTGGACTGACTTTTCCGAGGTTTCCGTCGACCTCGTTTCAAATCACTTTCACTTTCGGTCGTTCGCTCGCGGTTCGCTCTCAGCACAGCCGTCGCGTTTCGTTCCGTTTTCCGTTAGGTGTATTTCTCGTATCGGTACTGTTTCGGTGCCACGATATATAGAATACACCTTGCATCTGTAAACCAACTTGCGTCTTCTCCATTCGTCCGATAGAGAGGATATCTTTGGTATTCGCTGCTAGACCCGATAGGAGACACGTTCGCCAGCCGCCCCCGAACGTCTTCTATACATCAAACAGCGATAGTGTCTAAACATAAGGGCTTAAATATAGCCCGACTGAAGTAGTGGGACTGTTATATGTGGAACGGTTGGAACAGATGAATGGCTGCCCCTAGAAATGAAACTAAAGTGAAATGTTATGATGCGACTTTTGTTTGAATGCGTGCCACAAAAGTACAAAATCGTTGTAATCAAGGTTACCACCGTCGTTCAGTTCAGTTCAGTTCAGTTTGCACAGGACAGGTAATGGCCACGGCCAATCGAGCGTCCAGAATTCCTTCGATGGTATGCACACCAGTTATGCACCCACCACTGCCGAGTGTATTTCGTCGAATCCCCGCTGTTCAGTTTGCACAGGACTTGGTGTGGCTAGAGCCAATCGTGTGTCCAGATAGTTGTGTTGTCGGCGCATTTCCGTAGCTCCCAACACTGCGTGATTTTCTCTTTCTGAAAGGCAGAAATTTTGTGCGGTATCAGCCCTGGCAGAGTAAGGTGGAAACAACAAGTAAATTGCATCTGACCCTAAAAGCTGCTTAACATAACTCGGGGTATACTGCCACCCAACATAAGTCTACTGCTTTCCTAAAGGCCTTCACTGTTGTGGTATTTATGACCTCTTCCGGGAGCTAATTCCAATAGGGTACCACTCTATTTGAGAAGTACTTCGCCCTAATTTGGAGCCTCGAATGTTTCCTTTGTAATCTAAGGCTATGCCCCCTTGTGCCTCTCTCGGGGATCAGCGAAAAAAGGTCTTCTCGACTTATTCCTGACGGTCCTTTCATTACCTTGAAGGTTTCTATCAAATCCCCGCGAATGCGCCGTCTTTCCATCGAGAATAAGTCTAGGGCACGGAGACGCACTGTGTAGTTAAACCCTCTTTGCCCAGCCACCATTCTAGTGGCTAATAATAATAATAATAATTGTATATTTCGGATGCGCCCGAAGCATGCTAGAATGCATGATCAGATGATTATAGTGATGCCGGAATGACAATTCACAAAAGGGTATAACAAGTGCATGCAGAGTATCAGAGAGAGTGTTACAGTGAACTAAAACTGTAGTAATGCTCTGCAAATTTGAAGGTCAAGGTCGAATGATGTCAGTTGGTCTGGAGTAGATGCATAAGTGGTATATGAAATATTTACCACTAGTGGAAATTCGAACATATTGAAAGGAAATGTTTTTGGTGCGCTACAGAATATGAGGGGCATATGGATAGAAATCTCGTCGAAGCGTTCGATGAATTATTCACTTTACTACAGGCATGTCAAGAAGTATTAACATGGAAATATTTCAGTCTGCAAAGATGGTAGTATATAAAGTGGTGGCTGTATACTGGAGGAATTATATATGTTGCAAACAATTGCGTATTTCTTGGGAGGGATACTACCAGAGTGATGGTGGCAGGGAACGGCCGGAGTAAAACAGGTGAGCGTGCGGCAAGTTGTTAACTTTATGTAGGGTTGGTATGAAATGTCAAAGCGGAAGTAGAAGACTAATCAATATTGACCGTGTGGTTACATCCATTATACAGGTGTTCAGTTCTGCGAGAGGAAAGGTAAAGTAATCCACAGATAAGTGTACGTCAATAGATGAATGCTGTGTGGTATGTACCATGCAAAAATGACAGATCAATAAAACTGCACAGGTATATCGCGGGAAGCGGCCGTGGATCAACGAATATAGAAATAAAATGTATCGGCCGGTGCAGATAGTGGTGTGATTTAGAGGCTGCATACGGGGTCAGTTTCGGTAATATAACACGAATGCAACATCTGGAAAATCAAAGGTCTCGATAACGGTGATGGTATAGTAAGTAGACGGTGAGTGTCACATTTCTAATGACCAATTTGACAGGTGTAACAAATGATGGGAACGGAGCGGCGATGCAGCATGGGAAGTGTATCGAAGACGTTCAATCGTGGAGGGAACGCAGTGATCTACAGAGCCCGAACACTCGATGCAACAGCATTGCGGATGCGATCGGATGGACCGATGAAGAGTGCAGGTAGTTACTAATTACTTCGCTGCCCACTGGAAGACTACTGAAAGATATATCAGCGCCGGACGTTTTTTTTTGTGACCGATGAAGCAATGAACAGTGACAATAAAGGTGCCAGTGTTTGAACAGTATTAGCGGGTTCTAACACGGAACGGGCATAATGACATATGGGATTACAATGAGTTGTATGAATGCAGTGAGATCGAGTAGTCCAGGTTCAAGAAGTCCGATGGCGGGAATCTTGGGGAAAGCGATCGTGAGACGGGCGAAAATGAAGTTGTGTGTAAATCTCGTTTGTCCTGTCCAGCAAGAGAGGGTCCAAGTTATTCCTGGGAAGTGGACGGCGACAATCGTCCTTAAAGTTCAGGTTCTGAAAACAAAACGGAGAGGGCTGCAGTCTGGCAATTCTACCAGCTGTGGGTTAGGGGAGAAAGACAGAACACCAATATCATGCCAGTAACAGAAATGGGTGGTCGCGACGTTGAGGTCTTGTTTTTTGGATTAAACAACATACGGAAAGCGAGAAGACCGGTACTAGCGACTAATTCTTGTGAGGCTTAGTGAGAGTTACCAAAAAAGCAAGGAAGCGAGAATAGGCGACACTGGGGGCAAATACTTATGTGTAGTTCGACGAATGCTTTATGGAAGACCACATCGATTGTGGCGATTCGTTCATCAGAACGAGGCCTGGAATCTTGTGTTGAAATAGGGTCTCAATGAGTAAGTAGTTGAAGCGTGGATGAGACTGGTACCTCGAGGACCATATTATATATGCTGCTATGTATTTTCTAGCATTATAAATGCTCTTATACCTGGCGGCAGCTGATAAAAAAAGAAGAACCTAACCGACTATGGTAAAATCTGACAGCATGAAAAAAGAATCATCGGAGTAACGGTGGCCAGTAGGGGGTCGTGGTCAGAAGCGTTGAAAATAGGAAGTGGCTAGACAAACACGTGGAGTGTGCTGTTGACAGTCATGGAGTATAGGTTGAACTGCTTTTATTTGCTAACTATAATACAGAATGCTCCTTACCATCCGTCGGTAATAAATGTCTACTGAACAAAGTTGTTAAGCTTTTGGTTAGTATCCCAGGCCCAGTTCGTAGGCTCGGGTAACAGACATGTAGGGATCATGCATACGGATCAGTTTTTGGACAGTTAGATGTTTATTTATTTCTTTTTTGAATAATAAAGAGGCCGAAGACATTGACCTAAGTTGAGGTGGGAGTTTGTTCCAGAGGGAAGAATATTTAACAATAAAGAAGTTTGACCGCATCGCAGTCCTGGATACTGGAATCAAGACCATAGAGTCCCTATGTCGTAAAGAATAGTTGGAGGGAGTTTTGACCTGGGGGGCTGAATTGCAAGATGTACGTTTTCCAATATTGCAAAAGAAAGACAGGTTCATTCGTAGACGGCGCAGCCATAGGGGCTCTAGGTGCAATATTTCACACCTTTCCATATAATTTAAAGGCGAGGAATATCCTAGTAGTTGTTTGGTAAATCTACGTTGTACATTCTCAATTGCAAATCTGTCAATCTGCCGCATGTTAGAAAAGACGACAGTGCAATATTCCAGAAGTGGTCTGACATGAGTTTTAAAAATGCTTAGCTTGCTCTCTGTAAGACTGAAGGTTCTATTAATCAGACCAATTAGCCGTCTAGCTTTAGCAACCTGCACGGCCGAATGTTCGGAGAAATTAAATGTACAAGAATATTGTAATCCCAAGTCCCTTACTTCCGGACTGTTGGGGATGAACTGATCATTAATTTTAAACATTCCCGCGGGAACCTGACACTTATACATAAGGATACAACTTTTGACAGCGGAGAATTTCATCAACCATTGGTTGCTCCATGAGTCTAGCGATAGTAAATCGCTCGTTATACTAGCAATGGTAGAAGCTAAGGCGTCAGGTTCAAAGGAGTACATAATTTTTATGTCATCTGCAAAAAGGAACGCAGCCCCGTGTGTGATGACGTTGAAAATGTCATTAACATATATAAGAAAAAGTAAGGGACCTAGTACACTACCCTGAATAACTCCACTAGTAACTGGTCAAGGTGATGACAAACTGCCATCAACGTCCACCACCTGCTTTCGGGATGTTAGATATGATGAAAACCAACTCAGGATCGGGTCAACAATTCCGTAGGTTTTCATCTTCGCCATGAGCCTATTGTGGGATACTCGATCGAAAGCTTTAGTCATGTCAAGGAGGATTACAATCACTGATTTACCACTGTTAGTGGCCGTAGTTATTAGGTTAAGGAAGTCACACATACAGGTGGCACAGGATCTTTTTTGAAGAAAACCGTGCTGTCCAGTGTTAATGAGGTTATTGTTTAGTAAATGAGTTGTCAGCTTATTTTTTATCAGTCTTTCCATAATTCGGGAAACTATAGGGGTGTGGTTCACTGGTCGATAGTTGGTTAGGTCCTGGCGTGAACCTTTCTTAAGAATTGGGATAATAACTGATGTTTTCCAATGGGAGGGGAAAACGCTACTGCTCATAGATAAATTAAAAACCTTTGATAGCAAGAATGGGATATCAGTGCCACCTAGACTAAAAGTAGCCGGTGGTACGGCATCTGGCCCGGGGTGGTATGACCTCCTAATTTTAGTTAGCTGTACTGTTAAGTCGTTCGGGTGAAACGTAACCGCTGAGAACTGTGCAGATGTCAGCGGCTCAACGTGATATAGGCATGGGGAGTCATCGGTCGTTAGAGACGAAGCAAAATAGGCACTGAATGCCTCCGAGATCTCTTGGGAGTTGGTTATATAATTGTTGTTATATATAACGGATGAGATAGGAGAACTGCACTGGCTGTTTCTCAGCTTCATCAGCTTAGATAAAGCTTCGGACCTCTTGGGGTGACTCAGCGCCCTTAATTCCTGTTTTTTACTGCGGGACATTTCAATCAATTTCATAGAATTAGATAAACGGTTCATTTGCAAGAACAACGAAAAGTCTCTCGACCTAAGGAATTTGCGTTGTAGCATAGAAAGCTTCTGCTTTAGTCGACAAAAACTGTTTGGTTTATCTCGTCCAGGTAGACCTTGGGTTGGGGTGATTACGTCAAGACATGCATTTAGTGTGGAGTAAAGATGATCCACCACGGTATGCAAGTCATCAGATAAAAAGAAAGTATCCCAGTTCTGCGAGCGAATGAGTGAGGGTAATTGATTCCAGCTAGCTTGGTGGAACGGTCTTTTAACGGTTGGTTTGTGAACGGTTCGTGCTGGCACTGAAAACTCACATTTTACCGGCAAGTGGTCACAACCTGGGATGCTGTTCACGATAGATGTGTGCACGCGAGATAATCCTACCGTAAAAATGAGATCAAGGATGCTACTGCCTCTAGTTGGGCACATCACATGTTGAGTCCATCCTCCTAAACGAATGCTGGTCAAGAAGTGTATTAGGTGATGTGGAGCTTTCAAAGTGGACCAACGTATGCCTGGTGCGTTAAAGTCGCCGGCCACCAGTTTTGGGCCGGGTATGTCCGCAACAACGTTTAACGCCTCTATGATAGGCAGAAAGTCGTTTTGACTAGTATTCGGGGGGCGGTAGATGCAACTAACAATGAAGTCAGAACATCCTGTATTGACCTGTAGCCAAACTGAATCCGGCAAGTTATCGAGTATGGGGTGCTGAAATATTTTCGCTCGCATGTTTTGTCTTACATATATAAGACAGCCTCCCCCTCTCTGAGTGAGTCTATTTTTCCTGAAAGCTTGGTATCCGGTGATAGCGATATCCTCGTTTGGAGTGTTGTCTGTCAACCAGGTTTTGGTAATTAAAATAAGGTCGTAATCAGACGTGAGCAGTAATATACGCAGCATTCGCATCTTATTCACTATTGAGCGTGCATTCAGCATAAACAATGAGAACTGTTTAGTGGAGTCAAGGTTAACGTTAAGATCTTTATAGGATTCCGAAATTGCATTTGCTGAAGGCGGATCGGATGACGCAGTCATTATTCCTTGAGATGGAGTAGTCGGTAATATGGATGGTGAGATAAGCTGAGTAGAAACACCTGGCGTGGCAGTCAGCTTGGTTGTTAAGCTAAGCCGGGTGTGGCTAGTACTGATGAGATTCGTTAGATTGGAAGGATGTCGGCGGTTGGTAAGTCTACTTAGCGCGGAACAACACCGCGAAAGATCACTATCGAGTACTTTACTATTGGTAGATACTGGTGGCTGGGGCGTAGAAATATGAGGAGGGAGGGTTAAGTAGCTGTTAAGTGGGAAAGAAAAAGGACGTGTAGCAGCCTCAGGTATCTTGGCACCTGCCTTAATACGGGCGGTAACACAGGTGCCCTCTTGACATCAGTAATTTGATGGGCTGTAACCTGGAGGGGGAATGTGAAATGGAAGTGGGATATACGGGTGTTGGTTGGCGTAGAGACTGGGAGGTCGTGGGTACTGTTGTAAGTGGCCTGCGGTAGAAAAGGGATTCAGGGTGGGTGAGATATGTGAACGATAAAAGGAAAGAGATTCATGTGAGAAAATATTACTTAGGCTACGATAGAAGTTATGTAGAACACTAAAGTAATCGTTTGGTATGAATGGTGGCGTTGTTGAAGAGGCCCGGAGGTTAGTTGTACCAGCCTGATGAGGATGATAACCAGGTGAAGAGAACGCGATACTGGGTGGAATGTACGGTGCAACTAGTGGTTGGTGGTTTGGATTGGGGAGGTAGGTCTTGAATGACGTTTTCTTGTCCATTGTTGCACTCCGTGTTGCCTCGCTTGGGGTTCTTAGCCGTTGGGAGTGTGGCTTGATGAGTGAGTTAGGATTGACCGTAGTGTCAACAACGTGCAGTCCACCTAGTAATGATGTTTTCGCTGGTTTGGGGGATGGCCTAGGCACCGTAGATTGCCGAGTGTCTATTGGAGCCGAGTGGAGAGATGGCAAAGAAGAATTTGGGGTGACTCCGCTGATGGGTTGAGGATTTCTGGGTATGGCTGTTAAGCCAGTTAGGCGGTTCGCATCGTCATCGATCGTGGCCGATATTTCGGTGATAGGTAATGGTGGAATCGAGTTAGTCAGCCCAAGAGAGGACAGCTTGCCCGGGGTAAACTCTATGCTTCTTGGTTTCTTAGGCGCTGGCTGGTGAGGTGACGTTGAACTGGATATATCTAAATCGACGTCAAACATATGGGATCGATGTTCTGGTGAACATGAAGCCGAATTGATATTGCCTGTATTTTGCGCATCGTCAGACTGAGAAGAAGCGGATAGTTGAGGGCGGAGAATTTTTGACGAAGCTGAATGCGTGCTGGTGGACCTGGCGAATTCCCTTTGTAATGGGGTTTTGTCGGCAGCAATTTTAATGTTCTTGAACGGGGATCTCAAAGCAACGGTGGATTGGCTCTTAATGAATTGTTTAGCGGGTTCCTCTTCAAGAAATTTGAACAACACTGGACAGGATTTGCGTTGACTGTTCTTTCGTAGCCGAAAGCACTGGCAGGGGTGGTGTGCCATATTAATAGAACTTAGAAGGTTATGTTTTACTTTCTCAACAGGGATTCTGTCGGGAATATTAAATACCACAGCATTTTTTGAGTTACTGATTCTTCGAACTATTTCTGAGGCAATGGCGTCTATGAAACGCCCAGCCGTGACTAGGTCTAGGGTTGACGGATTTGTTGGAGGGTCAGAGATATACGTGAGCGGAATTAGCTTGGATAGGGTCGTATCAATCAAAGAAATGTGGCTACTGAGATTAAGAAGATTGTGTTCTATGGTCTCTGCCCTTTTGTTTGCCCCTCCAAATACATCGGTCAGGCTAACGGAACAAGGATTCAGTGGGAGTTTTGCGACTTTCGACTTGGCGAGTACTTTTGGTCGGATGTTGGTACGACCAACCAGTGAGGATGCGGTTTGTCTAGCCGGCAGTTTGGGCATTGCAACACTGACCGCGATTGCACTAGAGAGCTAAATACACAGAGTAGTCTTACGTTCCCCAATGTACAGGCTTACTGAAATAAAAACGTGTAACTCTGTGGCTCTGGATCAAAGAAACTTAAAACTATGGAACTGTTGATATAGAGTCTCTGAAATTAAACGAGGACTTCTTTCAGGGAATTCCCTGAATTAATATGCTGAATTGGGTGGTAGACTGCCACACAGTCGCGCACGATGGTGCCAACTTTTTCTTATTTTAGACACAAGTTTCTCTCAGTTCATATCCTGGAAAGCAGTTCAAAGACTTCTTTTGCAAGAATTTTTAAATTAGATGTTTAGGTCAAGATTTCGCGTCCGGAGGAAATCCTTAGAAAGTTTTTGGAGTTATGGGACCACACTAAAAAGCCGTAATTTTTTAGTATTACTCTAGATAGCTAAGCAAAAACTATACCGATTTAAATCGATAAACGAATTGATGTGATGGTTCAGTTATTCCCGTGAATTGTTCGAGAATCGACAATGGTTTCACAGATGGAGTCGCCAGAAATATTTTTAGTTAGGCTTCATACCTAATTTCCTATAAAGGTCTTGTGCTGATATTTTACGATCTCACTGTGGGGTGGCGCCAAGGAACGAACGATCACCAAAAGAGTTGAGCTAGCTAAAGAACGCTGGGTATTTTAAGGTTGGGCTTGCAAAGGGCTGTTTGTAGTAGTAATAGATCTAGATTTCTAGGTAGAGGGTTTTGTAGATTTCTTGCGGTAATAAATTACGGACGCACAATGGTGTGTCGCAGTTATTGTCACGGGCAATATGACGGTTTAGTGTGGATAAATGTTGCTACTAGATGTGACCCAAAATCAAGCCCTAACGACGGAAAAAGGAAAAATTTGAGACAACCTGATTCATGCGTCAAGATGACCTTGACCTCCAGCAATGTGCATAGCTCTATGGGTCATGGAGGCACGCAAGCTATCACAGGACGTCAAGGTGCGGTCCCGTCGTGATGGGAACTTCGAATGAGCAATTACGAGGTTCGTATTGGGTGAGAATAGCCGTCATTCAACGGAAGCAATTGCTCTGCACTGCATCTAATGGCGTATGCTTGCCCTACACGTTTCTTCTTATACCTTCTTCGCACATACCACGTAATACTGGAAGAAGCGATGAGTTCAGAACATCATTTGATGGAAAATTATGGAGCTGGCATCAGTGCCAGGCCATGCCTGATGCCTTCCCCCTCCCTGGTTGAGGTCCAATGAATGACGATCAACGAGAGTTGGTTAGATACTTAGGTTAAGAGCCAGTGGCGCGAATTCAATATGGTCTGTTTTTTGAACTTTCGTGTCTTAAACACAAAATCATGAAACACCAAAAGAGTATATACAAATATACATTTTATTGTGTGACTCTCTATCAAATCACAAATTCCGAATTTTCCACCGGAGTTCTCGTTGACCCAACTGAAACATTCGTACCACTGTGACAACCAATATTTTCGTGCATTTTATCGCTACTTTAACAGTTTAGACCCATCAATCGTTAGTTAGTTTTTCCTGAGGTGTTGAGGCTATACTCTTGATTCATCCTCGCAGTCATTCTTGGAGATTCCAGCACCGATACCAATGGGTACTTCGTACAACTTACGGATGCTTCACACGTGAGCCATGAGGTTCACCTACACTAAGGTCGACAGCCTCACGCAACGACTTCACAGACCCATATGCACCGCCTAACGGATTCACAGCTAGACACACACCTTCGACCAACTTATCTATTTTTCCCTATGATCCCTATTCCCTTTTTACTCGGCACAAAGCCTTGTTGACCAATCTATTTTTGCCTATTTTCCTGCCCTCCTCAATCAATTAGTCTCAGGCACATCCCCCGAGCTGTAACTTTACTAAGTGAGGGCGAGTGTTGCGACCGTCTGGTATCATCCCAGGAAGCACTGTAATATCATTTATGATATTTTCAAACTTGACGAGACAATTTACTAACGTGTGTATTCCCACATTCCCCATTTTACAGAAGCCAACAGACCACAACCACGTTATTTGATCGCACGTCATTGTGCAGTACCTATGAAACAGCATGCCACCCCTATAATCGCTCCCAGTATCTCCATCACCGTGGACGACAGAAACAAACGTTGGCTCATCATCCTCTACGAAACTGCAAGCCAGGCTTTCCTGTCTACCGGTAGAAAATGTTGGTTTCTCGTGAAAGTGGTTTTGATGACTGCCTCCCCCCTCCAACGGTCCTCTCACTAGCAATTCATCCGAAACTTGTTCGTAAACTCCAAGGGAAAGCAGAGAATCTCGTGTCCTGGTTTGTCTTCAGCTTCACTTTGATTACTCGCCTATAATTACTGACATAAGTGCCGGTCGGTTAGCAAAAGCATCCGCTTTATACGGCATTCATTTCATAATAAAAAATTTTGACCTAAGTCAGCTTTCTTATTTTTGTCACTCACTTTCAATCCGCTGCTTTTTCCACACCCTGAAAAAGCGTGGTTTTCTCTATTCGTAAACGCGGCTACCTCTCTAATTTTAATAACCTCCACTCAACTTCCCTTACTTCCGTCATTTCGAAGGTAATGGAAACTACCACCAGTGACTAATAGCGCGCGTTACTAAAAGAAATTGGTCTGTTTAATGTTGAATAAATTGATGACCTACTAATACCACTTGCCGTACACCCCTGGTTAGATCAACCGGAATATCCTAGTTTTGCTGGATATTTCGGGACCTTCGATCGGGATTTACCGTCGGAACTGCGACAATCAAGCCCTATACAGAGCTCATCTATAACCGAGCTTGTGGTGTAATATTCGAACCTTTTCGTGCGTATGCTGATATTCTGTAAGACTAATTTACCCCACTCATCTTTTTCTACTTTTTATCAACGATCTTTACCATGATTTCTAACCTCATGTAGGTCCTTTTTGGCATACAGTCTTACATTGTTATCTTTCTTATTACTTTCACTGAGATATTTTGGGCACTAATTGCTTGGTATTTCGATTTCTTCACTAAATTCCGACACAGATTGCATCGCTGCTTGGTGGACAAACAATTATTCTGTGACGATTCAAAAACCACTATTCTACTGATCTCTTATAAACATCAAATATTTTCTCCAATTAAATCTTAACTCGTTGTTTGGACCAAAATACTTTTCTCATCTTAGCCAATATAAGTTCATCCGGTTTCTTGAAAGCTACACTAAGGCTCTGATCCATGGTCTTGCTTCAAACGAGTTGACGATTGACAGTGAAGTCCACACTACTCTTCGGAAAAATGAACTAATGGATAGTACAATAAAGTGGCACATCTCAGTTTGGTGATCAACCACATCTATTACTGAAAAGTGCCTTGTCGTATTCATTGAACGACGCTCGTAAAGCGAAAATCCAAAACTTACACAAGTGCCGAAGCTGACTGTCTACGATTGCTTATTCAATAAGCCTAAGCTTACATTGCATGCAAGTCAAGAACGTTGTTCTCCCATTCCTAAACTATGGATGCGTTGTGCAGTGTAAAACGTTTTGCAGACAACTAGTTCAGATACATCCATTTCACTGCACTTAATTCGCCATGACATACAAAATCTTAAAATAATTCAAATTGTGGAGCATACAAAACCGACTCTCGAGTACTCTCAAGCACAAACAGGATATGGCATATTGAAGGCCTGAAGTGCTGAAATTCACCACAGACGTTAAAAACGAAAGTATTCAGAGACCACAACGAGACCTGACTTATCTCATGTGATCTTACATAAGCAATATAGCTGACAAAAATAGGAACACTTTGCTGCTTCGGTATAATATCAATATTTCAATGTCAGCCTTTATGGCGGTGAGCTCGAAAATGTTATCTGTGCTGCTGGTCTTTAAACAGCATTAGTGCTATACATCCAACTGGTTCCATAAGTGTATTCATTTAGCACAATAGGGCATTAAAGGAAACAATCACTAGTTTAGAGCGTCTCCTTACCACCTCGGAGACCAGAGGCTCTAGACCCGCCACTGCCGATCCCCGGTGGTAGATAGTAGCCCACCGTCGTCCGGCTTGTTACCACACCTGAATTACCGGGACTCTATGTGGTTTTTCGCCCAGTGATGGTCCTTGAGGCTATGGGATGTACACCTTCAACGGCACTCATATGCAAGTATGCAATCATATATATATGTATAACCCTAGGAGGCTTTAGAATACCAGCCTTTTTACTTCGATGGGGCAATTAATGGTTATTGTGTTGCGGCTGGTTAGGTATACTGACTCACGAAAAGTCGCAATATGGCAGTTATTGGAAGTTAATTTATGACACCAACCAATAAAACAAAAGTGCACCGCAGATTATTATCTAAAAACTCACCTATCGACCCTCTGGATACAAGGCCACACGAATGTTCTACCGCCTATGACACATTTAGGGGTTGGAACGCCGACCCCTTGAAAAGAATCACGAAACGTTGCGTTATGGCTGGATTTAGTTGGAAAAGTGGGCCGAGAAACGCATGAAACTGCAAACGGTCTCCTAGGAATTCTATGAAAAACCCCGAGACTTTAGTAAGTGCTTACTGACTAAGGCACCTACATGTTCACATGAACGCGTAAGTTTTATTACTTCTCGAGTAGGAACAAGACGTACTAACATAACTGCATGGCAATTCAACCCGCACAGCAGAAAATCGTGACTAATAAGTTTCAAGAACTCCGAACGCTTGATCACTACCATTCCTGTGCAAAGCGAACTGCATATCATGTTCTAAATATATCGGTTCAGTTCAGATCCTATTCAAAACTCTATTAATTTCTTATCCCAAGATTCGGAACATAATGTGGTAAGCAGTGTTCAGTACCTATCAATTCGTTGGATGCCCGGCCAAACGAAAACTCTACCCCCGGGCACGAGTAAAGGACGACGGTGGAAACAACCTAGAACGATTGAGATGTTACATCTTACAAACTTTACCTACCTGATACCACCATAGCTTCATTTGGTCCGCAGGTATTAAAACCCCACGTCATTTTACAGAGATCACAGACGAACCGTAACGCCTGAGAGTGGAGTGAGTTCCAACCTAGCTTGGTGTAAGGCAGACATCTGTAGTGTTCAGTTCAGTTCAGTTCAGTTCAGTTCAGTTCAGTTTGCACAGGACAGGTAATGGCCACGGCCAATCGAGTGTCCAGAATTCCTTCGATGGTATGCACACCAGTTATGCACCCACCACTGCCGAGTGTATTTCGTCGAATCCCCGCTAAAAATGAGAGGGAAACGGAAAACCTCATCGCACATCAACTGCGAGAGACATTATGCATCGTGAGCGTTTATTGAGACAGTATGCAGTGAGGGGAAAAGTCTGTTAAAAGGTACTCCAGAAGGACCACAGTGCTACCCGTCATCCATCTAGTTGATATTCTTAAGGCTCACTACAAGGAAAGATCTCGTACCACTTGCGATCTAGGGCCCCTTTGAAGGATTGGACTGTCTGCAGATCTACCATTACACCAGGCAGACCGTTCCAACTGTTCACGACCCTGTTGCTGAAGAAGTGCGATCTAGCCATCAACCTAGATCGGGCTTTTATCAACTTCTTTTCGTGTCCCCTTGTTCTGGAGTCTACGGCCACTTGGAATAGACTATCTGGTCTAAGGCCAGAAAAGACCTTCATTACCTTGAACGTTTCTATGAGATCCCGTCAACGTCTCGTCCCTTCCAACGAGAAAAGATTCAGGTCACAGAGTCTCTGCTGGTAAGTCTCACCCCTCTGCGCTTCAACCATCCGCGTGGCGAGACGTTGGACTTTCTCCGGGCAGTTGGCGTCCTTTTTGTAGAAGGGTGACCAAGCCTGCACGCTACCTTCTAAGTGAGGTCGTACTGTAGCCATGTAAATAGGTACGAATACCTCCGGCTTCCGGCAAGACCAAGCTGATCGCAGCCTAAAGAGCTCCCCACGAGCCTAATGCGCAGCAGCGTTGCACTGCTCCGACCATTCGAAGTCACTGTTCATGATGACCCCAAGGTCTTTAACCTTACTGGCTGCCTCTACGGCGAACAGCCCTTGATCATGAGCGACAGTTATGCTCTCTGTTGCCCTTGACAACAAATGGCTTTTTTGAGCGTTCAGAGGTAATTCCCATTTGTATGCCCGGTTCAGGACGGTACCTATTTCCCTGCCCAAGTCCGCCCTACCCTTAGATCCAACAATCTTCACATCATCCGCAAAAAGAAATCTGGGCGATTGAAGAGTGGATGCCAGGTCATTATTAAATAACAAGAATAGGACCGGGCCTAGGACGGATCCATGAGGTACACCACTGGTGACGTTCACCAAACTGGAGCACCTGTCCCCCACTTTGACATAAAGCGTCCTGTGGGAGGGGAAGTCCTCCAGCCACCTATATACTGGCCCACCTATCCCGAAAGTCTCCATCTTGCATAGCAAAAGGCGATGATTAACGGAGTCGAAGGTCTCGCTAAAGTCGAGGTAGCATACCTCAACTTCCTTACCTTCGTCCAGTCGTCGAGTTACTTCATCTAAGAAGCACAGGAGATTGGTCAGGCAAGATCTATTTTTCAGGAATCCATGCTGCTCCGGGCATAGCATGGAGTGCTGCAGTAAGTGCTGGCAGATATGGGCACGGATGATCTTCTCGAGGACTTTACAGAGAATGCTAGTTAGGCTTACCGGCCTGTGGTTCTGCACATCCAACTTAGGCCCGTTCAGGTTGCACAGGACAGGTAATGGCCACGGCCAATCGAGCGTCCAGAATTCCTTCGATGGTATGCACACCAGTTATGCACCCACCACTGCCGAGTGTATTTCGTCGAATCCCCGCTGTTCAGTTTGCACAGGACTTGGTGTGGCTAGAGCCAATCGTGTGTCCAGATAGTTGTGTTGTCGGCGCGTTTCCGTAGCTCCCAACACTGCGTGATTTTCTCTTTCTGAAAGGCAGAAATTTTGTGCGGTATCAGTCCTGGCAGAGTAAGGTGGAAACAATAAGTAAATTGCATCTGACCCTAAAAGCTGCTTAACATAACTCGGGGTATACTGCCACCCAACATAAGTCTACTGCTTTCCTAAAGGCCTTCACTGTTGTGGTATTTATGACCTCTTCCGGGAGCTAATTCCAATAGGGTACCACTCTATTTGAGAAGTACTTCGCCCTAATTTGGAGCCTCGAATGTTTCCTTTGTAATCTAAGGCTGTGCCCCCTTGTGCCTCTCTCGGGGATCAGCGAAAAAAGGTCTTCTCGACTTATTCCTGACGGTCCTTTCATTACCTTGAAGGTTTCTATCAAATCCCCGCGAATGCGCCGTCTTTCCATCGAGAATAAGTCTAGGGCACGGAGACGCACTGTGTAGTTAAACCCTCTTTGCCCAGCCACCATTCTAGTGGCTAGCCCTTGCACTTTCTCCAGACAGTCGATATCTTTCTGGTAGTACGGTGCCCAGGCCTGCACGCAGTACTCCATATGCGGCCTAACTATGGCCTGATATATTGGAACGAATATCTCCGGATCTCTACACGAAATAATGGATCTAACTCGAAAGAGTTCTCTCCTGGCCGTATTGGCTGCTGAGGTGCACTGCTTTGACGGCTTAAAGCTTTTGTCCATTATAACGCCCAAGTCTTTGACCTGCGAGACCACTTGCAACGAACCCACACTATTCTCACTAGCCCCTGTATTTGTGGTCAAGCATTGACACTTGGTGAGGTTTAGTGGAAGGTCCTATTTCCGTGCCCAGTTTTGTACTGCTAACACGTCAAGTTCTATATCTACTCCCGCTATCTTGACGTCATCGGCAAACATAAAGGTGGGGTTTGTAAGCCCACGTGCTAGGTCGTTGATGAAGATGAGGAAGAGCAGAGGGCCGAGCACCGAGCCCTGTGGCACCCCACCTGTTACACCTTCCGGTTTTGAAACATGGTTCCCCACCTTAACACTAAAGGTTCGCCCTGCTAAGAAACTACTTATCCATTGTCTTGCCTTTCCAACAATTCCCATGGACTGCAGTTTGACGTCCAGAAATCTGTGGTTCACGGAATCAAATGCCTTGCTGAAGTCCAAGTAACAGACCGCAATCGATTGCCCTTCGTCCAGACGCTTGGTTACCTCATCGAGGAACAGCAGGAGATTCGTCAGACAGGATCGCCCTGCCACAAACCCATGCTGAGCATTTGATATGAGGTTGTGTTGAACCAAATGCCTAGAGATCTGCTTCCTGACTATTCGCTCCAGGCACTTACACAGTACTGAAGTCAAGCTAACCGGCCGGTAATTTTCCGCCTTTGACCTCGATCGTTTTGAGAAAATGACTATTTTCTGGACACCATTTTGGATCTGTTTTCTCCGCGATCTTTTCTGACGTTTGACATTGACCTCACTGTTCTCCGGTTTCCTACGTTTTACTGGACTGACTTTTCCGAGGTTTCCGTCGACCTCGTTTCAAATCACTTTCACTTTCGGTCGTTCGCTCGCGGTTCGCTCTCAGCACAGCCGTCGCGTTTCGCTCCGTTTTCCGTTAGGTGTATTTCTCGTATCGGTACTGTTTCGGTGCCACGATATATAGAATACACCTTGCATCTGTAAACCAACTTGCGTCTTCTCCATTCGTCCGATAGAGAGGATATCTTTGGTATTCGCTGCTAGACCCGATAGGAGACACGTTCGCCAGCCGCCCCCGAACGTCTTCTATACATCAAACAGCGATAGTGTCTAAACATAAGGGCTTAAATATAGCCCGACTGAAGTAGTGGGACTGTTATATGTGGAACGGTTGGAACAGATGAATGGCTGCCCCTAGAAATGAAACTAAAGTGAAATGTTATGATGCGACTTTTGTTTGAATGCGTGCCACAAAAGTACAAAATCGTTGTAATCAAGGTTACCACCGTCGTTCAGTTCAGTTCAGTTCAGTTTGCACAGGACAGGTAATGGCCACGGCCAATCGAGCGTCCAGAATTCCTTCGATGGTATGCACACCAGTTATGCACCCACCACTGCCGAGTGTATTTCGTCGAATCCCCGCTAAAAATGAGAGGGAAACGGAAAACCTCATCGCACATCAACTGCGAGAGACATTATGCATCGTGAGCGTTTATTGAGACAGTATGCAGTGAGGGGAAAAGTCTGTTAAAAGGTACTCCAGAAGGACCACAGTGCTACCCGTCATCCATCTAGTTGATATTCTTAAGGCTCACTACAAGGAAAGATCTCGTACCACTTGCGATCTAGGGCCCCTTTGAAGGATTGGACTGTCTGCAGATCTACCATTACACCAGGCAGACCGTTCCAACTGTTCACGACCCTGTTGCTGAAGAAGTGCGATCTAGCCATCAACCTAGATCGGGCTTTTATCAACTTCTTTTCGTGTCCCCTTGTTCTGGAGTCTACGGCCACTTGGAATAGACTATCTGGTCTAAGGCCAGAAAAGACCTTCATTACCTTGAACGTTTCTATGAGATCCCGTCAACGTCTCGTCCCTTCCAACGAGAAAAGATTCAGGTCACAGAGTCTCTGCTGGTAAGTCTCACCCCTCTGCGCTTCAACCATTCGTGTGGCGAGACGTTGGACTTTCTCCGGGCAGTTGGCGTCCTTTTTGTAGAAGGGTGACCAAGCCTGCACGCTACCTTCTAAGTGAGGTCGTACTGTAGCCATGTAAATAGGTACGAATACCTCCGGCTTCCGGCAAGACCAAGCTGATCGCAGCCTAAAGAGCTCCCCACGAGCCTAATGCGCAGCAGCGTTGCACTGCTCCGACCATTCGAAGTCACTGTTCATGATGACCCCAAGGTCTTTAACCTTACTGGCTGCCTCTACGGCGAACAGCCCTTGATCATGAGCGACAGTTATGCTCTCTGTTGCCCTTGACAACAAATGGCTTTTTTGAGCGTTCAGAGGTAATTCCCATTTGTATGCTCGGTTCAGGACGGTACCTATTTCCCTGCCCAAGTCCGCCCTACCCTTAGATCCAACAATCTTCACATCATCCGCAAAAAGAAATCTGGGCGATTGAAGAGTGGATGCCAGGTCATTATTAAATAACAAGAATAGGACCGGGCCTAGGACGGATCCATGAGGTACACCACTGGTGACGTTCACCAAACTGGAGCACCTGTCCCCCACTTTGACATAAAGCGTCCTGTGGGAGGGGAAGTCCTCCAGCCACCTATATACTGGCCCACCTATCCCGAAAGTCTCCATCTTGCATAGCAAAAGGCGATGATTAACGGAGTCGAAGGTCTCGCTAAAGTCGAGGTAGCATACCTCAACTTCCTTACCTTCGTCCAGTCGTCGAGTTACTTCATCTAAGAAGCACAGGAGATTGGTCAGGCAAGATCTATTTTTCAGGAATCCATGCTGCTCCGGGCATAGCATGGAGTGCTGCAGTAAGTGCTGGCAGATATGGGCACGGATGATCTTCTCGAGGACTTTACAGAGAATGCTAGTTAGGCTTACCGGCCTGTAGTTCTGCACATCCGACTTAGGCCCACTCTTATGTATTGCCACGACTGCCGCGACTTTCCAGTCCTGAGGCAGCTCTCCCTGGTCCAACGTGGATCTATACAATCTGCATACCGAATGAGCTATGATATCCGCCAACGGCTTGATGATAGCTGGATGAATGCCATATGGGCCCGCTGACTTGTGGCTGTTTAACTCCTGTAGGTACTTACGCACGCATTCCTCTGAGAGATCTAGCTCGTTTAACTGAGGAGGATGCACCAGAGCCAGATCTCCTCGTACCCCACTATTATTCTATGTAAACAACCAAAGTATTCCCCCAGGGCGTCTGCTTTGCCCTGGTCATCGGTGACAATACCATAGTCTCTAGTGGATAGCGGACCTACGGCATTTCTTGTTGAGCCCTTAGATTATACATAACTGTAGAACTTCTTCGGCTGTTGTCATAAAGACTGGGCCAATTTGAGCTCTAATTCCTGCTTGGAAGTTCTCAAAAGGCTTACAGTCTCAGCTTTGTATAGCGGTTCCAGGCTAGCTGGCTGCCGGAAGCTTTGTACTGGTTCCAAGAGCGGTTTCTACGTCTGATGGCCTTGGCTATTGCAGCCTTCCTTCACGTGGGTTTGCCCTCCCCACTCCTTCGTTTTAAGGGTGCGAACTCTTCCTGTAGGGCAGTCAGGGATCCTTTTGTGGCCTGCCAGCGCTCCTCCACAGTAGCCTCCTGTGTCGTATCCCAAGTGAAACCCGACGCCCTATTACGAAGCCTATCTATGTCCATACTACCGAAATTCCTAACCAGCCTTGAGGGTACCTTGGGTTGCCGCACGCATAAGACTATTTTGACACACACGTGGTCACTCTTTCCCAGAGGTGCACAGTAATGCAGCCCAGACACATCGTTAGGGAAGTTCGCTATAGCTAGATCCAGCAAGGATGGAACGCATCCAGTCCTATATCTGGTATTCTCCCTAATATGCTGATGCAACGCATTATCATGCAGCCATCCCAAGCAGGTTTGCTCCTCCGATCCCGGCACACAGACCTCAGCCACCAAGTTGATGTGCGGGATATTGAAATCACCCACTATAAGGGTCTTTTGTGCGTCCTTAACTAGTTCGGTCGAAGTCTGCAGTAAACAAACGTCCTCTTCGTGGTTAGTGCTTGGTGCCCTGTAGACACAGACGACATTAACCCTTCCACCTGGAAGGATGATCGTAACGGCGCATAGCTGGATATTGCGAGTGCACATCTTGGTCTGGGACTCAAGGTGGTTTCTACCTGACCTAACGAAGATGGCTACTCCACCACCAAGGTGATCGTGTTCTCGATCCTGCCTGATCTTGCATTTCAGCATGCTTCGGGGTTATCCGAAATAAACTATTATTAGACTGCAAAACCGTTACTTATTAGGCCTGGCACATGGTCTTCTTCAGAAAGCCACGTTTCCGTGACGGAAACTATTGACGCTTTCTGCTCGTCAGCGGTTTTGGCAAGTTCCGCCCATTTGTTTCTAATACTACACGCGTTAGTATATAACACCACCGTGTTTGCTCCGTCGCCCAGGTGTCTCTTGCTATTTACTCCTGACTGTTTCTCAGGCGCAACGCCTGAGAAGATGGCACGTTTTGTTGCTTCGGATGTCCCCACTGGGGTGCATGAAGCCGGCTGATGGTCCAGAACTTCCGACGACTCCCAATCCATCTCTGTAAAAGTTGCCACAACATCCAGACTGGCAGGGTTCGCGCTGTCATCTATCTTCGGACAGTACTGCCAATTTTCGTCTTCCAGCGCATCTTCAATTACAGCTATTTACGACCCCGCACGTGGCTTCTTTACTATTGTCGGGGTCGGGGCCTAAGAGCCGGGTACGGCATTCCGCTGAACTTTTAGGTTTCTCACCAGCGCCCTGGCAGGTCGAGCAAGGTTGCCTCCCGGGGCTAGACCACCAGGCCTTACCCTATGCTCGTCCGGCACAATCTGGTATCTGCCCTTGGTAATCTGAGCCACTATTGCTGCCCTCGCCAGCAGTTTATCCCGGGTAGCCTCTTCAGCGAACTCCACTAGGATTGGTCTCACACGAAGTTCGCCTTTGTTCCCCAGTGGTGACTTCCATGTCCCCACTCTGTGCACCCTTCTTAGAGTAGGAGGGTACGGAACACCTGCGATTCGCAGTATGTCGCAAACCCTCCTCCTGTCTATGCCCCTCCTGGCTTTCGGTTCCCTTATAAAGGGTTCTTCTTGGTTTAGTATCAGGAGCCTGTGGCTTGAGACCCTGCCCATCGACAAGATCTGCCTCCGCAGGTCCTTCACCTTGTTTTCCAATACCAGAAGTGCAGGGTCATCCACCCTAGCCAACCCATCCTTCGCTCTATTACAGTCGCCCTTCTTTTTGACCTGCCTTGCCCTTCTCGGCTTCTGCTCAGTCCACTGGCCCTCGCCAGTCTGCTTCAAAGGAGTTGAGGCAACGACCGCCTGGCAAGCTTTCGGAACTGGTCCATTCGCTCGGATGATTGTCCTCTCGGGTGTTGATACTACTTCCGCAAACGACTTACTGCAACCTGCTTGCAAAGGTTTGGGGCTTACGACTGAGGTGCTACTTTGATGGGCGTTGGTCCTGCCCTTGGGCTTGCAGTTTAAAGGCCAGACTGGCCGCCTCCCTGCACGGGGCACAGACCCATTCAGCCCATGGGTTCTGTTTATAAAGGACATAGATGTCCTTTGCTATTCCCGAACACCTTGGGTGAGCCCATCTCATGCATATCTTGCACTCTATGCCATTTACCACACGTTTTCCGCACTTGGGTGCTAGACACGGGTCGGAAACGCGTGTGATATCGAAAACCCCGAAAAAGAGGGCGAAAAAAACTCAAGTAATCTTTACCCAAACACAAAATACGCACTCTGACACTAGCAGGTAAATCCCGCTAACACAAAAACAAAAACGAAAAGAAAGACTAGAAGCGAGGAAAGATCGCCTCAAACACTACTCGGCAATACTACAAGGAGAATAAAAATATTCTCCGGATAAAGCGCCCCTTAAATGCAATTATGATACGCTCAGTATTGTGAATTAAACTAGGTTATTCCACAAAACTATTCAAAAACTCAATTCAAAGCCGAGAGCACTATGAGTTCAAACCGCGCAGCACTTACACCAAGGTCGCTGTTGGTGCTGCGAGCTCGGCTTTGGTTGGTGGTTCTGCAGTATTTTCTCGCTTAGATCGCGATACGTAGAAGAGATTTTCAGATTTTGAAAGTGATTTTCGGGTTTTTCAAAGCGAAACTTCAATGTTTTTCTATTTTCATGATATTGTAGTTACCGTTGGCTGTATAATTCACCGAAGCGGGTCAGTTATCGCGCATGTTTAAAAGATACGTCGAAAGTAGTGTTTTCCCGCGCCCGGATGTTTGGTTCATATCATCGAACAGCTGACAGAAAAAAATTTGAATCAAAATGGAACAAAAGTGTCTTAGAAGTGTGCGTAACGGGGGTGACTTTTATAAAGTTATATTTTTAAAATGTTTGTTCAATTTTGTTATTCTCGGTCAAATCTCGGAAATTAGGTCTCCAATCATTTGCTTAGCCATTGCTGATTGTTGATTGGGTTAGTGGTCATATATAATTCGTTGTACGAGGTTTGGTGCTCACTGCGTTTCCTTCGGAGCAGCGGGCGGGTTTCGACATCCAGCCGAGTATCGCCGATGATTCGGCCCAGTTCCTTAATCTGGATTCGACTTTCGGAGCTTCCAACCAACAACCTCTTTGAGTTATTACTGATACGACTCACGAATAAGGGAAATGGCACCATTCATAACGGACCGTAAATGTCAACATGTGAATCCAACGGCTTCATAGGTTCGGGAGGAGTGCGTACACTGTCTGGCATGATGACGAACGTGGAGGGGGCCACCGCTTTTTGACTACCGTGTTGCTTTCGTGAAGTCATTTCGTTGTTGCATTATTGCTCCTTAGTTCATGTGCAACACGGCGGGTGTACCAGCTTAATGTAGGGGCTATCATATGCGTGAATGTTTTCACGTAAAATGAATTGATGGGGCATGGTGCGAAGAAAACTTCGTGCCTTGTTAAACATTTAGTGAAGTCCGACAGCTTCACAAGATGGAAAGGAAATTGCTTCGATTCCATCCGTTAGTCCCCTAGTGGCAAATCGATTCCGGACCGGTTCGGTAGCTGCCGGTAATTTGCCGGACGCTTTACGGAAAAGTGCCGGTAGCTTGCCGGCCATGTTACCGGCGGGATGCCGGCACCGGAAGGACATACTGGAATCAGGCCGAAATCGGTGTACGATTTAAAGCCGATTTTCGAAATCGCACACGCATCTCTAATGATCATTTAATGTGAGTTGCAGTAATATATGCTTAAAGGGTCAGATCAAGGATCAATTAGATAGCTAAGAAACCCTTTGATGAGAGCTATAGCTCTCATTATAGCGAGGTTTGAGCATTCACTCTTATTGTGCGGGGGTTCTGGAACGATTGCCGAAGGTAGCAACCCGCATCGACTGAACGTCAATCTGCTATCTACATCACCGTAGTTACTATGGTCGAATATAGTATATATATGTATATATAGTACTGCTAGGTGAACGCACACCCTAACGAGGTTGCTACCTCCTTATACGGCCATGGTCATATAACTAGACTTTGTTCTATGATAGCTCTTAGAAACCTGCTCCGTTTTCATCGATAACTTGCGTGATCACATATGCCAACTGTGAATCGGCAGAAAACAAGACAGTACTGTGTACCCGCAGTAACTGTTCACACTGAACCTCACTGGACGAGAAATTCTGCATCGATGGGTCTACCTCCTGCCATAGTAAAACCCTTTTATCACGGGATAGCTTAGGTTGCTCGAAGATGTCCGATACATGACTCAACGATGACGTCATTTTGTTATCCTTCTCACAACCACCCGTGGCTGGATTTAACAAAAACAACCATTTTGGGGCAATCGGAGCGCAGGACTGTCTTTCTAAAACGTTTGTAAGAAACATTATGATATTCCTAATCATTTAGGACACTCTTAGCCAATAGTGGATAGGAATAGCCCCTAGCGATCAACTTTATAGGCCCGTACACATAAATGACAACAAATAGAATTACCGAAAAATTTCCACTAGGGAAAAATTGACCGATTTTTCTCATTATATTTATGACAAGTAAGTCACTTAAAACTCAACAATTCTTTCGTACTTCACAATAACCTTGGTAGGATCGTTTTTGCTCCTTTCAAAATTAGCGCCTCAAGAATGCTAAAGTCCTCGCCAATTTAAATATTTCCAGGTCGGAACTTACGCCCATACTCGTAACACCAAAGCGACTCATCGAACGTCACACCCAGACTCAAGGTCGCGTTTTTCAGTTCAGTCAGTTCGGTTCAGTACGCACAGGACTTGATGTGGCTAGAGTCATCCTTTGTCCAGATGGTTGTGTTGTCGGCGCGTTTCCGTAGCTTTTAACACCGCGTGACTTTCCTTATCTGAAAGGCAGAAGTTTTGTGTAGCATCAGCCCTGGCTGAGAAAGGTGGAAACAATGAATAATCAGCATCTGACTGTAAAAACTGCCCAACACACTTCGGAGTACACTGCGACCCAACACAGGTCTACTGCCTTCTTAAAAGCCTACACTGTTATGGTATTTGTGACCTCTTCCGGGAGCTTATTCCAATAGGTTACCACTCTATTTGAGAAGTAATTCACCCTTATTTAGAGCCTCGAGTGCTTTCTTTGTAATCGAAGGCTCTGCCCCCTTGTGCCTCTCTCTGGGATCGGAGAGGAAAGGTCTTCTCGATCTGTACCTGACAGTCCCCTCATTATCTTGAAGGTCTCTATCGAATCCCCGCGAACACATGGCCTTTTCATCGAGAACAGATCTAAGGCAAAAAAGGCTCTGTTTAGCTAAACCCTACTTGCTCCTCCACCATTCTACTGGATATCCCTTGCACTTTTTCCAGACAGTCCATATCTTTCTGGTGGTACGGTGCCCAGGCCTGCACGCAGTACTCCATGTGCGGCCTAACTATAGCTTGGTATATCGGAACGAAAATCTCCGGCCCTCTGCACTGCCTAATGGATCTAACTCGAAAGAGTTCTCTCCTGGCCGTATTGGCTGCTGAGGTGCACTGCTTTGACGGCTTAACGCTGTTGTCCATTATAACGCCCAAGTCTTAGACCCGCGAGACCACTTGCCCGAACCCACACCATTCCCACTAGTCTCCGTGTTTGTGGTCAAGCATTGACAATTGGTGAGATTTAGTGGAAGGTCCCACTTGCGTGACCGGTTTTGTACTGCTAACACGTCAAGTTTTACATCAACTTCAGCTATCTCGATGTAATCGGCAAACATAAAGGTGAGGTTTGTGAGCTCACTTTCCAGGTCGTTAATGAAGATGGGAAAGGGCAGAGGGCCGTGCACCGAGCCCCGTGGCATCCCACGTGTTACACCTTGCAGTATTGAGACATGACTACCCACATTAACACTTGTGGGTGCAATAAACAACGTGGCGAACAAGCTCGTTTTCAGTCATTCGTACTCATACCAATAAATAACAATATACATGACTTCAGCTTCCATGGCCCACGTCATGGTCCCGAACACATGGGCAACCATTTGAACGTTCCACACTGTGATCGTTTTCTCATGAGCACACTCACATGCGGGGACAGATTTGGACTGTCATTCTCCGTTCTTGCTTTGTGGGTCATATATATTGTTGTGTATTGGTATGAGCACGAATAACTGAAAACGAGCTTGTTCTCCACGTTGTTTATTCCCAATGTGTTCTGTGGGATTTTTCAGACAACTTGTAGGCACCTGTACATTTCCGACTTTTTCCGTGAATCTCAACGTCCCTTGGTGCAACACTCCTTTGTTGTACCGACTTTTTAATGTAGAACACACACACCCCTTTGAACATCATCACCGCGCAATACAAAAAGACTGTCAATAAACCCTTCATTCTGGCACGGTCTCATCTTCTGATTTGAAGTGTCTTGGAATTATATCGGTCGGAACTAGCTGTGAGAAGCAAAACATTTCAGAAGCTTCCACGGTGTCACTCCGTACTTATCTCAATACCGTCCTGTTCCGTTCAACGAATGGTTGTCAGACCGAACTGAACCGTGGCAGTTCACCGACCTAGTCTCTCATGCTGTGTCACCACATCGCCACAAAAGGCCAACCGGTCCACTTTCAACTACACCGACTCCACGCCGACAGACTCCATATTGCTAGCCCTGAGTTCGAACACACGATGAATCTTGGCATCATTCGACCATCTTCCAATCCACGGGCCTCGCCTTTGCACATGGTTCCAAAGTCATCTCGTGATTGGAAACACTGTGCAGACTAACGTGCTCTCAAGAACGTCACCGTCTCCGACAGACACCCGATCCCGCACATTCATGGTTTTGCACAGAATCTCTCCGGAAAGACAATCTTTTCTAAGATCGACCTCGTAAACGAGTATCGCCAAGTCCCAGCCATCACCACGTCTTTTAGCCCCTTGTGTTCATATGCGTGACATGTGGATTAAGAAAAGCTGCTCGGACACTCCAACGATTCATCGGTGAAGTGCTTCGAGGCCTACCCTTCACGTTTTGCTGCATCGACGACATCCTGATTGCCAGCGCATCTCCATGAGAGCATGTCATTCATCTGCATCGACTCCTTCAGCTTTTCCAACAACACAGACTTCAACTGAATCCTAATAAGTGCGTGTTCGGCGTCCCGTACCTCGAAATCTTCGGGCACCATATCGATCAAAAAGGTTTGACACCCCTCCCAGATAAGGTGCGCAGTATCCTCTCATTTCATGCACCTAAAAGGATCACACAGTTACAACGTTTCTTGGGAATTTTGAAATACTACTGCAGCTTCATTCCCCATTATGCGCCCATCGTTTCGCATTTAACCGATCTACTCAAGTCCAACGTCAAGACGATCTATTTCACTCCCGAGGCCGAGACAGCTCTTGCAGAAGCCCAAATAGCTCTCGCAGAAGCGACCATGCTGCATCATCCACATTCGGATCGGAATACCGAGTTGATCCTAACAACTGATGCATCCAATGCTGCTTTCTGTGCAGTGTTCCACCAAATCGTGAACAAGCAATTACAACCATTAGCGTTTGTCTCACAAAAACTCCAGGTGGCACAGACAAGATGCAGCACGTTTTCTCGTGAATCCCTGGCCATTTACTTGTCCATCCTTTAATTCCGCCACCTTTTGGAGGGACGACAAGTTCGTGTGCACACTGAACACAAACCCCTGACACAAGCACTTCATGCCAAGCTTGACAACATTTACTCAGAGGCATCCGCCACTTGGATTATATTTCTCAGTTCACAACGAATAGCCGCTAAGTGCATGGAGTTGATAATGCTGAATTGAATTGAATTGTATTTCTTGACATTGGTCAATACACATGCATAAGGCATGATCAGAGACCACAACAGTACATGTCAATGTGAAATATTTACAATTTATAAATTTAAGAGTCAAACAGCGGCCGAAATACACCAGTAAAGTAATGTGGTGTTTGAGTGAACTAGAGTCGTAATGGTTGAAGCGGGAATTGCAAATCAGTTTCGAATTCGGTGGGGGCGGTATGGATATCTGAACGAACGTGGGATTGCTGGTATAAGCGATAATTGGACGGTCACTAACGAGTAAGTGGGCTGAAGAGATGCCAAAGAACAAGACTAAAAGTGAAGTACTCGTAGGGTTATCAACGTGCAATCGGAGATACCAGCGAAATATAGGACATCGATCCAGCATTGAGTAACTGATTGTGGAGAAAGCATGTGAAATAAATGCAAGTGAGTCAAAGGTGATAATAAAACGGATCTTTTGTGCAGGTGATTTTAGTGTCATATGGAAATTCACGTGAAGGCTAAAAGCTTCACAGGGATATCAATGAAATTTTGAAGAGCGTGAATGGTGAATGGAGGCATAAAGGTTTTTTCAAACAAGATCCTTCAAAGAAACGGATTAGTGGAGACAAAAGCTACTAGCGCGACTGGGCAGAAGTTGGAAGAGTGTAAATAAGAAAACAAAAAAATGCTTTTTTTCATGGGATAAAATATTATTAGCCAAATTCTGGTTGGCTGCAGATGGCGGGCATTCTGTTTCATGAAGACCTTGGTTACAGGTGATGGCAGGTGGACTGTTGAGGGTAGCAGGTAAGAAGGTGCTGGTTTGACAGAGCGGACAGTGGTGAGGGCTGGGTTTCGTACTGCAACGCGGAAAGAATTCAACTGTTGGAATGGATTATTGGGAATAGACTCTGAGCGGATGTGGGTTGATGGTTGGTGCCGGGAATCACCTCTGTGATCCGGTGAGACTTTCATGAGGATTTGTTACTCCGTGTAAGGTGCTCCATATAACGTCAGCAAGCGAGAGTATAGGTTTAAACCATTGATCAAATCGTCTAGTCTTTAAGGTAATCCGGGATATACTTCGAGTTGGCCGATGGCTACCCAAGTAACCAGTGCGATCTGAAAGAGATCAGGAGTGCGGCAGTCTGCAGAGTGTTCCAGCTGTGGGTTATGATTATCGTCTTAATGGGAACCAGAAAATGAAAATTTTGTCAGAACACGAGGGAGGCTCAAGAAAATCAGGATAGGACGGTTGTGTTCTAGCCTGAGACAGAGGAATTAAGTGAAGGGGAGCATCTGTCACTGAAGAACGGAATGGGTTTTTTAGTATATGTATGAAATCATGTTGTAAAATGGGAGGGGATGGAAGAGTGAGTCGAGCATACCCAGGGTATATATATATAATGTATACGTGGGTGCGATCATCAGACTGGTCGTGGGAGAGCGGTCAAACGCAAACGACTGGTACATTGGGATCTAATACTAATTAGGTGAAGGCGAGCACCTATCACTAAAGGACAAAATGGTTTTCTCTCTCTTTTTTATTTGAATATGTGTATGCAAATTATGTAAAATGGAGGGAGAAGCAAAGCGAGTGGAGCATACCCAAGGTATATATATATATACATACATATATATATATATATATATACGTGGGTGCGATCATCAGACGGTTCATGAGAAAGCGGTCGAATGCAAAAGACTGGCACATTGGGGTCGAATACTAATAAAGTGGAGGCAAGCACCTATCACTGAAGGAAAAAAGGGTTATTTTTCTCTCGTTTTTTTTAAATATGTGTATGCTAATTATGTAGTAAAATGACACGATCTAGTGAGGAGGGAGGGGAAAAGTGAGTGACCGATGCTTTATCCAGACCTGACATCAACATGGTGCAAACAAAATTAGATCGTTCGGAACTGGCAAACCCCAGCTTTGTGATCCATCCTTGCATGAACTGCGCACATCCTCCAAACTCCAGTTGAAGGATTCTCCCCTACCTTCAGCCGATGGCACAATCCTGTGTGACTGGTCTACAAGTCACCCTCGTCCTGTCGTTCCAACTTCCTACTGGAAAATCCTTTTCGATCATTTTCATTCTCGTTCACCTCCTGGTATTCGTGCATCTCGCAAACTCATTTCTGCCGGATTTGTTTGACCCAGTATGATTTCTGACATTGCATTATGGGCTTAACGGTGTTTACAGTGTCAGAGAAATAAAGACCACCGCCACACATTTTCTCCTCCCAGTACATTCAGATTTCCCGGTGTCCGTTTCACACAAATTCACGTCGATCTCGTTGGTCGAATACAACTATCAAATGAACATACCCATAATTTAACCGCTGTCGACCGTTTCACGCACTGGCCGGCCGCAGTACCTAGTTCAACACCTCAGCAGAAAATATTGCGAAAGTACTACTCCAACACTAGATTACTATATTTCATGTACCGTCTACGGTCACCAAAGACTCAGCGACAAACCCTCGGGTCTCCGGTCATCAGCTAAAGGCGACCTCTACAGGTCTTCAGCTGAACTTATTTTCGGCACCACCATGTGCCTTCCAGGTGAGTATGTTCAACCCAGCGCTGCTGACAGTCCTAAACCACCCCAGTTTGCTCAACAACTCAAAGGCCGTGTCACACCCACGTCCAACACTCGCTCGTCATCCAAACACGTTTTTGTACATACTGATCTATATATGTCACCTTTCGTTTTTATTGGTAACGATGCTGTTCGCAAACCAATCACATCACCGTATTACGGTCCATTTAAGGTACT
Source organism: Fasciola hepatica (assembly GCA_948099385.1). Taxonomy (NCBI): domain Eukaryota; kingdom Metazoa; phylum Platyhelminthes; class Trematoda; order Plagiorchiida; family Fasciolidae; genus Fasciola; species Fasciola hepatica. The sequence goes on from CANUEZ040000097.1 coordinate 2,532,853, forward strand.
CAGTCACACAGACAAATATTTTGCGGTTCAGAAAGCTGATAAGCCAGACACTGTTTTTATTGACAGATTGAAACCCGCGTATTTTGATATACCTCCACCACCTGCAACACCGACACCACCACCATCCACAGACACACCACCAACAATTTCCGGTAATAATCCACACCCCATCATCACACCAGAAAAAAACACCATGCCCGCCAGCATCAACACAGCAACAACCACCCCTGGTAACCCACCGTTCTGGCAGAAACGTTCGACATCCTGTCTGATTTTAAGACTTTGCTGTTTACCGGTTTCCTTCGCCAAACGTTTTCTCTTTGTATTTTGTTATCGAGCGTTTATTTTGTACAACAAACCCTCTGCCGGAGGATTCCGGTAGGTACCCGTACGTTTCCGACTTTTTCCGTGAATCTCAACGTCCCTTGGTGCAACACTCCTTTGTTGTACCGACTTTTTAATGTAAAACACACACACCCCTTTGAACATCATCACCGCGCAATACAAAAAGACTGTCAATAAACCCTTCATTCTGGCACGGTCTCATCTTCTGATTTGAAGTGTCTTGGAATTATATCGGTCGGAACTAGCTGTGAGAAGCAAAACATTTCAGAAGCTTCCACGGTGTCACTCCGTACTTATCTCAATACCGTCCTGTTCTGTTCAACGAATGGTTGTCAGACCAAACTGAGCCGGAGATATTGGCAGATGTATGCTCTTTTGCGCTCATTTCCTGATCACAAGAACTGCGAATAACTGTGAGTTTGTATCACACCTTTTGTTTCATTTCAATTTCCAATGTACACACCCTTCTGACTTTCTATCACAACACGCTCATCCGTCCATCTTAGTTTGTTAGTGCCGTCTTAGATATTGTTGACAGTAATTTAGTGTAGCGTATAGACAGAGTGGTACGTTACACAACAAAAGTTTGCCCTCCAAAGAACTATTTATCCGTTGCCTTGCCTTTCCAACAATTCCCATAGAATGCAGTTTGACATCCAGAAATCGGTGGTTCACAGAATCAAACGCCTTGATGAAGTTTAAGTAACAGACAGCAATCGGTTGTCCTTCGTCCAGGCGCTTGGTCACCTCATCGAGGAGCATCAGGAGGTTCGTCAGACAAGATTGTCCCGCCACAAACCCATGCTGAGCATTTGATGTGAGGCTGTGTTGGGCCAAATGCCTAGAAGTCTTATTCCAGGCACTGCAGGCACTTGCACAGTGCTGAAGTTAAGCTAACTGGCCGGTAATTTTCGGCCTTTATCCGGAACCCGCCCTTGTAAGTTCCTACCACTGTTGCCCTCCTCCAGTCTCCCGGCACAATTCCTCCTCTAAGTGAGGTTTCGTACAGCTTCGTCACCGGAGCCTTCAAGACCTCGGCCAGAGGTTGAGCGATAGCTGGGTGAATCCCAACTGGCCACGCGGTTTTATTTCTATTCAAGGTTTAGAGCTCCGCGTACACCTCTTCTTCTCCTACGGTAAGTTCGGGTATTGGAGGCGTTTGCGGTCCCTCCATTCTTTCCTATAAACTATTTGCTGGTCGATATACGCTCTTGAAGAATGCCAAGAGCATGTCGGCCTCGTCTTCGTTGCTTAGAGCCGGTCGTCCCTGCGCTGCCTCCAAAGTAGCTACAGTTTCTGTCATATGTCTGTGGGATTGCACGTAAGCGTAAAACCGCTTTGGGTTTGTGCGGACCGACGCAGCTAACAGATGCTCGAGGGCATATTTCTCTACTCTTTAGATCGCTTGAGCTCTGTACCTAGCTATCTTACAGCTGTTCCGAGCCACCTGAGTTTTGTGCAGCTTGTAAACCACCCATCTTTGCCTACGAATGACTATAGCCTTGCGGACTTTTGATTTCTATCATGGAGGTTGATTTCTACTGCCAACCATCGTCAGAGGCGCAAACTCCTCTGCAAGTCCGAGCAGTTCCATCTTGATGGCCTCCCAAAGTTCCTCTACGGAGGCAGTTTTGTGACTCGGTGTCCACTGAGCTTCCTCCGCTGCGGTCTTTAGTTCACCTGTATTGATTCTTATATAGCGCCGACGCAACACGATTTCCTTCAGCGCGTTGCTAAGTCTTAGTGTGACCCTTAGGACCACATGATCACTTTTGCCCAGTGGCCCTTCCTCACTTAATTTCTTTAATATCATGAGGGTGCCACGTTATGATTAAATCAAGTGTAGCTGCGCTGTTACTGTCTCTTTCGGTATAGTGGTTATTCTATACTGAGTAGTTTCTGAGGAGTCAAAGTAGAAGGGACTATTGGGGTGACAGTGGTGATACATTACAGGTAATTGGTCACTTGCCTTGGAACATTGACGTGAGTTCATCTATGCTCTTCCTCGATAGTGCTATCGTACTGAGATTAAGCTCCAATGTGAGCAAGGAAATCTGATTTGGATATGATTGCATGGTTACCGTGGTATCTTTTTCGTTGTTATCGTACTGCAAAGCAGGACTACACCGATGTGAGGACTGGTTTGGGGAACCGTGAGAGGTGGGTCCGAATTTTTGTCAGGGAAGCAAACTCTAGCGGTCTACATTCGGTGCTCATGGTAGGCGGCACACGGGCCAGCTTCAGGTAGGGAGGTAGCACGATACACAACTACTGGCATCCAGCATGTGGCGCTCCAAGAATGATCCACACTTTTTTAGACGTTCTTATTATTTTTTTTTCAATGGTTTTATCACATTCAGGTATCTGGCTGTCAGAGAAGGCGGAGCTGCTTTTGGTTGGTGACCACAGCTCCCACGCCCCGGCCGAAACATGTACCGCATGTAACAAGCTGCGCTGGGAATAGGTCAACCACACCAGTCAATCCGTAGCAACACTACAACCCGGAGACATGGGTCACATGTGACAAGGCTGGTGTGCCTGGGAGACAAAACAGTGGGGTATTTTTTCTCTCACTTTTTTGTGCCAATCTCTTACATTTTGGTGTTCGTATCTTATTGGTGGTCAACTCTGTGCAGGGAGACCATCACGGCCAGGAATGTTTGCAGAAGTGCCGCTCTAACACTTGCCTTATCCGTGAAGTCAGAACACCCAGGCCGTTTACATGGGACAAAAAATGCAGGGGGAGGTAGAGTCAACCACAGCCTGCAATTATTCGATGGGTTTATGTTCAACAAAACGCCAGTCTGCACAAAGATGGGGTACAACTTGCAGCACTAACAACGTGACTCGTCGGTACTATCCACAGATGGTTAGTAGTTTTGCTGGCTAAGTATCAAATGTTGTACAGGCCAATCGTGGAGGATGCTGGAGTTCTGTTATAGGGACAGAATTTGAGCTGTGAAAGTCTAATGGTGACTACTGGATGGAGGTTGAGGAGTGTGACAGGTGCTGCGTCTTGGGTTAGAGACAGAGGCAAAAACCTAATAATAATCAGCACTGGAAATGTTCAAAGACTATCTTTCATGCTTCCAGTGGTATTTCATATAATCAAATACGACTTCTGAAGCACTGGCCTCAGTCATGAGAGTTATTATGTTTAGGCATTGTAAACTGGTAGGTTTACGCTTAGGTGATGGCAACTACGGCGTATGGTGTGGCACATCCTAGATTATCAAGGGTTCGGGTTAGTATCCAACGTTTTCCTCACAATCTCTGTCAAAAGACATATAAGGATTCGTAAGAGCTATCAGTTTTTGGATGTCCAGAGCTACGTGTAGTCCAGACTTAAACATAATTGGGGAATCTACGGAAAGGACATCGGCTGGGAGTTTATTCCACATAGTTGCATATTTCAGGAGGAAGAAGTTGATAGTAAAAAATTGTGATTGTTTTGTTGTCCTAGATCGTGTGAATGAACCGCTGAGTTCCGTAATTGCTGCAGCGATGGGGCCAACCCTATGCGGGTCTAATTGAGCCTAGGTTGCTCAAAGCGGTTATTCGATTTATTAGTACCCTATACCTACCTCTAAGGCCTGAGCCCTTGAAATATAGGGATTGTACGTCCTAGTCAGCGTGTCCACCGTTAGGGCTATGCTTATTTCTTGTTTGAAAGCCACCGATGTCGGTGATAATGCCCGAATTCGTTGTGGTAGCTTATTCCACAATGAAGCGTACTTGTTAATGAAGAAGTTTGACCGAAGAGCAAACTTCGGCAAAGGGACAGACACCAAGAACTCATTGTTACGTAAGGGATAAGTAGAAGGGGTTCCCACCTGCGGTGCTGAACCACATGATCTATTCATCAAGATATTGTGAAAGAACAAAAGGTTATTTCTTATGCGGCTTAGCCATAAGGGATCGATTTTCAGCCGCTCACAACGTTCCATGTAATTAGAGGGCGAAGAAAAACCTATGAGCTGTTTCGTGAATGCCCGTTGTACGTTCTCGAACGCTATACGGTCCCTTTGTCGCATGTTGGAGCAAATAATTGGGCCGTATTCCAGAAGAGGTCTAACATGGGACTTAAAAATGTTTAGTTTACTTTCCGGCAAAATAAATGTTTGATGTATGAGCCCGATCGTACCGCGTGCTTTAGCCACCTGGATGGCTGCGTGTTCCGAAAAGTCAATGTACATGAGTAGTGTAGACCCAAGTCACGTACCTGAGAGTTATTGGGGATTAATTTGCCGTTTATACTAAATCTTCCAGTGGGGACGTGACATTTATACGCAATAATATTATTTTTTTCGGCGGAAAAACTCATTTTCCAATCATCACTCCAGGAGCTGAGAGCGAGCTGTTCCCTTGTAATGTCATCAACGGTAGAGGCTAACGCCGCGAGCTCAAAAGTGTACACAATTTTGATATCATCTGCAAACAGGAAGGGAACTCCTCGTTGGAAAATGGTAAATATATCGTTAACGTACATTAGGAACAGTAATGGGCCCAGTACACTACTTTGTATCACCCCACTGGTTACGGGACGGGGTTCGGACAAATTTCCGCCTATACTTACAACCTGGTCTCGGGCTGTTAAATAGGATGCAAACCAAGCGAGCATCGGGTCCACGATTCCATATGTTTTGATCTTCTGCAGTAACCGGACGTGGGATACTCTGTCAAAAGCCTTGGTCATGTCCAAAAAGATCACGATTGCCGATTTACCAATATTGACAGCCTCTGTGACCAGTTTGAGGAAATCGGTCATGCATGTCACACATGATCTGTTTTTCAGAAAACCATGCTGACCAGCGTTGATTAGATTATTGTTAAGAAGGTGACGTGTCAGCCATTCCTTGATCATTCTCTCCATGATTCTGGACACGACCAGGGTGTGGTTCACCGGCCGATAGTTAACTGGATCTACACGTGATCTTCTTTTGTGCATCGGTATGATAGTTGACGTTTTCCGTTGAGAAGGGAAAACACTGCACCTGAGTGACAAATTGAATATGTTTGTCAGCAACATTGGAACATCTTCGCCACCTCGACTAAAAATGGCCGGTGGTAATGCATCCGGACCTGGCCTGCAGGACGGTCTTGTTTATGCAACATGGACTGAAACCTCATCAGGGTGGAACACTGCCGTCGAAAACGTTGCTGATGTCACCGGATCTAGAACGGGGAAGGATGTGGCGTCATCCGTCGTTAAAGAGGAGGCAAAATAGGTGCTGAAAGCCCCCGTAATCAAAAGAGGGTCATGCAAGCATTTATTGTTATAGTTCAAATATGGGATGTCTTGGTTAGGTTGCTTGTTTCTGACCTTCATTAGCCTGGCCAGTACTTCCACCTTGTTTGGGTGGCTTAAGGCATCTAGTTCCTGTTTCTTCTTGGAAGAATCCAAACGCAATTTAATCGTATGGGATATAAGTATTATTTGAAGATACGACGAGAAGTCCCTTGTCTTAGTGAATCTTCGTTGGAGTTTGGCTAGGTTACCGTTAAGACGATCTAGAGAGTTCCGCTGTTTGCGTATGACAGGCCCCGAGGCTGGATTGATTTTGTCGAAGCAGTAGTGAAGAGTAGTATACAGTTGGGCAGCCGCTATCTCTAGGTCATTAGATAAAAACGATTCGTCCCAGTTTAAGGAACGGATAAAAGAGGGTAGACTATTCCAGCAAGCTTTATTGTATTGCTTATTGGTGATCGGAAGGTGTGTTTCTGCTGACTTATCAGTGTGAGGCCAAGGTGCAGTAAAAAACACAGGATACCATCTTATGGTCACTACCGGTGAAGCGACTTAAGATTTGGGTATCTAAATTCTTGATACCAATAGTGAAGATAAGGTCTAATGTGTTTCTCCCTCGAGTGGGGGATAAAACATGCTGTACCCAATCACCCACATGGATACACGAAAGGAAATCATGGAGTTTTGGGGGTGATGTCATGGAGTGCCAGCATATTTCAGGCACGTTGAAATCACCAGCTAGAATTTTAGCAGTTACGGGGAGGTTGGAGACATAGTTGAATGCGTCTATTATTGTTGTCAGCTCGTGCCTGCCCTGGTTTGGAGGACCGTAGAGACATCCAACGAGAACTGGTTTTTGATCTTCTTTGATAGTGAGCCAGACCGAGTCTGGAATGTTGTCTAGAATAGGATGATGGGACCTACTCGCCGTGAATATGTGTCTGGTGTAAGCGATGCAGCCGCCTCCTCTTTGGTCAGATCTACTGTTGGCAGTGGCCTGATAGCCGGGTATGGATACGTGGTTTAATGGGGTGTGATCCGTCAGCCACGTCTCGGTAACTATTAAGATGTAAGGGTGTAGGTCTAATGCAAGCTCTCTAAGCAGGGGCAATTTTGGGAGGAGAGAGCGGACGTTAAGTAGTAAGAGCGACAAGGTGCTTTGGATAGGTTCTCAGTAGATAAAACGTGTACAAAGGAAAGCCACGAAACTAGTTCTTATGCTCAAAGGTAGACCGACCTAAAACTGTAGCCTTTAGAAACTAGCAGGGTCAGAGTGGATCTCTTCCTAATGTACGAACTTTTCACTAAAGGGATTGCAGGTCATTTTTTCATGAGCTCGATCCTGGATACCCTCAGAGAGCACGCTAAGAAAGTATTCAAGACTCGGCCTCGCACAAACGTCAGCAAGAATTTTTTACTCCCAGAATAGTCCCGCTTTGGAACAGGTAACACCAGCAGCAGTTCATTTAAGCTCCGGGTAAGGGAACGCTTAAAAAGCTGTTGGCCAAGTTTTAAGGGCCAAAGTTTGGCCCTGCAGACTTGCTGTTCTGGGTTTTGCCACAGTTAACCCTTACCTAATGGGCTTTACAGGATCTATTTGTGATGGCCTTTCCAGTTTGTCGGAAGAAGACTGTGCCGCACCCTGGGATAAATTGCACGAATCTTGCGTGAGATCCTTGGTACTAGACTGATGAAGGTCCACTGATGCTGGAGGGGCCACATGGGTAGTAGGCGTTCTGGCTGAAGTACTGTTCATGGGAGTATGCGGTGATATTTCTGCGAGTCCCGCTGGATCAGGGCCAGTGGAAGACACTGGGAACGGACAGAGATAGGTATCGAGGTGTAGACGGTCTGGAAAGGCGACCTAAGAATTTCCGCCACTTGGGAAAGTGATGTGGCTTGAGTGCCATCTCCAAGACTGAGTGCAAATGGAGTGGTACCTGGCTGCCTCGTTATGCGCATAAACCTGGAAAGAGTGGATCTGTTTCAGTATGCTCGCGCAAGGATAGCTCTCCGCTGCTTATTGAGGAACTCCTTTATTTTAACCTTGCAAACATCGCGAACGCGTTTAAATTCCACCAGATCCGCTTCTCGCCCCGTGGGTTTAAGCCTGGCAGACCTTCTATAGCATCATCCGACAAGTGCCTGATGCGTCGCGGCAGCTCAGCTCAGTTCAGTTCAGTTCAGTACAGGTAATGGCTTCAGCCAATCGAGTGTCCAGGATTCCTTCGATGGTTCGCGCACCAGTTATGCACCCACAACTGCCAAGTATATTTCTTCAAATCCCCGCTAAAAAATGAAAGATAAAAGGAAAACCTCGTCGCAGATCAACTGCGAGAGACATCATGCATCAAGAGCGTTCGCAGAGACAGTATGCAACGAGCAAAACACCGAATAAATCATACTCCGGGAAGACCACAGCGCTCCCCGTCATCCATCTGGTTACCATACTCAAGGCTCACTACAAAGAAATATCTGGTACCACTTGCGGCCTAGGGCACCCTTGAAGGACTGGACGGTCTGCAGATCTATCTTTCTACCAGGCAGACCGTTCCAACTGTCCACCACCCTGTTGCTGAAGCAGTGCAACCTAGTCATCAACCTGGCCCGAAATCTCGTCAGCTTCTTCTCGCGCCCTCTTGTTCTGGAATCTGAAGCCACTTCAAATAGACTATCCGGTCTTGGCCCAAAATAGCCGTGCATCACCTCGAACGTTTCTGTGATTTCCCGTTGTCATCTCCTTTCCAACGAGAAGAGATTCAGGTCACAGATTATCGGCTCGTACGTCTTACCCCACTGCCCTTCAACGATTCTCGTGGCGAGAAGTTGTAAAGTTTCCAGGCGGGCGGCTTCCTTTGTGTAGAAGGATGCCTGAGCCTACAGTCTCCGTTTTGAGTTCATGCCATAGCCATGTAAACTTGTACTAATATTTCCGGCTACCGGCAAGACAAATCTGATCGCAGTCTGAAGAACTCTCCGCGAGTCTTATGTGCCGCAGCGTTGCACTGAGTCTAACGTTAAAATCACTGCCCGTTATGACCTCAATGTGTTTAGCCGTACTAACTGCTTCTATGGTGAACAGTCTTGGTCATGAGCGACAGTTAGTCTTTCTGTTTTCCTTGACAACAGATGGATCTTTCGGCTTTCAGAGGGAAGTCCTGTTTGCATGCCCAGTCCAAGAGGGCACAAATATCCTTGCCTAAGTCCACCGTACCATCAGATCCAGCCATCTTCACACGAGGATTCTGCTGAAGCTATCATTATTATTTCGGCCAACTTTAAAGCCCGAGCCCGCAGCCCCCAGTCACTTTCCTTGCACACATTTGCACATCAAGTGCATCAACCTTGGTCGATGCGAGCAACTATATTTATTTGTGGAGTGGCTTGATTATTTGTCTACGTACTTTTCTTTCTGAATTGTGAATACTTTTGTTGCTATGGCAGCCCAATTAAACATCTACACGGGTCAGATATAACCTCCACGCCCCCTACAAACACGGCTACCCCTGTTTTTGTCCCAAAGAAGGTTTAAGCCCGTATTTAAACGTCACGGTCCCCCTGGTCCAAAAAGAACCATCCGGGCCTCCAGAGGGAAAAGAGACTCAAACGAAAACATGACAGCAGCTGTCAATACATCTTCTGTATCACTGGTAGATATATACAGCGGAGCCTAAAATGAAGTCAGTGATCTGGAACAGAAAATAAACGACTTATATGATAAATGGCAATCGAGTGAGTGCGCTATATCGGAGATTTCCCTACTGACAATCATTGCTGAACCAACAGACCAAGCTGACCCAAAAATCTTATCCAAAGTTTCTCGTTATATAGATGCAATCGCCTCGGAAACTCACACGAGGAAAAAGAATTCTAACAATGGCATAGTGTTGAACGTCCCGGACGAACTACCAACACAATCTGTTGAAGCCACAATACTGAACGCATGCAACATGACTCATCATTTGTGCCATCGTACTCAGCTGCAGAAAAAGTCACCACAATACCCCTGCCCCCTGCTGTTTCAGTTTTCTAACCAATTAACAGCCGTTGAGTTTAGCGGTAACTGCCAAGTGATTGCTGCAGCTCTGTCATTTGAAAACATCAAAATAAACACCGATAAAGCTCCTCTACAAAGAGGGATGTTCCGCGTGCAGAAAGGCATACCAGCCCCTTCCACTGGTCCTGATCCAGCGGGACTCGCAGAGGCATCACCGCATACTCCCATGAACAGTACTTCAGCCAGAACGCCTACTACCCCTGTGACCCCTCCAGCATCAGTGGACCTTCATCAGTCTAGTACCAAGGATCTCACGCAAGATTCGTGCAATTTATCCCAGGGTGCGGCACAGTCTTCTTCCGACAAACTGGAAAGGCCATCACAAATAGATCCTGTAAAGCCCATTAGGTAAGGGTTAACTGTGGCAAAACCCAGAACATCAAGTCTGTGGTGAAAGTGCATCGGCTTTGCCATCGGTGTATTTGACTCCAAAGGCGACCGTAGACTTGGACGCATCGCTGTAAGTGACACCGACCCAACCACTAGGAAAACGTCGGCACCTCGCCTGCACACCTACCACACCCGCTAGAACAAATAGCAAAACCAACCCCATCAACCCCGTACTCCCACATTTTTGGGGTCTTCAAAAAATCTACCCAACAATTCCCCATCCTCTTTTAGTCACAAGACAACGGATCCACCGTTGACGTCATTCCTACAGCCGAATACGTTTACCTGGAGGTCTCAGGATGTGACTATGAAAATACAGCCGCCGCACATATCTGGAACTATGGTGACCAAGTTCGGTGAGCACTGTTCAACAGGCATGCAACCAACCAGCCCCCAGGCCACTGTCAACATCTACCGCCCTTCCCCTTAGTCAGCTACCGGGTATTCACCACAATTCGCAAACCCCCCTATTCAGATGCCAGCTGTGGAGTTCAGGCCGGTATCGGGCCCTACGGCCACAACACGGGCACCTCGCCTCAGCTCTTTCTGACTAACACCCCTGTAACCATTATGAGCCTACAAACCCCCTTCACGTTGGAGGTGCTATCGAATCCACTGACGCCAAACCAACCTCAGGCAATGTATGGCATGCCCCACCATTCCTTGGACCCCCTCTCGCACGGGAAAATCCCTTAAATCCCTGTGATATTAGTTCACCAAATGATGGCCATTGTTTCCTTAGGCACATTTCACCAACGTCTGTGACCTACCTTTGACAATGCCATACGGCAAGGATGCTGGTTGCCCATTCATTACCTCTGCCTCCGTGTGAAAATCGGTATCCCAAACCGGTGCTGTTAACGGATTAAATTTTTATGCGGCCTCGAATCTTTAACCCTCTCTGGACAAATGGAAATGTCAATAACCCAGACACTTCAGCTATTCCGCACTTCCTAAAGGGTTCATTTACATCGGACCCTAGAACGACCAGACACCATAGCGTCACCAGCCCTTCTTTTACCCATAAAGCACCATACCACGAAACAGCTTACAGACCAAACCCTCCAACTCAAGGTGCCGAATAGTCACCCGCATATGGACCTTCTAGTCAGACCACGAATCTAGACTATCCCGCACTACACAACCTACTTGGCCAACCAAATTTACCAGAACTGAATGCCAACAACAGCATCTCGTTGGTTCTTTTCAATAGCCGATCAACCATGAACAAAGTTCGGCACTTACGATATCTGGCCACCGGTTCTACTCATGATGCAATCTTGATCACTTAAACTTGGCCAACCGAAAACACTCTGAGGGGCCAGATTTTTCTTGTAGCCTACAATGTCTTCAGAATAATAGGAAAACTCAACGCAGTCGAGGTTGTTCGGCGTTTGTCAAGCAGGCCTTTGATACAATAACACTTCATAACCCTCTAGTCGACTCTATTCCCTACTCGCTTTGGTTAACTGTCCACATTCCTGGTTCTCAACTTCATGTTGGATGGGTTTACCGTCCACCGAGCAAAACTTTCTCCGGACTTCCACACCTAACTGTTGCATCTGAATAACTATCCTTATTACCCTCTAGTGTACACGTTGTTGCTGGTGAATTTAATTTGCCTAGGATAGCTTGGCTACCTTTACCTGCACCCGATAACCTTTTACTACTTGCAACAGGTGTTATGGTAGGTGGGTGGGTACAGCATATCCGCTCTCCTGCTATGAAAAACAGCCTTTTACTTCTCATCCTCACCCATGGCCTCCCTCACATATTTGTCTTAATCTCCCAAAGTTTTCTTGGTAGCGATCACAATACTGTTGACTGCCGCACAACTACTCACCGACAGCTCACCCTGAAGTCACACTGCATCAAACCCTCCCCTCTCCCTGACTGGAAGGCTTTCCCTGAGACCATTCAACAAGCTGACTGGAGTGGGTTTCTTCTCTTTCGTGATCCACAACTAGCCAATTATATTCTCTATGCACAGTTCTCCAGATGTCTCGAGAGGATTGCCTACCTCCCGCAGCAAAGGAATAATAGGAAATCCTGTGTCGCTTCTCCGCAAACAAAGAATGCGGAACTTCCAAAATTTCATAAAACTACACAAGACATTGCAATCCTCATCCAATTTATCCGCCTCACTTCTGCCATTCAAAAGCTTGAAAAAGCTACACTATGTAATCAGGAAATGGAGGCTCGGCGACACTCAAATAGATCTTTCCGAATGTCATTATTGTGCAGAGCCAGAACCTATGGTACTCATTGAGACATCCCGCACACGGTTTAAACAGACAGTGTATCCTCCTCTACGCCACTTCCTATTGTCGAGGCCTTCAACTCATTCTTTGCCTCAAATATGTCCACTTTCATTATTGTTGACCCTCCACCTCTTCCCCTAATTACCGCTTCAACTCTATTCACAGTGGAATTTGAAGCTTCACTTGTCTCCCACCTATTAACCACTTTCGGGCTATCATCCTACTCAGGAGCTGACGGTTTACCACCCACTGCAATAATTAGATTTGGACCTAACTTACTTTACTTGCTACTGAATTTATTTGGCTTATCAACTAACTCGGGTCTGGTGCCGACAAACTGGAGATGCTCAGTCATAATCCCGCACCACAGGGAAGGTCCACTGCACGAGGTAACAAACCACCCTCCCAATAACTATGCACCTGTCCTCTCTCGGCCGACGGGAAAAATCGCAGAAGAACACCTTATGAAGTACCCCTTTCAACTGGACATCATTATTCCTCGGCAACGCGGTTTCATTCTGTCAAGATCTTGCGCAACCTACCAGCTTGAGTTTTTGAATCTCCTTACCGAAGTGGCAGACAATGGAATGGCCATTTATGGTACTTCACTTGGATATGTCAAAGGCATTTGACCGCATGTCACACCCACATCTTCTGGCCAAAATCCAATCTGTTGGCACTACTGACTCTTTACCATCTTGGGTCAATTCTTACCTGTCTAATCGCTGTCGGGTCGTCCCAACCAATGGACACTGTTCCAGGCCTTAACCGGTTACGAGCTGTAACACGGGGTGTGCCCTTGGCCCTCTGCTGTTCCCCATGTAAGAAAACGGCGTATTCCTCCCAGTGAGTCATGGTACCCCTTTTATTTTTTCTGATGACATTAAGACCGTCTACTCAATAAAGCTTGAGTGCCTCTCCTCGGCTGTTTTAAACATTTCTGAAGACATATTTGCACTCCATATATGGTGCTCAACTTAACAGATGAACGTTTCCGCTGACAAATATGAGGTACTTATATATAAATGCAAGCTACCTCCAGGGTAATAAGCCATTCGTGGTTTATCCATCGCTGGCAAGCAAGTCGTTCGGGACCCTGGCTGAAGCTCTTCCTGCACATTCAATTTCTCGGAATATTTGGCCGTCCAAGTCGCTAATATTTCGCTCCTTTCGACCTCAAGACTGCATTCTCTTCCTTTATAAAGCCCATGCCGGACCTTTAATAAAGTGCTGCCGTTGATCTTTTCTAGTATGCTCAAGTCAGACAAATTAGTGTCGAATCTGTTCAAAGTAGCTTTACTAAGCTACTGATTGGATAGAGCTCACACCTCGCTCATAAAGAACGCTGCTTATTTCTCAAACTGGACCCTTTATGGCTTCACCGTATGAAACTGAACCTGATCTTTTTGTATAACTCCCTTCACAGCCTGACATATACTTCTAATCCACTGCACCCTGCGCCGGTTTCTAGCCACCCACCATGCTCTAGAATTCTTACCCTTCCAACCCTATTACCAACGCTAGCTTACGTTCAAACTTCTTCATCACATTGTACTCTAACTTACGGAATAAATTACCATTGAAATAAGCAGTTCTACTTCCAGCCATTGGTTTAAAAGTGGGTTGGTTATATTCCTCACGGTTACCCACACCTTAGGGCTTCTCAGTGTAGATATACCCAGTGACCAAGCCTATGAGAAGGGTCTAGGCTTTTGAATCGTGCAAACACCTGCTGTTCATGACAGATGAAGCTGAGCAAAAATTCCTAATTTTTCTGCCTTCTGCAGTCAAGAATCCAGTCCCAGAAGGTCGTCATCTATTATTGCTACCTCTTCCTATCTATTCCAATATATCCTTAGCTGGAAGCATCCCAGACTGCGCTCCTCTAATTTTTCTTTATTTCCAGACCCCCATTTATGCGCACTTTTCTCTCCATGACTTTTAATACTCTAGAGACCACACCGGTCACTAACCTGGCCTGTGCATCAACCTTACCGTCGACTATTTGTACGCTACCCAACCGATGCTCCATTGGTTACATTCCGGGATCCCCTGGTGCCTGGTCGGGGACTACCTGATATCTACGGCCGCTTGGCCCCACCAAAAAGTCCATATAACTGCCACCAGAAGTGGTTTTCAGGTTGGGTGTCCAGCGAACGGCCAGCCTCACCCACTAGCACCGGTTGCGGATTGAAATACAACTTCCCTTGCATCGCTTCGCTGCCACCCATTGCCTTATCCGAAGTTCTTGAACGAGATTGGCCGCGCACCCGGTCAAGTCCTAAATAGATATATGCATATGCACTCGCTCGGCTCGGAAATGTACCCTACTAATGGCTACCACCGGCATTTATTTCCGTCGACTTGCCTTCTATATGTCTGAACTGATCACACATTTACCCTCATTCTACCTCATCCACTTACCGGATTCTGTACCCCGAAACATGAAACGGCTTCACTGTTCAGATATCTTTTTTATGAGCACCACAATTTCTACTATACTTTTGAAGAGACCGTTCATCCACTTGGCAGTTTTTATGTCGCCACAACAGTTATCTAAGCAAAACCATCATTCAAAGGTTCGTTTCTCACCTGCCAGCAATACCACAAAACACGAAATGGTCCTCCTCCCAGAGCTTCATCTGCGTGACACCAGCTCTATTTTTCATTGTATTCTTCCATTGCATCTCCCCTCATTCAGCCATTTGCATTCCATGACAGTTGCGTTGGCAATGAAGCATCCACAATTCAGGACATAAATTGTTTGAACGCCTCCTCAGCTTACCATGACAGACTTCAGCATATCCAACTATGCCATCACCTGCATCTTCTGGGAGCTGTTCATATGAACTACTTTTATGCGATTGTATTAGTCTACTATAGGTTCACCTCTCGCATCCACTTTGTTACCAACTTCGTACGCTTCCATGCCATTCACCAACAAACCCACGTTTCACTCATCTATGAACCATTGCCGCTGTTCCACCAATTTATCATGGTCGGCCACCTGTTATTACGAGAAACGATTAGGCAACATAGGAAAAAGTAGAGAAGAATAAAAAGAACAAAAAATGAGTTGTATGGCTGGGGTCCAGGTGGCCGTGAGCCACGCATAATTGCAATGAACGGACGGTGTCAATTTGAGAGGTGGGATCTGGTAGCGCAAGATGTGAAGAGTGAGTCATATGGCAGCAATGCAGCAGTAGGATCGATATACCGTAAATGTGAGGCATAGTTATGGATAAAACGGAAGAACTTCATGAGAAGCGGCAGCATGGTGTCATGAGAACTGGCCACTGAGGAACTGGAGGAGGCAGGCAAAATATGCGGATACATATATATATATGTATCAGAGCAGGAGCGAATAGCGGAAGAGAGACGGAACACGGAAGAAGCAGTGCCTGGAAGAGACAGGTAGGGCTGGGCCAAATGGCACGAAGTTAACTTGAATAAACCCTGATGAGTTTGTTTATGACAGGTAAACATGGGGGACCATCAGCAAAAAAGAACCAACTTTGGGAGCACAGAAGTGATGGCTGTGAGCAGAAGTTGATAAACCAGGGAATATGAAGGAAAGGATCGAAGAACACAGGTAAGAGTGAATCTAACGGTCTGATTATAGCACGTGTGGCATGTGGTGACGGTCGAACACGAGTGAAGCTTTAATAAATGGATGTACTTTGTGCAACAAGATGGCCGTGAAAATGGCTGGAGAAGGCAGAGCGAATTGGAGTGCGGGGTGGTTGGAGAGATGTAAAAGGTCACTGGGGAAGGGTTAGTTGGGGGTTAGAAGAACTGTGGTGCAAAGATGCATCAGCTGTAACAGCAAACAACATGGGAGAAAAATAAGGAAGTGGAGGATCGGAAAGATCAGGTAATGGCAGATCACATGGTTTGAAAATGTATGGGAGAATGGTGAATTTACAATGAGTTTACACTAGGTGGAACGCGAAAAAGCAGAGCAGCCAGAAAGGCACAACAAAGATGCCTGTGGCGAGCGGTGTACGAAGCAGACCGGGGTGTTGGACCAAAGAGAACCAGGTAAGAGATGATGAATCAGATTGTTTCACAGCAGATGACACAGGATGAAGACCGAGAAGAAGAAAAGAACCCGGACGGGAAAGCCTGTGATGGAACGAAAATGGACGAAAAATGGTTGTGCGTCGGAGTTGGGAGAATGGAAGTGGAGAGTTGCGTGTCGTTACAAGAATGGATTGAGCCGGAGGTTGCTAATCAATCCACTACTTAAGGGGACGATCCACGGAATAATTACGGATTCAGACGCGAAAAATATGAATGTGGTAAAAAGATAATAAATTTGGTCGTAAAATATGCGAAGGTTGGACCGGCTGGTTCTTATGTGGTGATTGGTCATGGTTACAGATATGTCAGATGCGCATTTGTGGAAGGTGTAAGATAGGCAAAAGAGATATCGCAAAATGGTAGCTAGTGGTGTATGCGATCAATGAGCTTTATGAGCAGAGGGAGGTTCCAAGAGAATACTGCTTTGGAGCCAACAGAGGTGAAATGGGTGGAAAAGAACATATTTCGGGCTTGGGCAGAGTAGAATGGGTGGGACGAGAGTGACATAATGCCGTGAGGGTTGTCATTGTGAAACACGATAGGGAAAGAAACGGAAAGGACTGGTGTGCATACAGAGGTAGAACGACACGGAAGGGAAGTGATGAGATTGCTGACGAGAACAATAGATGAGCAAACCGTGGCGGAAGAATGGTAGGAGCATGCGGTGCGCAACGGACAATGCTGAATGCTGAAGGGCGAGGAGAGTTGTAGCGTGCAATCTGCAATCGGTGCTAGTGAGTGGGGCTGACCGTACGCTGGACACCCAACCTGAAAACACTTCTTGAAGTGAACACAGGAGATGTGATCCACCGGCACAATTGCGCCCGCACATCGTTGCAGACGGCCTGCACGCCCAATGTGCGCCGGCCAAGGCTGTGAATTTGACCGCGCCCCGCACCTTTGAGATTGGCGATAGTGTTCACTGACGGTTGTACAAGGGGCTGAGACACCACGATAAGGGTATATGGTCCAGGACCAATCAGACAGGTTGTGGTAATTTGGAAAACAGGCCCAACGGAACCCGCGAGTGGTAGACGTCCATACAGCACTATTATTCAGGTGCACCAGTTAGGGAGGTGATCGGTAAAGTGCCAGAGGTGGTTGGCCGGCATTGAGGATCACTAGAAAGTGAAATGAGATAGAAAAACGCAGTCTGGGTACGACCCAGCTGAGGATCAACGGTTAACGGACCGAAGAACAAAAGTGAAGCGCGGGCTCACCGATGAAGCGGATCCCTATGACAATTTGAGGCCATGGAAAGTGAGGTTAAAAAAGGAAACGTATATGTAGGATTTAAAAAAATCAATGGGGAGGTAATGTTTCACCTAGAATAGTCATCCAGCAGAAGAAAAGACCAAGCTCTGAATGAAATTATTGAGGAAACTCAGCTGGGGGATAGGGTGGGGGCAGAATTGGTTGCGTCATAACTGGATGTTGAGTTAAGTTAGTGAGCCAAGCTGAGTGAGAGAAATGAGACTAGATTTTCCAGTTCAAAGTCGCAGAGGTGGTGACGGAAATATATGTGGGGGACCTGGTGTGGAAAAGAGGCGAAGTAAGCAAAAAGATTATCAAGGAGTGTCGAGCTAATGCGCATCCTGTTGCTATACCGTGGGCGACAGAAAAGGTGAGACTTTTAGGGGGCGAGACATATGGACTGAGCGTCCCCATCTTACACAGCAAAAGATGGTCAACTGAGTCGAAAGCCTTCCTAATTCAAGACAACATGCCCCAACTTGCTCAACCTTGTCTGGTCGCCGAGTTACTTCATTTAAGAAGCGCAGGAGATTAGTCAGACAAGATCTATTTTTCAGGAATCCTTGCTGGGCCAAGCTTAGCATGGAGTGCTCGAGGAAGTGCTGACCGGCGTGGGCACGGATTATCTTCTCCCGGACTTCACATAGGATGCTGGTTAGGCTTGTCGGCCTGCAGTTTTGCATAGCCGACTTAGGTCCTCTTTTATGTACGGCCACGGCGGCCATGACTTTCCAGTCCTGAGGCGGCCTACTCTGATCCAGCGTGGACCTGTATAGCCTGCATGCCGATGGGGCTATGATATCTGCCCACGGCTTGATGATAGCATGGTGGATGCCATCCGGACCCGCTGACTTGTGACAGTTTGATTCCTGCTGATAGTTACTCACGCTCTCCTCTGAGAGATTAAGCTCATTCAACTGCGGAGAAAGATGCATCAGAGCCAAATCGACACGTGTCTTACTATCTATCCTGTTAACATTGCCAAAATATCACCCACGGCGTCTGCTTTGCCCTGGTCACCAGTGACAATACCGCGGTCTTCAGTTGATTGCGGGTCTACAGCATTCTTTGTTGAGCCTTTCGACTGCACATATCTGTATAATTTTTCCGGCTGTTTTCTTATGCAATGGGCCAATTTGAGCTCATATTCTCGCTTGGAAGTTCGCAAAAGACCCACAGTCTCCTTTCTAAGCTCTGAATATTGGGGCCAGACTAGCTGACTGCCGGAAGTTTTGTACTGGTTCCAGCTGCAGTTACTACTTTCAGTGGCTCTGGCCATTGCAGCTTTCCACCCCATAGGTTTGCCCTCCCAGCCCCTTCGTTTCAAGAGTGCGAACTCTTCTTGGAAGATAATCAGGGATCCCTTTATGACCCGCGAGCACTCCCCGACGGTTGCCCCTATATCGTGTCCTAGGTCAAACCAATTGCCTCATTACAAAGCTTATCCAGGTCCCTTCTACCGAAATTTCTAACCCACCTTGTGGGTACCTTGGCTTAACGACCGGTAGAAGAAAATCCTCTTAAAACAGTGCATCCTCATATTTCCTCGATATCACTCGCTCACGTACGCCATTTGTTTGATTTATGTACTGTTTTTATGGACCAAACTCCGTTTGTTCGCGTCCAAAGCGCTTCTCTGTCACATTTTTATGTGGACCTGCTCGACGCCCGTGCTTCTCTTGCACTTCGCACCTTGGTTCTCCTTTTCCGAACCCGTGTGATAGCATGATTGTTGTTCGCAACTGTTTCATATCATTGCTCACTCAGTGTTCTTGTATCGTACAATTTACGGATACTCGCTTTCTGATTTCGGGATCCGTTTCGAATTTGGCCACTTATTATTCAAAAGCGGGCCGTACGATCGGGCTCATACATCAAACCTTTATTTTGCCGGAAAGTGAACTAGACATTTTTAGGTCCTGTGCCAGACCTCTTCTAGAATACGGCCCAATCATTTGTTCCAATATGTGACAGAGAGACCAAATAGCCTTTGAGAACGTACATCGGGCATTCATGAAACAGCTCGCAGGTTTCTGTTCGCCTCCCAAATACACAAAACGTTGCGTTCTGCTGAAACTTGATCCCTGATATCTACGCAGCCCAAAAAATAACCTATCCTTTCGCAGTATCTTGAAGAACAGATCGTGTGGCTCAGCACCGCTGCTGAGAACCCTTTCTGATTGTTGGTTAAGTAACAGTGAGTTTTGGTTTCTGTTTCTTTGCCTAAGCTGGCACTTAGGTCAAACTTCTTCATTGGCCAGTACGCTTCAATGTGAAACAAGCTATTACAACCAATTCGGATATTATCGCCGACATCGGTGGTTTCAAACAAGAAATATGCATAGCTCTAAAGGTGAACACGCTGACCAGGATGTACAATCCTCATATTTCAAGGGCTCAGGCCCTTGGGATAGGAATAGGATACTAACAAATTAGATAACCGATTTGAACGTCCTAGTCTCTGTTGGACCCTCATAGGGTTGGTCCCCTTTCGACAGCAGTTGGGGAACTCAGCGGTTCATTCCCACTATCTGGGAAGGCCAAACAAACTCAGTCCCACCAAATATTTTTTTTTGGGGCGAGCCAAAATAGTAGCCTATGGCATATCCGGGTGTAAGGGCGTCACATTATTAGGGCAGGTAGTGCCCCATCTTTGTGCGAACTGGTGTTTCGGTGAAAATGAACCACACTGAATGATAGCAGGCTGTGGTTGACCCTACCTCCTCCTACATTTTCTGTCCCATGTAAACCTCTTTGGTGTTCTCACCTCCCAAGCATGGCGGGCATTACTTGGCACATCTGCGAACATTCCTGATTGTGATTGTCTCTTTGCACAAAGATGAGCACTAGTGAGACAACATGGACATCAAAAAGTAAGAGGTTGGCATACAAAGTGAGAAGAAACATCCCAAAGTTTTGTTTTTCCGGCACAACGGACTCGTCACACGTGAACTATGTCTCCGGGCTGCAGTGTTGCTACGGATTGACTGGTGTGGTTAACCCATTCGCAAAGCGGCTTGTTACATGCGGTCCATGTTTCGGCCGGGGCGTGGGCGCTGTGGTCACCCACCAAAAGCAGCTCCGCCTTCTCTGACAGCCAGATACCTGACTGTGATAAAACCATAAAGATCATTCTTGGAGCGCAACGTGCTGGATGCCAGTGGTTGTGCATCGTGCTACACCCCGACCTGAAGCAGGCCTTTGTGCTGCCTACCATGAGCACTGAATGTAGACCTTCGGAGTTCTTTTCTGTGACGAAAATTCGGCCCCATCCTGTTTCCACCTCTCACCTTTTTCCGAACTAGTCCTAACATCGGTGTTGTCCTGCTTTGCAATATGCTAACGACGACAATGGTATCGCAGTAACCATGCCATCTCCACTACATCGGATATCCTAGCTCATAACCAAGTATAATCTCAGTACGGTGGCACCATCGTGTAGGAGCATAGACGAACTTGTGGCTGCCTTTCTCGGTACGGGACCGATTTCCTCTAATGCGTCACCACCGACACACTAATAGTTTATTTTGCTTTAAGGCTCCTCAGAAACAATTCAGTATAGAATGATCACTGTGGCAAAAGAGGCAGTAACAACTATAGTGCTATGCTACCAGGGTACCAGTCCCATTCACCCATGCACTGTCCTTTCAAACCTACCCTACCGCCTTTGTGTTGCATAAGCAAACAGTATTGAGGTTTACCACTTCTGATTCCTCTTTACCGTAAAGTCTTAGGTTTCCTTTGGCATCCCAACACAGCCGCTCCAACATGCAAACCATTAACCCTTGAGAATTCATATAAAATTGCCCAACCGGAGCGCGCATTTTTGCTAGCCTGTAGCGGTATAGCTCCATTCCCTACGAGCTTACTTTACCCAGAACGTGGAGTGGGTGCCATTGACAGCCTAAATGAAACTTCGTCCTTGCCCCATTCATATAAGCCTAACCAGCAAATTATTAATGTCGCAATATATTATCTTAACCCGCACCTGGAACCACGTCCAGACTGTCGTTCCCATTTATTTAAGGTTCGTCATCTCCCACTATCTCAGTCGCCACAGTGGACAACCAAAGATGCCACTTTGACTCCTACAGACAGGGACCCAAGTGGAACCTTACATAGCACCTGGGACTGAAATCAATCTGCCTGACAGAATACACCCCCTAACCGCTTATTAGCTCGACTAGCGTTTTCTAAGGCAAAGCCTCTCCTACCGGCATCACCATTGCAGCCAACACAAATACCAGCTCACGCGCAACCTGCTTATATACCAGTCATCATTTAAATCCATCATATCTCGCCAAACCCGGCTGATTAACCGGTGCGCTTCCTTTGCCCAGCCAGATGAACCTTAACCATAAGATAAGGCGCATTACCTGTAATGACGCTGAATAACACTGAGACTCAGTACACCAATATATATATATATATATATATATATCATTAAAACAACATAATAAACCTCAAGCCTACGCGAAGATTTTCCTCTGTAGTATTTGTTGAAACAGCCCATTTCCCCCTCAAACAGTGGCCGGCTGAAAATTGATTCTCCACTTTTCCAGGACCCTCCAGTTGTGCCCTTTCGTTTCTGAATGGTACAGGTTGCTGACCCTGAAATTAAACTCACCTGCTTATGGGCAGCTGTTCCTTCCACACTCACCAATTTTCCCAAATGCACGTTCGTAAAATTAGTTTCATGCCTCCCTGTTTCATAACTCATTCATTTTATTGAACTCCGGTAGATCCGTCATTCAGGGTTTACATCATCATGGTTTGCTATTCTGTTCGCACCCATCGATTTTCCTGAATGTGTCTCCATAAAATTTCTTTTTCTCCCTATCTAGGACTCAAGCTGTTCGCAGAACCCCAGTAAACCTCGATTTTCCATGGTACGCATCAGACTTGTTTATAAAGCCTCTTTAGCATTATGTATTAACGACCTTTTTGGTACCCCCACTGGCGCTCTACCGCCCAGCTCGAACTCGAAACCGGTTCAGAGTTGCCGCGCAAACCATTATTAGAGTGATCCGTATAAACTATCGCTGGCTATGTCTTTCTATCGCTGACACTCTTGGCCTTTGCATCCAAAAATTTGTGCATATTTCATCTCACTTAGTGACGTTGTACATCGTGACCATGTGCTTGTGTGTATCTCGACCATGGCCGAGAAATACACCAATATTTTATATATATAAATGCATATATATATTACGCGTGTTACACTTGGGTTGCCGCATGCTCGGGGTGATTTTGAAGCACATGTTTTAACTCATGCTTAGTGGTGCACAGCTTCCAATCAACCTTCAACCTATAAAGTGAGAGGCAGCGGGACGGTCTCCCGCATGAGACTCGTCACCCTAAAGCTAGGGCATGAACTTAGGTGTCTCTTTTTTGCCTTCACTTTTTCAGGAAGATGTCCAGGCGTCAAGTCAGGCCAGGTCAGGTCACAGGACCTGAAACTTGGGCCAGTAAAAGATCAGTTTCTTGCACTACTAGCCCAAAGAGTTCCAGCAGTGCTGCGATTTCCAGACATCCAATATAATTTGGTATTTATAGTAGCTGAGGGAGGGGAGAGGAAACGGACTCTTCACAGGACTCGGGGCTCCAGCAAGTAAAGCAGTCCAGATTCTTGCTCCATTAGGCGTTGAAGTGAACCCTACCTGGCTGCGACTTCTGTGTTTGCGTGGTGCTTCCGTTGTTTGCTCTGTAGGTCAAACAGGGTTCAAACTGGGTTCACTGTCGGGAGAGCGCAGCAGTCCCACAGGTACGGACGGGGTCGTTTTCCAAGTCCATCTTCCCTCAACAGTGTCACAAATACGGGCAGTGCTCAGATAAATTGCTAATGGTGGTACTTTGGGGAGTAAGGAAAATACGGTGGGGGACGGTAAAGAAGGAGTGACGGAAAGAGTCGGAGGTGGGCATGATACCGGTGAAAATTGGTGGCAGAAGAGGGAAGGGCGCTGCTTCCAGTATTGCTACTGAATGGTGTAGATTTGAATACGCTCGGGGAAACTTTAGGTCAGCAATGGTCCAACCTTGCCTAAAAACCTGCCACTCACGTGGAGGACACCAGCCGAGCCGGCGGTGCGCTCCATGGGCTGACAAAGCTGCAAGCAAAGATATTTCCCCCTGTGCTTCTGAATGCTCTCTATTTGACGAGCTTAAACTCGCGTCCCGTTTCAGTACAAACAACGACTCCACTGGGACATTTAGTCCCTTAGTTTGCCTAAAGGCCTCTATTAGATCTCTCATGAGTCTTCTACGCCTCACAGAGAATAAGTTTGGGACCAGTAACTTCTCTGTTCATGTTTTGTCCCTGAGTCCCAGTAACACTAGAGAGGTATCGCCGCACCTCCTCAGGGACAGCAAAGCCCCGCTCAAGTCGGGGCCCAAACTTGGACGCAATATTCCAGGTATGGCCTGAATGGTGTTGTGCAGAAAAGCAACACAAATGCTCCTCTGGAAGCTACGGTGCGCAGTGGTTGGTGGAGCCTCCGGGTGCCTCCTAGCCCCGGCTTTCAGACACTACGTAGATGGCTGGTAGCGATCTTTTATCAGGACTCTAAGGTCAGTGATGACCGTGCACTCAGCTGTTGTTTGTCGGTTTTGTTGGTCTAGGTGTATTGATTCTTCGCAAATGTCCTGAGTGAGACGCCCACATTTACCTATTTTGAGCGGGAGTAGCCACCGAATGGCCCGGGGGTGAACCCTGTTCAAGTCCTCTTGATGTGGTGCGGTTCCGGGTTAACCAACCAGCTTTAGATCGTCCCAAAACAGGCAGCCTGGGTTTTTGTATCCTTTGGTGGGCCATCGGTGTAGATCAAAGACAGAAGAGGACCCGAACTGACCCCACTGGTGACAGTGGCCCTCGCGAGCTTGCTCAACTACACCTTAACGTAATACTTTCGGTTTGCGGGACACGCCCGAGCCAATCCCAGCACCTGGGGTGCTATACACAGAGCATTCTTGTTGCACGGTAGAAACAGGAAGCTTGCGGACCTTGACTCGTTCACCGTTGTCTGACCTGGCCGTTGTCTCGTCCAAAAAAGTTTGCAGGTTGGAGAAGCACGACCTTTTTTGACAAATCGGTGTTGTCTGTCGGACATAATCTTATTTTCGGTCAGGTGACCGGCCATGCGGCTCCTAATCAGCCCCTCCGTTATTCTTGGTGTCAGATGTAGCAGACTAACCGGTCCATAGTTTCGTACCTCTTCCTTCAACCTTACCTAGTGTATCGGAGCAAATTCTGTCGTTAACCCGTTCTCAGGTAGCTGCGCAGTAACAAACGACCCAGAATACAACTGTGCAACAGGGGCCGCTATTACCTGGGCAAGAGGGCGTAGAACCGCAGCATTGGCTTCATCTGGGCCAGCTGCCTTGGGTATGTCATGACCCGTCAGGGCTTTCTCTGCTTTGTCTTCCGGTGCAATCCATTGCCTCGTTAATGCACTGTCTCAAAGTGCTGTCGCAGTATCTCGGCCTTGACACTACTGCCAAGTGCACGATTACCATTCTTGTCATTACGAGGACTCACTACTCCTCGCATGGCTGATTTCGACTGAACATAGTTGTGGTGGGCTTTTGTGAACTTTTAGCATTTCTAGCTAAACTGATCTCATGAGACAGCCTACCTTGCCCTCGGACCCTGATGGCTACTTCTAGAGTCATTTTGGATCGTATGTATCTCCCGTGGCTTCCTGTCTGCCCGCACTGACACCAAGCTCTGAGTTTCCGGTTTGAGCCCTAGTTGCTCTGCTGGCCCACCACGGTGCCTTTCATTTTCAGCTGGTTATGCGAGCTGGAGCAAAGAGCTTTGTGAGGAACCAAAGATTGTTTCTAGACACCGTCCATTCTTTCTCCACACTTCCGTGATGTTAGCCCCATGTCAGTACCTGGACGGGAATGGCTAGGCTCTGCACTTCAAGATCTTTGAAGCAGCTACGAAGTTCGTGAGGTATCCCGTCCTTTACGGCCAAGTGATTGCAACGGATCAACCCGCGTTCACTTCTCCCTGAGGGTTACAGTACCTGTAGGTCCTCAGTTCCGCCAGTGTGGTTGGTGATCACCGGGTCCAGTAGCCCGGGAGTCCGTCCATCCCCCGCCTGGTTGGTTGCAGGACGTGCTGGACAAATGTCTCCTCCAGCTCCAAGCCTGACAGTCTGACATAAAAACCACCACCCGCTGCCCATGGATTCACTCAGCTTATCTCAGTGGCATTGAAGTCTCCAAGGGTTATGAGCCCATCTCCTCCGGCTACTGCTCGTTGAAGGTAGTTCAGCAGGGCTAGATTCTCCGGAAGGGTGGCAGGAGGGCTTTGGTACACACAAGCAACAAGTACATTATCTTGGTATAGCTTCAAGTCACGGAAAGTGGCCTGCGTATTTGGTGACGTGATACTTTCCCCGGCCACCTGCTTTATTGTTTCCGAGGAATTATCAAGGCTTTCGCGCCTCTCCTCCTGTCCACCTCACCGGATAGATTAATGCAATAGCCAAGGGACGGGGACGCCAATTTTATTCCCTTCAATTTAATCAGGTTTTGGCGACTGCTATGCTATCAGCGTTGACAGTCTCTGCCGCCAGTTCGTGCCACCTGATTCCAAATCCGTATGCACTGGTGTAGTCTACGGCTAGCTTTCCAGGCCTTTGTGGGCTGTTTGTGAGCTGGCTGGGGTGGCATTCGCAACCTAGTGCCGAGACCTGACCTCTAATTTGGCGGCGAGGAATAAGTTCTGTTTATTCCTCTACCTGCCCCCCTGACCAATATTGAAGGGCTTCGCTCGCCTTCTGAAGCCTCCATTGCGCATAACGATACTGTGCCTATCTGGCGAACAGCTTCCGCGTTTTCCCAGTGCTAACACGAAGCTGACGGTTTTACCCAGGGACGGCTTTGTTCCTACTGGTAGACTTTCGCCAACTGTTCCGGTTGTCCGATTCCAATCCAGGCTTTCCGTTACTGATGGGTCTAACCGGCTCCTCTGACGTCAAGAGAGCATTCCTCACCCTGGAATTGGCAAATTCGGTTAGCACCGGCCTTAGGATGTTTTGATCACCCTAGTTATAGTTCAACTTACCCACCCTGAAGACCGCCCTCAGTACAGTTTGTTCAAGAAATCCAGCTATTCCTAGTGGGCTAGACAAGTGGCCCCAAACACGTCTACCCCTCTGTCTGGCTGCTTGGCGGGCAGACTGAGGGATGTCTTTTACCACTGCTTTGCGGTTCCTACTCAGAGCCACTTCAGTGTTCTTTAGTACCTTGCAACTGATGAGTGCTATTGTCTTCAACTGTCCCTAGCCGCTTCAAAGTCTGTTTCATGCTTGTCAGCTTTTGACGCACTCAGGACGTTTCCCTCCCAAGGTTTTTACACAACACTTTACTACCGGCACTACTACGGACTCAAGGCCAAGATCACCCAAAAGTCAGAGTCAGGTGGCTTCGTTATTTTAGCTCCACTTCCATTGTCCAGAAGTAGTATTGTTTTTACTTTAGTCAATATCATCTCTAAACTGGATACAGTGACTTACTAAAAAAGCTAAGCCACACCCCGCTGAAATTGTTATTTATCGTCGCAAATTGCTAGCATGCCTTGGTTTCGTAGCTCTCACCCCCAAACATACTGGAAAATACCCCTAACTACTTAAAATACTCAGCATTTTCTGCTTCCAATCCACATCAAACTTCATTAGTGGCCATCGCTACCAGTACACTTGATAGCCCACTCATCTTTTCGTATACGATGATTGGTGACCGGCCAACTAGCATCAGTACACCCGCTTGCTTTTTCCGTACTTCTTGCGTCATCGTGCCACCGCAGACCTTGACTAACGTTCGGAACACCCGAAATGCCAAAGTTACAAATCCTAGGCCCACACAAGTAGCACGATTGCCCCTTGAAAGTCACTGGGGCTTCCTCTGACAGCCCCCCGACCGTACCATTAAGTGATCTCCAATGAACCAAGGAGGGGGAACACCCAGGGACGGTCAGCTTTAGCGCAAAAATAGGTTTTCTTTCAGCCCTTTAAATCCCTCTGCTAGTTACCACGCTCTATTTTGCATTTAAAACCCGGCCCATGGACCAAAGCGTCCTTAATCCGGGACAGAACGCACACACTTTTTTACATTTTATAGATCTGCACCACCTAAACCACAATAATGCGCCATGTCGACACCTGCCGACGGCACCCACCCACCTATTTACTCAGAAAAGTTTGTGACTCGTGTCTGATGTAGGCAGCATGCAAATAACTAATCCATGGCAAACCCAGTGGTATACGGCGAGCTGCCTATAACCGCCGTCTACGACACCTTTAGTACAAAATCCGAGGCATACCGAGCGGTATACGGCGGAAAGCAGAGAACAACAAAAACATGAATTGGAACAATGCGTCGAATGCAAAAATTGCAACGAAGTTGATGGGGGGACTTTCACCCCGTCTTTATTATTATCCCCTGGAACAGGAGTACAACTTATTGAATCTAGTCTGGTATGTTGAGCGATGCAAAGGAAAAACACTGCTACAATGCTGAATTTTGCTTCCCTGTGAATACTAGAGTTTATTAGTGGCGGTCTCAGTTGATTCGATCTCCTTCCTTGAATCCACCTTTTCCTTTTTCGAAGTTATGGTATGAACCGCTGTGCCCTGAAAGTTATTCTTCGACACAGCACCTTACAAATAGATATTATATATCGAAACAAGTCCTAACCATTGTTAGGCTACACAGCTTATTGTAAAAAAGGGAGTGCTTGCCGCCGACTTCGCCAATAGAGATTCGTCAGAGTCTCTTAGGACAAAAGGTCTTCAAAATTGTCGGAGGGCACTGACCGACCGACGTACCTGGAGTAGTATTCATGAATTTTAATTGAAGGGGGTGAATAGTTTGATATACAAGTTACCATGTTTCCGTGGATATTTTTATCCTCCATTTTTTGCAGCAGAGCTTCGTACTGAGGTGTATTCCTCAGTGGAAGATAAGCAGGAAAAAGTTGAATAGTTCCAGCGTGTGTCATTTGCCTACTCCACTTTGCCATTCCTAAGGTGACCTGGCCCTGCCTTCAGGAAAATTTTGCCTTGGAATTTTCTATGGAAGCTTAGAGAAATAAACAAAAGCATTTAAGAGCCTACATATCACGGTATCCAGTTTTTTAATTGCATACGTTTAACGTTGTCAACTTTCGGTGAATTCCAGGGTGAACTGGTCGCTGAGGTGTCCTGTCGACAGCAGTGGCCAGTGGAAGGTTGGCTGCTTTAAAAAGTGAGCATCTTAGAAAGAAAATCGCACTAACGTATGTGAGTTGATGGGTGAATGGGCCTTGCCAATGTCTGGCTAAATTGGTTGAAGCTACTAATGGAAGAATACCAACAACAATAATAATATTAATGGTAACAATGTTGACGGTTTGTCTCGGAAACGCCCGAGGCACACCAGACACATGGTCAAGTTTTTACAAGCGATGAACTGAACGGAAAAAAATCGTGAAAATGTAAAAATACGCATGAAAAATTGGGATGGGTGGGCTCAAGAGGGAGATCAATATTTGATGAATGTATTCACACCAAAGAAAAATGATGAGATTTTAAAATAAAACCATGGCGGATTCAAGGGGATGCCCGGTGGATTTGAGGTTTAAGATCAGGTGGGGAGTCTGACTGGTCCAAGTAGGGGTATCTTAAAACTGGCAGGTGTACGTGAAAGGGGATGGAAATTCATATGAGGAACTGTGGTAGCGGGAGACGGCGGAAAAGAAGAGAGGGGTCCATTGCTAGGGATTGGATATTGCAGTGGATGGTTAGCGGACAGGGCACACAACTCACCGTAGAACAAGTAGCGAGCACTGGAAGGAGTGGGGGGTAGTAAAAATGGTGAAATTGGTTTGGAAGGGTCAGATACTGTAAATGGGAGGCACAGATATAAGAAGAATAGAAGCAAATCATTAGGATCAGCGGGATGATCCCATGATACATGGCCAGCAAAATGTGCAAGATGCAGAGCGAATGCACATACACATACGTATAAACAAGTATATGAGTAAGTTTCACGAGCGGGAGCAAAGAGCATTGGAGGGCTAGGAGAAAAAAATGTATCAGTGATCGGAAAGGTAGGTAGGGCTGGATTGAAATTTGAAGGATTGACTTGGAAAAATTCAGGCGAATTTTTCCGTGACGGGTTACCATGGTGGATCAACGAATACAGAAGACTAAAGAAGCACAAAATTAATGCCGGCTGTGACGAGCAGATCAAAAACAAGGGAAAATGAGGGATAGGATAAAAGAGAACAAGTGAGAGTGGGTCCAACTATATGATTGGTGCCGATGCAACATGTGGTGAAGGACCAGAGGAATCAGGTAGTGGCAAATCAAACCGTTCGGAGCCGTAAGTAAACATCATAACTTACGCTGTCTTTACGATCGGTGGAAAGTGGAAAATCCGACCAAACTGGAAGACATAGAGGATGCCTGTGGCGAGCAATATACGGAACAGGAGATGGCAGCAATGACCGAAGAGACACAGGTGAGACATCACCAAACAGATCATCTTACCACCGGCAAAACACGAAGGCAGAAAAGAAGGAAGCAGGAAGCACCGGGATAGGTTAACCAGTAAAAAAAGGCCAAAGAAATGAATGCGCGACGGAGTTGGGGAAACGAAACTAGATAGCTGAGTGCCAGCAGTCAGTTGTATAGGTGGATTGGGCAGGAGGATGCTAATCTGGGCACTGCCTAATGGAAAGAACAACAGAGGAATCGCGGAGCCAGGAAAAGAAAATATGGTGGCGGTGGTTAGATAATAAGTGCGGCCGTAATGATGCAAAGATTGAAACGGCGAGTTCGAATATGGGGATTGGTCATGGGTGCGGGTGTGACTGGTGGGTAATGGCATGGGCCTGAGGAGGGAGAACAAGAAGTGAGATATAAGAATGCTATCAATAGGCGTTATGAGCGTGGAGTGATACAAAGTGAATAGAAACTAGAAGCTGGCAATGACAGCAGGTGGAAAAAAGAAACATCGGGGGGGGGGCGAGGGCAGAGAAGAGCGGGTAAGACAATAGTGACGTCATCCAATGAGAGATGATATGGTGAGAAACAACAAGATCAGGGACAGAACGGGTAGATGTGCGTATCTTGGTAGAGCAACAAAAATGGAAAGTGGTAACAGAAGACAAGAGCCACAGATGAGCGAGCCGTGAAGGAACAAGGATTGGAAGCTTGTAGTTTTCCAAAGACATTATTGGACTCGGCAGTTCGAGGAAAGTTAGAGCTTGCGATCCGCAACCGGTGCTAGCGGGTGGAACTGGCCGTGCGCTGAGTGCGCAACCTGAAAACACTTCGTGAAGTGAACACGAGAGGTTTGATCCGCCAGTCTAATTGCGCCCGCACATCGTTGCAGACGGCCTGCATGCCCCATGTGCTCCGGCCAAAGCGGTGGATCTGACCGGGCCCCCCACCGTTGGGAGTGGCTCGAGTGGCCACTGATGATTGTACAGGGGCAAAGAGACCGCGACAAGGGGTGTGTGATCCAGGATCAATTGGCCGGGTTGTGAGACTATTGACAGCATAGCCAACGAGAAAAGCTGGTGGTAGACGGCCTTTCAGTAGTACTATCCAGATGCTCCTGTCAGGGAGATGGTCGGTTCGGTGCCCTACGTGACTGACCGTCGTCGAAGATCACTAAAACGAGAAAAGGGTTAGAGAAGCGCAGTCTGGTTGTGCCCCAGCTGGGAATCAAAGGATACTGATGGAAAACAGATGAACTCGGGTGAGCAACAGGGCTTTCTTATGAGGGCAGGATATAAGTTCGCTGTGGATCAGGGATGGCAATGGCCATAGTTCGCGGCTCTTAAAAGAGGAGAAGTGTCGGGCATGGATTATACCTATTGGCCTGTAGCTCAGAGGCGGTAGGGTTACAGAGTGAAGCCTCCTTTAAGGGCCAGATCGGTGGCAACAAACACATCGGTGAGCAATATAGCATGAAGAACTGGCAGGTATTAAACAAGTGCACACCTGAAGGCGAACAGTGAGGAGACACTGCTTAAACTATGGGGGAGTTTGTTCTAGATTTTGGAATAGGCAGACACAAAGAATCGGGACTTCAGACTGAGATTAGATTGAGGGGCAGGGAGACAGAGGGCACGATGTCGGACGGGGTTGGAGCAGGGGGCAGGGAATGAGATATGATAGGAGGTGTAGGCCTGGTTGTGGATTAGCTTAAAGAGGAAAACTAGGCTGGGCCTCATGCAACGAATCAACGGAGGGTCAATCTGTGGGAGCTCACAGCACCGGCTGTGTGTCAGGACTATGGACGCGAACAACGGCGTTTTGGTGAAAGTACAATGTACGTTCTCAAGAGATACAACAGAGGAACGTGGCCAGAGGCTGGAGGTAATCGGAAAATCATCCAGGAGCGGTCTTACTTGTTAGAGGTACATGGAGGGGCGACTGGCCGGTAGTAAAGAACATCGATGAATCAGGCCAAGGGTCCACTTAGCTTTAGCGATTTGGAACGATGCCTGTTCTGAGAAGTTAAAGGAACAAGAGTAGCTTACGCCAAGATCAATAACCTTGGGGTGTATGGGGATGGGTGGGCCTTCCAGACAAATTTGGCAGGGCGGTACAGTGCACTTGTAGGGTGGGAGAAAGCTTTTCTCCGCAGAGAATTTCATGAACCCGGGGACACACCAAGTTTGGAGAGGGTGTTAGTCAGGCGATGTGTTACACATGATCATAGACAGATAATTGGGGAGGAAGGAGTACGCTATTTTTATATAGTCGGAAAAGAGGTAAGAGGCTCTTTGAAGAGTAGAAGAGAAAGTGTCATTGATATAAATAAGGAATAGAAATGGGCCCAAGACGCTGACTTGGATGACAACTCTGGTAATGGGTTTGGCAGAAGATAGGTGGCCGTCATCGAGCACAGCTTGTGGTCTGTGAGAGAGACGAGGATAACCAGTAGAGGAGAGGGTCAGTAATAACAAGAAACCGGATTTTGGCTAACAGGTGCATATGGGGAACACGGTCAAAAGCCTTAGGCATGTCGAGGTACAGGACGGTTACCGAGTTGCCGGCGTCAGCAGTGGACGATAGGACATTGAGGAACTCCAGCTGGCAGGATGAGCAGGAGCGAAAAGTTAAGAAACCATGCTGTCCGGGGTCAGCTTGTAGTTGGATAGCATGTACTGAACGAAGTGTTTTTTGATAATTAACTCCAAGGGTTTTGCAGACTCCTGGGGTGTGGGTAATGGGCCGATAGTTATCTGGGTCGAGTAGTACACCCTTCTGAAGCTCGCAGTTTTGACAGAGGTTTTTCATTGAGGGGGGGGGCGAAACTGTAAAGCATGGATGTGGTGTGCACATTGGGCAACAGAAAGGGGAGGTCAGGGCCGTTAAAACGGAGGACGGCCGGTGGG
Organism: Fasciola hepatica; assembly: GCA_948099385.1. NCBI lineage: Eukaryota > Metazoa > Platyhelminthes > Trematoda > Plagiorchiida > Fasciolidae > Fasciola > Fasciola hepatica. Next base: position 2,565,894 of record CANUEZ040000097.1, read on the forward strand.
AGATCATCTGGGCCCGGTTTTGGGGAAAGTTTAATATAGGGGGCTAATTTTTCAATCTTTAGATGGGTGAATAGAATCGATAAAAGAGAGATAGAGGTGCAGGGATGGATTGTAGGAGGAAGGATGCCGGGGCAGTTTATGAGGGAGGAGAAATGATCATTGAAGGCCTCAGAAATAGATGCTGGGGTGTCAGCGGTAGATGAGCCGAAGATGAGGAATTTGGGCTTCAAGATTAAGGTGATTGGACCTTTTACTAAGCAAGTTGGACAGGTAGCCGGTTTTGTTGGGGTGTGCTAAGGCAATGGTATCTTGCCTTTCCAGGTGCTAGGCTGCCATGCAGCGCAGCTCCAGTTGCAGCTGGTTCATGCGCACAAGAATTATAAAGTCGCGTGACCTAGCGAAGATAATGTGCAGCTTAGCCAGCTCACGCTCTAAAAGTGACAGGCTTGAGCTGCTGGACACAGGGCGTGGATCTACACATGGGTTGGCGGTACTTAAACAGTGTAGGAGGTTTGAGTAGAGAGAGTTCACAACGGTGACGGGATTAGAGGAGAGAAAAAATGTGTCCAAATTAAGGGAACGGATTATCATTGGCACCAGGGGCCAGTTACGGGAACGGTAGAAAGTCGGGACAGGGTGAGGGGATTGCATCGGATGGGAACAGTTGAGGCAGCTGAACTTGCACCTGACAACACGATGGCTACTACCCGGGAGGTGATCAGTAATCTGGGTGGCCATATCAGGAACATCATTGGAGGATACTAGGTCCAAGATTTTTTTCCCCCTAGTAGGGCAGGAGACATGTTGGGTTCATCCACCAAGACGGACACAGGATAGGAAGGTGAAAAAAGCCGGAGGGCTAGTATAAGAGGGCCAGCAAATTGACGGAAGGTTAAAGCCACCCGCAATAATTTTTGCATTGGCAGGCTAGTCAAGAGCAGATTGAAGACATCCACGGCAGAGTCAATGTTTGCAGGCTCCAAACCCGGGGGGATGTGGACGCAGCCAAGGAGGTTCTGGCTGGATGTGTGAATAGAAAGCCATAACAAATCCCCAATAAGTAGGAGAGGGGTGGCCGATAACACTAGCAATAATAATGCATTTAACAAAGGCTAAGCAGCCCCCTTCACGCCTGGACTAGCCGGTGTTCGAGAGGATCTGGTACCCAGCTATGCGAACGAGGTCAAGAGAGGCATTATCTGACAGCCAGGATTCAGCTACTAGTATAATGTCAACATTTAAAGCAAATGCCAGAAGTAGCAGATGCGACACTTTCCTAATTATTGATCGAGCTTTATCGAGAACTAGTGGGAGGGAGTTCATTGTCGGCGTGCACAAAGCGTTGATGCCAGGTGCAGGATCATTAGGATCGCTGTGGTGATAAGAGTTGGGTCTCAGTGAGGATGGAGCATCAGTAGAAGCGGGATGGCGGACAATGTTGGATGGGGGACAGAAAATAGGCAAAGCTTTGGCATGAGGAGCCGCCGATGGCCGTGGGTGATCACTATGGTGGGTGTGCAACAGACTGGTGATATGGGCCGGAGGGGTGTCATGCGGTACAGGGGGATAAGGCACGATATGGAAAAGTGAGACGGTTACAATATCTGTCAAAGCGGAGTGGACAGGAGGGAGTGCAGGTTGTAGGGTACTAAAGGGTATGACATCGAGGGAGGAGCGATCGGTGACATAGGTCTCTGAAGGAGCATCGATATGATTAATAGAGCGATTAGCGATATGGTCACGGGTGCGGAGGGCACCGCTGAGGAAAGAAATGAGATCTTGACCGCAGGTCACCTGCCTTTTGGGCAGAATCAGTGAAGGGCAGGTAGATCGGCTTGGGGATAGGGGCATGGGATGAGTAACTGGGAGGTGGTGTGGGGTGGATGGCTGGAAGGGGCACGCAGAAGTATGGAAATGTTTGGAGGCTCATGAGGGATATGGGAGCCGGTAAGTGGGGAGGGTGGGTAGGTGGGGCGAGGAAGCGGAGTACAGGTACGAACCTGGGGTATCTGCTAGGGTACGTATGTGGTACTTTGGGATTAGAGGGGGGTTGTTGGAGGGGAACAGAGGGGAACTGCGGGAGCATACTGAGGCCGTAATATGCAGGGTTGGTGTCTGGGAGGCAGAAAGGGATATAGGGTAGCAGGGGAGACGGAGGATCGGTATGACCCGTTCGATCATAGAGAGGGTGAGACAGTGGAATTGGGCGGGGCAATGGAGGGTGCGTGGCACCGACATGGCTCTGAAGGTTACTCCTACTTATAGGGACAGTGGCGCTAGACGAAGTGGATGGTGGCCCAACTGGTTTCTTCCTGCACGGTCAGAGTGTACCCTATAAGCAAATGCGGATTGAGAGTGGGGGCTAGTAGGTGAGGTGATTAGGTAAACAATTGCGGACCTAGTAGTAGTATCAGATAGGCTCATAGGAGGATAAGGAGGGCACTTATGAGGATAACTACGAAGTGTCGCGGCTGAGCTTGCAGCAAGTGGGTAGTTTGTGTAGTCGATAGTGCGAGAGCAGTGGTTGATAATACTTGTCAACGACCCGGAGGACGGATCTGAAGTAGCACCGCCAGGGTTGATGGTTGTACCAGGGTCTCTTCTTGGCTCTAAGGCTATGATGGGGGAGGGCTCGTTTGTTACTAAAGTGGCGTGGCGCCCGGGGCCTGTGGTCGGGGGGCGAGAGCTATTGGAGGCAGAGACTACTGGAAGAGATGCCAAAAAGGGGCTTTTGCGTGGAAGTGGAGCCGAAGGTGGATAGTTAGACAAATCTAGGTAGGCAGTCTGCAGGTAGACAGGGTGAGGCGCTGGGCTCACCTCAGACTTCTTGCCAATGGGGCATTGGGCAACCTCCATGTCAGTTCCAGTGGGGTTAGTCTTCGTGGGCAAGGCAGAGTTACTTCTCAGCGGGCGAAGTATTTCCCGTTGGAGGGGAGCTTTATTGGGAAATATCTTAATGTCCTTAAACGGTAAAGTGGCGGCCATTTTTAACTTGTTGCTCATGAATTCTCTAGCTGTTAGGTCGTCCATGAAATGGAATAGCAGGAAACAGCTATGTTGCTGGGACATTTTACGTAGCCTCCTGCGATGACATCTATAGTGAGCCATATCGCACGGACTGAGTATGTTGTGCTCCGCTAGGGAAAGCGGTAAGCGGCCTGGAACGTTGAAAACCGCGGCATTCTTGGAGCTGGTAGTGCAGTGGTATATTTCAGTCGATACAAGGTCGAGGATGTGTTCCACCGGAACTAAGTTCTTGGGGATGTCGCGGCCAAAGGATTGAGGAGTGAAACCTTCGACAGAATTCCATCAATCAGCCCGACCTTGTTTCTAATTTCGATGAAACCCTGTTTGAGGCCATTTGGACGACTAGAAGTTCCGCCGTCGACGTTAACGGGGGCGACAGAGCACGTCATGGTTGTTTTTTTTTGGAGGGGGTTGGTTGTGTTTGGATTTGCCAACTTTAGCGATACGGATTCTCCGAGCACTGGATGGAGGCCGGGAGGGCATGATAAGAGAAAATGTGTGACGAAGGTAAGGAGGTAGCCGGAATTCGGTGAGCTAGAAAGACAAGCCAAAGTTCTATGCAGACCATGAGTGCACGAGGGTGCTATATGCGCGGAGGTCTAAGGGAGACCTATGAAACAATGAGATATGGAAAATGAGCTATTTAGCTCACTATATATATAACTAGGATTAAGAGACTTGGGAAGATGGGGGATAGTGAGCTAGTGGAATTTTGCTGTGTGGTATGCACAGATGCAACCCACACAGGATACTGTAGGTACTGTACTGTTGCTCGGATCAGAGCAGCAGGTTGTACGGAGAGGTATATTTTAGATATGGGATTGATGGACCGGATGGGTGGAGACAGTGGGAGAGAAGCTTCAGATGGAGCACCGGTGGATGCATGGCGAGAATAATAGAGGAGTCGGTTAGTAGGGAGTGGGATGTAGAAACGCTGGGTAGATCGTATCGTGACAAAAATCATGAAAGAATTGCTGGGTTAGTCGAGCAGAACGTTATCAAATAAAATAGAGGTAGGGAATATTCAATGCTTCCCATAACTCTAACTCGCGATAGCAACTAGCGGCTTCAAGTTGGTATGCCACCGTAGCTTACACAACGAGGTCACCATTTCGGTCAATGAGGTGATATATACTAGGGTGGAAACAGTAATAAGTCTAAACGGTGGAATTACCAAAATAAAGAAAACAAGAAAACCTGAATCTCACGTCGGAGTGACCTTAATCTTCAGTCTGTAAAGTACAGGCCTGAATACCTTTCTTTAATGGGATAGATATGGCTGTGCCCAGCCATGGGACGAAATCATAGACGTGCCGCTCATATCTGGTGGCGGTCGTGTTATACTCAAGTCAACATGACCACTCATTCTTTTTCTTAGCGGTTCGTCTTCTTTACTGGACATGAGGAACTGAGTGGATTTTTATATATAAAAGGTAACCGTGGCAGCCAAAAAGTTGTTTCCTCTTCCCTTAATGATTCATGATTTCGGTTGCGTCCGCAGTAGATAACTCGGACATCTCCTCGAGCATTTTTGAATACTTTGTGTTCTCCCCATGTTTATCCAAAACTTATAAGTTATCTCCACCTCCTCCCGTTTGGAAGAGGCAAGCCCGGTTTTGTCATTTCCTATTTTGTGGATGACAGACGCACCCACTAGGCTCTGTTGCAGCGTGAGCTTGGTGACCACAAACAACTGAAATGAATGAATCGCAGAAGTGCTCATTGATAATAGAAAAGGACGGTGTACTTTTTCACATTGACCATCACCAACCATATGGGACGGAATAAAACACATGGCCACTTCTGTAATGCAGTAATATTCCTTTGCATTGAACTTCGCCGGTATATATCATGTGGTCAGGGCTACCCAGTTCTCTGCATAGAAGTATTTGTAAGTTCTACGATGCCAGTGGTTTCTGAAAGAAGTATGACGCCTTGCTGTACGAACTTATCACCAAATGATCACCGTTTTCATCAACAACTTCTGCTGATTGGTTGCTTACCAAAACCGCTTTATCAGAGCAGGTTGAAATGACGACAGTTTTCCGGGGGTAGAATCTTTTCACTAGTGATGATATGATCGCCAACGATTGCAACTTCGTGTCTTTCATCAATGTCGTCTTTGCCTATAGGCGAGCTTCCTTAAGTTGTTCTTTCACCTGAAAAAACGTCTGCTCCGCAAGCAAACTTTTCGATGTAATATTTCGCCGAATTACCTGCAATAAAGATTCAGATGGGAAGGTCGAAAAGTTATTCAGTGGACCAAAGGTTGCTACATCCTCTGGAGGATGAATATAATTGTCTACACTGAACACAACTTCTTCATCACCATAGAGTCAGATGAACTGCCGAACGAAGGTCCCGGCCTTTTTTGTAAAAGGAGTAAATAATAAGATTACTTTTCTGGCAGCTAATGCTGTAGATGAAAAGAGAGAAGCAAATGAAGTTTTGGCACATTCCCTGGGGTAGAAATCCTTTCAAAACCACAGGCCCCAAATACAGCGGAAATTGCAGAAACTCGGAAACCCTCCACAAATCAACCTCCGTCAGGGTTCTGCACTTGCGTGGCAAATAGCAAGGAGCTCGGTCTTGCATGGCTAACAGGAGTTCACCAATCATTCATAAATGACTTGTAGCAATAAAGACGCCCTTCGACATTCCGCCCCTTCTCCGGATGCCTGGGAGAATCTTCACTAGACCAAGGTACACTGCCTGCGTACAATAGAGCGGAAGGTCATTTATCGTATCGATACGAGGAACTTCGAACGAAGATGATCCAGTATGATGTTCTCCCTGTTTTCTTGAACTGAAGTCTTCATTATTCCTAGGTCTTTCAGTGATAATGGGGAGTATCAGACGATGATTGGTACGCACTACACTTCGAGTACGTCGAAAAATGCTTGAGAATCCGTTGTGAAATTTTGCTTTTTTATCAGGAGTTTCGCGGAGGCATCCGCCATGACGTTGTGGAGCACAGTTTTGATGGGTTGACCTTTTGACCTCAAGCAAACTCCTTGGTTTAACGAAAATTCTGTGCAGAAATGGTATTTCCCAAGTACGTGTGCGTGAACAAAAGCTTTGATTTACCAAAGTACTATCTTACCAAGGACACCGGCTACCTAATCGGAAACGTGCGGCCTCAGATGGGCCACAGTTGATGGGAAGATCAGCTGAAGGGTGATGGATTATCGATATGCAGTTGCTGTTGCATTACAGCACAACTCACCGTTGTAACTTCCTCCGAGACTCTCAGCATGCACTCCTGGAGTCCAAAATGTGTATACTTCCTTCCAAGAACCTTCTTTGTTCGTGTCCACCTAAGTGTTCAAAGGAATGCATTAGGGAAATTATGTCCCAACTGACTGAGACAGCGCAAAGGAGCAGACACTCATTTACCAATGGAGTAGCCTTGGTTTGAAATTCGACGCGCAATGCACCTTGCGGTCACCGAAGGCTAGCTCGTCCCTAGATGTACCACCTGGAAAAGTCCCATGAAGATTGATAGTGAAACTACCTTATGTTTTTGAAACAACAGTTTCCTCAGCAGGAGAATTACCATCATCGCCATCAACTGGTTCAAGACACTTATCATAAGTTTGTACCGAAAAGTCTGCATCGGATATTTGTGGACGCAGTCTAGGTGGTGTCCAGCGTTATACAGAAAAAGTATACTAAGGAACGTCTAAATTTACCACTGTCTTTTGGGTCCTCGGAGCTCGTTTTCGGGGAACTAACGTTTCTAACTATGTGCCTACAAGAGTCTCTTACATGTCTTAATTTTTTAGTCCGAGGAAATCCAGGTAGTCCAGACTTTTTGGGTTTCGTCATTGAAGCCAGCTGAATAAGGTGAATTTCTCGATGAAAAGCAAAATAATATATTCATGAAGTTAAAGCGGCAGCTGCGAGCGCAGCCTTGACCGTGCAGTTCACCGGATTTCGCAAATATTTGTTTTGAATACACCTAAGTACTATTTTGGGTGAAAATGAAAAATAGGTCATAATAGTTTCCACTGGTAGTACATTCAAGTGTCATTTGAAGAAAGCATTGGCTATGCGGTTAGGAGCGTATAAAAATCTGAGAAGTTTATGGCTGTTAGGAGGATTCACCGGGGCCATCCACGGGAGAAAAATAGTACCTTTCACCATACAAAGTAAATTGAAAAGCAGCACCGAGCCACAGGATTATCCAGAGTGCCGTATTCCAAGAGTTATTCAGTATCCCTTTGGGGACACTCAAGGGATGGCCGAGTGCCTCCTCGTGCGGCCTGGGCGCTGAACTCGACCAAGGAACCGAAGCCCGCCCGACTTCTCTGGTAAACATAACCAACTTGTCATCCCGGTAATATAATGACCCAGGAAAGAGCATGGCAGAAGTTATCAGTAAGCTGCTACTCATCGATGAAACCTTACGAAAGATTTCCTCTCCGTCAAACCTCGTCGAACCCGGGGCAACCAAGCCCTCTCACAGACTTGTGTCAGTGAAGGACTTTCTCGATTCTATCGCAACCAAAGTCTACGGCCGCATTTCTAACTCCAAAAATGCCATGATCTTTATTGTTCCTGACCGCCTACACCAGCAAGTCTTTCGGCTTGACGCTTGGAATTGTATTTCCTTTGGTTGTGTCAATTTGCGGACTATAAATTACATATAAGTTCTCCAAAAAGAGTCAAGAAATGTTGCATCTATTTCTCTGGTTTGTTCGAAGGTTGTTCATTCATGCGGCAGATCCACGCTGATTTTTCCGAAATAAACGATGATCCTTTCGGAACCCTGGAGAAATGCTGCGTAAAGTCACTCAAAGTGCTGCGCAGCAGATGCACCAAGCAATCAGTACATGTGTGGCCGGCCGAGCAGTGAGCTAAGATGACGCCTTCTGACACAGAAACGTAAGCGTTATCATTTTAATCATCATCATCAGAATCATGAACCAGTTTATCAACGTCAAAGCAGCGGAATCAACTGCATCGTCGTCATCTTCTTCCTCACCAGTTCCATTACTCTCGCCGTCATCACTGCCACCAGGGGAGAAGATTTCCGTCGAGGTATCTGCTGCTGACCGTGCTACAAATGCGGAGGCGGCACCGACATTCGTCACTTAACCAACTGGAATGAAAACCGCCAATGCCAGAAACAGCTGTCTGGGACTGCCCACCAAAAAGCGGACCTAGCTGAAGCTGATGTGGCCCAGAAAGCACAAGGCGGTGTCACGGATACAATACCTGGCCAACAGAGCACCACCCTAGATAAAAGTAAACGGGACTGGATATCAACAGCAGACCGTCCACGAAGAACTCCGCCATCAAGGAAGCGGAGTTCCCTGATAGTGAACTTGCCCGAGGCACTAGAGACCAAAGCACGGGCAGGTCTGGGCCACGACATCAAGAGTCTCGGAGGTATAATAACAAGACTGTTCGACCTCGGGGCGGAGGAGACTGTGATGAAGTTACGGGTAAAATCGGCCTTCCGTATCCGCAAAGCCAATGACACTGAACACCCCTGTCTGCTGAAAGTAGTGCTAGACTTCGAGGAAGCAGCGACTGCTGTGTTATGAAGATCCCACTGTCTGACAGGCGGGGACATGCAGTTGCACCAAGATCTGGACCCCGCGGATTGTGAGAAATATAAAAAGGCACCGACTGAACGGCGTGAACGTATAGAACAAGGGAAAACTCAATTATTCAGGACTTACTGGCGCAGAAACAACGCCCTCACTCCCGGTGGGAGCTGCTGGCGCTGATGTCCCTGTCAGGCCTCCCAAGCTAGAATGCCATGAACAAACGGAGGTGGTAACAAGCCGAGGCAGCACGGTCGACCTGTTGTCTAAAGTCGGCAGTCTGCCAGACAGGGGAGGTGACCTGGTACACTTGCTGCAGTCCAACCCACCCACTATGATAGCGCTGATGGAGATGTGGCTGAGTAGCAGTGTCCTAGAAGCTGAGATGTCTCCCCCCGTCTGCCCCCTAGTGGGAGTCGACAGTACCTTTATCAGGCCGCTTGCATGCGTAGCACTGTTCATCTGATTAGACCTTCCAACACGCAGTTAGAAGCGTTTGCTGGCACACAAGGATTCGATGGAGCCAATTGAATCCGCTCCAAGCTCGGAACCAGTGACTCGAAGACTGCTGAAGCTGTCTTTCTGACACCTGCGGCCACCTTTTTAGAAATAAATTCATTTTGGAGGTGGGCGTGCGGCAGCCACTGCGTCACCCCGGGAGACTTCAGTGCCCCGCATATTGACGGGTCATTAGGCAGGACAAGGGCCGGGGCAGATCCTTGCTCTCGGGAGTGGCTGACAACAGCCCAAGAACTGGCCTCAAACCAACGTGTTCAAGAGTCAACCCGGGGGCATTATATTCATGGTTCTATCCCAGACCTGGTTATTTCTCCCGGGAGTGCAAAAGTCGATGGTGGTGGACGTCTCGCTCCACTTGGCAGCAGTGACCACATGGTACTAGAGATTTACGGGCGCGGTTGTTCTTGTCCAGCCCCCGGACCACGCGTTGGAAGTCAGGTTGGGAGCACACCATTCGAGGATGTCTTAAGAGTGGCTTTACACACCAACTGGTTTATCACGGATTTAGATGTCGACGACGATACAAACGAGGCTTGGGCGTTTGATTGTGACCCTACCGTGCACCTTATGAATACTTACTCCCCCTTCAGCCGACTTGGGCCCAAGGCGAAAGGCCCACAGTGGTTCTACCCGAAGCCCAGAGGCCTACTCGAACAACGAAATCGGACCTAACAGTTGTTCTTACATGCTGATGAGGGTTATAACTTCTATCACAGGATTAGTAACCAGTGTGCTAAACAAATACTAACAAAGCAGATGGCTTTCGAGGAGGCCCCTGAGTTTATGCCTTGCGAGCCTCCAAGCGCCTGTTTGCCTGCATCAGGCGTGGCACCACAGAGAATGTAGGTGCCCCGGCTCTGATGGAGAATAACGATGTGGTGGTAACGGAAGACAGAAAGGCCGAGACATCAGGCGAACTTCACCTGTCGGTGTATTCTGCAAAAGAAGGCGCGCCAACCCCGATGGTGAATGTCCCACAGCCTTTTTTATGCAGTGTTTTGCGGAGCCAGAAGCGAGTAACCTGATTAAATTCATCAAAAATCATAAGTCAACGGGACCAAATGGCGGGTATCCGCTGACTTTGGTGGAGTGGGCTGATCCACCACCTCCGGAGCTGACTCGGTTGTTCAACTTATGGTTGGCCCCGGTCATTCTACCTCGGGAGTCGAAAAAAGGACTGGTCGCTCTCCTGTACAAGGAAGGAACAAAATTCACCCCAGCCAATTACCGCCCAGCTAGTCACACTTCCGCAGCTGGAAAGTTCATGGGAAGGCTGGTGGAGGTTCTCATACGTAAACATCTGGAGCGCTAACAGCAACCACGTGCAGAGCAACACTGTTTACGGAGAAGCAGATCATGTCAGTCAAACCTGTTGACGACCCGTGAAAGTTGGTTGAAAGCCAAGGCCGAGGGACATGCCAAAAAGGTCATCTCTATGGACTTTAGTAAGGCGTCTGACGTAGTTTCTTACATTAGGAGGATCTCAATGATTTAGGTAATTGGTCGGCCAACTAGGGTCTACCCATGACAGTGAAAAAATACTTGAGCATGAGTACTGGTAGGCCCAATGACTCTTGCGTCTACTGCTTTGGGAGTATCGTAGTCCTCCGCACGCAAGAGGAAAATGACTTCGAAGTTGTTGTCACCGACAACCTGAGAACAAAAGCACTCACTAAGCGGGTCTTGGGCTTAGCTTGGAGGATTCTTGGTTCAGTTCGCCGTTCACTTAATTTTCTACTCCTGAACACCTTCCGACGGCAGTATACCTCACACGTCCTTCCTTACTTCAAATACGGCGGTTCGGCCATCTATCTCTGCACGGCGGTGGAAGTAGCCAAACTGAAACCAGTGCAACGAGCTACCACGCTCCTAGCAGGACTAAGTGAGTTCAGCTATGGGGAACACTTGGAATTCTATAGGTTGTTCCCAATTGCCTTCAGACGCTTTTGAGGTGACCTCACCTGTACCGGGCAAATAATCCATGGTGATTGGCGCTGGGGCCTGCTGTCGGGATTCCCACACAGGAATAATGACAATACCCGGGGACAAGCGCTGGGGCTTCGTCGAGTGCATTCCACCGGCGCACTGGTCATCTATGGACTGTCAAGGAGAGTGAACAATTTGTGGAAGACCACCGACCAAAGCGGAGGAAGAGTAAACCGAGACACTGTTCAAGAGAAAACTGGATCACACTGCGAAGGATTATTGTCAGAGCACCATCACTTAGCCAAGTCAGTAGAGCACGATATAATGGGGCTCATACGGAGTGACCTCCTACAGCTTTTTACCTGAAGACAGACTGAAGACTGATTAAACATAACATGCTCAAAGCATGCAACATGGCTGATCATAGGTGCATTTTCACCAGGCTGCGCAAAACTCCCAGCCTCTTAATTTTCCCCTACTGTTTCAGTTTATGTATGACTTAACAGCCAGAGAGTTTGCTAACAACAAACAGACAGTAGCCGCCTGTTCGCCCCAAGAGGATATTAGGATGTTTCCTGACAAAACACCTCTTCGAAGGGCCGTATTTTGGTCGTATAAAAGCATCTTCGATTTACTCATTCATACTGGTCCAACTGGCCTTGGAGTAAAAGCCGATCAATGCCACGTAGGCTGTACGCCACCAACTGACCCATCACCTTGTGCCGTCTGCTCTCACACTATTGACCTAGACAGGACAAACTCTTACTATCGGTCCCGCCTCTGCATAAAAGCCCTCTTATAGCATTCCTGCCAGTAGCTTTCACCTCTAGCTGCTTCTGCGCCCCGAATACTTGTTCGAAAAGACGTTATACCTCGGCATCCACCTCACAACCCCCAGCGTATCCCCAGAAGCCAAAAAATGATACCAGTTCAACCCCAACCCCTGCGTTGCTAATCCCCTCTTGTCCCTTTTGCTTCTACTGTGAGTTTCCAACGGTCGCCCTCGCCCCAACGACTCTGCTTACTACACAGTCGGCAAGCTTTCTGACCTGCCATGTCTCAGATCTCCATGCCGGGCTCCTTCGGAACCTCCTGCGAGCATGCCGGGAACCTCACCCGGGTCCGTGCCGGCTACTTCCCACTTCATCTGGTCCTTTGAGGCTCCTTGAAATCCCAGTCTCCTCACTCAGGGGGATATGCAATTGCGCTGTTCTACAGCTCAATCCGACACCACAACATCTGAGTGCCTCCGCGGCCGTCCTAGCTGTTCTCGTGGCATTCATCCTCAACTTTTCTTTCCTTACCCCCGCTTCCTCTCCCTCCTCATGACTAAATTCAACGATTGAACCACCCATACGTCTCGTCAACTCACTTCCCTTCATTTCCCTCTGACCACAACCCCGTAAATGACGGTCTCGGTATGCCACGGTAGCGTCCCCAACTGTTCACCTCTTCCCGCCCCCTCCCGAACGACCATGTGAAATTCCTACCGATAGTTTCAGGTTTGGAGCTTTGTCTCATCTCTTCGCCCCTTGTATGCCTCCACCTCACACGAAGGTCCTTGTACCTCTCATGAGCCTCCAGCCCTTTCCACCAATGGCCACTCCTATCCCTGCCCCTAACTCCAACCATCCTCACGTATCTCGCCTACATCCATTCAACTCTATGCCCTCCTCTTAATTTACTGGCTCTGCCAAACAGGTAACTTATTTGCTGTCTAACAATCCTTTTTATCCTGGCCGAAGCCCATCACACTCCTGGCCCTACAACAAACCACCCTCCAGCCCACATCAGCCGTCGCTTGCATGCCCGCATCATACATCACCCACAACGACCTTCGGAGACTCACACTATAACTTACATGCGTGTAATTCCTTCCTAGCCGTTGTCATATACTTGTATTGTTGAGACTATGCTCTTTATTTTATTGACTCTGGAACAAGTACAGCAAGCAATAATCACTACACTTCAACGTTTGTTTATATTTTGCTCACGTGAATTGGCACAATTTTGATTCAAATTTGGACTGCCGTGACGGTGGTACCTGACATTGGCATTTGTTGAGATCTGGTCCTCGTTGTTAGACGTTGTGGCCGTACAGTTGAGGTTTGTACATATTTGTATGCGGATAACTTGTTAATCCAGTACTGTAGAAACTGCGAATCAATCTTGTTCTGGTTTTGGGATACGTTTTGAATTGGCTAAGCGTTGCTCACAGTCGTAATTACCGTTACAGTACTGAACTTGGAATCAATGGAATGAAATCAATCAGAAATGCCAAGAAGAGGACAAAGACAAACTGAAGCTGGACAGGAAGTAACCCGGCACGTCCCTGGGGTATTTTTGGGTGATACTGATTCCTTAGACATTGCTAGGTCTACTAGTCCTGTCAGTGCAATTCCATGTTCTTCAGCTAGTGGTGTAGAATTGAAATTGACGATATCTATTGACTGAGAACAGTTGAATTAGAAACCTATCTTAGGCAGGCTAGGGAAGAAGCGGAATCTACCAGGAACGATCAATTCCAGAGACGGGAGCGAGAGGTGACTCTGGAGACTACAGAGCATACAGCTATTCAGCCTAGCAGTTCCGTGGAGCGAGTAAAATCGACCTGTACCAGTGTAACCCATGCTATTGGCTTACCAAGAGTGGGATTTTCCCCATTATACGGGAGCGCAGAACAGTACTGTAAGTTCGGTAAACAGTACGGGAACTTTGTGGAAAGGAGAATATCCGATCCAGAACAGAGATTCTTGTATTTACTGCTCTACTGTCCTGGAAGGGCCAAGGAAGCAATCGACGGGTTCTCGATGCTAGAGCCCGATGAAGGTTACACTCGGGCACGTGAAATTCTGAAAATCCTATTTGGGCAAATATTTAAGTCCCCCGGAATTTGATCGATGGTGTGCTATCAGAGACGAAACGTACCAAGGGCGAGTCGGGCACTCTAGCCAGCCTGGTGATAAAAATGCAGAACTGAAGCATCGCACCGAATCACCTAAATTACCGATCAGACCTGAACGCACTGCACACATTGGAGACCATAGTGCGCAGTCTACCCACAGAGCTACAGGGCAGATGGGCCGAGGACGCCGAAGGGATCAGTAGATTTGGGCGAGAAACCACGTTTGAAGACCTTACGCAGTTTATAGACCGTCATACCCGAATAGCGAACAGTCGTTTCGGTCAACTTGTGCTGGAGACGAGCAAATAACCTATGATTACGACGACGCAAATCTGAACGAGGGAACCAAGTAGAAGCCAACCATGGGCAAACACACAAGCATTATCTCGCGAAGATGAAAACTTGCCGGTGTGTAAAGTTTGTGGGGCGCCTCATCGCCCATCGGAATGCCCTCGCTTCCGCAACGCGGACGTCGACGAACGATGGGAAATGGCTAAGAGACTGTGCGCTTGCTTCGTCTGTCTTGACGATTCACGTCGAGCAGCGATGTGCCGAACGAAACCCAGTCGTGGTCAGAATGGATGCCATGGGAAGCGACATTACCTACAACACAAATGCCTGACTTTGAATGCCAAAAAAACCCCGGAGCCAAGTGTAGTCCGCTCACTGTTTCGCTCCACTAAAAAAACCCATTCCCCTGAGAGCAATAGCAGTTGGCATAGAAACCCCATTTGTGGTTATAAGAGCGTTTGCCTTCGTAGATAGCGGCTCGGATACCACGCTAGTACGAAAGGAGTTTGCAGAGAGATATGAGGTCAGAGGGATTCAATCTCCGTCAGCAGGGAGCACAGTGAGTGGCACCGAAGTCATCCAGTCGACCAAACTGCACTTACAACTCGTTTCCTTGGTCAACAATGATAGAGCAGAAACCCTAGAAGCATTCACCATAAAGGATCTGCCGATGAGAGCACCTCTGTCAGTCAATCGATTCTGACTCAGTGGCCGCATCTCGACGGGGTTACGATTGAGGAGTGGCTGAATAACGAAATTGGTCTGCTGATCGGTTGTGATGTACCGGAAGCGCATTGGGTCCTGGATCAAAGAGTAGGAAGCCGCAAAGCACCCTACGCAGTACGCACTATATTCGGCTGAACTTTATATGGTAGTACAGATGAAAGATGAGGCAAACAAATCCAAATAAACTGCACTTCGTTGGAAACGGCGACCATTGCACAGGCATTCCAACAGCTGCATAACGCCGAGTTTGCCGACCTGGCCATTTATAGAGATGCCCCATCACGAGAAGATAGGTCGGCCTTGAAAATGGTGGTCAAGAAAGCAGAATGTGTAATAAATCGTTCCGAGGTTCCTGTCCTGTGGAGACCTAACTTGGAACCTATGCCAGACAGCCGAGAAATGGCTCTGGAAAGGATATGCTTCCTCAAAACCAGGCTAATTCGAAAACCACAATTAAGGATAGAATATACGCGAGCCATGCAACATAACATCGGCTTGGGTTATATAGAAAGAGTGGATACAGCGGTGATCAGCGCGAATTTGAGGTGGTACTTAACTCATCACCCGGTCGTGAACCCGATGAAACCGGGGAAGGTCGGGGTGGTTGTCGACTGTGCCGCGAAATGTCAGGGTGTGTCATTCAAGGACCATATACGACAGAGTCCAGACTAGAAAACACAATTGGTCAAGGTTTTATGTCGTTTTTGGCTAGGAAAAGTGGTCGTCTCTGCGGACTTACGTGAAACGTTTCTACAAGTGAAGATGCCCGTTGAAGTTAGGGTCGCCTTTCGTCTTCTCTGGTGGCCTGAAAACGACGCAAATCGCGCACCTGACGAGTACAGACTGATTATGCCTCCTTTTGGGACTGAATCATTCCCAGTCCGTGCTAATTTTGCCCTCCGGGAACCCCTAAAGAGTTTTGGTGGCACCAGCGATTTGCTAGGAAGAGCAGTGGACCATTTCTACGTGGAAAATTTTCTGTGCTCCTTTGACGACCCAAATACTGCTATTCTATATATGACCGAACTGATCGCCTCTCCAAAGACCAGGGGATTCAGCCTCACTAAATGGACATCAAGCAGCCAGGAGGTGCTCAGCGTTATCCCAAAGTCCGAGAAAACGGAGTGTACGAGAGAGCTTTTGGGATCCTCTTCACAAGCGGGGCGCACGCTTGGTCTTCAGTGGAAACCCAGAGGCGACGAATTCATATTCACTATGGACCTACCCAAACGACCAGTCATGCGGATGGGAATTCTATCATCAGTTTCAAGCCTCTATGATCCCCTAGGTTTCTTTTTGCCACGGTTGTTGCCGGGAAGGTTCCTGCTGCGATTGCTGTGCCAGAGAAGGAAGGGTTGGACGAACCTCTCCAGGATGACGACGATGAGTGATGGCGCGACTGGCTGCACAGCCTGGAACAAATTGGTGAGACAAAAATACAAAGATGCTTTACAGGAATCAAGTGCACAAATGACGCCCAACCCTACTTATTTTTTGATGCATCAGAAATAGGCTACGAGATAGTTGCCTACGGCTGCTGGGTTGACGAGAATGATGAGCTGCACAGCCAGATACTAATCGCAAAGGCGAGATTGGCTCCACTGAAAACGGTGTCCATTCCGAGGCTGGAACTGACTGCAGCAGCACTGGCCGTGAAAGCCGCGACGCTGATTAAGAGATTCTTCGATCGGATAAACTGGGAACCAAACTTTTGGACGGACCCAACCAGGGTACTACATCATTTAAACAACATTATTACCCGCTTTAACACTTTCGTGGCCAACACACCCACTATAATCCACGAGTCGACTAGGACCGACCAATGGCACTATGTACAATCCACCAGTAACCCAGCCGACTTCTGCTCAAGGGGCCTGAAAACATCAGAGAGGTTACGGATGTGGACAAAGGGACCGGACCTCCTAACTGCAACTAAAGAGATGTGACCAACGCTACTAATACCTAAGCCTGGTGATGGCGATATCGAAGCCAAAAGACTGATATTGGTTACAAACGTTACGAGAAGCGTAAGCCTAATAGAAAAACTGTGCCACCTTCCCGACTGGACAAAAATGTTAAGAGCCGTAGTCTGGTGGACAAGATACAAGATACTCTTATTGATTATGAAAGGCGCACGACCACAGAACACATGAAATGCGGGGACGATACTACCGGGCGAGCTGAACCAAGCCGAACTCGACGTTCTACGCCTACTGCACCCAGACTCTTTCCCGCTCAAGGCCCACGAGCTAGCCAGGATAGACGATGATACCAAATGAAGCTGAATTTATTTATTTATTCCTCATGCATTCTCCTGTAGGACCCAACCCTTCACACCTTCTTTGAAACATATTTGTGTCCAGTTTCATACGGTGCTCACGACTTACTATGGAGTTAGTTGTCCAAACCTTAGTTTATCACATGACACGACATTGTTTGTGAAACAGCAAAAACTCTTGAACAAGCACTAACTGGCCGTTTGTAGAAACTTCTCTTTCTCCGTGACCTATTTGTATTATTATTCAACCTGTGTCCAAGTGGATATAAGTTGTGAGTTGAACGTAATTCTGATGTGATGACACCACAAGTTGAGCCCCTGATGTTCGAGTACCCTGTAGCCATCTCTATGTTTTATCACGAATGCTCAGTCTTCATCTTACCACGTACTTTACTTTTGTTTGAGCAGCCTGTTCCTCCACATTCTGTCATCGGTCTACGCGTCCCGGTCACACTGGAGCGCTTTTTTATATACAGATAACGTCGTATCATTCTCAGAAGAAACTCTAAGACGTCGAGAGATGGAGCATAACCTCAAGAAACCTGCAAGTGTGTCTGTGACTGGCTAACGATAGACGAAGTCCATAGCGACCTGCATATGCACTGACTTAGGGCCAGGGTAGGCTAAGGCGGATCAGTACCCCTATTTAGTCCTTGGATGTTGACCGTTTCATGAGAGGATTTGGTGGGCTATGTAACGTACATGCGTGTAATTCCTTCCTAGCCGTTGTCATATACTTGTATTGTTGAGACTATGCTCTTTATTTTATTGACTCTGGAACAAGTACAGCAAGCAATAATCACTACACTTCAACGTTTGTTTATATTTTGCTCACGTGAATTGGCACAATTTTGATTCAAATTTGGACTGCCGTGACGGTGGTACCTGACATTGGCATTTGTTGAGATCTGGTCCTCGTTGTTAGACGTTGTGGCCGTACAGTTGAGGTTTGTACATATTTGTATGCGGATAACTTGTTAATCCAGTACTGTAGAAACTGCGAATCAATCTTGTTCTGGTTTTGGGATACGTTTTGAATTGGCTAAGCGTTGCTCACGGTCGTAATAACCGTTACACATACTGATGAACTGCCTGTTTATTGTCCCCAGTCCAGCATCGCCTACCCTTCCACTTCTGATGACCGGTCCTCCCCTTTGCGACCCAGCGCCTATTGCCATAGCAATCCTAATAGTCATGTATCTGGCTTCAGCTCTTTGCGCGGCCAGACACCGAATTCTTTGCTGTTAGTCCTTATAAACTCTCGGTCACTTATTCGGAAATTGTCGCATCCGCCGTCCCTGGCACTTTCCTCAAACCTTAACACAGTAGTAGTAACTTATTCCTGGCTCTCCGAAGATACCTCACTTGACCCTGTTTGCTCCGCTGGGCATCAGTGCTTCTCAAACACTCACCGGACCAGGTCCAGTGGTGGCTGCTTGGTCCTTGACAAATGCGCTACCCAGGCTAGCGTTACTGACCACCACCCTCTCCTGCTTATTGAGGATACACTATGCCCACCTATCTACACCTCCGCCTGAACCTTCTCCTCGGCTGCGTCTACTTCCCTCCCGGTCGAGAGCTGTCTAAACCAGGCCCTGTCGTGGATAACTTTCACGCTGCTCTTGGCCATCCTGCCAATGCAAAACAGAGTCCTCGTGACTTCAACCTTCTCCTTATCCGCTAGTCACACTAGAAGAAAGACCGTAGAGAGCGAGCAACTGTTTTCGAAGAATCCTATACGTGCCCTTACAATGCATATGGGTGAGGTCACATTGGAATGCGTGATCCAGTGACCAGGTCAAGGGTCACTGTTGTTAAGTTAGGAAAAAGTGGGTCGGTGGGAAGTGGTGTTTCCATCGTGTGCTTGTAGTAGTGACAGTTACACTCCCACCGTTAAGGGTGGTGATCGATAGTGGACTTTTGAGGCTCGGTCTGTGATTCGTGGTTTACTGTTTTGGCCAGGGCGGCTGGAAAGCCTGGACTGGTCGCTTTTGTGCACATGGATCAGGACTTAGCAGGCGATTGCCTTTCACCGTGGCCAAGGGTCGAAGTCCGACTGCCTTCGATCAATTGGGTGGAACTCAGTACTCGACGCTGAAAGCTTTTTCAGGGTCAATCGTGTGGCCACTCTCCATCAAGTGACCTAGAATCGAACTGGTAATCACACCGGTTTAACCCTGACTTAACAATCTTTTGCGGTGTTCCTTATTGTGCTGAGACAAACTCCTAGCCATGCGACCTACGTGAGATGCACCACTATCCCACCCGAACGAGTAGATGATCGTGGAGGGGGTAAGCCTAGGCAGCTTACCTTTTACCTGCATGCGGATCACTGGAGGGGTGAAGAATGTAGTTCTCAGTCTAGCGGCTGAAAAAGTTAAGTTCACAGCCGCCCTAAGTGTTTTTGTCAACCGCTTGGCATGCGTATCCACCTTGAACGATACTTTCGAAACCGTTCCTTCTTCGATAAGCAGGGGAACCGCTTCGCTAGTAACTTCAGTTCTATGTTCTTTTGAATAAACTCTTCGGGGTAGCCATTCTCTCTCAAAAATTACCGAAAGAAACTAAATTGATCTTGCGAGGTCTCCGTAGAGAAAAGTTTTCGGGACCCTTGACGGTAGGAGTGAAACTGTCACTAATACAAGCACACGATGGAAACACCACTTCCCACCGACCCACTTTTTCCTAACTCCACAACATTAACCCTTAACCCGGTCACTGGATCACGCATTCCAATGTAACCTCACCCATACGCATTGTAAGGGCACGTATAAGATTCTTCAGAAACGGTTGTTTGCTATCCAGTTACTAAAGCGACCACGACAAGCGGAATATTCAGACTATTCAAATATGCTGGTCCTCTTATTTTAGCCTTTCTGCTCCCTCCACCTTCCTTTTCTGTGTCCGTCTTGGCGGGTGGAGCCAACAAATCTCTAGCCGTTCAATGGGAAACGTCTTCTTTGACCAAGTATTCTCCATCGGTTTCCTAGTATCACTACAGTGTAGTTGCCACAGTAATGTCTCGGGTGAATTCAGTTGCTTCAGCTGTTCTCATTCGAATCAACCCTTTTCTCCGGTCCCGACTTCTTATCGTTTATGTAACTGGCCTTTCATATCAACGATAATCCTTTCCCTTAATTGGGACCTTTTTTTCTTTCCACCGATTCTCTCATTGTTGTCAACTTTGTCTACTTTATTTTCTTACACTGCATAGATGCCGCTTACCCATATGCCTATTCACGCCCCATTTCCCGCAGTTCCCCCTGTTACTTTTAGAGTAGAAGCTGGCTAAGCTGCAAGTTGCATTTGCTAGGTGACCCGACTTCACAATTCGTCTGAGCATCAACTAGTTGGGACTAAAGCTTTGTCGTGTGACCGAATCGCGTATAAGAACGCAAAAGGCCACGGCCTTAGCTCACCCCAACAAAACTGACTACCCGTCGTATCTGCTTGGCAAAAGGTTCAACCGCTCCATTCTTGCCTCACCCAAATTCCTCTTCTGCGGATCATTCACCGCTAATTCCCCGGCGTCTGTTTCTGAGGCCTCCAATGGTTGCTTCCCTTCCTCTCAGCACCTGCCTCGGTATCCTTCCTCCTGCCATTTATTCCAGCATCTCAGCCTCCTTTTCATCGGTTCCGTTCACCCATCCAGACAGTAAAAAATTAGTCTCCTCCAACAAACTTCTCCAAAACCGCACCCGAATGGCCTCCCACCGGCCCTTCCCCGTTTTGGTGGTCCTGATGTTCCTTTGATGTTACCTGTTTTATGCAAAACCTCCACGGTCCAAAGCTTTGTCCCTCTCAATGGAAAACATCTGCCATCACTCGACGCTTCGAAAGGGGCGCCCTACATGACCCGAATGACTATCTACCCATCACCATACCCCAGTAACCTGCTAAATCTCAGAAAAAATTACCAAAATATATTGCTTGGTATCTCTTATATAACGACCTTCTGCATCCCGGTCAGTGTGGTTTTCTGATCACCCGCTCTTGCTCTTCCTGACATCTAGAGTCCCTTTTAGTTCTGCCACCTGCAACTGACAACGGCTACTGTGCCATCGTCTTGTACCCCAACATGTCTGAGGATTTCGACCGTATTCTCCATATGCGCCCGATAGCCGAAATCGGACCTATTGGTAAAACGGATCCTCTCCTCTCTTGGTTCTACTCATATTTCTCTCAAGGATCACGAACTGTGTTGGCTGAGGGCTTCTTATCCCCTGCCGAACCAATTACTAGTGAGGTCATACAAAGCAGTGTCTTGGTACCATTGCTGTTCGTCATTTTTATCAGCGACATTTTTTCTTCTACCTGCCAATGCCCCTCATTCCCTTTTGCCGATGATATGAAAGTAGTTTCTCCTTCCGCCCTAATGACCTTTCAGCGACCCTACACGATATCTTTGGGGACTTATCTCTTCTCCAAACCCGCTGCCTTTCGTGAATCTTGGAACTCTCTGCAGAGGAAAGCCTTTTCCTACCTTCCAAACGCACCACACCGCTCGGTCAAATTATTCTGGAAGGCCCTTTTATCCCCAAAATCCTCAATGTTATTGATCTTGGCATGCTTCACTCCCTTTCCTTTGGTTTCTGGGAACAGGCATCTTTCCAAATCACTAAAGCTAAGTAAACCGAAAACCTGATACATCGATGTTTCTTACTACCGGCCAGTCGCCCTCAGTATGCTTCTCACATGTGAGACCGTTTCTGGAATAGTGCCCGATTACCTCCAGCCTCTGGCCACCTTCTTTTGTTATATCTCTGGAGAATGTTCAGCTTACTCTCAGCTAAAAGCTCCTTGGAGTAACCCTAACATTCCTTAAGTGCTGTAGGCTCCTACAAGTCGAGCCTCCATGCATTAGCCACATCACGCTCAACTGAGGCTTTCTCTTTAGGCTAATCCACAACCAACTTTACTCTCCCCTTCACATCTTATTTGCTACCCCCTGCTCCTATCTCCTTCTTCACCGTATCTTCTTCCTCCCAGCCCTTCAACATAATTGCAATCTGAGGTCCCGTTTCCTCCTGTCAGCCCATTCCAAAATGTGGAACCAGCTTCCTCTCAGTGCAAGCATTGTCTCTCCATTTGGTTCTTTTTAAGTAGCAGTTCCCATTTACTTAATTGTCCTCAATGATACGTTGCTAGCCACTGAGCACGTCTCTAACTGTCTAGCCCTTGGAAGAGGCGTCACGGGGTTACCTCACTACCTCCGCTGCACGAGCCATTACCTATGTTCCACGCCTAAACCTTTTCTTCACCCCAGTACCACGAACCATGATCATTGCCGTCCCTGATCCGCAGTGGATTTACCTCCAACCTTCGGTGCAATAACTCTATTCACAACCCCTATTCGTTTGTGTATCCATCCTGACTCTACTTGTCGTTTTCTACCTTGGGTTATTAAGTTCACCCCATCACAGTTCCCCACTGCCTATGCTCATGCTAATAATGTAGGTTGTGGCCAAACGCACCTCCCGCTATTTCTCGACCGGGCCCACCGCGTGGATAAGTTTTTGTTTCGTCTTTTAACCTTTTCTTACCGCAAACTGCTGATCCTCAGCTGAGGCATGCCTGGACCTCGTTTTTATTTCATTCCCCTTTGCAGTGGTTCTCAATGATCTTCGATTGCTCTTGGCACTGTACCGATCACCCTCTGCAAGGTGAGTCCGGTCAGTAATGCCTTACGGTCACATACCGATAACTGTTCCTGTTGGTTCTGC
Source organism: Fasciola hepatica (assembly GCA_948099385.1). Classification (NCBI taxonomy): domain Eukaryota; kingdom Metazoa; phylum Platyhelminthes; class Trematoda; order Plagiorchiida; family Fasciolidae; genus Fasciola; species Fasciola hepatica. The sequence continues at coordinate 2,588,844 of CANUEZ040000097.1, forward strand.
CGTTCGGGGTATCCCCCAACCTGGCCAGTTGGTTCTGGATCATACGGCTTCATCGTGGCTACGCCACCCAACCGTTTAAAAATCGATGCTCACTCGTGCTAAATGCAGAAAATAAGGACGTGGTCAGATCTACTACTTGGCCAGCGCATAGCAAGCGTGCGGGCCGTCTGCAAAGTTGTGCGAGCGCAACCAGGTTGGCAGATCAAGCCCCATGCCACTGGAAAAGACTTTTGGGTTGGGTGTCCGACTCACGACCAGACACCCACACACAGGCACTGTTTGTGTACTGATGAACGTCATTTATGGACTCGTATTACTGCTGCTAAAATGCCATTTACTACGTGTCCTCAAACGACTGCTTTTCTTCCGGCGAGCCCGCTCCTAATTTCGGCGTGATAACCCGCATTTTCAAGCCCAGCATACTTCACCATTCATTTTACATACTAAATGACGTGTAGCTTTCATCACCACCTACAAAACTCTCTTCTCCTTCGCACATTATGATTGCCTATATAAATACTCATCAATCTCTTATGCTTGTGTCCCCCGCGTTTTGCGTCTAAATACTCTTACGCACCCTCCATAAACTTGTCTATTCCCCATGTCAAAACTCGCCGCCACTACTCATTCGCCGGCATATTTGTTGTTGCTATTTGTTTCCTCGCCGCAATCACCAAATGATGTTCCTCGTTGAAATATATTCCACAGTCTTCAAGCAGCCAGTAATGTGAGAATCGATTATTTGTACTCTCGATCAGCCCAACTGTTCGCCAGCACAGTGCCCTTCCATTGCATCACACTGATCCTGCAGTGTACAAAAACTTCACTACATTTGTGCACCTCAGAGATGGTTATAACACAGTCTCATCTGTGTAACCATCTGGAGACCCCGTCTAAACGGTCATCAGAAGTCATTCCCTTAGGGTTTACCCACATTAGCATCAAATATACGTGCGATTTGCTCATGCAATCAATATTCAACGCATCCCAGATAGATTCATCGCCATCTATCACCTTCATGTTGATTTTGACGTGTCATTGTCCATCTGTCATACGGTAAAAATCAGCTGTTCGCTTGCCCGGCCTCCGCTGGCTTTTTTATTACTTTGACAGTCTCTCTTTCCCTCAAGTTGTGCCATTCGTTTGACTCATTTAATATATGAGCAACTTCGTAAGTGACCAGCACCCATATTCTGCCACTATTTCAGATGCTCGAATGATCTTACGCTGTAGCTGTTTTACACTCCAGCCCTCCCAGTTATAAGTCACGCAGCTTTATTCGCTTGTAATTACCGCGTGGTGCACCTAATACAATGCTCATTAACCGCTGTGCAATTACCTTCCATCCACTCTGTCGCCTCTCCTGCGAACTATCTACCTTTGTAATCGCGGTAGCTATGCGCACCTCATGTTGATTTATCTTCCATTCTCACACTAACGTTTCACGGCCAACCAAAAATAAACAAACGATTCACTTCACGCTGCCTGTTTTCCTCCAGCCTTCCCCTCATCACCACATTGGTGCTCTCCTTATCCCTCCAGGGGTGTCACCCGCTTGCTTCACAACTGTCTCCGCCAGTACTTAACCACCGATTTCCGCTGCCATTTTCGCCGACTGTTCCATTTTATTCTAAATCCGATGTCCCGTTCCCGTTTCTGAAGTCAGTCTCACTGGTCTCGTAGCTGCCGCTTTACCGTTGCCGTGTCATCCGTCTGTCAAAACGGTCATCAGGTCACTCATCTATCCTCTACCCCGTCGTCGCTTCTGCACGCTATTTGCCCCTGCGATTACCATATAACGCACTTCGTCTTGATTCACTACCATAATTCTATATCGTTGCTGTTACTCTGTAACATACCTTTATTGAAGCAAATAATTCGCTGAACGCTTGCAGGCTTTCCTCTGGCTGTTTCTTCCATCACCGCTCTTGAAATCTTTCTCTTTATTCATTGGATTTGTTGGTCTTTCCTCTTGTAATTGATCACCTCGGCATCTCACCATCAAATTTTGCCACCATACTGGCCGTTGATTCGTGGCACTTTATCTCTGAAGATCCAGTTTTGCCCGTCGTCAGGTTTCTATTCATGTACTTTTCACACCCTGCAGCGTGCATATGACTCTTTGAATTCCCTTCAGCAAGCTCTTCCGTTTTTCCTTTTTAACAAATATCCCTCAATTTTTCTGGAATTCCTTACGCTATAATTTCCAGTACTATTTGCGCACATAATCCCCTTTCTAGCCGACTTAAACCACCATTAGCCGAATTGTTCACTTGACCTTGACCTTCAAAGTTGCCAGGTATAACTACCGTTTAAGTCCACTTGAATTATCTCAATAATACAGTGTGCATGCACGTTGCACCCTTTTGAAAATTCCGTTTTTTTACATTACTTGAATCATCTCATTACGCACTCTAGCATGCTCCGTGCGTGTCCAAAATATATCACTATCAATACATGATTACTAATTGATATGGATCCGGATTCGGGGTTTCATTCAAGGATCGCATTCATTCTTAAGGAGCCGCGGCATTCCGTGACAGACTGTCTACCTGACACTGACAGCCAGAAGTTTACCTTTTAAGACGTTAAGGCAGTTCCAGTAGGCCTGTTCAAGACATAAGTGTTCTCCGCATAAATTGAAGGCCTTCAAGAACTATTGACCACATTTCTGGTGATAACAGCTGTGACGCACTTCACACCTTATTCCTTAATCTACCGTATGAGAGCATTCGGTATTCCCACGCCCAGTCGACCAAGGATGTCAAGCAAAAAGAATGATAGTTATTGGCACACGCCTTTTAACTGGCCACAAGCAAGTTCAGGACGATGATCTGTTTCCACTCTCCAGGTAGTCGTCCAGCCAGAACTGACGAGGTAAAGAGCCTTCAGAACGGCGGAGTCATTTTTCCAGCTGGCTTTTTTGTTGCCATGAGATGAACACCACCCGATTCTAGAGAATGATGAGTTTTGAATGAGCTTAGAGTTTCTGCTATCTGCTTCTCGTGGAACACTGAAAAAAGCACGATAGGGGCACTGATTTGCACCGCTGAAGGTTGCACACTTTATGGTGCATAATTAGATTCGTGGTATCCCGTAAAACTATCTGCCTTGCAATCATCCACCGCGACCAGTGAAATATCCTACGCCAACTCCGGGATGCCGGTTATAATCCGTGTCCCACTTCCTAGATAAGCAATCAGACGTTGCGGAGCAAACATGGTGTCAACAGCAAGCCTCTCTTCAAATGCATACCACCTTGGGCGCTTGAGTTTGGAGCACTGATTGCAATAACTCGTTTACGCCGATATCCGTCCAGGGGCACAAACGTGTTGCGAAGCTCGACTTTCGCGCCGAAGTACATTTTCAGGCTCTCGGCCAGGAAAATGAGGCCCCATTGTGTGTTGACTATGTGCTATGTGCTATGTGCTAATACCCGGCTCGAATGGAATACCACATCCTTTATAGGTTCTTAGGTCCGGTTGATGTCATATGGGCCATATGGGTCATACTGGCACAGGAGATTGGATGCTGCGGACATGCGTACTTCACCAGAGGGCACGCGCCAAAATATTTGGCTCATCCTCTTCTCCAAGATCCGCTTGCACCCCCCGTCGCCAGCTTATAACTATAACCCAGTGGTCCTCGCCCCCAAGAGGTGGCTTGAGCAATGTCCCTTTGAAATCAGTGCTTCTGGCAGGTTAGGTTGTCGCCAACATCCCGATGTCCAGGGCCGTGAATCTAGCCGGAGCCCTGCCTCACCAGCTACACACACGACATGGGCAGCACACGGTTACCATCAGTAAAACAAATTCCATTCAAATAGCTGGGCCTAGTGATAATTCGAGGCTCTAAACAACCCAAGAAGCGATAATATGAGGGAGGTAAAAGAAACACAGCCACGCGAGAAACCAGGAGCAATGGACAGTAGCTTTCAGAGGATCTGGACCGCGCGGAGAATAAAAATGGTCCACTTAGCAAGCAGCAGGACGGAACCGTGCAGCAGTTTCGTCGCAGCATAACCAGTAAACTAGAAAAAGTTTGCCATCAAAAGTTAACAGATTGGTTGTAAAGGCTTGAATTAGACAGTGATCGCAGTATTAAAGGGAGCTGCTGACAAATAAGGGAAATCTGCGGGACACATGAGGGCAAGAGCCAACATGAATGGACGAACCCGGCACAAGACTTATTAAAGCCTTTGACGAGTACTGATCGGTGGTGATGTGCAGCGACAGAAAAGCTGGGGTTGCGAGTTCGAGCCCCCGGTCGGCAGCGAGAATGAAAAACTCAGGAAGACTGTATGACAGTGTAGACGTAGACCCTTGGGGTAACAAAGTAGTGAATAAATACGTGAATTGTTATAATAATAATAATGGTTTATTTCGGATAACCCAGATGCAGGCTGCAATGAAAAATCGAACAAAACAGTTTAAAGCCGAATGAAAGTTACAGAATGGTTGGAAAATTTTATGAGCGCGATTGAATGTAAGAGAAAGCATTCAAGTCAGTTGTTGCGGTACCGCCCGGCGAATTCAAACTCCAGTTCAAGTGGTCAATCCGGCTGAAGGTAGGTGTAGTTATTCTGCCAAGGTGTGAAGTGGGTGGGGAATGGCAAAGAATCGCACGACTCCTACGGAAGGAAGACTGTCCTGTAGGAGAACCAAACTAGATTGACGGATACATGGATATCGTGAAAAAGAAACATTCCTGAAGGAGACGTTATCAAGTGATGAGGCTTTGCAATGTATGGGAAGGGTTAGGATATAAAATTAGACGATGAAAAATGGTGGCATAACACATAAAGAACAAGAAAACCGGTCAAGTATCACGATTGTGAATTTTAGCGGCCGTATATCGGCTGGGCCTATTTGTAAAACAAACGGACGACACACTGGACTGTGGGTGCAAAATTGATGGTGAAAGAAGTGACCGGATAAAACATATAGACTTTGAGCGGATTGTTTTGCTTCCAGAAAAAAGAAATGCAATGCATCAGCTCGAAACTGGGAACTGGCAAAAATAATCGATGTGTGGTGCGTAGCTACGATAATGTCAGAAGCTTGGCTTTCAGGAGGGATGGCCCATTAAATGACAGGTGAGTATTTACGTACTGATGTTTCTTAGTAAAGGCTTAACGTGGTGAAGGAGTGTATCAATTATCGGAAGTGTCTGAGACCATCTATCAGAATGGAGCATGGGAAAGGAGATCCACAGAACAACAGACGAATAGGTTTGCAAAGTTCGGCAGCCGGATATGGGAGGAGTGTAGGATAAACCAAATGTAATGGGCACATTAGAACTCGAGTACAAACCAAAAAGGTGCCATAGAAACAGAAAAAATACCTTCGGAGTTTCCGAAGTCCACGATGCATTTGCTCACTACTTATAAGCAACTAAACACAAGAGCGAGGGACAAACTCTATTTATGAATAGTATTAACAATGACCAAGTCCGGAGATAAGTCGTGGACAGTCAAAACGATTTCTCGAGTGTTGAAGTCCCGAAGTGATGAAGCGATTCGCGGGTACAAGGACTGAGCTAAAACGTCATCGCGCTTTGTATTCGTCTCCTTTTCGTTGAAGTACATCACCAAAAGGAACCGGACAATATGGGATGGCAAGGAATGGAAGGCAGTCTATAAATGATCCAGCTTCTTGTACTTTTGAGCTCTCTGATCTCCGGGGGGGGGGGGGGACGGGGGCTCCCACCGTATGAAAAGTAGCCCCTTTTTATTAGATGTGTCTGACAAGGCTGGGAGAAACTTTTGGATTAGAGCTGTAGTGGCCCCAATCTTGCTGAGAAAGCGAGCGTTTTTAAATCAGTCCAGTCAGGTTTGCGAGGGTCAGGTAATGGTCACGGCCGATTGAGCTTCCAGAATCCTTTCGATGGTATGCACACCAATCAAGCAGTCACCAATGCATTTCATCAAACCTCTGATAAATTTAAGATGAAATCGTGGAATTTTACTGCATGTCTACGGCGATAGACTTCATGCATCGTTAGCTTTCACCGAGACTGTGTGCAAAAATCAAAAATTCATTTGCGGACCATAGTGTTACCTCTCATCCATCTGGTGAGCATACACAGAACTCACTACCAGGAAATGTCTGGTACCACTTACGACCTAGAGCGTCCTTGAAGTACTGGAAGGTCAGCAGTTCTATCATTCCACCAGGAGGGATGTCCGAAAAGTTCACCAGCCTGCAGCTAAGGGGTGCAGCCTTCTTATCAGCCTACCTCGAACTTTCGTCAGCTCCTTCTCGCGTCCTCCTGTCCTGGAATCTAAAGCTACCTGGAATAGGCTACCCGGTCAGAGGCCTTAAAAACCCTTCACTACCTTAAACGTTTCTATGAGATCCCGTCAACATCTCCTACTTTCCAACGAAAATGACTCAGATCGGCTAATCACTGTGTGTACGTCTTACTCCTCAGCCCTTCCACCATTCTCGTGGAAAGAAGCCGAACTTTCCCTAAGCAGGCGAAGGTCCTTCTGTAGCAAGGTGCCAGACCCTCAAGCTACCCTACAAACTGGGTCGTACTATGGTCATATGAACCGAAACAAATATTTTCCGCTGCCGGCATTATAACGCCGGTCACCATCTTGAGAACTCATCATCAGTCTTCTGTGCATCATTGATGCACTGGGTCTACCATTTAAAATCACTGCACATGTAGACCCTGATGCCTTCAATCCTACTGAGTGCTCCTATGGTGACCAACCCCTAGCCGTAAGCAACAGTTAAGGATTCTGTTGCCTTGGCCACAAGTGGCTTTTCCAAGCTTTCAGCTGTAAGTTCCACTTGCTTTCTCAGTCCAGGACGGTTCCTATATCCCTACCTAAGTCGATCTTACCCCCGGATTCCACATTTTCCATGTGATTTTCAAACATAGAACTGGGAGATTAAAGGGCGGATACCAGGTCGTAAGGGAACAACAATATCAGCACTGGGCCTAAAATGGATCCGTGAGGTAGGCCACTGGTGGCATTCGCCGAACCACAGCACTTATTCCCTACTTTGACGCAAAATGTCTTGTGGGAGAGGAAGTCCTCCAGCCATCCATATACTGGCTCACCCATACTGAATGTCTCTAACTTGCACAGCAGATGACGATGAATAACGAGGTTGAGCTCCTTAAGAGAGTCAAGGTAACATACTCCAACTTACTCAGCTTCATCCTGTCGTCGAGTCACGCCGTCTGCGAAGCACAAGAGGTTGGTCAGACAAGATTTACCTTTTGGGAATCGATGATGGGCTAGGAGCGCCTAGGTGAATGCTGACATGTGGATGCCGATGACCTTTCCAAAAACTTTACATATGATGCTAGCTAAGCCCACCGGCCTGTTGTTACGCATAGCTGGCTTAGATCCACTCTTATGTATCACTACGACAGCCATAACTTTCCGGTCCTGAGGAAACTTACTGTGGCCCAGAGCGGAATCAGTTTTTGGTCGATTTTTTCTACGATCTTTTCGGAAGCTCGGTTTCGTCCTTACCGTTTTGTTCGGTTGCGTATGCTTAACTGGATTGGCTTATTCGAGGTTTCCGTCGACGTCATGTTTTTTTCTTAGCAGTTACTTACGGCTAGTCACCTACTGTACGTGCTCGCTGTTCGCCCTCTGCCCAGCCGTTTCCTTCGTGATATGTCTGTATTTCTCCTGCCGGTACCGATTCAGCACCACCAAGCATAGAAAGTACAATTGCTTTTGTATTGTATTGTGCTTTGTTGTGTTGAGAACTTTATCAGGCCAACAAAAACTCACATTTCACCTTAATAAAGGGAAACGGTTCATCAGCACTTTAAAGTACGCTAGAAACTAGGTTTTTGAGCAGTGAAACTGATTCAGCCACCAAGGTTAGCGCGGGGTTCTTCTTTTACTTTTATTCTACCAACCAGGATACGTTCTAAGCAAGGCACTGTAGAGTTAACGAAGACATCTGCGCTGGATGGGATAGGTCCAAACTCGAAAAATACGGAGGGACGAAAACGGCAGATAAATAAGTCACTGTACTGGGTTTGCATGGGGTCCACAAGAATCTTTTTGGTGAATTTTCCACAGGCTTTGTTATACAAATCACAAGCTGTGGAGATGAGGCAGCCCATGGAAATCGAAGAGACACGACTGATAATGGCTAGGCCACGGAGTACCATGGTAAATTCTCTCCTGGGTAGACCAGCAAAGGTTACGGGAGAGCGGTAGATCTAGGATGGTGGAACACATTGATGGGCAGAAGAAGGAGTGACAACTTGTGTGGCGCCAAACAACCTCAGCTTACGAAACTGAAAAAACAGTGCATGCAGTTTTTTACCACTGTCAACAATGTGAGAAGATCTTTGCAAATTGGCGCTGATTGTACAGCCTAAGTATTTGACCGATTCAGCTCCGGAAATTAGGACACATTTGATTGGGATTGATTGTTTATTTGGTGACAAGAACGAGAGCGGGAGAAGTATATTGGAAAAACTGGAAGTTTTGAGGTGTAGTTCAGAATGAGGCGAAAAGTTCTGAACACTCTCGGAAAACGAGTTAAGGATTTGCTGTCCGGGGACAGGTTGGCAAAGCACTAGATCATCAGCGTAATTAAGACGTTGAGCAGGTGACGCGATGTTGAGTTGCTAATATATATAGAGAAGAAAAGGGGGGAAAGAACAGTACCCTGAAGAACCCCTGAATTTGTAACCAGAGTACATAATAAACTCGTACCAACTTCATTGCGTTCAGTTCTTTTGGAAAATTAGTCTTTTAATCAAGAAATAAAGAAGTGAGCGGCCAAATGACTCTAAAGTTTGAGAAAGTAGAGTGCGGGGAACCGAATCGAATGCGGAAGAATAGTCGGAGGTGATACTTTAAAAAGAAGTCACTGAATGATTTAAGTTGTCCGAAATAAAATGGCAAACTTCATCCACTGCATCCAGAGCGCATCTGATGGGCTTGTACGCAAACTAATGGGGGCCATATGGAACGGTAAGGGAGGGAGGAAATCAACTCGAGGTAGGAAGCTTGGCTAACTTTGGCGCAAAAGAAATGATAGCGACGGGAGGGAAGCCTTTTGAGAAAAAGTTGGACGTGGAGTGTTTGAGAATAGGCACTATTGTCACCGGCTTCCAGGAGGAAGGACCGGCGCCAGTATCAATAGATTTGCTGGTGAGAAAAGTCATGAATCCGAGTAGCTGATGTGCTCCAAAACTGTGGAGAGTGAGCCACCTGGACCAAAAGCAGAGGCTGTTTTTAAATTCAGAGAAGCTTGAATGCCTCTACTGAGAAAAACTTCTCTATACCTAGGGGAGCATAAGAAAAATAGAGTGGCAGGCTGTCCGATAAAGAACAAATAGTCTTGGCGTTTAGGTTGTTGGCAACCACGTCATTGTTTTTTAACGGGGCTTTCTGTCAACATAGGAGCGAGATTCCTTGCCAAATTAGATTGCATTCGGCGGTACGAAAGAACTGGTGGGCAAGTGTGTTGTGCAGCTCTTAAATCTCCTGTTGGAGCAGGATGGAGTGATGTTTCACCGAAACCTGGGCTTGTGGTTTATGGGCACGTTGCTTTGTCCTTCTTGGAGATTTTGGTAATGGGGAAGCTATCCTGCTGTTGGCAAAAAATGCAGTCTCCATAGGACTACACAAATCAAACATCTCACTCAGGGTCCCCGTAAATGGTCTAGTAGGAAAAGAGACCCGTCAAAGGGAAAAAGTGGAATGAAAACGGAAAGGGATCTCTGAAAAAGATAACATTAGTGGGTAAGAGATTTTGAGAGGCTATCTTTAATCGTTTTGTCCTGACGAGTGAACAGTGGGCTGGACATGAGTAAACCATGGATGTGATGAAAGCAAAAGCGCAGTCGCTCGTCGAAACAAGAGCTTTCAGTAGTAACTGAAAAAGATCAAGGTGGCTTGTGATACTTCCGTCCGGAAAGGCTTTCCCTGTAGTTGGGATAAGACGGAGAACAATTAAGCCAAAATCAAGAAAGTTATACCTGAGGGCATGAATAAAATCATCAATAATAGGGCATAAGCAGTTAGACAGTAACTGAACCAGTATGGACATGTAGGCGTCAAGGAACAGGTCTGTGCCACTCTGGGAGCAGAAGGGTGCCTTGCGCAAGTCACTGATCACAAAGCCTCCAAAGGGCGATATTTACCACACACGAAGCCAACGCGGTCACAGGACAAAGTAAAAATAACTTCAAACCTGACGGACCACCCGGAATTAAGTAAGTAATCACTCCACCAAATGTCTTCATATAGTCTCATTTTCTATCTTGAAAAGAGCACTCAAAATTCCCATGGAGAACAAGCCTGTCGCTAGTACGCTCATTTAGCCAAGACTCTTGTATGCTGGGCACACGGATGTTCTCGTCAGTGGGACAGCTCAGAAAGTTGGTTAGAAAAGACATCTTCCCAAACGGGACCAAATGCTAGTACTGATTAAAACGGAAAGTGTCATATTCCTCGGTGACGCGCAACTGAGAGTAGTCAGCCAACCGGTTTACTTGCGGATCCCAGTTCGAACTGATAAAGATAATTGATACGATAACTATATTGAAGGTAGTGTATTTTGGATACGCACGGAGCATGCTAGAGTGCGTAATGAGATGATTCAAGTAATGTAAAAAAACGGAATTTTCAAAAGGGTGCAACGTGCATGCACACTGTATTATTGAGATAATTCAAGTGGACTTAAACGGTAGTTATACCTGGCAACTTTGAAGGTCAAGGTCAAGTGAACAATTCGGCTAATGGTGGTTTAAGTCGGCTAGAAAGGGGATTATGTGCGCAAATAGTACTGGAAATTATAGCGTAAGGAATTCCAGAAAAATTGAGGGATATTTGTTAAAAAGGAAAAACGGAAGAGCTTGCTGAAGGGAATTCAAAGAGTCATATGCACGCTGCAGGGTGTGAAAAGTACATGAATAGAAACCTGACGACGGGCAAAACTGGATCTTCAGAGATAAAGTGCCACGAATCAACGGCCAGTATGGTGGCAAAATTTGATGGTGAGATGCCGAGGTGATCAATTACAAGAGGAAAGACCAACAAATCCAATGAATAAAGAGAAAGATTTCAAGAGCGGTGATGGAAGAAACAGCCAGAGGAAAGCCTGCAAGCGTTCAGCGAATTATTTGCTTCAATAAAGGTATGTTACAGAGTAACAGCAACGATATAGAATTATGGTAGTGAATCAAGACGAAGTGCGTTATATGGTAATCGCAGGGGCAAATAGCGTGCAGAAGCGACGACGGGGTAGAGGATAGATGAGTGACCTGATGACCGTTTTGACAGACGGATGACACGGCAACGGTAAAGCGGCAGCTACGAGACCAGTGAGACTGACTTCAGAAACGGGAACGGGACATCGGATTTAGAATAAAATGGAACAGTCGGCGAAAACGGCAGCGGAAATCGGTGGTTAAGTACTGGCGGAGACAGTTGTGAAGCAAGCGGGTGACACCCCTGGAGGGATAAGGAGAGCACCAATGTGGTGATGAGGGGAAGGCTGGAGGAAAACAGGCAGCGTGAAGTGAATCGTTTGTTTATTTTTGGTTGGCCGTGAAACGTTAGTGTGAGAATGGAAGATAAATCAACATGAGGTGCGCATAGCTACCGCGATTACAAAGGTAGATAGTTCGCAGGAGAGGCGACAGAGTGGATGGAAGGTAATTGCACAGCGGTTAATGAGCATTGTATTAGGTGCACCACGCGGTAATTACAAGCGAATAAAGCTGCGTGACTTATAACTGGGAGGGCTGGAGTGTAAAACAGCTACAGCGTAAGATCATTCGAGCATCTGAAATAGTGGCAGAATATGGGTGCTGGTTACTTACGAAGTTGCTCATATATTAAATGAGTCAAACGAATGGCACAACTTGAGGGAAAGAGAGACTGTCAAAGTAATAAAAAAGCCAGCGGAGGCCGGGCAAGCGAACAGCTGATTTTTACCGTATGACAGATGGGCAATGACACGTCAAAATCAACATGAAGGTGATAGATGGCGATGAATCTATCTGGGATGCTCTGAATAGTGGTTGAATGAGCAAATAATGGTGATAATGATTATGATAATGGTTTATTTTGGATAACCCCGAGGCAAGCTCCAAAGCAAGTTCAATCTGTACAGTTGGACGCAGAGTCCGAATTCCATGAGTGTGATTCGGATGGGTGCTCTTGGTATGATGTAGGAGAAAGTATTTTAATAACTCTTTTGGGTGATGCTATGCAAATTTGACCTCGAGGTTAGGTGACCAAGCCGGCCATGTCAGGATGGAGCTGGCCGGAAGCAGTAGACTTATACTTCAATAATACATAAAGAGTGACCATGTAACAATTGAACCAAACACAATTGACGAAATCTTTTTCACCTTGAGGAAAAAGAATTTTCCAAGGGAGATGTGAACCAGCTGTGACGCTCCGCGGAGTATGGCACGGCTTCGGATTGGAAGCCAGACGATCAAAGTAATGAATTTCTGGACAAAGTACAAGAAGAATCTTTTGAAGAGTACCCTTGTAAAGTTTAGCGACCGAATATCGCCTGATTCGGTTAAATACCCAGTAAAGGACTCATTTGTAGAGAGAGTTTGCCTAGGTGATGGTAAAAAATGTGGCCGGACGTAGAAATAATCGTTGCGCAAATAGTTTACTTTCATAAAGGTGGGACGTGATGCACCAAAATGGAAATGGGAACTGGGCGACGAATCACTTCGTGGTGCGTAGCCATGATAGTTACAGATACACGGTTTGCAAAGGAGATGAGTATTTAAATGACAAGTAAATATTTACGTAATGATTGTCGTTATCTAAGGGCTGAACGTGATGGCCAGAGGGTAGCAGGGATCAAAATTGTCTGACAGGACTTATCAAGATAGAATACCAAATGTGAAGAAGCAACAAACAACCGTTAAGTAAGTTTGCAAAGTTGGGCGGTGAAGTGGTTTACAGGTGAAATAAAGTCTGCTGGTATTCTCTGTAAAAGTTGGGTCATGTGACGGCCTAAGATCAAAACGCTGCCATACAGATGTTTCCCAGAGTTGAACGTGTGGGGAGTGCATGAATATTTGCAAGGTGAGAATATTGCAATGCTACAGCCGTGTGAGCGAACAGAAGGACTGATAGAGAGAGCGAACTGTCTCAATATCGTCGACAGTTAGGATGCTCTGGAGACAAATATTCTTCAGTAAAATATACTGTTTAGATATTGTGGGACGGAAGTGTACGGCAACAATAAATGTGACCCTTTTAATATACGTCCGCAAATGTGACAAAAAACGTGAGTTTCATCTCGGAGATTTGTTAAGTTTGTCAATGGGACAAGCGGGTGGTTTGGCACGAATCCTCGGGAAAAGGGATCATGAACTGTAAGCCGAGTACGAAACTGTATTTTAACCCCGCGATAATTATGTGTTATGGAAAGTAAATTTTGCGAGGCGTAAAAGGCGGTAAGTTAAGATGGCGACGATGGAGACGAGTTTGATAAAAATAAGCGATAACTGGGGGAGACCGTGGCGTATTTGCAGCACTTTTTGTGTATAAGTTGTGTGTTTTGCCGCAGCTGGTGCTGGTGGGTAGGGCTAACCGTGCACTAAACACTCAACCTGAAAACCATTTCTGGTGATAGAAGGTGAGATTCGCCATCCTAACTGCGTTCGCACGTCGTTCCAGACGTCCTGCACGCCCGATGTGTGCCGGCCACAGCGGTGGTTCTGTCAGCGTCCCGCATCGACGGGCTTTGCTTGAGTGATGTTGGTGTTTTCACATGGCTGTGGAGGTCAAATAGTCCAGGAACTTGCGATTAGGTTGCGAGAGGCACTAGAGAGCAGGGCCAATGTAGTACTGAAGAAAAGACGGGCGGGCATCGAATTTTTAGCTGGAAATGTGGGCCAGGTATTATGCTGAGCCATCGAAGGGAAGGTACAGATCAGTAGTTGTCTGGAAAAATAACAATAGAAAAACGCAGTCTGAGACGCTCCCAGCGGGGGACCAATGGTCAGTGGTAAAGAGAATCCTATGGTGTCTAGAAATCGGATCTACTTGGCGGATGGTTCAACTCTGCAAAACACAAGGTTGTACACCAAATATTATTAAAACTTGAGTGATATATGCGGCAACCTGTGTGATACTTAGGCCTCCTGGCTCCTGACTCAGACCCTCGCATCAGTAACCCAAACCAACTTCGTACGATCGCTTTTCCGAAGCTTTTGGATCACTGTTTGATGCGGGTGTCAGGACATCAAGCCGTTTGCTTAATTCCTCTTTAAATCTCGGCCATTGGCTTACTGCACGGACATTTGGTGAAAGTTTATTCCACATTTGAGAATGTTTAACGAAAGAAATTGGACCGTAGGCTGGTTCTCGGAGACGGCACAATGACCGAATGACTGCTGTGTAGTAACGAATACCTTAAGCTTAATGGGTCTCGTACAACAGGGGAGGCTTTGCAGGATCTATATTTCAATAGTGAGTGGAAAAAGTACAAGTTGTTCTTTATCCGTCGGAGCCAAAGAGGTTTGAGGTGTAGCAGGTCACAGCGCTGTTTATAGTTGGGACTAGACGAATAGCCAACTATTTGTTTCGTTAAGGTGCGCTGAACATTTTTGACGGCGATCCCATCAATCTGGCGCACGTTGAAGCCAACCATTGAACTATACTCTAGCAATAGTCTAACGTGTGTTGTATAGACACTGAGTTTACTTTCATGCAAACGGAATGTTTCGTGGACAAGTCCTAATTACCTGAGGGACCTAGCAACTTGAGTGTCTGTTTGCTCCGAGAAGTTGAACGAACAGGAGTAGTATATGCCCAGGTCACGTACTGATAACTTGTTGGGATCAGATGACCACCTGTACTAAATTTTTCGGGAGGGACATGACACTTGTATGTGAGAGTGCAGCTTTTGTCCGCCGAGGACTTCATCACCCGATCGGTACACCACGAATTGAGCATTTGTAAGTTCTCCGATATTTTTGATATAGTATTACCCAGTGAATTGTGGTCGAGGGTGTACAACAACTTTAAACCATCAGCTAATAGAAACAAAGTTCCATGGCGAACCACGGTAAATATGTCATTTACGTGCATGAGGAACAACAACAGGCCCAGTACACTACCTTGGATCATACCGCTGGTTAGAGAACTGGGCGTGGAAATTGTGCCGCCAACGTTTGCCACTTGACTGCGCGGGGACAAGTACGATTCTAGCCAGGCATACAGTGGGTCAACAATGCCGTATATCTTAGCCTTCGACAAAAAGAATATGAGACACCCGGTCGAAGGCTTTCGACCTGTCTAAAAAGACTGAGATCACGGCCTTACCATCATTGGCAGCTATCGTAATAAGGTTCAGAAAGTCAGTCATACAAGTTGCACAGGATCGATGTTTTAGAAAACCGTGCTGACCTTCACCTATAAAATGACTTTTTAAGAAGGTGATCTGTTAGTTTAACTTTTATTAATCTTCCCATAATCCGCGATACTACTAAGGTATGATTCACAGGCCGGTGGTTGGCCGGGTCCTCCCGTGTTCCCTTCTTATGAATTGGAAAAATAACCGGAGTTTTCCACTGCGTTGGGGATCAACTAAACCGCGTAGACAAATTGAATAAATTTGATAAAAGAATTCGGACATCTGGGCCTCCCAATTTAAAGATGGCCGATGGTAACGGGTCTGATTCGGGATGGAAAGACCTTGTGATATTTGAAATTAAAGGCCCGATTTCGGAAGGCAGGAATGTTACAGAAGAAAGTGGCTCATATGATGTTACTGGTGGATTGTAGAAAAACGGTGCCGTGTCACTAGTTAGGGAAGAAACAAAAAATGTGTTGTGCTTCTGCTATGTCCATCGGTTTGTCGAGGCACGTGTTATTGAAGGAGGTAGAAGAGGTAGATGGAGTTGTTTTGGAGTTCCTTGACTTCATCGGTTTTGAAAAAGCTCGATTTTCTTGGAATCACGCAAAGCTATGCGTTTCTGTTGTATTATTTCACTCTTGGAGTACAGTTTTGTCGTTTCAGCCGAACGATTTAACTACATAAACAATGGAAAGTCCCTTGTTTCAAGATAAACGCGTTGAAGTTTACCCAACTTTAAGTTCAGACGAGACAATTTATTGCCTTTAGGGCGGATTGACCATCCTTTTGACGGGGTTATTCGATTGAGGCGTTGTTCAAAGGTAGAGTAGAAATGATCTGTCACCAGCTGAAGATCTGCACTTGAAAAGAAGATGTCTCCATTTTGGCCGCGAATCAGATAGGGCAGTACACTCTAGTTAGCCTTATGATATGGTTTATACGGGGATATTGGCTTTCCATCCTCTATGGGCACTGTGAAAGAGCAGTGGACAGTTGCGCGATCACTCCCGGGTAGGTTAGTCTGAGCATTTTTTTATAAACTGGGTTAATCTCAGTTACAAGAATGAGTCAAGAGTGTGGTGGCGTTTGGCTGGGGACGTGACGTGCTGCTTCCATCCTCCTAGGTGAACTGCATTCAAAAACTGTAGTAAATGGCGCGGTGCTGTGAGTGATGTCCAGCATATTTCTGGTGCATTGAAATCACCAGCTGTTAATTTTGTGCCTACTTTAAGGTCCTTAACTAAGTTGAGTGCCTCGATAATTTGCAGGAGGCCGTCAGAACTAGATCTGAGAGGATGGTATATGAACCTAGTATCAGTTCTTGACGTTCGACTTCAACGTTCAGCCATACATAGTAGACAATGCCGTTTAGGATAGGATACTGAAAGCTTGTAGCCCTGAGAGTTTCCTTCACGTACACTAGGCAGCCTCCACCATGTTGATGTGTTCTGCCTTTGCTGGAGGATTTCTAGTCGAATACCTTAATGTCCTCTACTGGGTAGGAGTCCGGTAACCAAGATTCCGTCACTAAAATAAAGTTATAGTCGTTTGTCAATGCAGCTGATCGTATGTATTGGATTTTGTTCCTAATAGAGCGTGTATTGACCAATAGCAACTTGAAAATTCCAGTGTCTCTGACGTCATCAATACTAGTACTTACAGTTCGTTGACCCCTGCAATAAACTTGAAAAGAATCATCAGTGCAGGATGCAAGCCCGCTTAAGTTGTCATTCGCAAAGGAAGACTTGGGTCTGCATGTAGAATATTAAATGACAGGGTATTAGGTATTACACTACTACAATGCTGATTAGAACGGTTCATGTGAGGCGTATCTAGGTGAAGAGACCATGTTGTGCCCACGGTACGTGTGGAAAAAAATAGGCACTTTGGCTAGATATGAGGTACTCTCTGGTAGATGGGAGCATATGCGATGCGCTCGGATATTTTAATGGAGGGAGGGGTTTAAAAGATTGAAATAATGGAAGATTAGGCTGATTGGAAGGTTCTATTAGTCCGGAGTTAGGTATGAATGCGGTTCGCTAGTCATACCATCTATTTTTGTTAAGGGTATGGTCCCATTGTTGTTGTATCATCGTCTTGGAAGTGCTATTTTGTTTCTTATGCTGAGGAATACTAGGGCATCCCCGATGGGGGAAGTCGGTCGTTCACGAATTTGATCCAGAGGAAGAACCTTCAGTGCCATTGTTCATGCATCCCCGAATCGTTTGTCCGCACAAAGACGGCCTTGGCTTATAACCTCTGGCTGACCCTCTCTTCTGGATGGTTATTTATTGTCAGTGACATACGTGGCATACGAGTAGCAAGCCTGGGTTTTCCAGTAGGTTCTAAACGGGGGCCTATCGGGACAGATACTTGTGCTGCAGGTTTAATTTCATTGAAAATTTGAAATCCCGTGGAAAGGTCGTCCGGAGCTGGAGGTGTAATGTGAGAACCCTCCTAGGATGAGCCCGTGGGTGTTGTTGATATATGTTGTCGTTTTGGCTTGGGTAGCTGTGGGGAGATGATGAAAGGTTCGCTTGGGTGAACTAACCCTGTGGATCTTCTAGGAGTAGAAGTGTGAGGGGTTTTTTGATCCTTGTTAAGAGGGTGACTTCTGGATCTTAATGCCAATGTGATTGGAATTTTTAGCGGCACATCTTGTCACTCCGCTTTGCAGTGGCGCTCTGTCAGCTTGTACCTTGACCGATTTAAACTGTGAATCACTTGCGACTATACGCTGTTAAATGACGAATTCTGTAGCGATTTTTCATCAGTAAATTGGAAGAGAATGGGACAAGAGTGCTTTTGTGACCTTTTTCTCAGTCTTCTGCAGCGACATGGAAAGTGGGCCAAGCCCGCGGCTTGAAGGATAGTAGATTTAACCACTGTGATGTCTAGCCGATCAGGGATGTTGAAGACAACTGCATTTCTTGCATTCTGCAGCCGTTACAGGATTTCCGATGCAACTGAGTCAAGAAGCTAACTGGATGCTATTAGGTTCTGGGGACCAGGGAGTGCCAAGGGCTCAAGAAGGTAGGTTAGTGTTGTTAGTTTTGATAATATTATCAACCGACGCTATCTGGGTAGACATACTTGCCAAGTTACTTTCAATGACACTGGCCCCTCTACTGGCTTCCCCAAATATTTCTATCATATTGGGGGTATCATTTTGTTCAGATCGTTTGAGTTTCTGATTTGTTGTAAAGCGAGAAGCCACTGGTTGAGACCGTTTGCTCGTTGACCTTGCCATTATTTTACAGAATATTTGTGGTAGGAGATATGATCTATGACGATGACTAACGCATAGACAACCCAAGAACTGGTGAATATAGCTACTGCTGTTTTTTCCGCAGCTACCTCTGGGTCGCTCACACGAACTGTGAGGGACTAGTAGTTCGGATAAGGGAAGGATTTATTGAATGTGACACTGGTGAAGAGTTTTATATAGGTTGCTGGAGAAATATTCCTAGAATAAATAATATGAAGAATTACCGAAATCTACAAAATCCTCGCCGTGGTCTAAAGATGCCAATAGCACGCAAAGGTTATGTTATGGTGGGCAGACGGTAGAAGAATGACTTTTGATGACCATTTCGACAAGTGGTTTGAGATAGTAACAAAGATGGAACTGCTTTATAACCATATCTGAGGCAAACAGATATAGAGGAGTCTTTGTAAGCTGCAAGATCAGAGTGTAATGACCCGTCTTGGAAATCCCCCAAAAGTCACTGCAGTTTCTATGTTTCCCTAACAGCACTCACTTATTTACATTATTGACTTTTCTTATGCATCGTTTGTTTTTGCAGACCAACTTTTGTTTGTTCGCGCCAAGCCCGTTGCTCTGTCATATCCCTGTTCTGGACCTGCGTGACGCACGTGTTTCTTTCTCGCACGCTGCAATTCGGTCCCGTTTTTTGAGTCCTTGTGACCGCATAATTGAGGTTTGAATCTGTTTCGTGTCATTGTTCATCTGATAGTCTGGTGTCGTAGAACTTCCCGGATAATTGTCCTTTGATTTCGGGATCCGTTGCGAATCTGGCTACTCGTTGCTCGAAAGTGTCTTACAGTACCCAGTTGATCAACTTGGAACGAGAAAATACGCAACTCGCCGAGATAACGATCGAAGCAATTGGAATCTGGACAGGAAGTAATACGGGAAGTCACTGGGGAGGTTTTGGGTACTTTCGACTCTTCAGGTGTTGCTAGGTCATTAGCTATATCAGTGCTAGCTCATGTATTACTGAGGGTAATGTGGATTGCAGAATTGTCGATCTATTTAAGCTAAGGATATTAGGCCCAGGACAACAAATGTTACCAGCTGGACAGCAGGCCCGATAAGCAAAAGGAAAGTGTGGATGGAAAGAGTGTGATCAGAAGGTTGGCGACTACGACCTATCCGACAGATCAGGACAGATCATAATAGGGAACTCCGCGCCAGTCTTCGAATATAAAACATCACCGCCACCAACGATCGATCTGCCAAGAGTAGAACTGGCTGTTTTCGACGGGCCATCTGAAAGCTACTGCAAGTTCATCAGGCAGTTCAAAACTTTCGTCGAAAACAATATAACCGACCCCAGGCAAAGGCTTCTCTACCTGACTCATTACTGTTGAGGCCGAACAAGAGGAGCCATCGATGTGTGTACCATGCCCGACCCAGAACAAGGCTACGTACCAGCAACGAAGATCTTGAAGGACCTGTTTGGCCAGCCGTTCAAGGTAGCCCGTAACTTAACAGAGGGCGTGATGTCAGAAGCCAAAAGAACCAAGGGCGACGTCTATACATTGGCCGACCTAGTGATCAAAGTTCAGAATCGTTCAATAGCACTCGACCACTTAGGTTACAGGGCTGACTTCGATGCAATGCACATCTTGGATGGCGTGGTCCATCACCTATCTCCCGAACTACAGGGTCGGTGGAAGTGAGAGGCGGAACGTATAAGCCGAGGCGACCGTGAGGCTAACTACGAAGACTCGACCGAATACTTGGACAGGCAAACCAAAATAGCCGACAGTAGATTTGGTCGACTAATCCAGGACAGTAACCGAGTAAGCTAATCTAGCACTAGCCAGGCTCAGACTTCTTCATGGGATTATCTGAAATACCATCCTTAGACCAATGCACAAGCTATTGCACGTGAGGCCTTGGCGCATCCAAGTTGTAGGTCCTGTGATGCTAGCCATGGGCTACTAAAATGTCCCACGTTCATCAGTGCCACAATGAACGAACGTTGGGGAAAAGTGGGGTCGGCAGGAGAGTGCTTTACATGCCTTTAAACCATGCACCGGGCGGCAGCTTGCCGAACAAAGACCAAATGTGGTCAAGAGGGTTGCGCGGGCAGATATCATCGATTATTGCACCAGGCGAGAGAAGCAGCGCCAGAGACGAACACCAAACCCGGTGCTGTTTGTTCAACATCGCGGTCTACCAGCAAACCAGTGCTTTTGGGGTAGTTGCCGTGGGGTCAATGACCCCAACTGGGGTGGTCAAAGCGTTGGCTTTCGTCAACAGTGGATATGACACCACCCCAGCGAAAGAGCGGCTTGCCAACAAACACGGGCTCCCTAAAAGTACGACGTCGTTAGCAATTACAACCGGTGAGCGTAAAGCAAGTAATGACTTCCGGCCCGTTGAGGTTACTGCTCATCTTCTCAGACTCCAACGAGAAAATCGAGTTAACCGAGGCATTTACAATGGCTGGTCTCCCCATGCGAGCACCACGGTCGGTGAAGGCAATTTTCACCAGGTGGCCCACCTGCGAGACGTATCCGTTGTGGGCTAGGAAGACAACGAAGTGGACATCCTCATCGGCTGCGAAGTATCAGAGGCACATTGGGTACTTGACCAGCGAGTGGGCAACAGCCAGACACCTGATGCCGTACGCACTGCTCTGGGAAGGATATTATACGGTCCGGTAGGGAGACCCGGTTCCGCGACTTGCGTATCAGCCGAAATTAACCGCATAAAGTATCAGTTGCAGCTGCTGTATGAAGAGGAGTTTCAAGATGTCGGATACTAGAGACTGTCCTTATCGCAAGGAGACCACTTTGCTCTGCAAACAGTGAGCAAAGAACTAACAGCCTTAAAAAACAGTTCAAGGTTCCCCTTCCATGGCACACACCAGTTAACCCCTGAGTTGACAACAGAAACTGTGTTATACAAAGACTATTTCGACTGAAAGAACTCTTTGTCCGAGACCAGGACATGTAGGAACGATATGCAGATTTAATGAAGCGAAACGAATCTCTAGGCTACGTTGAGGGGGTGCCTGCTACCACCGACTACCGGAAGGCGATCTGGTGTCTATCTCACCACCCGGGTATCAGCCCCAGGAAACCCGACAAATTGCGGTTGGTGTTCGACTGTGCAGCCAAGTTCCACGGTAAGTTATTAAATGATCGCCTACTACAAGATCCTGACTAGACCACGCCACTAATCAAAGTTTTTGCCTTTTCAGAATGGGTAGAGTGGCCTTGTCCGTCGACTTCAGAGAAATGCTTCACCAGGTAAAAATACCTGCAGAAGAACGAGATGCGTTGCGCTTCCTGTGGTGGGAAGAGAACAACCGGGACAAAGCAGTGATAAATTATAGGTTGACCGTCCGCCCCTTCAAAGCCATATCATCAACTTTTTGCGCGAACCACGCACTTCGAGAATCAGCCAACAAAAGTAGAGATTTGGTCCACCGATCGGTGGTAGATGGCGTCAGCAGAAGTTCCTATGTGGATGACTATCTTGGGTCATTTGATGATGTGGACTCATCCCTGGAGCAGTTCGAAAGCCTAACAAGATTGCTAGAAGAGGGCGGCTCCCATCTAATAAAATGGATGTCGAACTCTTCAGAAGTGCTCAAAGCCATTCCGCACCATGGGAGGGCCGAAAAGGTAAGAGATTTGGACGGCCCTCTACTCCCTACCGAACACACTCCAGGGATACAGTGGAACGCGGAAAAGTGCGACATTGTTCTCGAGCTAAGCCTCCTCGAGCTTCCAGTAACCCACTATGGCATACTTCCTGCCTTCTATAGTTTGTTCGATCCGCTTGGTTTCGCCTTTCCCTGGCTGTTACCCAGAAAGATCCTGCTGCAGCTGCTCTGCCGTAAGAAAGTCGATTGGGACCTGTCACTGGACTGAGAAGACCGTCTGGACTGGGAAGAATTTATGAACACATTGAAGAAACTAGGGGACATGAGGATTCCATGATGTTTGCCTTTTGGCCACGCAACACGGACAGGAGAACTGCACGCCTTTTTTGACTCATCCGAATTCGGTTTCGGTGCCGTGGTACACGGACGATGGTGCACGGTGGATGACCAGCATGCCACGAGGATGCTGTTCGCCAAAGCCCGCGTTGCCCCTCTAAGGTCGGCTGTGATCCCGTGCCTTGAACTCAGCGTAGCCGTGTTAGCTGTCAGGTTGTGCAAACGATAAAGAGATGCTTCGACTTCTACATTTAGTTGGTCAGTTTTTGGAGGGACTCGACGATAGTACTGTACTACACTAACAACGTCAGGAGCCGCTTTAGTACTTTCTTGGCTCACTGGCTCACGATCATCCCCGATGAATCGGCCATGAACCAGTGAGAGCTTGTCAGATCTGGGGAAAACCCAGCAGATCTATGCTTCCGGTGTGCGGCCAACTTCCGGCAACTCGACTTGTGGACAGGAGGACCGAAGTTCCCGCAAATGCCTAAACAGCACTAGCCCGTGTATGTACTATAACGCCCTCCGAAAGTGGAACTGGAGATCAAAGGCGTGGTGATGACGGCCATAGCCGTCAAAGCGTCATTCATTAGCTCTGTTGGCCAGGTTCACGTGCGGTGCACTCAGAAGTTGCGCATTCAATGACAATCGACTCTTTCCTACGGGCCTTGCAGCACTTTACCACCCGAAAAGACGTACAGGCAGACATGTACTTCGACAGTGAGTCGAACTTCTTGGGCTCTCAACGGGAACTGCAGAGCTGGAACAAAAACGTGAACAGGGAAGAACTGCAGAATCGAACCGTGGCCTATGACAAACGATGGAGCTTCAATCCCAGCAGGCCAGTCATTGCGGCGGCTTATGGAAAAGCCTTATCCGGTCTACCAGGTGGACATTGCCGTCGATCATTTAGCAACAGCCGCCGGACGACGAGAAGCTGAGCACCGTCATGACTGAGGTCGAGAGAATTCTGAACAACAGCCCACTGGTCCCAGTAATGAACGGCGACCCCCCCCCCCCTCCCTCCTGGCGCTTAACCCGAAAGATTTATTGATGTTAAGATCGAACGAGGGTTCCCAAGGGCCGATAAACCTTCGTGAAAGCTACCTCCACGGATGAAAGCAGGCCAACTATCTTGCCGAGGTTTTCGGAAGCTATGGCTTCGGGAGTACTATCGGCTCTGCAAGCTGGACAGAAGTGGCTGGTCAAAACAAGACTATTAAATGCTGGGGATGTAGTGATGATCGCAGGCGGACACGCGCATTTCAGCACCTGGCCTTTGGGTGTGGTTATGGGAACTGTCGAAAGCTCCGAAGAAATGATAAGGACTGTGAAGGTGAAGACAGCCCACGTAAAGCTGATCCGCGACGTACGCAGTATCAGCTTCCTAGAGAGTGAAGATGGAGAAGCCGATAAAAAGGAAACGCAGAGGACCATTCTATATGCGTCTTCGAGGCCGTTTAAGGAATCCCATGTGTGGGGGCATTCACGGCATACTGATGAATAAAACTATCATACACCGTGACGCATACACACTTACATGGTACATTTCTATGCGTCATGATCTCTGGTAAAAAAGTTGCAGTGTTCACCGTTTTTCGTTTACGTCACGGAGGGCTTTTCCCATACGTGGTAGCAGTTGTGATTCCATCGTACACTCCGACGCATACACATTCACATGATACACGTTTATAGTTCATGACCTCCGTCAAACACTTTGCGGCGCTCGCCGTTTTCGCTGACGTTACAGGGAGCCTTTGGCACGCGTAGTAGTAGCTGGGATCCCAGACACACCAGCCACACTTTATTAATAAAAATAATAATGGTTTATTTTAGAGGCACCCGAGGCATGCCAGGTGCGTGATCAACCGTCTACATGTGATGGAATGGACAGACAAAATCCTTGAAAATGTAGAAATTTACGTGGCGCAATTTGGATAAAAGGGGCTAAGGAGGG
Organism: Fasciola hepatica; assembly: GCA_948099385.1. Classification (NCBI taxonomy): domain Eukaryota; kingdom Metazoa; phylum Platyhelminthes; class Trematoda; order Plagiorchiida; family Fasciolidae; genus Fasciola; species Fasciola hepatica. The sequence goes on from CANUEZ040000097.1 coordinate 2,613,341, forward strand.
GGAGTAACGTGGGATGAAAGTATGGCAAATATATGCACACCGGAGAAAATGTACTGAGTTTAAATGGACCCATGGACGGATTCAAGTGGACGCCCGGTGAGTTTGAAAGTCAAGGTCAGGTGGGGGATCCTGCTGGTCAGTATGAGGACATCTGAAAGCTTACTGATATATATTAGAAAGGCTAGAAATCGGCACAAGAAACTGTGTTGGCTGGAGACGATGGAGAAAAAGTGACAGTCACTGCAAAGGATCAGATAGCAACGAAGCACTGGTACTCTACAACGGATGGTTGGCGAACAGAACACAAAACTCATTGTAAAATAGGGAGCGAGCAAAGTAAGACGTGAAGAGTGGATCAGGTAAAAAACATTGTTCATAAGATTTGGATACAGTAGATGTGAGACACAGATGTAGAAGGAATGGTTGCATATCATGGCGGCCAGCGGGATGGTAGAAAGAGAGATGGCCTGTGAGGAACTGCAGGATGCAGAGCGAATGGATATATACATATGTGAGCATGTTCATATAATTTATATGAGAGAAGACGGATCAACAACAATGGAGTCCTAGAAAGAAACTATCAGTTATTAGGAGGGGCAGGTTAGGTTAGGTTGAATGTTTGTAGAATGAACTTTGGAATATCGTGTTGAATTATCTTCACGACAGGTGAACTCGGCGGATCAACAGAGAGAGTGGAGAATGCGGAAGCCCAGAAATGACGACTACTTAGGAGCAGTTCAAAAAAGGGGAGATGAAGGAAAGTATCAAAGAGAGCTGGCAAGAATGGACCTAATAACCTGAGTGATGTAGGTGAGCCATGGGGTGTGGGTTAAGAATGGGAGAAGAATTAATAAATGGGCTTGCATTATTCAGCGGGAAGATGGTGGCGATGGGGATGGCTAAGCAGGGAAGAGCGATTGTGCATACAAAGCGGAGAAATTTGCCTGGGAGCAGAAACTGTCCGTGGTGCTAGATGCAGCAGCTGTGACGGCAAACAGCTTGGGGGGAAATGAGCAAATGGGGTACCTGAGGGTGAGAGCAGATCAGACGGACTGAAACTGTTAATGAGAACAGTGACAAAACAGTGATTTTACATTAGGCGGTCTGAAACGCACGCATATAATGCCTGTGGCAAACAATAGACGAAACGGGAGATGAGAGCACAGGCCGAAAAAGACAGGTGGGACATAACCAGTAAGATCACCTCAGTGCAGATGGAACGCGTAAAAGGCAGAGGGGAAAGAAGCACTTGGACAGGTAAGCGGGTAGACGAACATAACGCACGAACAATGGATGCGCGTCGGAGTCGGAGACATGGAAGTTGAGAGCTGCGTGTATGCCGGCAATTTTACAAGTGGATGTAACTGGACGATACTAATCGGAGCACTGCCAAGTGGAAGGATCCACAGAGAAATCGCGAAGCCAGGAAAGGAAAATAGAGTGATAGTGGCTGGATAATAAATGTGGCTGTAAGAGATGCAGAGCCTAGAACGGTGGTTCTAATATGAGAATTGGTCATGGGCGCGGGTGGGCTGGTGTGTAATTGCATAAGGGAGAACGAGGGAGGGTTTGACAGAACGGTAGGCAGTGAGGCATAAGAACTCGATCAACGAGCTTTACAGGTTCAGGGTGATACCGAATGAATAGATACTACAAGCTGGCAACGCCAACATAGGTGGAGAAATAAAATATTGGCGGTCATCGGCAGAGTAAACTCGTTAGGAAGATTGTGACGAGCAGTGAGAGGTTACACAGTTAGAATCGATAGGAGCGAAGACAGAATGGGTAGGTGTGCGTACCATAGAAAAACAAAAAAACGAATGTGATGAGAGTGATGACAAGAGTGATAGGTGGGCGCACAGTGGCGAACAAGGATGGTTGCAGCAGGCGATCTGCAGCTGAAAGCATTGGAGCGTGCGATCCGCAACCGGTGCTAGTGGGTGAGACTGGCCGTGCACTGGACACCCAATCTGAAAATCACTTCAAAGTAAACACAGGGGGTGTGATCCATCAGCTTAATTGCGCTCGCTCATCGTGGCAGACGACCTGTACGCCCGATGGGCGCCGGCCAAACTGGTGGATCTGACCGCGCCCCGCACCGTTGGGGATGGCACCTATGTTCATTGATGGTTATTCATGTGGGGCGTAGCTCAACTATGAAAGTATGAGATACAAGCTCCGCATTCGGATGGCCAGGTTGCTAGGGGTTCCAGAAGACGGAGCCAGAGGTTATTGATCGACCAAACGGCGGCGTTATCTAGGTGCATATGCCAAAGTTGAGGGTGATTTGCATGTAGTAAGAGAACTGGAAAAGGACAGCAGATTAAAAAGAACAGTCTGGGTGTGCCCCTGCTGTAGATTACCGGTTATTGGAGGCATATAAAAACCAGTAAGGGACAAGGCATAGGAGTGACAGAGACTACGAGAGAAGGTGGAGGCAAAGTGGATGAAAATAGCGGCATTTCAATTGATTTGATTCATTACGGGAATGACCATAGTTAGTCAAACTTTGAGAACTCAGTCAGAAAGATGAAACTGTCTGTCGGTGATTGTGTCCTTAATTGAAGAGAGCGGGGCCGGCGATATATTTCGTCTTAGAAGTCGAGACCCCTCTCGTATGCTATACATTCTACCATGCTCATATTAGATAACTGGAGTGCATGGGTGACGCTGAGATATGGGATGAGTGTCGATAGGAATTGGAACTTGGTCTGTGAAGCTCGAATGGTGGTTGGCAGCTTATTCCAGAACTTGGAGTAGACGAGAAGGAAAAAATATGACCGTATGACCGATTTGGCTATACAAGAGGGGACGGTGAAAGGCCTGTAGGGAAGTGAATAGGGGTTTCATACGGGAAGCCTACTGGGTTTAGGAAAAAAGACCGTTTATGGAGCAGGTTATGCAAGAAGACTAAGTTTGGTCTCGAGCGGCGGGGCCAGAGTTGGCCAAGATTGAGATGTTGGCATCGTTCTCTGTAGCTTAAAGACGTGGACCAACTAGGTAGTTGTCTGGTAAAAAGCCTTTGTGTGCTTTCTAGCGCAACGCTGTCAGATTCTGTCACGTTAGAAAATCTTCCCGGGCAGTATTCAGGCGAAGGCCTGATGTGGGATTTTTCAGATGCAGACGATAGTGTTTTGGGGACGAAAGGAGCAAAAAAGAAGGGCCACAGCTTTTCCATCCTTGGCCGCTTGGATGGCGGCATGCTCAGGGGAATCGAGGGAGCTAGAATAGTTGAGGCCAAAATCGCGGATGATAGGTCAGCTGGTTACTGGGGACCCACCAACAGTTAAGGATCCAGGGGGCAACTGGAATTTATAGGTTAGGGCCTTGCACTTATCAGTGGAAAAGCTCATCCCCTAGGGGTGGCACCAGCGGTCAAGTGCTGCGAGGTCAGCAAAAGTGTTGCAAAGAGTGGGGGTAGCATCATAAAATTTGAAAGAGTATACTATTTTTTTATCGTCTGCAAACAAGAGTGGCGTGCCATGGTGTACTAGATCCAATGCATCAGTAATGAACATTAGAATTAGGACAGAGGACTCAGTACACTGCCCTGTATATGGCCACTTGTAACAGGTTTCGGTTTAGAAGTATGTCCATTGGTAAGGACCACTTTCAAACGATGAGCGGGATAGGGTTTCAGCGAAGAAAACAGCGGGCCAACAATGCCGAATGAACACAATTTGGAGATAAGATGCAGGTGTGGAACACGGTCAAAAGACTTCGACAGATCCAGGTAGACAATTACTAATGCCTGCCTGCTACAAACAGCCTGAGTGACTGGGTTGAGGAAGTCGAACTGATATGTGGTGCATGATCGCGATTTGAGAAACTCTTGCTGCCAATTTCTGAGAAGGTCTGAAGCGAGAAGATGGGCAGTAATGCCATTTTCGATAACCGATTCCATTATTCTGGAAACGATAGGGGCTTAATTAATCGGACGGTAACTAGCGAGTTCGTGGATAGGTCCTTTTTGTGTCATTGAATGATAACTGAACGCGTCCAGTTCGACGGTATCAAACTAAATTTGAGTGACAAGGTCGATAGGTTTATTGTTAAAAGTGGAAGCTCCGATCCACCGTTATTGATTGCAGCTGAGGGAAACCCGTCTGGTCCAGGATGGGCAGATGCTTTATAGCGTGAAATGAGCCTGGAAGTAATGTTTACTTCTAAGGTTAGAGTTGATAGGGAAGAGCTGGTAATAGCCAGAGGATTGGGGGGGGGCTATATCTCGGGCGGTCACCATGGAATAGGCGAAGTAATGGTTAAAGGCCTCAGCGATATCAGAAGGGGAGGTGGCCGAAGTTTTATTCGGTAACACAACGTATTGGATCGTAGTATTCGTTACCGAATTCCTAGATTTGTGTAGGATTGAGGATTTTACCGCTTTACTGGGATGCCTTAGAACTTTGGATTCTTCGTAGCGGAGCTGTTTTTCCTTTAGGTCCCGAATAATATCAGTAAGACTTGTTAGTCTCATGAGAAGAGAGAAGTCGTGGTTTTGGAGATAAAGTCTTTGAATCTTAAGGTACTTTCTTTGAAGGGAGGCAAGTTTGGACTTCCTAAGGCAGGACATTTGGGATATTGGGCTAAGTTTCAGGAGGCAGTTTTTCATGTAAAAGTGATCAACCATCTGTTGGGGTCAGCCGTTAGAAAAAACCGCTCTAATCTTGGTTACGGATGAGATTGGGCAGAGGGTTCCAATTTAACGGAGGGAATTTTTAACTGTGTCCAGATAGTCTGATGGATAAGGATGGAATGGAAGATTATCCGCCACTATCTTATGGTTGCTGCCTGTAAATTTATTCAGAACGTGAGGTTTCTCCAGGATATTTTAGGCCAGTTGAAATCACCGGATATGATCTTCTCTGCCGAAGGTAGTAGTGAAAGGTAATCAAAGCTTTAATTAAAGGAGTTAAGTCCGCAATAGTAGGTGAGAGCCGGCGATAGATACAACCAATGTGCATGACTACAGTAGAGAACCGAATTGTGAGCCAAACAGAATCCGGAGTTGAGTCAAGTGTGGTATGTCTGATGTGGCTTACTGAAAGGGCGTGCTGTACGTGCATTAGGCACCTACCTTCGCGTCTGTCATTTCTGTTTACTCTTAAAACCTTGTACCCTTCAAGCATAGTTTCGCTTATGCCTGTGTGTTCGGTGAGCCAGGTTTCAGTAATGAAGATGATGTCAGAACCGGGTGTTATGACATAGCGTTTTAAGTGATGAAGCTTATTTAAGATGGACCGCGAGTTAAATAAGATGAATGACAACCCACTCATGTGGAAGTGAGTGTCTGGGTAAGATAACGCAGGAGGGTTCCTAGTCGGAGATGGTGCACTGTGAGGGGTGTGAGTTGGGGCTATTATCAAAGAGGAGGAAAAGTGAGCGTTGGATGCCCCCCCCCTCGATGGCTTCGGAAGAATCAGCCGCGGACGAACCGGAAATAATTAATATTCGGTTATTACGAGGTGAAACAGAAGACCTTTGACGAAGCAGTCTTGCTATTTGCCCTGATTCGTTGGGATGGTTCGATGCTCCAGTGCAGTGACAGAATACGGGGTTGGGGAAATTATTGGCTTTCTCACGTGACAACCTTCGTATTGGTTGGTGCTGAGTGGTAAGAGCAGGCATCAGAGCATAGGGACTAGGAGAGTTTGGGGTGGCTTCGTCGCCTATCGATGCGGCTTGCCCGGGTGGGGAAGGATAGGAATCGGAGGCTGGTAGAGGGGATTTATGGAGGTCATTTTGGAAGAAGGTGGTGGTAATACGCAGTGTTGCGTAGTTGGCCTGCGGAGTTCCGTGTGCTACCGAAGATATGGACGACTGGCAAGGAGCCGGTATCAGAAAGTGGTTCATTAGGGCTAGAATAGAGGAGAGATTTTGGGACTGCGTGCCACAGGATGGGGAAAATTTACTCAAAAGGGGTTTGTAGATGCATCTTGCTCGTAAAAACACTGTAGTGAGATAGGCAATGGCGGAGCAAAACGAAACTTTTGGTGTGGTAAATGAACTATTGGGATGAACGGTGGAGGCACGGAAAAGTTAGGAAATGATGAGCTAGCCGGATGCGGCTTTGAATAATAGCTGTAAGGTGGTTTGGAAGCACCGTCCGTATAAATGAGCTTGGAGCTGGGATTTCGATGGAAGGAATTACGGTTTGAAAAAATATTTATTTTGGGGACAGAAATTGTAGGTCACGGCACTATTGACATCTTACTAGGGTATCTGTTCGCTTCTAATACACATTTATACTTCATGACCTCCATCGAAACACGCCGCTGGGCTGAATGTTCCTCGTTCTTCTCTGAAATTATGGAAGATATCCCCGTGAGTGATGGTCCCTACTATTCGCCCACGTACCAGAGTGCCCACTCGAGACAACTACTCCCACCAATTCACGCACAAAAATACACGCCGCAGAAGGGCAACGGCCCACTCGAGGACAGCACCTATTTCGCCTTTACGCCCACCATCTATCAACCGCTTTCACGGACGACGTAGTGTAGCCTCGCGTCGCTGTGGCTACCGGATCGAGTGCGAAGGTGAGTAGAACTTTGACGACATGGAATTAGTTATGCCCACTGACAGCAGGGTTTAGGTAGGTAGGAAGAATCAGTACCTTTATTCCAATTATTGATTCTGCTGACATTTGGGAGGATTTTGGTTGGCGATATAACGAACGGTCGTGGAAAATCCCCCAATTCCACTACAGTTTCTGTTTCCCTAACAGCACTCACTTATTTACATTATTGACTTTTCTTATGCATCGTTTGTTTTTGCAGACCAACTTTTGTTTGTTCGCGCCAAGCCCGTTGCTCTGTCATATCCCTGTTCTGGACCTGCGTGACGCACGTGTTTCTTTCTCGCACGCTGCAATTCGGTCCCGTTTTTTGAGTCCTTGTGACCGCATAATTGAGGTTTGAATCTGTTTCGTGTCATTGTTCATCTGATAGTCTGGTGTCGTAGAACTTCCCGGATAATTGTCTTTTGATTTCGGGATCCATTGCGAACTTGGCTACCCACTGCCCAAATGTGTCTTATGCAGGGTAAATCAGTGAAAGGACACTATGTAGGCGAACAGTTGGACCGATCGAGAGTGCAAATAATCGGTTGTCACATTGCTGACTGCTGGAAGACTGTGGAATATATTTCAACGAGGAACATCATTTGGTGATTGCGGCGAGGAAACAAATAGCAACAACAAATGTGCCGGCGAATGAGTAGTGGCGGCGAGTTTTGACATGGGGAATAGACAAGTTTATGGAGGGTGCGGAAGAGAATTCAGACGCAAAACGCGGGGGACACAAGCATTAGGGATTGATGAGTATTTATATAGGCAATCATAATGTGCGAAGGAGAAGAGAGTTTTGTAGGTGGTGATGAAAGCTACACGTCATTTAGTACGTAAAATGAATGGTGAAGTTTGCTAGGCTTGAAAATGCGGGTTATTACGCCGAAATTAGGAGCGGGCTCGCCGGAAGAAAAGCAGTCGTTGGAGAACACGTAATGAGTGACATGTTAGCAGTAGAAATACGGGTCAAAATCGCTCAGTGATCCGCAATCGTCGGTAGCTCCCATAGAAACGAGTGGGTTTATCCTTAGATAACCCAATGCTTAGTGACGTGTGTTGATGGTGAGAACAATCCCAAGGTGGCATTTATCAGGTTTGCAACGAAATTTAGCTCGGCCATCAACGAGGTCTATCTACTTGAGCCTTCTCTATATATTCGACTGAGGGGATTTCGTTGTTAATTTGCTGCGGTGCCTGATAGAAGACACGTTCATAAGCCACACCACAGAGTCTTCTACAGTCCCGCCACTGTGCTCTGTTCCAATATGACCCTAGGATCAATGTGTTGTTTATCGACCCTGCTTGGTCAGTAGTCTCATGGAGAATGTTTTAAGACTAACAAAAAAAGTGTGCTCGAAACTTGACAGAGAATGCTCTTATAGCTGCCCTCACCAAACAGTCCCTCCAACGCCTTATCCGTCGATGTTGAGACACCCTCCAAAATGGCTTTCATGACCCTCCCCTCAGTTTATTCACCGGTCAACAGACTTCAAAACAAAATTCTGGCCCCTAATCCCTGTTCTTACACGATACTTCGCTAACTGGAGCCTGCCTCCCTAAAATCTGTCATCTCCCGGAATGTGAAAAGAGGCTGCCCAGGTCCGGCTTACTTGTCCATTTCTGTACCATTTTTAGGCACCTCTAATTGCTCCGTTCCGTGTCTCCTTTCCAGAGAGAAAAGTTCTATCTTCACTCACCTTTGTTTGTAGCTTAGTTCTCGGCAGCATTTATACCACCTAATCTCTCTTCGCCCTACTTGCTCCAGGGTTTTTCGTCCCCTAAGAGGGGTGAGCCCCAGGCTGGAAAGCATTATTCCATTTGGGGCCCCACGATGGCCCTGTCTATTAAGGGCAAGACGTCTGTTCTCCTCGGGCTTACGGCACTCTTCTGTTGGTACAGCGCCCGTAGGGCTTTTGTCACGATACTCTCGTTCTTTCTACTTCGTTTAAAGACCGCCATATTACCACTCCTAGATATTTAACCTCCACTGGTTGAGAAACCACTGTCTGGTTGCCTGGCCGGCCCATATAGAGACTGGGCAGTGGTTATCTTCCGTCGGATAGGCGCTGGCGTTCTTTCGCTTCAAGGGAAGATCCCACGCCGCCGGTCCCTTATAAGCTATATCCAGATCTCTCCACGGGTTGCTGTCTACTACAGTTCCACGCAGTTTGAAGTCATCCGCGAATTTGTAGCTGTCATCTAGTTTATCCACCAATCGGTGGTCGGCAGAAAAAAGGAATGTCTCATGCTTTGTTCGCTTAAGTGACTAACTGGGCCCCAGAATGTTGTTATAGGTTGGAATGTGACCGGGGCGGATGCCGGGACCAAAGTCACCCATCATCCCATAGTAATCTGTTCCAAAGTACCTGGTGATTGCAAGCGGCTGAGATTAGGTTTCGCATCTGTTGACGTCATGGCACTCGAATGAAGGGATAGAGTGGTGGCTTTTTTGAATAGGGAATCCGATACTTCACTGGCTACGAGTGAGGCCGTGGAAGGATGTGAACTGGTTGGGGGTCTTCCCTCTTTTACTATCAGCTCAATATAGGTGATTCCTTCTAATCATACGATGGAATTGGTCCTACAGTTAAAATCGTAAATGACGGAGAGACCTTAAAAATCCAGGAAGCTTTTGCAGTGGACGGCTTACCTGTGAGACCGGTGGACTCTATTAGACCCGTCACTGAATGGAGAAAGTGATGTACTTTTTGGAGCAGCAAAGTGATGAAGATAGAAGTGACTGGGTTCTGTAGAGCAAATGTCGTTACAAAGCCATCTGAGTAGTGTGGACTACCAGCAAACAAGGGAAACTGAGAAGAGAAAAAAGCTATGAGATAAGGATGCGGATCCGTAGCGGAGAACAAAATGAGCGTGAGAGGAGTATATGAAAGACAGAAGAATTTAGATGGAGGCAGACTACATAGAAAAAGTGCGTCAGTGAAATTCGGGATGTGACATTCTCTTCATGAGAGATGGAACGTGGAGAACCATAACAATGTGAAAAGCACTGAAAAGATACTGCGGTGAACAATGCGCAAAACAGAAATGAGGAGTGATGGAAGGGGAGCAGACAAGAGATAACCAATTAGATAACTTGGCAACTGTCAGCCAGAAACCGAGCACCTAGTCTCGGTCAACCCTTGGAAGTGCTGTTGCTCTGTTTATGGAGAGCGTATAGCCAGTTTCTCCTCAGAAAGACACGCTCACGCATATGTCATTATTACCAGAGGAGTCCTACCCTCAGACCGGCTTTTTGTTTCATCTACTGCAATTTGCATACTTTGAAAGCCTGAAATCCAGAGGATCACATCGTCTCCATACTTGAAGACGTTCACAGAAAAGGCCATTGGGCGGACGTTTGTGTAGATCAAGAACAGAAGAGGACCTCAGACCGTTCCTTGTGGGACCCCGGTTGTTATTAAGGAAGGTTGAGACGAAACATTCTCCACCTAAACACAAAGGTATGGTCGGTAGAAAAGCTGTGTAAGATGTACAACATGGAGCTTATTATCCCGTATGTTTGCAGCTTATAAAGAAGAGGAGCATGTGGGACCTTGCTGAATGCGTTAGCAAAATCGATGAATACAGGGTGTGAAATCTGTCCATCGTCGTGGACTTATGTTAGAACATCCATGACAGCAGGCGTATCGGTGACGAATGGTCTGCAAGGATGGAACCCGAATGGGGAAGGAGAGATGATCCCGTCTGTATGCAGATGGAAAAGGACAGCACTCTTGAGAATTAGCTCGAAAACTTTGCTGGTGATCCTAGTCAGACTCATGAGTCCGTAACTGGAAGCAAGGTGTCCACTACCCTTCCTATAGACTCGTACGATGACTGATTTTTCAGCTGCTGTGGAGGATTCCATCGCCAACACTTTGTTGTAAAGGAGAGGCACAAGTAGCTTCTCATGCGTCCGCCTTTTTCCTGGGAAAGTAGGGTGGATTAAGTCAAAACCCATGGGGCAATATTAGAGGAGCCTACGTAAGTCTCGTACAAAAGCAGAATAGCCATTTGGCTAAGGTTATTGTCCAAAGACATCCCGTGCATGGCGAGGTGGGGTGATATCGATGTGGAGCCAAAAACTGTACGAAAGTGGGAACTGAGGCCTTGGCTACTGGACTGGAGAAGTAATCGGAGATCCTGCAAGACCTTTGAGAGCAAGTGGCGCCGGGGCTGAGTACCTCAGACGGAATAAGTGCCGAAGGAAAAAAGTCTTAATTGTCCCTGCTCAAGCAATCACAGAACTTTTGACTGCATTTTGATGGAACCCACTCCTGCCTTCGCGTTTGTTACGGATAATCCTGAATTCTCCGATAATCGCAGGCAAGACCTATGGCTTTATATCTGGCGAAGAGGAGTAAGCATCCGTCTAGAATGCACCTGATGAGGCTAAGGAGGGGCCGTTTCCTGGTATATGGAAAGCGAATTCTGAGGACAAATAGCTTATCAGCTGAGGAGATCAATTCTTAAAGATTCTCTGCCGTCTCATCAGCAGAGTTACTATGGTTAGCTGTGTTTAGCAGAAAGCGAAGAATTGCAGTGGCTCGGTCAAGATTGGCTTTGTTGAAAGGTCTTAAACTTTCCATTTCTGAAGAAAGGTGAGACCACTCCACAATATAATCGAACCCACGAGATCACTTCTACCGGGAGGTGGCAAGTAGCCCACCATACCTATTTGGAACCGTCCGTCGATGACGACCGAATCTGGCAGTGATGAGGCATGTCCTGTGGGGTGTCAGTTCGCAATTTTACCTTCCGTGCCTACGTCTTGAATACAAGATCTAGGATGAGCTTGCTAAGTTGGCGTTAGGGGCGTCAGCTCTTTGCCTGTCGACACTGGATGAGTTGAAGTCACGGGTAAATAACAGATGGGTGAAGTCAATGTGGCTTTTCATGTGGCCTATTAGGTCTACGAGACCTAGGCTATCAGTAAAATTGCATGCCTGAGGGCGAAAGATTACACAAAGCAGTGGGGTGTCTGTCCTAGAGGGCGTAAAGGCAACCCACAGACAATCAACGCACCGAAAGGTGGAGTTTGGTAATATAGTGGGAGGAGGGGTAGATTTATGGCAGCATAGGACAACCCCGCCAGCATGACCTCTACTAGAGTCTTCCCGTACTACGAAGTATGCCTTAAGTGACATTTCGGCATCAAGTACGTCAGCGGTTAGCCAGGTTTCTGTGAGGACTATAACCTGAGGTTTCTTACCCACTACAAGCTACCGAAGCCTCGGGATCTTATTCATCAAAATCAGGCAGCCGCTGTGAAAATTCTTGAGCACATGTTAAAGGACTGTTGCGGAATCACCATAGACAACCAATTTTCGGTTCAGGGAGGGGGAAGGAGGACATGGGGTAGTCCAGAGCTGAGAATATCGTGGGGCTAGAGGGTAAACAAACTTCTGAAGGAAGGCTGGTAACCTGGGAGGTGTCATATACGGCGGACGGTCTAAATTCCTTAATCCCTGAAAACGATGGGCTGCTTTTCACAGCTTACTCTTGTGTGCAATACGGGAATTACTGCCCCCAGTCTTCTTGCTCGTTATCCCAATTTGAAAAACCGCATCAGATATCCTTCCCGGCGCCTTAACCCCCCTCACTACAGCTTTCATCAGAAGCAGGCTGCGGGTTTGTATGTGGCCTGAAAATGGGTAGGTCCCACCCGTTAATACGTTCTGATTAGTTCAGTTCAGTTCAGTATGCACAGGACATGTAATGGCCACGGCCAATCGAGCGTCCAGAATTCCTTCGATGGTATGCACACCAGTTATGCACACACCGATGCCGAGTGTATTTCGCCGAATCCCCGCTAAAAATGAGAGGGAAACGGAAAACCGCATCGCACATCAACTGCGAGAGACATTATGCATCGTGAGCGTTCACTGAGACAGTATGCAATGAGGGAAAAAGTCTGCTAAACATACTCCAGAAGGACCACAGTGCTACCCGTCATCCATCTAGTTGATATTCTCAAGGCTCACTACAAGGAAAGATCTCGTACCACTTGCGATCAAGGGCACATTTGAAGGATTGGACTGTCTGCAGATCTACCATTTCACCAGGCAGACCGTTCCAACTGTTCATGACCCTGTTGCTGAAGAAGTGCGATCTAGCCATCAACCTAGATCGGGCTTTTATCAACTTCTTTTCGTGTCCCCTTGTTCTGGAGTCTACGGCCACTTGGAATAGACTATCTGTTCTAAGGCTAGAAAAGCCCTTCATTACCTTGAACGTTTCTATGAGATCCCCTCGACGTCTCCTCCTTTCCAACGAGAAGAGATTCAGGTCACAGAGTCTCTGCTCGTAAGTCTCACCCCTCTGCGCTTCAACCATTCGCGTGGCGAGACGCTGGACTTTCTCGAGGCAGGCGGCGTCCTTTTTGTAGAAGGGTGACCAAGCCTGCACGCTACTTTCTAAGTGAGGTCGTACTATAGCCATGTAAATAGGTACGAATACCTCCGGCTTCCGGCAAGACAAAGCTGATCGCAGTCTGAAGAGCTCCCCACGAGCCTTCTGCGCAGCCGCGTTGCACTGTTTCGACCATTTGAAGTCACTTTTCATGATGATCCCCAGGTCTTTAACCCTACTGGCTGCCTCTATGGTGAACAGCCCTTGATCATGAGCGACAGTTAGGCTCTCTGTTGCCCTTGACAACAAATGGCTTTTTTGAGCGTTCATAGGTAAGTCCCATTTGTATGCCCAGTTCAGGACGGTGCCTATTTCCCTGCCCAAGTCCGCCCTACCCTTAGATCCAACAATCTTCACATCATCCGCAAAAATGAAGCTGGGCGATTGAAGAGTGGATGCCAGGTCATTAATAAATAACAAGAATAGGACCGGGCCTAGGACGGGTCCCTGAGGTACACCACTGGTGACGTTCACCAAACTGGAGCACCTGTCCCCCACTTTGACATAAAGCGTCCTGTGGGAGAGGAAGTCCTCCAGCCACCTATATACTGGCCCACCTACACCGAAAGTCTCCATCTTGCATAGCAAAAGACGATGATTAACGGAGTCGAACGCCTTGCTAAAGTCGAGGTAGCATACCTCAACTTCCTTACCTTCGTCCAGTCGTCGAGTTACTTCATCTAAGAAGCACAGGAGATTGGTCAGGCAAGATCTATTTTTCAGGAATCCATGCTGCTCCGGGCATAGCATGGAGTGCTGCAGTAAGTGCTGGCAGATATGGGCACGGATGATCTTCTCGAGGACTTTACAGAGAATGCTAGTTAGGCTTACCGGCCTGTAGTTCTGCACATCCGACTTAGGCCCACTCTTATGTATTGCCACGACTGCCGCGACTTTCCAGTCCTGAGGCAGCTTTCCCTGGTCCAACGTGGATCTATACAATCTGCATACCGATGGAGCTATGAAATCCGCCAACGGCTTGATGATAGCTGGATGAATGCCATCTGGGCCCGCTGACTTGTGGCTGTTTAACTCCTGTAGGTACTTACGCACGCATTTCTCTGAGAGATCTAGCTCGTTTAACTGAGGAGGATGTACCAGAGCCAGATCTACTCGTACCCCACTATCTATCCTATGTACACTACCAAAGTATTCCCCCAGGGCGTCTGCTTTGCCCTGGTCGTCAGTGACAATACCATATTCTCTAGTGGATAGCGGACCTACGGCATTTCTTGTTGAGCCTTTAGACTGTACATAGCTGTAGAACTTCTTCGGCTGTTGTCTTACAGACTGGGCCAATTTCAGCTCAAATTCCCGCTTAGAAGTTCTCAAAAGGCCCACAGTCTCGTTTCTCAGCTTCGTATAGCGGTTCCAGGCTAGCTGGCTGCCGGAAGCTTTGTACTGGTTCCAAGAGCGGTTTCTACGTCTGATGGCCTTGGCTATTGCAGCCTTCCTTCACGTGGGTTTGCCCTCCCCACTCCTTCGTTTTAAGGGTGCGAACTCTTCCTGTAGGGCAGTCAGGGATCCTTTTATGGCCTGCCAGCGCTCCTCCACAGTGGCCTCCTCCGGCGCGTCCCAGGTCAAACCCATCGCCCTATTACGAAGCCTATCTATGTCCATACTACCGAAATTCCTAATCAGCCTTGAGGGTACCTTCGATTGCCGCATGCATAGAACTATTTTGACACACACGTGGTCACTCTTTCCCAGCGGTGCACAATAATGCAGTCCAGCCACATCGTTGGGGAAGTTCGCTATAGCTAGATCCAGCAAGGATGGAACGCATCCAGTCCTATATCTGGTATTCTCCCTAATATGCTGATGCAACGCATTATCATGCAGCCATTCTAAGTAGGTTTGCTCCTCCGATCCCGGCACGCAGACCTCAGCCACCCAGTCGATGTGCGGAAGATTGAAGTCACCCACTATGAGGATCTTTTGTGCGTCCTCAACTAGTTCGGTCGAAGTCTGCAGTAAACAAACGTCCTCTTCGTGGTTTGTGCTTGGTGCCCTGTAGACACAGACGACGTTAACCCTTCTGCCTGGAAGAATGATCGTAACGGCGCATAGCTGGATATTGCGAGTGCATAACTTGGTCTGGGACTCAAGGTGGTTTGCACCTGACCTAACGAGGATGGCTACTCCACCACCAAAGCGATCTTGTTCCCGATCCTGCATGTAGACTGCAAAACCGTTACATATTAGGCCTGGCACATGGTCTTCTTCAGAAAGCCACGTTTCCGTGACGGCAACTATTGACGCTTTCTGTTCGTCAGCGGTTTTGGCAAGTTCCGCCCATTTGTTTCTAATACTACACGCGTTAGTATATAACACCACCGCGTTTGCTCCGTCGCCCAGGTGTCTCTTGCTATTTACTCCTGACTGTTTCTCAGGCGCAACGCCTGAGATGATGGCACGTTTTTTGCTTCGGATGTCCTCACTGGGGTGCATGAAGCCGGCTGATGGTCCAGAATTTCCGACGACTCCCAATCCATCTCTATAGGAGTGGCCACAACATCCAGACTGGCAGGGGTCGCGCTGTCATCTATCTTCGGACAGCACTGCCAATTCTCGTCTTCCAGCGCATCTTCAATTACAACTATTTGCGACACCGCACGGGGCTTCTTTACTATTGTCGGGGTCGGGGCCTGAGAGCCGAGTACGGCATTCCGCTGAACTTTTAGGTTTCTCACCAGCGCCCTGGCCGGTCGAGCAAGGTTACCTCCCGAGGCTAGACCACCAGGCCTTACCCTATGCTCGTCCGGCACAATCTGGCATCTGCCCTTGGTAATCTGAGCAACTACCGCTTCCCTCGCCAGTAGTCTATCCCGGGTAGCCCCATCAGCGAACTCCACCAGTATTGGTCCCGCACGAAGTTCGCCTTTGTTCCCCAGTGGTGACTTCCATGTCCCCACTCTGTGCACCCTTCTTAGAGTAGGAGGGTACGGAACACCTGCGATTCGCAGTATGTCGCAGACCCTCCTCCTGTCAACGTCTCTCCTGGCTTTCGGTTCCCTTATAAGGGGTTCTTCTTGGTTTAGGATCAGAAGCCTGTGGCTTGAGACCCTGCCCATCGACAAGATCTGCCTCTGCAGGTCCTTCACCTTGTTTTCCAATACCAGAAGTGCAGGGTCATCCACCCTAGCCAACCCATCCTTCGCTCTATTACAGTCGCCCTTCTTTTTGACCTGCCTTGCCCTTCTCGGCTTCTGCTCCGTCCACTGGCCCTCGCCAGTCTGCTTCAAAGGAGTGGAGGCAACGACCGCCTGGCAAGCCCTCGGAGCTGGTCCATTCGCTCGGATGATTGTCCTCTCGGGTGTTGATACTACTTCCGCAAACGACTTACTACAACCTGCTTGCGGTGGTTTGGGGCTTACAACCGAGGTACTACTTGGTGGACGTTGGTCCTGCAGTTTAAAGGCCAGACTGGCCGCCTCCTTGTAGGGGGCACAGACCCATTCAGCCCATGGGTTCTGTTTATAAAGGACATAGATGTCTTTTGCTGTCCCTGAACACCTTGGGTGGGCCCATCTCTTGCATATCTCGCACTCTATACCATTTACCACACGTTTTCCGCACTTGGGTGCTAGACACGGGTCGGAAACGCGTGTCATACCGAAAACCCCAAAAAACGAGGGAAAATACAACTCAAGTGCTCTTTACCCAAACACAAAATACGCACTCTGACAATAGCAGGTAAATCCCGCTAACACAAAAAACAAAAACAAAAAGAAAGACTAGAAGCGAGGGAAGATCGCCTCAAAAAACACCGAACACTACTCGGCAATACTACAAGGAGAATAAAAATATTCTCCGGATAAAGCGCACCTTAAATGCAATTATGATACGCTCAGTATTGTGAATTAAACTGGGTTAATTCACAAAACTATTCAAAAACTCAATTCAAAGACGAGAGCACTATGAACTCAAACCGCGCGGCACTTACACACGATTAGCAATTTTTGGGTCTGGGATAAATTTTTTAGGCTTCAGGTGTTGTGTAGCACTAGGTCTACCACTCGCGGTAATTTCAGCGACAGGAAATGGAGTGATTAGGGGAGCATCACGTGGTGGACTTGGAGCTAGATTCTAAAAGCGAGTTGCTTGGACTACAGGCAGCGCTTCGAGCTTGAGGTCATCTCTTGGTGGGGCTGCTGGCTCAGTTGTTTCTTTGCTGAGTGGAAGTTGAAATGGCTTGTTGATGGATGCTTTCTTCAGTCCTTCTATTTCCTCCATGAGCTTCGTTGCTGAGGAAACAATTTATTTGTCTGCCTCCGTGGAGCCCAATTCAATAAAAGTTCCGCGTACCGAGTTCGTGCTTTTGGTTACCAGCCAATAGGACCGATTTTAGAAGGTGGATGATGTTTTGTCCTGTCCCACTAACTCTAGCGAGAACTCAGTTCTGCCTTGGAATCAATTTAGTTTTGTTGGTGAAGAACACATCGTTTATATGAGTTATGCGCCCCTCATAACCAAATCCGTGCATGAAAGCTCGCCTGGTCTACTAATAGACTTAAACGGCCCCTTCTGGTCGGTTTATCTGGCTGCGCCCCGATTGGTTGGTTCGGCTCTGGTCGAATGTTAACCGCTGGCCGACCCTTGGATCGCCTGACTCGCTCAGATCTTGTCGGCGATTCTGGTCAGCCGATTACATGCTGTCTGCTTCACTGAGCCAAGCCGTCTACTGGGAACGAGCTGGTTGCACTTCTTTACATCCTTACTTTTTGATGAATCAATGCGCCTCTGGCTCTTCCGAGTACATGTGGACCTTTCTTCTATCCGTAACACAGGAATTTTGTTTGCGTATGTGCTTTCTGCATCTTCCACAGATCGGCTTTTCCATTTGAATCTCGCATAAAGGGGTTCCATGAATCAGTATGAATCTTTTTCTTTTCCGCTGATGAAACCTCCCTGCAGTGACCTCAAACCATATCTTTTCTCCATCTTTCGGTAGACAGGTCGGGTGATTTTGCTTCTTTGTTTTCTTCTACTAGGTAACTCGTGCCTTTTCTTCAACATTCTCAGAATCTTCTGCTCTCACACTGAGTACTACATCTTTCACGGGGGCACTTGCCACAGTAAATTTTGGGTGTGCGATCTGGACATCCTCAAAGGTCAGGGTGGTTTTTTCATAACTTTGACCCAAACAGTAATCGGCCATTTTCTGAAACACTGTCATCAGGTCTTCTTGGTCTTCGTCGAAACCTAGATACAGTGTAAGCAAAATACGTCTAGCTTCATCGCCAACTGAATATCAAAGCACAGCTATTTGATACGGTTTTGGTTCCGAAAATAACCGAATAAAGGCGGCTAATTTTCCGAAATTCTGTCTCCACAAACTCCACTCTTCAAGCAAAAGATTTTGATCCATAATTTGCAGCGGCGCCGGAAGCGGTATTGATAACTATCCTGGCAGGGTTCTTTCGATTCCTCTGATACCTTTTATTGTTCTGTCCCGGGGGAGCAACTACCTAACCTCCTGGGCGTTGTGTTTGGTCAAAGTCTCGTACTCCACGTGGACAATCACTCAATTTTCCTCTTATGACGTCCGGCTAGCCTTTATCTTTACTCATGCTTTAGCGGCAACAGTACCGACTAATTCACTTTACCATGTGCTGAATGCGTTTGCTCTGTTGCGCGTGACAGCACGCGTAGTTTAGCTCTTTATGCAAATTCTCTAGCGTGCTTGAGGCTTACCCGCCGGCTACGGCCGGGTTTTTTGTTTACGCCCGTACAAATAAATGCAGTGCCACCTCTGAATGTCCTGCTACGACTGCGGACACAACAATGGGAAAAACAGCTACTTCTGAGGAAATAATTGTCCATGCTGGGGGAAGTTGACATTATTCAAGAAGAAATCAGTACAGATAAATATAGGCCTAAATATGGCGGGGCGAGCCGTAAGTTCTAAAAAATTAAAATTTAAAATCTGCCGGACTAACTCAATAAGCAACACTTAAGCTCCAAGCGCCAAAGTCGGACAATGACAGTGTGACAGAGTAAAACATCCGATGAGCTGATCAGCAAGCTTGTGTGTGAAAGTGACAGAGGAAAGTTCTGTGACACTGCATTCACTGATGGTTCGAACTGCAACCACAAACGAATTCAACAGTTTTCACGGTACTTCTTTCAAAATCCACAGCAGTACAAATATGTATGTACTTCAGCTATGTGGTCAAGTGGACTTAACTGCAGAACCCAGAGGTTCATCTTCCCGTGTACCTTGTACGGCGGTCAGAAATGGGGCAAGGCCAGTTCAATTGCCTCACTTGAATAAAAACCTGACAATAATGTTGTGCATAAAATGGCTGGGCGGAGTAATGTCGGAGAAACAAAAACTCCATTCGTATACTCGAAGCGTTGCAAATATGCTGCTATATCCCCAGGCTAACATGGACTCTCCATCGTGCTTGCTTCCAAATTAGCCATCAAAACTTACCGCGCTTTACCCCCGGCAAAATTCACTTTCGTTGATGCATAATTATCACACACTTAAGAACCCATCAGCATTTTTGACTTGTTGTTCCCGGTCCACTTCCCCGCGGTTTCATGCTAAACTATTTACCAGTCTTATCCGCAAGCAAATACAGAGCTCATCCCCTTTGGCTACTGTTCCGATAAACTCGAAAACTACCGCATTTGGTGCTGACATTCACTTCCGTACAACGATCTTCAAACAGTATGTGCCACTGCGAAATATACCTCTAGAGCTTCCCAATACTCGATGATTCGTTGATTGTTTGCCTGCTTTGTTAGTTCCGCTGTTCGCCCACTTAGGACTTTTGCATTGAGGTATTCTCATCTTGCAAGGTATAATGTCCCACATATGCTCAACTTATTAGCACATGCACCGCAGAGTTCCTTTCTGCCGCCATCAAGTGGTCCATCTTCCGTAAAGAACATAAATTGGTAGACTCCTGCCCGTCAATTCATCATTTTCGCCGGCTGTCTTTCCTACTGTTGTAGTAGCACGGCCCATCGATTTATCGCCAGTTCCCACTTTAATGTTGATGCATTATATTCCTTTCTTCTGGGAGCAAACAATCCGCTCAAAGTCTACATGTTTCTATCTGGCCACTTATTTCGACATCACTTTGGCAACCACAGCCCACGTGTGTGGTCCGTTTGTTAATTAACTGGCTCAACCAATTTACTGTCACTAAACTTTACAACTGTAATCCCCGACTGATTCTTCTGGTTTTTCAGGCGTATTACCACCTCTTTCATTGCCTATTTTTAAATCTTAACCCCTCTCATGCATTGCGAAGCTCTATTTCTTGATTACATCTCGTTCGGGAATGTTTCTTTTTCACGGTAACCAAGTATCCGTCAATCCAGTCTGGTCCTCCGGCAGGTCTGTCTTCCTTCCTTAGGCTTTGTGTAAATCCCTACTATTCCCAAACCACCTCACACTTTGGCAGATTAATTACACTCTACCTACTGCCGGCCCAACCACTTAACCTTGAGTTCAAATTTGCAGGGAGCTACCACAAAAAAATGACTCAAACGCCTTCTCTTACATTCAATCGCGTGCACATAATTGTACAGTCCTCTTGAAACTCTGATTCACCTTTCAACTGTATTGTTTGATCTTGCCTTGCAGTATGCATCGGTTTTATCCAAAATGAACTATTATTGAATACGGCACGATTCACGAAGAGCTTAAAAAGAGTGGAGAGGATTTGATTTATACATCCTTTACAAGTCGTTGCTAGCCCACGTAATACGGCTGAGAGCAGAAACATTACTGTTTTTTCCATTTTGCATGATTTTATTGTTACTTCTGTTGCATTATTGTGTGCGACCATGACGGCTGGAACAGAGCATTTGCAGGGCCTGCCCTATGAGTGGTCGGTGTGAGGTAAATAGCCGTGATACTTTTGTCAATAAACCTAGGTGTATGAAAAGGACACTTCCTGGAAAATTCTGTCCTTGGAGCCATGACTCAAGTTCCAGGAGACAAGGAGTAGAACAGTCAACACAAAGATATGGGGGCATGATGGGTCTCGGCCGCATTCGGCCTGTGAAGGATGGATTGAATTGATCGACGAAATACACTGATCACTGGTAGAAGTATCACTCGTGTGTATACCACCGGAAGAATCAGGCTTTTGACCGCCCTTGGCCATAGCCTGTCCAGTGCAAACTGAAGAGCAGGCCCAAACATTTTGTATAGTTTAAAACAATAGGTTCAAAAAAACATTGTAGAGATGACCTTGGCGAGCATTTAACCTTGGCGTTGGCGCGGAGGTGCTGTAGGATTTGTTTCAAAAAAGACTGTCAGACGAAGTGAACACAGTATATACGTTGTATAAAAGTTTGTCAGCTCCAGCTTAAATGCTGTATCGCTGTAGCCTTTTCAGTCAGCTTCGCCCAAATGGCCCCAGTCATCATAGTGGTGCATTTTTTAGTCCCAAAGAATTCCCCAGAAAGAATGTTTCTATTATGCAGCTTAAGATGAGTTCTTGTCATGTAATTTGATATCAGCGATCTTAAACATGGAAAAATAATTATGCTCTACTAGAGAACTAGTGTTTCTAATAGAGTAGAATTATTTTCATGAGCTAACTAGTTAGCCATCACGGGCAGCACAAAATGAAAGCATTTAATCTCATAATTGTAGAATGCAACATTCCATGATGATATTGAGCACCGTAAGGTACCTGGATCTTGCCTGTTAGTTTTTTAGGGTGTTTATAAATCATTCTCCGCTCAAATGAGAAATGACAAAAGTTAATCAACTAATGTCTCCCCGAAATTTAAAGATAGAAGGACGCTGCACTGCATTCCTGGTGTTTTCAAAAATAGTCCTAGAAAGTCCATGGAAAGTTTCAAACAGGACTAAAATAGGGCTATTTTGGGACTAATTTTGGACGTTTTGGGACTATTTTGCTGATTAGGGCACTTCATTCATTCTTCATTCTTCATATTAGAGACAGCGAAAATCATCCGTATAAGCCTCGTCACAATCCACTCGTTGGCACAAACTCAAGACTGAGTAGAACACCATAACCCCAGCAAAGACTAGTCAAGTTTCCTTTTGAATGTTTTGTCGTTTACCTCTTCCACCACATCAGCATGTAAAGAATTCCAAAGGTTTGTGGTCCTCCGAGACAAGCAGTGGACTGACGGAAAACCAGCAGAATGCATCTTCACCAGTGTCATTGAGTGCCCACGCATACGCCATGGTCCACGGAGCGGGAAATCCGCTTGCAACTCTGGTCCCAGATCAACCTGAATGATACGAAGGATGCAGATGAGATCATAACGCATCCGCCGATAAGCTACTGGAAACAAGCCAGTTGCTTCAAGACGCCCGTTGGAGCTAAACCCGCTCAGATAAGGGATGAGATGGGTAGCAGATCTCTGCACTCTCTCCAACTTGGCGAATTCTGCAGCTGCACATGGATAAGCAGCCGCATCACCATATTCGAGTTTAGGACATACATGTGAAATATACAGCATACGGAAAGCATCTTACCGTAGGTTCCCAAACGATCGACGAATGCGACCAGGGATACTCCAGGCAGAGGCACACACTCTGTCGGTGTGACCTTTGGTTTACAGAGAGGAGGACACCAAAACCCCGAGATCACGCTCGCAATCTGCTGTTCGCAGCAGGCTCCCAGACAGGTGGCAACTCACTGGCGGCTGAGAGCGACCCACACGCATATGAACACACTTCGAAAGATTTACAAGTAGCATCCACTCAGAGAACCAGCACAAAAGCGCATTTAGGCCTTCCTGTAGAATACGGCTATCTCCATCCGAACGAAGTGAGCGCCAAAGTTTCCGATCATCTGCATACAGGAGACAAGAGGATAAGAAAACTGAGGGAAGGTCGTTTATGTAAATGAGAAACATTAACGGTCCAGTAACAGACCCCTGAGGAACACCGCTGGTCGCCGAGTACCACCTGGAGATGGTTGTTGAGACCCCGACAGCAAACTACCATCCTCTCGGGAAATCTGTAATCCATATTAGCGAGGGAGCGACTATTTTCATTTATCTGAGCTTCCAAAGGAGACGGTCATGTGGAACTTTATCAAAGGCTTTGCTGAAGTCCACGAAGATGACGTCCGTGGAATATCCCTTGGCCTTCGCTTCAGCCCAGCGCTCACGAGCAAGCAGAAAATTCGACAGACAGGATCGGGATTCCCGGAAACCATGTTTTTGAGAACTGAACAGGTGATGGTTTCCCATGTGTTCCTGCGCCTTCTTGGTTATGAAACGTCCCATGATCTTGCAGACGACGCAAGTGAGACTCATAGGACGGTAATTAACAGCCGCGGTTTTGTAACCACTTTTGAACAGCGGAACAATAATAGCGGCTTTCCGGTTATCCGGTAGTTGCCTTGTTGCCAGTGAGGTGTTGAACAACCTGGTGATTGGTGGGTCAATGATGTCGGCGAGCTCGCTTAACATCAGAGGGTGAATTTCATCAAAGCCGGCTGGTTGATGAAACCTGAGAGATCGTAGTTGTGTCGTGGTTTCGTCCACATGAAAATAACAAGGCAAGTTGATGGGTTCCGAAAATGGCGAACCAGGCTAAAGGGTTGTTGCAGGATCTGTTGCATACACTGATGCATAATGCCGTGCCAGGGCATCAGCCTTAGCCTCGTCAGAGTCAGCGATGATCTCAGCCTGGACCAAGGTTGGTATGCCCAGCATCGCTTTCGTGCGGCGTTTGAGACACGCGTACAACCGTTTGGGTGCCTTGACGCAGTCGGCTGCCAGCCTCTGCCTCGCTTGATTGCCTTCATAGATAAACATTGATTCCGTACCTGTCTGTACACAGTGTAGCCATCGCCGATCTCCCGATACCTTTGCCATGCCCGATTTCTCTTGCGAAGCAGGCATCGAAGTTCTTTATCAAACCATGGAGGACCATGTGCATGAGAACGCTGGCGGTGGAGTGGAGCTAATCAAACTTCTAAGGTTAACCTGGGGCCAGCTGCAGGCGAATAATCCATGGAAAATAAAAGAAATTCGGCCATGAAATTATTGGGACCATAGTTGTATCTACGTGATTGGGGTTAAATTAAACTAGCATTTGAGTATAAGTTTATGTTACTGACTTTCAAATAAACCTTGCTCAGAACTCCAGCCAGATATATATTTGTATTCGTACATTAATTGTTGCAGTGATGTAAAGCGTCACATTGACATTGTAAAGTGGCATATTCCACATATGCATGCGCGTATGCCGTGATGTTAATGGCATAACGGTTGGCGTATTTTGCCTAACTGATAGAAATGAGAAAAATATTTTCAGGTCGCAATGAAACGGTGTTTTGTACTTTGAAACGAAATATTTTTATGGGCATTTGTCTCAAGTAGCAGGCCCAAGTTGTCCAAGTTTGCTGTAAACGGATACACACAAGTTGTAGTGCGATCAGGCACCATTGTACAGTTCCAACAGAAAAGAAAATACGAGAAATCGAGAAACAACAATGTTGGGTGAATCAGGCTTTATTCATCTGAAAGTCTTCCGTACGGTAAACTGTAAAAGAAAAGCACCTTAGCAAATTTATCAAGCACGAAGTTTATCCTACTAATACTCACTAAGTTAGAGAATACATAACAAAAACCGTCATTGCTGTTTAACGTTATGTTTGTTTTAAATAATGCCAGCTGTCACTGTTTCGTCTGGTGATCAGTTTTTGGACGAACGTCAATCACATGTGATATGATATATGATGTCACTTGTATTCGTCATCTTCAATATATCTGCAGGTATCAACGTCAAATTTTCCCACTGATGTCAGCGAGTATCCTGTGTACGTGGTATTATAAAATGAGTCTTTTGAAGGTGTCAATATTGAACTTGGAAACTTCGTATCGTTTACGTTCGATGTGAATGCATTGATATAAGGTAACCAACATCTTGTTATGTCTCTTCATACTTCACTGCGATCATGTGCAACATCGGCAATGCATAGTGAGAAGCTTTTTCTTAGATGTACTTAATGGCCTACCTTCCCGGTGAAAATTCATAAGCTTCGGTTCGAAAAATTGGGTGGTCAACAAAACGCATGTTCGTTGGCTACGAAAGAGGAGTTTTTTACATCATATGCGTCTGTCGCTATTGGGAAAGCCAATTTGGCAGTAGTATTAGAATTTAATAGTGCTGGTACACTTATATTCTGAACTCCTGCCCGAAATACAGTGTTAGACCGATGTAATACACAGCTCAATCATAAGTACCACTATATTTAAATAAACTAATTTGAAGATGCCATTGACTTTGAGTGTCGGTTTATTGCAGAGTCAGCTGCAACATCTGCTGACAAAACAGGAAAGCGGATACTTTTCGTAGCACTTCTCAACACGGAAGAACTGTAGAAATGTTGAAACTTGCATTTCTTTGAGGTTTTATTACAATATGATCCTCGGAAGTCTGCGCACTCAATCTCATCCCGCGACTTCAGTCGCTCCAGATCGCTACGGAAACTCGACTCTCCAAAAATGTGTCCTTCACAGAAATTACTATGATGCGTATAAAGCACCAATCGAATACTCCCGAATTCGGGCATCCAGTTAGGTTCAAGCCGTGTTGGGCTGACCAGGTTGATGAAAATATTTTGCCGGATTGACCTTTGATCCGTTGACCCAAGTTTCGTCGGACTGTAGATGGATGCTCGATCAGCAAAATGGGCTACGTCATGAGTGGTCCGATAGTTTATTAACTTGATTGTTCAGTCCGTCCTGACAGGCTCCAGTTGAATAATGGCTTGCCCAAAGAGAGTTTTTTTCCTTCGTTTTCCCATCTGAAAAAGTTACCATGTAATTCTTGTCCAATAAGATTCCTCAAGCAGTTTAGCGGGCTATGGAAGCAGTTACTCTATAGTTACCACAGTCCCTACCACTTATTTTGGAATGTTGCGAGAACACAAAGATACTCGCGTTATGTATAACAAAAAAGCCTATGATAGCTTGCCTTCACTATCTCCTAGTTTCTAATCCAGTTTTTCTTCGCGGGCGAGTAGCTAAGTGTCATAGGCACCCTCAAAGTAATTAATGAATTGTTTTGTTTGATTTTTTGCACTAGCACTACACAAATAAACCTGGCTTTTCACATACGCCAAATACTCCGTAAGTTCACATTACCTAGCTAACCAATAAAAAAATCTGAATTCCATAGAAAGCCCCAGAAGGGGTTCAGACACTCACTGCTTTTTGGACTTCCTTGCAATTACTTTCGGGGCATCGGCTTGGCATACTTTGCCGCAGTTACTTACACACGTAAACGATTTGGAGTAATTATACCATATTAACGACGTACTGAAAACGCCGGAAATTTTCAGCAAGATGATAAGTTATTATACATACAGTTATCACTATATGTCGCGAAATTCAAGTGGTACGCATCCCGAAACCCTCCGGATACAGTTGGACGAATGCTGTTTGCCGTGGTCAGCAGTGGCGTCACACTAAAATGCTACTGGCTGGGCAGTAGCAAGGAGGTACCCGTGTGCAACCACAATGATTATTACACTCAAAAGTAAGCCGGTATAGTAAATGCATTACCGCTTAGCAAACGCTATCAGATTATGGTGAGAAGATATCGATTACGGCTCAATGAAGTCAGAACTGAGTCTTTCAAATAGTTGCATGGTCTTGATAAGATTACATGCATGCGGTTTGTAAAAAAGTGGTTCCATTTCAGCACAGACGGTATAACTAGAGATCACGTTTGTGACTTCTGCTGAGTGTGGCAAGTTCTTGGAACGAACGAAGTGAACCCTACGGGTTATTCCGGGATGGCAATGAATCATGGAATGGAGGCAAACGAGCAACGAGACAAAGCGTCAGCAACCCGATTGTCCTTTCCGGCCCTGTAGATTATATCGTAGTGGTATGCGGACAAATCCAGTCGTCATCTCTGGATCTTATCGTTCTTTATCTTGCTGTTTTGTTTGCCACCATACATGAAGGCGACAGACCGCTAATCAGTAATTAGTTTGAAATGAGTACCAAGGAGAAAATGCCGTTACTTTCGAATAGCTTCGGCGATTATACAGGCCTCTTTCTCGATGGTGGAATGGCGTCGTTCGCTAGTAGTCGATGTACGGGAGAAAAGGGCTACTGGTCGATCGTTCGGACTCAGTGAAGCGGCTATAGCTACGTCGGATGCGTCCGCTTCGGCAACAAGTGGAACGTTGTGGTCCACCGTCACAACCACTGCAGTATCCAATGCTACTTTCAGATCCTCAAATTTTTTCTCACATGCGACGGTTGGGGGAAATTGTGTTTCGGACGAGGGGGCTAATTTTGTCAGAGAAGTTCGGTATCCATTGGGAATAATAGGCAAACATACCTACCACGCGTCGTAATGATTTCGTGTCGGTCGGAGGCAGGATGTCACGCAAAGGCTTCATTCGTTCAGGATCCGGTTTGATTACTCTATGTGTTATGCGGTAACCGAGGAGTCAGATTTCTGTGCAGCTGTGGTTGAATTTGCATCGTTCAGAGTTATGCCGCATTCGGCGACAGCTTTCAGGAAGCATTCGAGGTTCCGGTGGTGGTCCGTCTTTTTCAAGCCACATTCAGTTACATTGTCAACGTAAGCGAAAGTATCCTTCAAATTTTCTGTTTGCAGGATTTGCTTGATTGTGCGCCGGAAATAAGCCACACCATTGGTGACCCCAAAGGGTATTCGGCAAAACCGAAAAAGATTGTCTGCTGCTTTGAAAGCCGTACAGGGCTTTTTATCTTCCGCGATTGGGATTTGATGGTACGCACTTCTGAGGTCCAGGATGCTGTAGACAGCGTACCGGGCGACGTTCTCCACCATATTGTCTATGTGTGGTAGTGGATACGCATCCAGCTGCGTAAAACGGTTGGTTGTCTGACTGTAATCAATGACCATTCTTTTCTTATGGTTCGTATTTTTAGTAACTAAAAGTTGGGCTCTCTATGGTGAGTTCGACGGCTCAATTATACCATCGTTTAAGAGGTGCTGTATCCCCTCTTAAATGAAGCGCTCGTCCCTGAAGGAGTGTCTGCGGGATTTGGTGGCAACAGGCTTACAGTCAGGAGACAGATGAGCGAACAGGGGCGGGGACTAAATTTTAGCGGCGGACAGTCCGCATAGTAAGAAAGTGCCGCATGTTCCCCCAAATGGTATTTCGACCTTTCCGTGTAACCCGAGAAAATCGTGACCAAGAAGAACGTCAGCGCATAGATTCTGCATGACCAACAGCTTAACATTTTCGTAGACTACATCTTGATAATGAATTGTTGCACAACAGTAGCCGGAAATGACGCAGGATAACGACATCGTTGCCATAGTAATTTTTGAGTCACGAGGGTGGACTGACCAATCAAATGATTCAATGATTTTCTGAGATATATATCGCTATTGGAGCTACCCCTATCAATCAGAGCTTAGAATTCGACGTTATTTACATGATTTTTGGTTGTTGCATACAATAAACAAGCTGGGGCAGCCGCCCTTATGACAGAGAACAACAGGGGAGTGAGGGCAGAAGTAATAGGAAAAGAGACCGGTTTCGATTAGCACACACGTCTGAAATGACCACTCTTTCCACAAGCCTTGCAAACTGATTCTCGAGCGGGGTATTTAGTGCAGGGGTGTCAGGAATAACCACAGAAATAACATATGGCTTTAGGTAAAGCCGATGTGATCGGTTCGGGTTCAGCTGTTGGGGCAGGTGAAAGCTGTACATCGGGAGTGGGGGTTAGAGGGGTCGTGGACGCACAAGAAACGTTTTCAATCCTGTAAGACTGTGACTGTTTTTCAGCTGTCTCTAGTGCTCTAGCCATGTCGTAAGTAGCCCTAAACGTCAGTGCTGGTTGCTCCGACAGTGTTTTTTGAATGCTGTTAGACTGCAATCCAGTGATAAATGCGTCGCGCATAGCGTCATCGCGAAACTCTTCGGCGGACACCGAGCGGAAGTCGCAGTCCTTAGCCAATGACTTGATAACCTGGAAGTACTGATCAATATTTTACCCGCAATCTTGTTTACATGTAGCGAGTAGATACCGGGCGCAGACGACACTTTTTGGGGTGGACGTAAAGGGACTGGGGGATTGAAATGGCGTTGTCGAACGTTTCCCACTCCGAGATAAGCTCGTAAACCGACGGTGAAGGAAAATTGATGAGCGTATCAAGGTTATTAGATTTATTAGACTGTACTCGTTTCAAAAAGGCATTGAAAGTACAAAGTCAGTAAGTCTGCTGTTTAGAAGCATTCGGAGCACTGGTATCGGTATTTAACTTGTCCGGTTGTAGGTAACGGTCCATGATTTTATTAGTCAAGTAGACTGATGCGTACGGTTCGCAACAGATGGTGACAGCTTTATCAGAGAGAAAGGGATTCGGTGACAGGAATGCTACGCTCTACTTGACTAATAATGAAGGTTAATGATTTGAAATAGAAATCGGTACGATTTAAGATACGTAAACAAAACAAGACAAAAAACAAGGAAGATTACGCGACAATTTGTTTATCGAGTATTACTCAAGCTTGCCCCACATCCATTTTAAACTGGTCGTCAACCGACCTATTCACCCAAATCCGCCTTGCTCATTACGAATACGGCGATAGGACTGAGGTCAAAGACAGATCCTATTGGCGACATTACAGTTAACAGGACCAACAGTACATCTTCATATAGGAGGATTCGACTTACGCAGATATGTTTGAAAATTGAGACGGAGCTTCACCTCACAAAGTGTCGAATTTGGATCTCAGCATAATTTTTTTGATTAAACGTATCATGGAATACAACAACTGGTTTAAAGTAAGGAATTTAGTGAAGCTTTGGCCCCGGAAGGGATTTGGTACGTATAGGAAGACTTGTTCCTGGTGGGTCGTATGTTTTCGTTCTCATGGAAACGTTTTGGCGTCGGGCCTAGGAGAAAAGAGAATTGATTCAACATTGTGCTGTGGAATTCCGAATCTTGATCAGTAAAGCGTTTACAAATGGAAACAATAAGTGATATGGCTAGGTGTCGCTTCCAGTGGCGTTGTTGCATTCGGACTGTTTCCTTGTCGTCGTGATTCCCCCTTGTTAATTCCACGTTATGGATCTTTATCACTACGTTTCTATTCTTTTTTTCCTTTACTGGACGATGCCGGAAGGTAGCAACCGAAGCCAGAGCAAGGAAGTGTGAGGTTAATGATTGAATAAACTGAAACTGAAACTTACAAACGGACCGCAAGAAGTAGAAGCTGAAGTCGCTCTGGGACGATTTTTTTGGGGGGATTTTGAAGTGTGGATTTCAGACGAGAACTGTTACAAAAAAGGCCGCGGCAGTGCGTCTCGCCGGAGACTTTAATAGACAAGATGAGCCCAAAGGCAACATGCAAAGTCAAAAAAACGGTGTTCGTTGCTTCTCCAATATCTACCGCCGAGACAGTTGGAAACTGGCCCAAGCATAATATCGGTGCAACGGAAGCAAAGAAAACACTCCAAAGTATAAGTTTGATGTTCCATTCCCTTGAGTACGATTCGTTTCGTTGTCTAAAAAAACACCTTTGTCACCTCTAGTAATTATGATAGAATTAAACGAATGTCTGGCCTGGGCTTTAGTGGATGCAGGGGCGACCTGCAACCTACTGCACCCAAAAATATGCAGGCAGGCCAATAAGATTACCACTGCCCTGAAAATGACAACCGTAAACGGCACTCCTGTCCGGACCGCGGCCCTAGTATTCGTTAATATAGGTTTGGCCGATAGTCTGTTTACACATCAAATGGTGTTGTCCACTGATATACCGCGGGATGCTATTTTGGGCCTCGAATTCCTGCTGGAAGATATCTGTTGCCTAGATCTGCGTCGGAAAGTTTTGATGTGCGGTGATCTTTAGGTCACCTTTGAGATTGATATGGGGAACGAGCAAGAATGGCTTCCAGACCTACATCCAGTGAACTTGATAGATCACTTAGAACAGCTGCAAGTCCATACGAGTCTGCCAGTAGACGACACTCATCGGCGGCAACTACGATCCACATGGACGAAACACTTAAATGCGTTTGCTTAGCACGGAACCCTTTCGGGTAGGACAAAGGTGATCGGACATCGAAATGACACACAAGGAGCTGATGTGGCTCAACAACCTCCATAGAGTGCCCGTAAAATATTGAGATGAACTGCGGGAAATAATCACCAAGATGTTGCAGAATGGAATAATGAAACCGCCAGTCCCCTTTGGCTTCGCCAGTCGTCTTGGTGAGGAAGAAAGCTGGGGCTCTGAGAATTTGTATCGATTACTACCGGGTAGATCAGGTAACAGCTTTCCGCTTCCCCGAATCAATGACGTGTTGGAGGCATTGGGAGGCGCGAGGTGCTTCTACCCACTTGATCAAGCGTCCGGATATTGGCAGGTTGAAATGCATCCCGATGATGAAGAAATGACTGCGTTCTTTATTCCGTCTGGAGCATACAAATTTCGGACTAGCCAGTGCTCCCGCGACATCTCACGGTTTCATGAGTGTAGTCTTGCGTGATCTTGCACCACCCGAATGCCTGATCTACCTATATAATACCAGCCGGACACCTGGTGAACCTGGAAGAAGTAATTACAGCTGTGGGAATACTGGTCTGGAACTAAAGCCACAAAAATGTGATTTGATAAAGTTGGTAATTACATATTTAGTTCAAACCATTAGCTAGGGTGGCGTCCAGAGTGCTCTGGAGAAAATTCGAGTCATTGAAACCTGGCCGGTTCCAACGTGTGCGGCCAACCTCAGGCGATTCATTGGATCAACCTCATATTATTGTCTCTTCGTGAAGGATTATGCCCAAATAGCGTCCCGGTTGCATCAACTCACTGAGAAAAACAAACACTTTTTCGACTGCATTGTGCCAGCCTGCGTTCGAAGAGCTCCAGAAGCGCCTAACTGAAGCCCTAATGCTCGAATTCCCAGATCCCACCGAAGCGGCAGATACCTTCATCCTGGACAAGGACGCCAATGAGATAGGAATCGGGGCGGTTCTCTCACAGTTTGGTCACAACAACCAGTAACATGTGATTGTCTATGCTGGCCGCTGTCGCAGTAAACCTGAAAGAACTTATTGCACAACCAGGAAAGAGATCTTTGCTCTGATGACGTACTTACGCCATTTCAAATATCATTCGCTCGGGAAACGGTTCATAGTCAGAATTGACCTTCAGTTCTTGAAGCGGCCACAGAACCCCAAAGAACCCGAGAGGCAAGCAGCCCATTGACAAGAATGGTTGCAGGAATTTGATTGGGTAAGTCGAAACCGACCCTTACGAAAACACGCCGATGCTGGCGCTTTGTCTCGACGTCATAATCAGCATAGTGACTGTTCACCGTGAAAGTTGGCCAGCGTTGTATTTGGGACACGGAGATCCGAATGGACGGAGATTCAGTAATATGACCCGGAGACGCAGTTGATCTACAACAAGATAAATAGTCTCCAAGATAAACCCATCAAGGCGGATATAGCTGGCAGTAGCTGGGGAGGTTTTCAGAGGCTCTCAGCTACCAAAGACAATTGTCTTTGTCCGGCTTAGCCACGGTTATCAATCAAAGTGGAAGTGATTTATTATCAGCACGCAAAGAATTATGACTTGATAATTATCGTTTCTCAGTTAAAGGTACTATATATGCTAGAAAAACTATGCTGAGCTAGGCCGTGCCGAAAACACAAGATAAACCGTGTCGTGTCACAACAATTTTGGTGGTCCCAGCAGCGTCGCGACGTGATGAACTTCTGTAACGGCTGCCTGGAATGTATTTAAGCAAAGCCCTGACAGAAGTATCCCCGTGTTCTACTATAAGCAATGGCTGCAGGGTATCTTAATTAAATCGTGGGTATACTTATTGTGAGGTCGTTATCAGAAACCCTCGAAGGAAATCGTTACATCCTTGTAATGATGTATCACTTCAGAAGTGGTGCGAGGGAACAGTGATACCGTCGATTGACGCTATCACGATTGCGGGCGCTATTTTTAACACCGAATGCCTCGATGGGGCGCACCGCAACATTTACATTTGGATCGGGGCACAAGTTTTGAAGATGCTGTGGTTGTGAAATAGTGCCAACTTTGTGGAATAAGCAAAACACGCCTACCTTCGTGTCATCCAGAGGACAACGGGCAGACTGAACACACAAACTCATCGCTAAATGGACTGCTAAAGGTGTTTGTCAATGGTTGCTCCACTCGTGAATGAGAAAAAGCGATTCCCCGTTGTTTTTTAACGTATCGAGCAACAGTGCATTCTTCAACGGGTTATGCCCCTTTTGCCATGACGTCAGGGCGTGAAATACAGCTACCCACGGACCTGTCGCGGACCTTCCTCTCTCAATCCTACGCTGGATCCTATTATATCGACGGAGTTTGCATAGAAGTTGAAGCAGGATCTGGGTCGGGTTCCTGTTTTGGCTCAAGAGCGATTGAGAAGTGCATTTTGGTACCGGAAAGAATACTACGATCGATAGGTAGCTAAAAACAATTCTGCAGCTCGGCTCCACAACCAGGAAAACCGGCAAAATTACACCGAGAGTGGGATGGGCCGTACACCGTGCTTGATGTGATCACGGATGCCATGTGCTGTATTGTACCAACAAGTCACAAAGACGCTAGACAAATGGCTGTGCATTTCAGTTGGGTAAAACGGGCAACAAGAGCAGGGACACTCCAAGAGGAACCATGACAAAATGCAAGTCTCACGGTATCAGACGTGACCGATGAAGTTGAAGTCTCTACTGGAAGTTGTGCAGGTGTTGATGATAACACCTTTCTCTAAGGGCGGGGATGACGTAATGACACTAGTGGTCCTAGGGCCAATATTGTTTCAGGCCTGGATGACATCGAATCCAATTCAAAAGAATCCCCCTAATCATAATAAGCCTGATGAACCTCTTTCCTCATCTTGCATTACGCTCTGTCCCTGGGATTCCCTGTGCCTAGGATGATTTCTAACATTTTGCCCACTCCATGCTCCTCTCCGATTTGCGTCTTCTTGGTGCACCTGTGCGTGTGTGGAGTAAACGGCTCGTTGGACATGGACGCGGTATTTGTTTATCGAGTACTACTCAAGCTTGCCCCATATCCATTTTAAGCTGGTCGTCAACCCTCCTATTCACCCAGATCCGCCTTTCCCATTACATAAATATGTGCCATTTACCCACTCGTCACACGTAAACTGGGAGTATTTGATTCACCAGGACATCTCACTGAGCAGGCCATTTTATAAGATATTTATAAATCACACGTCGCACCAAAATCACTCAGTTGTAAGGATTTCTATGTTGTTTAGTCTCATTGGCAGGGTCGCTAAACTGTAATATCACAAGGACCAGTGTTCTTTCGCGAGGAGTTGGTCGTGTTCGATGTCCAAAGTACAAAAGCATAGAAAACTTCATGAGTGCAAAGCTCAGCTAGTGCCTCATTGGCAACCCACACTCACCTGAATCTAACGCTAATAGGGCTGCCTGGCCGCCTGCTTACTACACGTCAATTTCCCAAACTTATGTTACATTTAAAATGTTAGTTGTTGATTGATGTAGCTCCCATATTTTTTTGTTATACTCGAGAAAGTTGTCTTTTCATTAAGTTTCGTCTATTATCACTTGTTAAGAGTGAGGCTAGAA
This sequence comes from Fasciola hepatica, assembly GCA_948099385.1. Lineage (NCBI taxonomy): Eukaryota > Metazoa > Platyhelminthes > Trematoda > Plagiorchiida > Fasciolidae > Fasciola > Fasciola hepatica. The sequence goes on from CANUEZ040000097.1 coordinate 2,647,918, forward strand.
AAGCAATTCCAAATCACTATATAATATGCACATGTCTAAGGTCGTACAGAGGAAGACGGCATTATTCCTAGGACACTCTGTATAATGTTTTTTGTGAAGAAATACAAGGAGCGACGGTCGTCTAACCCCAATAAGGCTTCCACAGGGAGTAAAAATGGTTTACCAAACGGTAACACAGGCAAAGCAGCACACCGCAGCATTATGCAAACTAGAAGGAATACACGTAACATCCACTGGGGTCCTCCGCCCAAGGCGAGACGAAAATTTCAAGGGAGCAAGAAAGTTACGTCTGCCGTGGCCACGCGTTGCTGAATATTCATCCACCGGGGTGCATAAAGCAAATACTTGACTGACTTGACTTGACTATATACCAGTATCTGTAGTATTAGAAACGAACAGACGAAACCAATAGCTAGGGCCGAAATACGTAGCACCAAAATGGTTGCCGTACCGGGGACGTCGTGGTCTGAGAATAACTATATCTCGTAGAAAGTTGAGAATCACTATTTAATCTGTCGGTAAAACATAAATAGTGATACATTGGGCGGTGGTGTAGACTTCCTCAGTAGAGAGGGATTAATGGGAATTGTGATACAAAAGAAGAGTGATACATAGTAAAGAGAAAAATACTGACACTAAGGTACAGATTTACCTCAATGCAGAGAAATAATCACAGAAGAAATCTTCATTGATGGACTTGTTTGGAGATAATAGATGTTTAAAGTAGTCGGAAGTGTGAGAGATTGACTGCAGTGTACGGGACATAGGAACTTTGCTGTTAAGATACGAAGAAGCACAAAGAGAATTTTTGTGCTGTCAATGGCCAAAGGTGGTAAGTAAAGCTCTAGGAAATGCAATAGGTACATCCGATCAAAGGGTATACTGGGAAATGGAATAAGCCCTCTAGTTATCAACTTTGAGAAAGAAGTCTGAAAATCAGGGTAAAGCCGAAGCATAGTAATGGTAGTAGGAATAGTACTTTAAAGAGATGGAGGCCAATAAGCACTTCTCGGAGCCCTGTTATGTGCACCTGATGTTCAATGCATGGTTATAACGCAGGGAGGGAAGTAAATACTGCCAGTAGGACTGAACATAAGCGAGTTAGCGGGACGCGATGACGTCTGTATTATGCAAAGACTAGTGGTTCTCCGCCCGGCGTCACGGGTGTTCGATCTGAAATCCCAAGAGCACAGACAAATTCATGAGCACAGCTCAGTAAGTGTATTGTTGGGACCCACACTTGTATTATTCGAACGTCAAAATGACCGCCAACAGCCCAGCCACAACATGTCTGTCCAACCATTACGTACCACTGGTTGCTGAAACAAACAGGCATAACTGTTACCTGTTTCGTGACACCACAGGTCAAGGTGTACTAAAACACGACTGGAAAGCAGGGATAGTAGTGGCTGTTCACAAAGTAGAACCCCGTTCACAGGAGCAGAAATACAGACCTGTGAGCCTTGGTTGTATCCTTTCAAGGCGTTTGGGTGGAGTGCAACGAGAATACGTCTGCAAACACTTGACGAAATACACACTATTCTCTGAAGCTCAGAGTGCGTTTATAAAGGACAAATAGGATCTCTCAAACTTCTTAGACTAACTAGACGAAGCAAAAGCAAAGTTAGATGATGGAAAAGTAGTACTATCTAGACTTCGGCAAAGCCTTTGATTCAGTCAGTCACCCCCCCCCCACTAATAAGCAAACTTTAGGCCTATGTAATTTAAAGAAAACTGCAACGACGGATATCTGACTTACGGATAAGCAGAACGTTTCATGCTGGAATAAGCGACGCAAACTCTAAACTACCGAGTGTTTTGTGCTGTCCAACTATAGCTAGCAAGAAATTGGCTTTGATTTCGAATAATCTTGATTTATTAGTTCGAAATATATTGTTTATAAAGAACCCTGATCCACTTTAACCAGTTGTTACATCAGAAATGAATCGGTCCAAATGGTATCTCATGCTATATCTCCTGATTGGTAGGTACTACGGCCTGTCACCTCTTGACGAGATTCCTGTCTCATCTAATTAATCCACACTGTCGATCAGCTGTCCCGTTACTCATGATTCCGCTGGCTCTCGCCTTCCCCTCGATACTGGACATGCGCTGCCTGGGCATTACATGACTCATTCTGACGACACTGTTCTGTGCTGTGCGCGAATAAACGAACACCCTCACACCGAGTGCAACAAATGGGGTTTCTCAAAGATGAGTTCTTGGTTCATCCTATTCCCTTTGTAAATAAATGACCCAGCGGCAACTTTAGGGCTATTATTCATCATTGAGGATGTTCTGAAATAAGCAAATGACTAGGATATGCCCTTAAAGAAAGGAATAACCATTTGCAGATCAACGACTAGCCGCATAACATGTAACGGGAGAAAATGAACCGTTCACATTCGGAACTGCTCAGAAAGTGATTGAATACTGTGTCATTATGATCGCAGACCACAGGTGGGTTGAAACGTGCAAGCTGGCTGTCCACAGAGCTAGAAAGTAATTCTTCAGACTGAAGTCGGCAACTCCCCGTAGAAGAGCAGAGGTCCTCATCCCTCTATGCAAAGCCGTAGGGAAGACATATTTAGAATATTGTGTTCAGTCTTAGGCATCTTCCTCAAGAAGTACGCAGTCTTTATTAAAAATATTCTATCAATAATCACTGGGATGATTGTACTTCAAGGGGAAGGCCCCGCAGACAAAGAGTTCAAGACATAAAACTATTCTAATCAGAAGAAAGAAGACTAAGAGGGACCTCATATAAACTTTTAAAATCTTGAAGTTTATAACGGGGCTAAAAGCTGCAGATATGTATGAGCTGGCTCCCGATCAAGGAGCAAGAAGAAACGGCATAAGTCCAGCGATGGCACACCCTAGGCTAAATGTACGAACTAATGTTTTCCGCATTATGGTAGTTGGACTGTAGAACCGGCTGCCTGGGGAGATGCTGAACCTAATGGAAGTAGGATCTTGTAAAAGAACGCTGGGCAGTAGATGAATTGAGATGTTCTCAGAGATAGAATATTGAAGTCTGAGGGGAGTACAATTTGATCTTTGAGCCGGATGTCCTACAGGTCCATATTGTGAACCGAGGTACAATGCTTCATGGTAATTCTGATGGAATGCCCGCGTTGGGAACATCCCTCACCTTGAAGACGAGAAGGCTGTCATTTCTTTTCTTTCAGTGGAATAGGAGCAGTGGAACATTTTCTGCGTTAAACTAAAGACAGAAAATACATCATTAGAAGTGGTAGGCGCCGACTCGCGTGAATATCACCGAAAGAACTCTGAACGCTCGATTGTCCTTGACCACTACCTCAGTCCCGTGAGAGCCAAACTAAACCAATCTGGAAATTCTTAGAATGAATATTATTTCCGTAAATATTCAATAGCTGGTAAATATTTCCTTGTGTAATTTAATCACAGGTAAATTTTATCGACTGAAACCACCTAAGACTATTAGGGAACCGTGACTGTCCTGCAGAAATTCCCTGCTTCCAAACCAATATTCAGCTGATTTCGGTCTGGTACGGTGTTTCCGAAAAGACTTTTTATTTGTTTGATATTTCGCGGCATCCGCAAAACCACACTTGTTAACAGCGTCTAATAACCAATGATGACTAGCAAAAGTTGCTAGCTCTGCATCGACTCGAACTGTTGTTACACTGCCAGGTCCCGTCATTGATTCCTCACTGATTTAAGTGCAATAGTATTTCTTGAAAAACAGCTCTTAAAATTGCACGGGTTCACTGCCCGCCTGATAGGTCTTCGGCGTGATTCAGGAACAGCAACTCTACGAGAAGTTACTTCAAGGCTATGAAATCACTTACCATGTTGTTACAGACGGTTATATCTCACAGTTTTGCACAGAGTATTCCGTAATCTTGCATAGTTTGAACAAGAAGAAGGATTAAAAAATTGTGCATTGTCTCTACTTATTTCATCTGCTGACTAACCGTTCCCAGGTATTGATGTATATCGCCACACCGCTTGATATTTCCCGAAAATATTATCTTTAAATAGAGCTACAGTCGTGAGACAGAAATACACCTTCTCGAAGATGGATGGCGACTTTAGACAGCGGTTTTAGTATGTTTAAACGCATGAACTGTGAGCTCCAGAGTTCAAAAACCACCACTGTCTGTCTATTGGTTCATGCTTATTCGCTGCCACAGTTAGTCACACGTGCATACTTGGCACCTGACTGCATCATTCATCCAGTCACATTTCGATACGAACCGGATGGCCTTGTTCGGCCGTGCCGATCGCATGCGCAACTTACGCTTGCTCAGCTGTCCGTCCTTGCTTCAGTGTGTGTTGATAAACGGTTGTCCTGCCTTTCTGCGTTCTGTGTTGCTATTGATTTCTGAACACAGCATCTGGCGTCACGGGCAGAAATCAAGCTCCTTGAGCATTTTCATTCGAATTCATGTGTTGTGCAATAGTTCTGTGACGGCTTTGAGCGAACGTCCGTGACTGAAATATAAGCATACGAGCCTACGAAAATAGCAGAAATGTACAATGTTTTGGGATGAAGCATGAGATGTGGTTTATTTCAAAGAAAAGTTTTCACAAGATACAATAACTTAAGATTCTCCCGTAACGTCCATCTTTCAGTGTGAATTGCTACTTTTCAGTATTTGGCGAATGTCTTTAGAAGTTAACCCATGACAGGATACTTTCCCATTCTATGTTTTACTCGATAAGAATAGCACATCGAACCAAATTCTTAATTTCCTGCAGAAGGTGAACTAAATAGTTCGTGCACCGTGGTTTAACGGGTCCTAAACAGACGCTCCTAAAAGCTGTCAATTGTGCTTTGCCCTAACTCTAACTGCTTGTTTTAAATATGCAATTTGAGTTGTAATTTATACATTACAAAACGGTACGGCCCATGAAGCTGACATCCATGAGACTAACGTGGGTAATACAAGTGTTGCGCATGTCCTTGTGCAGGATTCCTCAGCGCGCATTGTTGAGGGATGAGCAAGGGTGGAAAGTTCATGACATTAGAAGAAAGGTGGACTTGGTTATGTAGGATGTGTTATACTTCTTGGATGGTGTCCAAGACGTCCCTCTAATCAGCGGTTAAATACATTAGAGGATATGTTAAGGTCTCGCGACCGATGACACTCTTGTATTCACACACTGCCCACATAGACTTGATACTGCTATTTTTAGTTTGCTTTTTACTTTCCTTATACTCTATCTCCAGTGAAGGTAGTAATTAAGACCGCCACAAACTTATCGGTTTTATCGGTTGTTTGAACTAAACTAGAAAAGCTATTAACCATTAACCGACTATTAATTTTTGGGTTTACGTAAGACTATTGGTAAATAATAATGAAGATGGAACAGAAAAAATAATGAGACTAATCCAAATAATTTACCAGACGCAAGGCAAACCTAAATTCGTTATTTTGCTGACCGTCTCCTGAGTGTCCACTTTTTGTTTCATTTGCGATCATTCAATGGTATTGTCTTGGAACACCCGTGAGATTCCCAGGGGACGGTCAAAGGAACACCCGCGTGTAGTATGAAAGGATCGCCGCTCTTCCGCCGGAGAGTTACCCGTATTCGATCTGAAACGACAAAAGCTCCATGAGCTCAAACTTCAGTAAGTGTATCCACAGCAGCCCACACTTACATTATTCGAACATCAAAATCTATGCCTACAGCCTGGCCGTTACACTGCTCTCCCCCTCCCCCCCGCAACGAAAAAACACTGTCCGCGGTACCATATGCTCCGTCACACATAAACTAGGAGTATTCGTTTCACTGGGCAAGTTCTTTTCACAATATGACTGTCAGTCACAGCGTATCAAAACGACTCAGTTACCAAGACCCCCCCCCCCCCATTGCTCAGATTGAACACCTGGACTCCCCACTCTTCGGAGGAACACTAGTCCTTGCGATTCTGCTGGTTTAAAACTAAAAGTAGTTAACAAACATCTTTTTTATTTGTCTTTCCTTCTGGGATTACAATTTAACTCGTGAATATTCGAGAATCAAACGCATCCATGTCAATTACATGAACAGAGTGAACAACAGAACACCGATCAATAATAGCCAACAAACTCCTACAATATTCATTCCCATCCATTTTTCAATCATATTTGGACATAGTATTGATACGAAATGCTAGTTCAGAACCTTTTAAAGATTAACACAATGTCAACAACCTGTGCTTCAGATATACCCAACTAGAATAATCTGGATGCAATAACAACTTTGTTTTCGCTGTGGGAAATGATGAGAACTTTTCCGCATTGTTCTAAGCGCTTTATTGGACAATAGAAACTAGACATTGAAATCGGTGTATGAATGTGCTCCAGAAAAAACTGATTTAAGCCTGAAAGCCCCAGGTGATACAAAACAAATATTCTACTGATTCGAAAACACTTTGGTAGCTACACGTAAAATTTCCAACCTGGTCCTCGTAATTTAAAGAGACCTGAGTTGCAAAAATTCATTTGAAATATTATATTTTCCCGATGCATTCCTGTGAAAATTTCCGTCAGCCAGATCAAACATCAAAGCTTTTAAGCCATTGAGGCGCCTGTCCTAATTGTAACGATTATTCGTTATTCTACTGGTTTATTCAGTCTAAAGTAAGCTGATACGTTGAATGTATAGACTGTCAACAGGCAATGTTTCATTGGGAGATTGTGTTAAGTCAATATTATACAATTTTATAGCCTATGATCTTTGCCTTTCACTTGCAGTTACACGAGTCCTCTTTTTGAACTACTGGTCATGCCCTGGTAAACCTATCAACGGATGGGTCATATCACTGGAAGATAGCCGAGACCTTCATCTGTTGAGGACACATTGCTTAACAAGCTCATGACTTTACCTGCGGTACAGTAGTTTAAGGCATTGTCTTTAAAGGCTATAAATACAATACTTTCATCGAAGACCGTAATATATGAACTAATGAACGATGATACAAAGTGTTACCGTCCCCTGAAGAACCCTGAAACTTTACAGCTTGCACTCAGTCGTCCAAAGATTAGTCGGAGTCTCATTAGCCGTTCTCACACTCTGAAATGAGCGATCACGTAGCATTTCATTCTGGTTATTATCATGTTTTGTTGATTTTAAAGGCAAAATGCAGCTCGTACAAGATAATCTCTGAATACGATCATATGAACACACCTTGGTGACAATGCATAATCGTTCTGACGTTTTGCAGCACTGTCATGTCGAAAAGTTGGCTGGAAGATATTTCCTTACTTGAAGATCGATTGTACAATTTGCATTTCACGGACGATTTGTCCGTTGTATCCGCACTGACCAAATTACAAAACAGCATATCACGTGTTGATTCTCAAGAGAAAGTGGCTCTTCAGTGCCGTCTTTTCCAGTCTAATGTGCCCCAACTGATATGTGCGTCGTTGAAGCAAGATTTTTCCCGAATTCCCGGCGGATGGGACCAAGCGGTGATCATGTGCGGGCTTCTCGTATCCATTCTGGAATTCGGGACCAGCAGGAATAGACCAAAACCCGTAGAACTCTCTGACGATCTGATCACCGAAACGGTCAACAGCATTCTCATTCTTCTGCGACGTCTACAGAAGCGGTCATTGTATCTCAAGCGAACAACACAATCGGATCTGAGTTCGGAGGAGATTTATCATTTAATTGATCAAATCATAAACCACCTTCATCAAATCATGCAATTCGCCCCGCAAACAGCCTTGTTGGTTGTGGACTCACCGTGGTTTCTTCAACTATTTATTGTGGACGATCCTCAACTAATGGCTGTGTTTATTTCCCTACTAGTTGTTTGCATTCAGATACAACCGAATATCTTGCAACAAATGGAACAAAGTCAGAAAGTTAGCATTTTGGATGAACTTGTTTATCATTTCGCGGTTCTTGACTCACTTGAAACCGTGGACCATACACTGAAGTGAGCTGCATTTCATCTCATTATCATCGTGATAAGTTTTACTCTGAGTTATGTGCATCATCCTGACATCTATAAGAACTTCAGAGTTAAATATACGGTGTTTATGGTATGAATCGGGAGGTTAGAGGTTAGTACTCTGACAATGCCAGTCGCATTTTTAGTGGCTGAGGATACACTGTTGTTGCCCGGATAGCCAGACCAGGGGGGTTTCGTTGTGTGCGGTTTAACCAATTACAAGCCTACAGACGAACGCCTGCCACTAAACACAAACATGAATGTACAGTGTTGATATCAAGCCTAAACATTATTGACTAATTGATCTCACTGCGTATCGACTGAACCCGCTTGACCTGACTGATTCTTCATTTCAAGTCGACGCTTCTACTTGATAAGGCAGTGGACTTTTTTACAGTGAGGCATATCTTTTGATATACATGGGACTAGAAAAAATGATCCGCGAGCTGAATTGTCGGTAATTCAGCGGTTGTGAAATTTATAAACTTTGCGGATGAATTATGCACGGCACTGACGTAGTTCAACTTTCTTCGGTCTTTTAAATCTCCAGTCTAACCTTCGAGTAGTTTTTTTCGGTTGAAAGGATAGACGTTGTTCGCTACATTGTGTTATACTGCCGTATTCTGTTTCATTGTAAGATAAAAAATACTAAGTATGCGCCTTTGTACGAATAGTTGCTTACTGTTTAGGTTTATAAATTTCTGTGATGACTGAACTACTGGATATAACCTAAATTTATTTGTGTATATCTCAGTCACTTGAGAATAATGTGTGGAATTTATGGTACTTCGCTTGGTTGGCTGTCCTTTGAAATCTACCCTTCACGCGCAAACCTCAAATCACCTGATCAACCTTGCACTCCGAAGCAGCGTACTCGAGTTTCGCTCTAGTTAGAGCTCAGAAATTGTGTATATCCTCCGCCGCACTCAGGGTTCGAACCTGCACACCTGCGCAACGGTGACACACAAGCCTTTGAGGCGAAAATGCCCGGATTTACTGATTTATAGTTAGATATCTGCCTTATATGCTAAACTCACTCTTCTTGAAGTACAAAAAATGAATCATGTTCCTCGTCAGTTAGATTTATTACACTAGTTAGTGCAGTAGTCCCCTTCAGATTGCAACTTCCCTGATTTCAATAACTTCCCCGAAAGAATACCTACTAGGGAAGAATATTTTCTTCATAGAAAACCTCCCATCATGCAATAACCCCCCCCCCCTCCTTCACTGAAACCGAACAGGAAACATTCATTAGGATTCTACCTCTGAACAAGAAACGATTTCGGGTTAAATTTATTTCAGATTTTCGTTTTCCGAACAGAATTGGTGATACGCTTTTGTCTAGGTGTATCGTATCATTTTTCTGACTCACCACAACACCTCGCCTATTGGGACCTTACGTAGTTCTTCACTCCAAGTCTCAGGGTCTGGTTACTGGCTGTGTCCAATAGTCCAATGGACATCTGAGGTTGTGGGGTATGTCTCTTCTACTACACTCGTAGTAGTTAGGATCTATAGGCTACTTGATTTGGTGAGTTCTAATCATGCGGGCCGAATTTCATTCGGGTCAATCAGCAATAATGCCAACGACTATAGCTGACTGGGAGTGGATGGGTTTCCGTCTCATACTAAGATGTCGATATTGTTCGCCTGTCAATGGGACCCAAACACTGATAAGGTGAGCAGTAATCTTAATGCTAGTAAGCTGTTTCTATATCAAATGTTGATAAACTTTGAGATGATGCATCGCAATATCATGCGTTTCGTTTACGAGTCATTATAAAGTCGACACAGGTCCTTCTGATTAAATGTACTTCGTACTTTGAAACACACAGAACGCATATTATTTACCAAACTCCGCGTTAGAAATGATGTACTTCCATTTGATCATCCCCTTCCTGAATCAATACCTCACAGCACGAAACAGTTTAAAAGATCCCAGCTGGTGTTTCTTGATGAAAGGGACTACTGTATGTTACATAACACTCGTGATTAGATGCGCGATCGACAAGAAAAGGCTGCTTTAATAGAGAAGAGTGATTTGGTTCAGTCGAATAGAGCCATCGCTCGTAGAGATCAAGATTATAATTTTTACATAGAAAAACTAATTCCCATGTGTCTGGTTTTTCGAAAACCATAGAGGTGTTGTGAAATTATTTGGTTGGGATTACATTTTGTAGGCGAAAAATTAGCCAGTCGTAAGCTCAAGGGAAGTTGTTGCAAGATAACACTGTTGGAATGTGGCATGTCGAAGCAGTAATGCACCTCAGGTGATAAAAAAAAACCAGAACATATTTTGTTTCAGTATCGGATTTAGTTTTTCTATTTGAAGTACCGGGAGTCTATCTTGCGTTATTCGTACAGCTAATTAGGCTAACTCGCAGTGGTTTGCTTCGAGCGAACAGCATACGATAATAATATAGCCATGCCTACCGGTAGCTTTGGAAGGAGTCTGGCAAAATTGAACTGCGGGAAACACCTGCAACAGATGAATTCCTAGCTGATGGCTACAACGGCTACGTGAGTTCTTAGCAATTCATACCAAAATCTGAACAGTCTTGGCTTTGAGAAAATTTGAACTCATTCAAGGAAGCCGTTAACTCATTAGGTCGAATCCAGTTATTGAGTTGGGACACTCTCCTGGCGGGGATTAAGATAAAAACCATGTGTCAGCATAGGTTAGACCGGTAATGAATATGGTCCATTTGCGAGATGTCCGAGGATTCGGAGAAGGTGTCGTAGTTTTTGGTACCAAAGTTTGGATGACATCCATTCATGAGGCTGGCTACTTTTGCCACTTGTAACAGTGCGATAGTTGTCGAATGAGCCGAACCGATTTCGTAACTGGAAGTCTTTACTCAATTAATTTCTGTAACAAAAGGTCTAAAACGTAGGTTTTGGATTCCTTTGGGACGCATCGATGACGCTCCGCTCATTGCTAAAACAGATAGAAAACATCGAGTGGAGGCTTTATCTCGGCTAATAAGGATCGTCAGATATCCATTGAATTTGTACTGAGGCATGCGTTGTGTGGCTTTATCAACGGTCGGATCGATAAAAAATCACCCAGTCTGACGTTTTGATCACCCTACTGATCTTTGCTTACTGGCTGTTGTGCTCACAACTAAGCACGAACCTTTCACCTTACAGAACTGCTTCACCCAAATACGTTCCCCTACGCATCGGATGGCCTTGTTTGAACTGGTTGGATTGCATATACAGTCTTCGTTCTCTTGCTTTGGCACTTGCTTACATACCTGCAACTAAAACGAACTTATTACGCACCGCGTGCTACCAGTAATTTCGTATACATCAGCATGGATGTGGTATGTACTAGGAAAATTCCAACTGTTTATTACTCCGCAGAATCAATGGGGAAAACGTTTTCCGGCAGGTACTCGGCCTGTGTAGATTGGTCATGAATATCTTTATTTAGGTACAGTAATCCCTAGCTTTTAGAACAAGCACAATGGGCAAATAAGTTTGCTTTCGCTGACTCTCAGTCCCGCCATTAAATCAGGTTACTCATGAGTATCCTAAAATGACCGGGAAAAATGTGTGGTGGGTCAAAAAAATGCAAGGGGTTCAGGCGTGATCCAAATCCATCTAGCCCAGACCACTACCTACTGTACCAATTTTATTTCATCAGTTGAGCGGTAAAACTTCGATAAGTAGGTGGATGGGTTTTCCGGGCTCATACTGACTATGATAAAATTCGTTTACAATCTGGATGTTCTTCTCCCGTTGCAGCATTTCCTGCACAACGTGATTGATGAGCTGTACGCCGTAGTTCAGCAGCATTGAGCCACGGTTCAAAGGCTTAGCTTTGGTCTTCAGAAGCCGTGCATCACCTGCTGGCAAATCAAAGCAAACATGTAAATCTGATACAACAGAGAATGGAAATTAATAATCTAAGAGGATTTCGGACGTCTGATGGAGTGCAAAACTGTGCACGTCTTATGGGCCAAACGCAACCGCTGTGATAACATGGATGGATATGCGTTAAATTTTTGGGACACTATCAATCTATGCATTCCCATACAACGAATTTCTGGTATTTTCATGACTTTTTTCTCTCATATAACAGAATGTTTACTGCACTTTTAAAGTCACTGAAAGCCTTCCTAAATAGGTTATAACACGGTCCGTAAAGAAAAAACGAAAAGAACGTTCACTGGTCAAACAGCTTCATTTACGCGTCGATGCCCTATCGCATTGTCATAGATAAACATAGCCTCATTATTTGATTGTTCATTATTCACCTAAGAAGAGCGCGCTGGACAGTCTGATGAACAGCTGACTGCTGCCTTCAAACTGTGACGCAGGATCCGTTCACTAAAGGAAGTACTGCATTTCGGATTTTGGTGCTGGACCAGAGAAGCTCAACAGAGACGGGAATCGTGCAGATGAACCCTTTCAGTGTTCATTTTTTCAAGAAAAGTAGCATGGAAATCTCGTTTGGCGTGGAGTACACTGGATAAACCAGGTCGTTAGAGGTTGCATTTACGAAATCCAAGTCATATGCGCAATTAGTCATGTAAGAGCTTTCGCGCTTATTTCGCATGCAGAAAGCAATCAGTCGTTGAAAAAATATTCATCATGAATCTCAAAAATTTCCACTGAGACTGGGAGGCCCCTACGTCGAACGGGAACTATGAATCTCTGGAATACTGTACAGATGAAGGTGGTTGCAGAGGTTAAACGATCGGTCAGGTAGATCTAGAGGGCGTCGAAGATTTCCGACTTGAACAACAATTTACAATTGCTGGTATTATTAATGAACAGGTTTTCAGGCCCGTAAAATCTTCACCATTTTCTGTTAAAACATCTGTCAAGTCAATACGCTCACTGCCCGCCATAGATAGTTCCCATGCTTACTCGTTCTGATAAATTTATTCAATGCAACAATCAGTTGTCTTCTGGTGTTTCTTGGCTGTGAGACTCAACTGCGCACGACCATCCTCAAACGATATCGGGGCATTCAACTGTTGGTGGCACGTTGGATTGCCCAATTATGCGATTCGAACAAATCATCCTCTGCTGTTGACTCTCCGACCAAAAAGATGCTTCTATCACTGAAGAGTATTCTGGGAGAATTTCGTAGTTCTGCGGAAGTTCCGGCCAGCACAAAACCAGTGACCGAAAGACCGCAAGAACAGCTAGATGAACAACAGGCAGCCAAAATCATCCAATCTCATTGGAGAGGACATTATGTGCGCAGGTTGCTGCGCAATGCCAACCGTGCTATATCAAACTTCCAGGTGAGATATAAGCATAAAAATACCAAATATTTTGAAAGTTTCAACACATTAATGTATACTTTTGTGTTTGATTCGTTTTAGTAATACTCACCAGTTACAATTTTAGTTTGAACAATCGACCGTTGTGCAATGAGTGCGGTAATCCTGGTTTCCATTTAGCAAAAGTAATCCAGATCGGACGACAAGGTTTACGAGTGAGTAAACGCATATGATAGTGCAAAGAAGATAAATATGTTGTACTAATATAAGTGAGCCACTTACCGCGACTTATGGCACGGGAGTTTGGCTTTAGGGATATACACAAGAGAGAGTGAATGAATTTCATTTAGAATCTTGCAGAAGAAGGCCAGAAGTACAGGGTGCATGTAGTCGGTGATACAACTGAACAAGAGCCGAACCAAACAGACATATAGATGGTACACTCCATACCGTCACTGTATTGAATTTTTTATGATTTTATGTCCTGTAACTATCCACCAACCCCGATAAAGTCTGCAACTTTCTATGCAATTTATCTGGTTTCATTAGTCCCTAATATCTTTGGATCGATTTTCAATAGCTCCCTTGCATCATTCACTCCCTGCGCCCTATTCTTTTCTCCTTCTTGAGCAAGATCCCCAATAAGACTTATTCTTTTTGCCCTCTAATGTATCCATTTTGCCAATCTTCAGTGCTATATATCGCGGTCAGTGGCGTCTATATTTGCACAACGTACTCATCTCAGCTTTATCGTGTTTACTTTCTTACTGTTCACATACCACTAACACTTCTCTCTCTTTCAAAAGTCCTCGTATATATCCCTAATGCCATTCTGTCGTGCCCTATTCAGTTCACTCTTTGGTGAGCAACATAGATATCACGAGGTAGCTGATAACGTTCATTGGTGAGTGAACCGGTTCCCTCGGATGCTCCTTCAATCTTATCCATCTTTACTCGTCTCTCCGAATTCGACGTGAAAATCACGAAGAGTTTGTTCTTCCAGAACGTAATGAGTTTGTTAACAAAGCAGTACGACCGTGGCAAAGTTCAATAAAGTTATGAACTTCTAGAACTGTCATAGGGGAAGTCACGGCGGTCGTTGAGTAGCATGACCCGTTAACTAAAGAGTTTTTTCTAGGTACAACGATTTGACCCTTGAGATCATCGGCCACATTTTGGTGGTGAACAACCAGGCAGTCGCGTGACATCCGATCAAGCCTTACTAATCGAGGCTTCACTTTTGCATGATTCACTGCTTCAGTTTGCAGAAGGGTACAATCTGTATTACTGAACCGATTGTAAACGATATCCTCTCAGTCAAAGTGATAGGACTCGTTATATTTGGCCAATGAGTTGCCAAGTGTAAATCCTATCTGAATGGAATGCAGATTTCTGTCAACTCAAAAGTCTGGTCAAATACAAATACAGAACATTCTTGAGAACAGAAAGAAGACACATAAGGCGATATAGAATTTCTTTAATTACTCTTACAAATCATGAATGTAAAACCTCCTTGTTTAACTATGGTACAAAGAGTGAGATGTGACAGTACGAACCTAATATGAACTGATATATTCTTCTGACTATAACATATATACTATCGAACTTTTCACCTACGCTATTAAGGAAAGTAAACAAAGTTCTTGCGTCTCACTGTATATCTTTTTTTCTGCTCTCATAATTTGCATAAATTACACTGTTTTTAACGTCGTCCTCCCAGGTACTGAGGCGTAAATACTACCCAGACGATACTGGTTATGGAACTTAGCAAAATGTCACCCACACACCGGTCGACTGATATGATGCACGTCTTCTCACAAGCCTGACTGTAACGAAGGCACTGCAAACAATCTGAAAGACCTAACGTATTTCCCAATTTCCGTGGTAGGATGATCGTTGTATTACTTAGTGTCGACTTGAAGCAAGCTGATAATCGTCAAACCAGTTAGCCTGACGATTCACCTGTCTAAGGGGAAATCACGCGCACCGGTTTCAGGCAGTTCCAAATCAGTGAACGCACCAGCGAAGCTTGTACGATGTGCTTTCCTAGATTACTCATCGGCTTTTGACTCTAGTCCGCAGTCCTTCCGCCTTCGTAACCCGGTAGTTTTTCGTTGTCCCACGCCCCCGTTGGCATGGTTGTCTGATTATTTTACCAACATAATTCGGTGCAGACGACTGAGCTATAAAACATCCCAGTATCTGATGACTAATTCAAGAGTGTTTAAGGAAGCTGTTCTTTCACTCTATTCGTTTTCCACCTACATTAGTTATCTGTTGGCCAGTTCTCTGACACATCTATCTAGATACGCCAATGACGAGGTACTTTTCTAACTATTACTAAAACTCCGTGTAAAGATTTATCGAAATCGGACATGGAAAATCGGCTCACCATATCGAGAAACGCCATTAAACTGGTTCATTCCTGATCCCATGCTACCTATCACATTTTTGTCTTGTATCCATGACTCGTTCTGTTATTATATCATAATCGCCTGGGTTACTTGACAAGGCTCAAACGTTTGAGCGTAATTCTCTTCTCTGTATCTGCCTTGTCCGTGGGAATGGATGAACTTCCACCATCCCGTTGCGATCATGCCACTTCCTCCTAGCCATGCTGTTCCGTTTGTTCTTCACCACGCTTGCGTTGCCCCAAGCAGCCACTTCTCTCCTGATCGTTGATTGGTCAAAATGCACCCCATTAATAAGGACTTTCTTTGGAAGCCACTTGACTCGCTCCTGCATCGCCGTCTCCGGCGTTCCCTGTCTATTGTTGCCCGGGTGTTTTGAAGCCTTTGTTGACCGTCTTGATTCTGCCGTCAGTTTGTTCACACTTCGAGGTACGTTATTGTTATTTGAAAAGTGAAGTCAGAATCACAACATTGCACAATTTATGTCCAGGCCGATTTCGCTGCATCTCTACACAGTGCGTACTACAAACTACTTGGTGTTGCGTCATCAATATGCGTTGAGCTATTGATGATGACGGTCTTTTATCAGTTCGTCGATCGCTGGTGTTTGGCCTCTTAGGGTCAGTTGCGCGTTGAATCCAATTGGGAATATGTTTCGAAATTCGATTACGTAAGTGTCTTTTTGTTCGACCAACTTAGGTGATTCCACACCCACATTCGAACCGGTATATCACGTGTAAATCGCCGTACAGAGACAGGCGTTCTTTAGTCGACGGAATTAATATGCCTTTCGTGCGATAAATGATTTTTGGTTAGGCGGCATAGTTGGTTCTTGCAACAGCTGACGGTAATCGTCTTTTCAGCATTTGGGTGAGGTCATCACCCTTGAATGGGAGACACATTGTGACCTCCATTCGTGGTACTGATGTAGTGTTTGATTTCGCAGGCCTTGTGATGCTGTGTCTGTCGATGAATAATAATCTGGATATCCGCTGTTCTGCAGCATCGTTCTGATGAGACTGAGTTCGTTAGCGGCTGTGTCATCCATATATATCCGTCTAATTCGGCTGAAAAGACTGTGAAGTAGACCGCGCTTGTAGGATATGAGCGCATAGCTCACAAAATGTAAATATTGGCCTGTCCACGTTTTCTTGTGGTTGATTGACCTATCGGGTCTTCGTGTTAGTTTGATATCCAGAAAGTTCAAGGTGTTGTTCATCTCGGTTTCTATAGTGAAACGGATGTTAGGAGTTAGTTTGTTTAGTTCTTCTAGGATAACTTCCGCGTGTTCTTCGTCGTCGGCTATGACCAAAGTGTCGTCGACGTATCTTCTATAAAATTTAGCTTTGGCGTGAGTTTTGTGATATTTCTTTTCTAAGTATACCATGAACAAATCAGCCAGCACCGGTCCAAAGGGACTTTCCATTGCGATTCCATAAATCTGTCTGTATGCTTTTCCTTGGAACGAAAAAAGACGTCTCTAGTGCATAGCAGTGACAACCGTTTAAAGATGGGTGTGGAAAGATGCACTGGAAACCTGTTCTCTTCAAATATGATCACAGATTAGCCATATATTTACTCGGACTGGCACGTTTGTAAACAATGACTCGACGTCAACCGAATCAATTTTCCGTTGGTATTTAGATTTTTCAGTAAATCCACCATTTCGAAAGTATCTTTTACGGAAAATTTGACCGGTCCGAGGATAGAAACTAACCATTTGGCCAGTTGATATTGAGATGAGTTTCTCAGCGTCTGGGGGAGAACTTGGTTAGCGTGCTTTTGGTAGGCTATACATTTGTGGGGTTTAGCATGTCTTTGTCGTCAGATTACGGGCTGTACTCTCATTTATGAAATGTCCTTCGAGGAGGAATTGCACCTCAGATCCTACTTGTTGTACTTCATTCGCGTCATCACAGTTTTCCACCTGTCTGTATTTTTTAGGATCATTTAAAATCGGTTGCATTTTTCTCTCATAGTCGGATTTATCTAGCAGTACCACTACAGATCCCCTATCATGGCGCAAAATAACCAAATCATTTCGTGATCGAAGGTCTTCCAGAGCTTGGAGATGTCTCGGTTGGAGTTATTCGATATTGGTGTTCTAAGCCCATGAGTTTAGTTTTGAACCAATTTTTAGTATCGGTAGAGGATGGTTTGAGGGTTCTTAGTTGTTGGAGTAAGTATTCAAACTGTGCTTGCGTTTCCAGTGTGTTCAGTTTTCTTGGTGGTATTGAGAAACGAATTTCACATGATAATTTGTTCTATAGTACAAATAGTAAAGCGAGCTTGTGTTCTCTGCTTTGGGACTTGGGGTTTGTCTATCTGCGAATCACTCAATTGCGGGACGACAATCCTGTACACTCAGGGTTTCAATAAATTCCTCAGCAGCCTGATTATTTCATTTTTGATTTCTCTTCAATCCGGTTTAACTTTGAAACTGTCCAAATGCTTTGAATGTAAATTTATTTTTACTCTATCGGTCTGTCTTCGTGATCCATCCGTCAGTTCTACAGAACCACTGGCTGCGGTAGGTTCTGCCGCCTACTAAGGAATCACTCTCCATGCAAATGTGAGGTGATTATCTCAGATTTCAAATCACTTGGAGAAACGTCGCAGGCTACCTTAGCAAATAGGAGAGCTCAAACGTTTTAACGCTGAACGCAGCACTCTCCCTTTTAGTTTATCAACGTTTTACCTCTTCTCCTACTGAAAAAGGGTTATAAAAATATTCGGCGAGGTCTGTGTATTATCAGTGAGTTATTATTCATACCAATAAGTGAATTGTATGCCCAGTTGTACGAACCACACCTAGCATCATCATCGTCATCATCGTACAGCGTTAAACAGTAGGGCAAGCTCCACTGACCACCGCCTTTCTCACCATGTTGCACGTTGAATTTGAGAGTATGAATATATAGGATGGACAGGGAGTGGACCTACATGGGTGGGAAAAAGAAAGAATGCCCTAATAGCCAACACACGGAATACACAGCCTAACTGTACAAACGCACATCGATCAGTCATGCTGATTCTATAGAAAGTGACAACACGATCGTCACTGTTCGCGGTTCGCAGCCATATCCTTCAGTGTCTCCAGCCAACTGGTTGAGGGGTCTTTTGGACCCCAACCACGAAGACACCTAGCCGCATGTGTTAAGTTCGTTAACAAAATCATTTCGGATCCCACTCACTCTTTATACAGCGGTCTTCCCAAGCGTAACTCTCTCGCCTCCACAAGTTCCGCTCTCCGATCCAAACCCTCTCGCAATAACATCTACAGAAACTCTGTTATTCCTTATCTGGCACGAATCCCCACAGACTGGGCGCTGAATTTCTTAGCAATTTTGATATGCAATCGTTTTTTACTTCCCTCAGTTCGATGAAATGCAAAATCTAGAACTTTTTCTTGGCTGAAATGCAGACGTCTGTCTACAAAAGAGGCTGCTCTACTAGGTGGGCAGACATCAAGGTTTATCGTGGGTAATAAGCACGTAACACAACTGTACAGAATTCTTTTGGGGACTCTCAATGGAATAAACACGGAATGATCAGTCATTCGATACCTGGACAATCTCTTTTCTAACATCACTGTCCTGGGCAGGTTAGTATTGAATGACCTACTCCCAATCAAAACAGAATCTTGAAGTGTATTGATACAAAAGATTCCGTTTATTCCACATATCTAGTTTGCTACTCAGTACTCAACAACCTCAGAATCAGTTGCTCACAACCTAGACACTATTCAGGTTTGTTCTACTGATCGTAGTAGGAACATATCGGTTGTTCCGAAACCACCACAAATTCGCATCGTTAGAAGATCAACTGTTCACATGGAATATTCAAGGGGTTTATCCGATTGCATTAGTAGATACGCCATCGGTCTGGCTCATACAGCTGTTTCGTTAAATTATCTGCCAATTAAGTCCTCTTGTTTATATGTAGTGGGAAATCCACTTGCATTTTCGCGTCCGAAAGTCCGACACCGCAAGCTGAAAACGAACTGACAACATTTCGCTTACCGGGCAGATGCTGTATCGGCTGAGCTATGGCGATACGGCCATTTGAAGTGAATAACAAGTGACTATCCAGTAATGCGCAAAGCACTGTTCCAGTAAGACAGCAACCGTTCTGATTCTAATCACTGGACTGGCCTCGTTGGTCACTTCCCAATGGGACGAATAACACACGGCTGAATGTGATCCAACGGTCTTTGACGTATGCTCGCAGAATGTATTATTGGCACGAGGAGCCTGAATCCTATAGACAATAGAAAAACCGCTTGCATTTTGTGCATCTGAAAGCCCAACGCCGCGAGCCGGAAACGTTGGATGCAAAAGGATCTTCAATTATCTATAAGAAATCAGGCTCCTCATACCAGTGGTACTTCCACTTTTCTATTCGCACTCCCCACATTTTGCCCCTATTCATCGTCTAGTCTAAATGCATTGCTTGTTTAACTTTTGTCACATTCCGTATTTTACGCGCCTGTTGTCCTAATTTGCCATCATACCCATGTACTCACTCAAAAAGTGACAGATTTGACAGGTTATACTACTCATTAACTGCCTACATAAAGCGGCGATGTATTGGTAATTTCAGACAGTGCCTTTACAGGTAAAATCACTATGATATGATACGTTGAAGATAACTGCTGTCATAAAACTTTCGCTAAGATGCATCTTTGGATCTTGTCAGTTATTTTATAACTAAATCGACCGCCGGATTTAAAATTGTTTCGAGAACGAACAAATCAGATTGCGTTAGAAATTCTGGATTGATGTCCACGAGATCTGCCTATTGGTTGGTTATAGATAAGGTCAGATGACTAAGTGTCGTAATTGCATTTGAACTTTTTCTTTCTTTAACTGATTACCATTTGCACCTTTCCATTTTTGTGTAATTGCCGTCTGCGCCTCAATTTCTTTCACTTCCGATTAGATGATGCTACTAAGTAGCAATAAAATCAGAGTACAGAAAAGCGAAGTTAGTGGATGAAAGAAGTTGGTTGAACTTATCACATCAGACCATACAAACCCAACCCGAGTTAAGCAAAGCCATGAGATGAGCTGCAACGACAATTTTGTTGTCTTAGGACATCACATACTTTTAGATTGAAACGCATGACCTGAGTGTCGAAGGAAGTATTGTTCAGTACAGCGAACTGTTTGGGAATATTGAAAGTACTACACAGTTAGATAGTGCATGTAAGTTTTTCCGATTACATGATGGGCATCTTCAGAGAGTCCTGAACATCTTTGAAACCATATTTTGTTCATGCATCTTTTTAGCGTAAATATCGAGAACGTCAAAATGAACGAGATTCGTATCGACGCAAGCAACGCATTGAACAAGAACTACAACAGTTTGTTAAAACGACCAGGCGTCGCCGATGGCGTGAAAAGCTGGAGACGGAGCTTAACTTGTTATCTAGTCTTCCAGCTCCATTGGTAGATCGGGAACAGAGCCGCCAACAGACGGAAGCGGCTGTTCGCATTCAGGCGGCTTATCGAGGTTATCAAGTTCGTTGCAAGCTGGGAGAACAACAAGCATTGGCCATGAGAAACAAAGCCGCCCGCATCATTCAGTCTTGGTATCGGAGCCACCTCTCACGCAGAGAATGTTTGCAAGCTATTCGGCTGGCGATATGCGCTTCTCCAAGTGCTCCACCTGGACAGATTGATGCAAAGAAGCTGCGCGAACAAACACAAGAGGTACGTATTTTTCACTTGCGAGGATTTTCGATAGATAGTGGTTGAATCTTGTTTTGCGACAATTTATTCAGTGTGTTTAGCAGAAGCTGAAATTAGGGGGCTGAGGAACAACTGCGTGGGTCGAAAATACGCTCGGCCTAGGCGGGATGTGTGCAACGTATGCATCTCTTCAGCATCGATCTGTGGACAAAATGAATTGCTTCCGGTAGATTGAAAAAAAAATGCAAATTAAAGGTATCAGCATACAGCAGAGACAACTTGCTTCATTATTATCGTCATTGTCTCCTGCCCCCTCTCCCCTCCCCTACATATGAGCACATGGGAAAAAACAGATTTGGTAGCCACAAATTAGAAGACAGATATGGAGTTACCGATAAATATCAACAGGATTCTACCGACTGGTCCGATCAATGAAACTACGCCATACTCGGTACAGCCAAGACAGTGGCCATTTGAAGGCCACAGAATCTCAAAAGAAGAACTATCGTGACATCCGAAAACTACTCTGACTCCTGTAATTACGAGACAACTCCTCATAGCGCGCAACCAGCATACGTCAAGTGTGGAGACGACAATAAGGCCGATGGGTGAAAAACCTCTCGTATCTGGAAAAGGGCTACGTTAGGAGAGCAGATTGTGGCCTACGCCGAGAACTTGTGTCAGAAGAACCGTTTGCGTTTACCGCGTGCACAAAACTAACATAGAAACAAGGGATAGACGGGGATGAGGAGAACACTACACTCCAAAATGTGGCATAATCAATCACCAGCGAAAGGATGGTTTGACTATGCAACCCAGTCTGCCAGTGACATCCAAACCTAGAAATTCACCTATTTCTAATTTATCTCTCGTAGCTACGAATATCTTTTTCCCATCTCGCTTCCTTATTGCGCATCTATTCTGGTGAAGCGTCATCGTGGTTGGACAGAGACAAACCCAAGCGTGCCAATGAATCGTGAAAAACTGGAGGAACTGCATCGAACAACTCAACTTCGATTGCGGGCATTTCAGTTGAGTCGAATGAAAGCACAGCAACAAGTAAGCAATGGTTCTCGTAATTTACAATCCGTGATAACAGTCACCCGACGTAAATTATATGACTCCCGATTACGGATTGTCCGTCGTCCTCATTTGGCTCTAGTACACGTTTTATACTGTTTTCGAGTGCAAATTCACCTAGGGAATAACATACAGCCAGTATTAAAAATTAATAAATTAGGAAAAACAATTCACACTGACCGGAGGAAAAACATGGTGCTAACACTGCACAGCAAAGAAAAAAAAGCAGGAATATATATATATATATATATATATATATATATATATATATATATATATATATATATATATATATATATATATATATATATATATATATATATATATATATATATATATATATATATATATATATATATATATATATATAATCTTCATCATCATAATTGCACATCTGTGAACAGAAGGGCAAGCCCCATTGACCACTATCCTTCTCACCTTGTTGTATGTAGCAGTAGGAAGAATTAATATACATGGTGGTCAAGGAGCAGACCTACAGGAATGGGAAAAACAAATAACAACCGCATAGCCAACACACGGAATACACAGCCTAACTGCACAGATGCACATTATTCAACCATTCTGATTCGGCATAAAGTGATAACAGGATCGCCACTGTTCACAGTTCGCTCCCATATCCTTCAGTGTCTTCAGCCAACTGGTTGAGGGATCTTGCGGACCCCAACCACGAAGACATAGGCCGTCTACTTTTCCTAAGTTTGTTGTACATTTTCTCATTCCTCGCTGCCACGTCATCTGTTGACCTCCACATGGTCTCTTCCACTCCGTAGGACGAACGGAGAATGGGGCACGATACGGTATACGTGTGTTCACCGTACGTAACACGTACCCCAACCAACGAAATCTACTAAGCTGAATACGCTGTGATAGAAAACTCCCTGAACTGATACCCAATACTCGATCTTGGACCTAACCATTACTCAACCGATCATTCCATGCACTCTTAGCGATACTGAGCAAACATTGGTGGTCAGAAACCTTAAAGTGACGAATATCTTCCTCATGCAGACTGCATGTCTCCCATCCATACGACGAAATAGAAAGAACCGTGGTACACTACACACGACCTTTCAACTACAGCGGAATATCACATTGGCACGACAAGTGCTTCAGTCCAGAGTACGCCGCTCGAGCCTTCGATATACACGTGCTCACCTCTACTACCGTGCTCCCATCTGTCATCACGCTGCTGCCGAGGTAACTGAAGCGGTCGACAATTGCCAGCACCCCATCTTCATATGGGAATAACCACATTGAAGTGCGGCCAGCTAAACTGCTTCTTGTAGTATTCGGCCTAACGGTCGAGTGTTTGCTCTTTGCCATGAGCAGGCTCTCCATTTCTACTGCATACCGTTTCGCTGACTGGGGTTCGCCGTCCATCGGTGTCTCGAATAAGTTCGAACAGTCTTTGCCTGTTACTTGAAGCAGCTGCTTTTCCCATTTCTTGGGTTACATTGGCCCACCAATTTTCGCTGTCTATCTTAAGGCTTCTCGTATCTTGTTTTCGTATATCTTCGTATCTTATTCATCCCCTCACAGTTCCAGAGCTGATGCTTTTTCTCCATTAGACTCAATGACTCGTGAGAAATGCCGTGTCTTTGTTGGACATCGGATTTAGGACCACAGGCGAAATCTGCTGCCACGTGCATCGCCTGTTTGATACAGGCCCATTGCTTTTCCACATTACCGTTCGCCGTAGATCCTAGCTCGTGCTAACTTTCGTTCATAACGGATGCGAACTTTTGGATCAGACAAACGTTGAGAGGCTGACCGGGTTTGCGGTTTGTTTCGATTACCATGGAGCTGCAGTGCAAATCGCATTAGGATTAATACATGATCCAACTGTATGTACGTAGACCAGTAGGATCTGCGGTTTCGAACAGAGCTGCACCACCGGTAGCTTATTGCGATATGATCAGTCTGGCTCAGAATACTTGGATGCATCAGTGACTTCAGTAACCATCGTGGGGTCAGCTTAATTCCGATAGTCACCAAGATACTAGCCTCGATTTTGCTGCGTCGTCTTGCACCGGCTCTCGAGAGGAACGCCCGCGAACAGCAGGCTGGATTCCGCCCAGGTTGAGGTTGCATCGACTAAATTTTTACTCTTCGCCAACTACTTGAAATGCGTCACACGCACCGTCGACCAACAACATTGGTTTTCCTTGACCTGAAGGGCACCTTCGATTTAGTTGATCGAACAGTCCTATTCAGTGCTCTTAAACGAAAAAATATGCCACAGAAGTTCGTGAAAATACTGAGATCATCGTATTCTCATACTTCCGGCCTCGTAAGGGTTTACGGTGAACTGTCCCGTCCATTCCAAACGACTAGCGGTGTTCGACAAGAATGTTCTGTATCTCCATTCCCGTTCAACTTCGGCATCGACGAGATAATGGAGAAAGTCCTGCGAAACATTCGGGATGTGGGTGTCGAACTGGCAAATGGTGAAAAGCTATGTGACTTAGATTACGCGGACGACCTTGTCCACTTGTTCGAATGCACGGAACATGCTCAACGTGCACTAGATAGACTCTAAAAAGCTGTAGATCCATTCGGCATGTGCTTTGCACCTTCAAAATGTAAAGTGATGTTGCAAGACTGGATGACGACGATCTCGAGCTTGATCCTCGATGTGGTGTTGGCAATTGTCGACCGCTTCAGTTACCTCGGCAGCAGCGTGATGACAGATGGGAGCACGGTAGTAGAGGTGAGCACGTGTATATCGAAGGCTCGAGCGGCGTACTCTGGACTGAAGCACTTGTCGTGCCAATGTGATATTCCGCTGTAGTTGAAAGGTCGTGTGTAGTGTACCACGGTTCTTTCTATTTCGTCGTATGGATGGGAGACATGCAGTCTGCATGAGGAAGATATTCGTCACTTTAAGGTTTCTGACCACCAATGTTTGCTCAGTATCGCTAAGAGTGCATGGAATGATCGGTTGAGTAATGGTTAGGTCCAAGATCGAGTATTGGGTATCAGTTCAGGGAGTTTTCTATCACAGCGTATTCAGCTTAGTAGATTTCGTTGGTTGGGGTACGTGTTACGTACGGTGAACACACGTATACCGTATCGTGCCCCATTCTCCGTTCGTCCTACGGAGTGGAAGAGACCATGTGGAGGTCAACAGATGACGTGGCAGCGAGGAATGAGAAAATGTACAACAAACTTAGGAAAAGTAGACGGCCTATGTCTTCGTGGTTGGGGTCCGCAAGATCCCTCAACCAGTTGGCTGAAGACACTGAAGGATATGGGAGCGAACTGTGAACAGTGGCGATCCTGTTATCACTTTATGCCGAATCAGAATGGTTGAATAATGTGCATCTGTGCAGTTAGGCTGTGTATTCCGTCTGTGCAAAACTCCGTTAAGGCCCAGCCCGAATGGCCTAGTGTGTAAGGTGTTCCATTCACGGTCCTTCACCGCGGGTTCTATCCCCGGTAGAGGGTCAGTGGATGTGCACTTCCGATGATTTCTAACAAGGTTGATGCGTCTATACAACGCTTCATGGTTTTCTGTGCTAAACTGAGCGCTGATGTTGCATGATGAATCACATTATACTAGTTTGATTCTATTGTTCACCCTTTCTGCATGGTAGTAGATCCAGTGTAGGTTCAAAACCTGTACATTGTTGTGATGCGTCCCGAAACTTCCCTCTCACCTTTATTTCGTCTCCGCAAACGATGACCCAGGCTGAAACACGACGCGTTAATTTGGCTCGTATGGCTATGGATGCTGAACTACTGCTAGGTGAACCCACAGAATACGACAAACCAGATGCGGAAGGCCAATCCCGGCTGGCCCGCGCGGTAGCTAATCGTTGTCGAAGTCCAGCGGATAGCAACAACAAAGACAGCAGATTTGACGTAGAACCATTCCGATGTCGTGTTCAACCGATAGCCAAATTGGCTCAAGACGAGCATCGTCAATGCCTCAGTCGACTGGGACGACCGTGGTGGACCGTTGTTATGCGAGAATGGAATAAAAAATCTGTACAGTGGTTGTTAGCCAATGAGGCCCAATCAGAGATGGGAGCAGAAA
Source organism: Fasciola hepatica (assembly GCA_948099385.1). Lineage (NCBI taxonomy): Eukaryota > Metazoa > Platyhelminthes > Trematoda > Plagiorchiida > Fasciolidae > Fasciola > Fasciola hepatica. Next base: position 2,674,335 of record CANUEZ040000097.1, read on the forward strand.
CAGTTCAAAATGAACATATAACTTGGTATCCGGACGACTTATTCGATACAAGCAAAGGTACTAGCGTGGTCGATGACTATGAGCGAACGTTTCAGGCGCTCGGAGTTGATAACGAGCCGGTTCTTGGTATGACAGAATGAACACTCAGGGGGAAACATTATTCAAATACACTTTTTTCAAAACGTGCTAGTTCTTTTGGCATGATTTAACAATATCGGACTGACGTGGATGATGAGAGATGGGGGCGCGTGATTAAAAGAGGTCAGCGAATTTTGATGTGCACTCGCAATGGGGCTGAAAAACCGGGACGGCAAGGACCAGAAATATTAGTCCCCATTGAATATCAGTACACTGACGTCGTTTTCTATTTATGAATGGTGAGATCACCAGAGACGGTCCAACAGTTTTAGAAAGTTTCTTCGATTAGGAAGATGAACACCTTCGGATATGTGAATGAGTGAGCATGATCAGTGACGCAAAAAAAATAAGACTGATGCCACATCTCGGAGAACCGAAACACAATGCACAGCACTGTGAATTCCGAGACTAAGACGGCTGTGTATCACGTCTGAGATGGGGAAAAAGCAAAATTTCGTGTGCGTGCGATTTCCATGTAGAAAATCGATCATCTACTAAATAAGGCAGTCGAAAATGCCTTCTAAAATTGCAAAAAACAACGGGGATAGGGCATTTAAACTGTCCAAAACCATCATCCAAAGTACTTTCACTCGAGATTCCGGTAGTTCCACTTTCGTATTTTTCATTAATTTCGATGAATCCATAGCGCCACCAGTGGAGGACTTTATCCTATCTTCGAATTCGGTGAGATCTGGAAGAATGACCAATTGTTTGATGAGTTGCTCATAAGTGGGTCCGATCTGATCTGAACCTCGCCTCAGTTCGTCATATGTGGTGTATACGAAGTGATGTGGAAACACCTGAAAATGAAACAAATTGATAGAATACGATTCACAGATGGACCCGTCGGTTTACTTCAGGCTGGACAATTATTAATCAGGCCCTGATTATGGCAGCTCTGGTGTTTATCTCGTGGCAAAAACTCAGATCGGAAACCAAAATAGTGACGGTACAGAAAAAATGAGGAGAGAACTGTGAACCACAGCACTAAGCAGATGGAGAAAACATTCGAAAATAAAGACGAAGCTGGTCGCTGCATACCTCTGGAGAACAGTATCGACCCGGACATCTCGTTGGATGAACTGAAACAGCTACTATTTGTCTGCACTCATAATATCCAGTTTCAGTTTAACGGTGAAATATATCGTCAGAAGGACGGGGTCGCAATGGGGTCACCTTTGGGACCCTTATTTGCTGATATTTTCATGGCAAAACTTGAAAATAACCAGCTCAAGTCAACAATCGAAGATGGTACCTTATACAAACGGGACGATATCCTATGTGTAGTGGATACCAAAGTGGATACAAATTTACTGCTTAACACAGCCCATCCAAATGTTCAATTCACTTTGCAACAAGAAAAGGAAAAAAGTCTACCTTACTTAGATGTTTGCGTGAGCCGTCGAAGTAATGGTTCCGTTCAGTTATCAGTGCATAGGAAAGCAACTTGAAACGGTCAGTACATTCATTTCCACAGTTTTATACCACCCAAAGTGAAAAGAAATCTAGTACATTGCTTGGTTAATAGAGCAAGGAAAATCTGCACAGAAGACACAATAGAAAATGAACTTCGTTTTCTGAGAAGTGCTTCCCTAAAAAACGAATATCTTGAACAATTCATTGACAAGACGATGCAACAAAATGAAGATAGGTCAAGACAGGCAGTAGTCGAAAAGAAGCCCGTACATATCCGTTTACCATTCAGAGGAGATATGAAAACTGAAGTTATTCAACGAAGACTAACAGCAGCAGTCAGTAGAACATTCTACGCTGCACAATTACAAATTATAATCGAGTCCAAACCGAACGTGTGTTTTCGACTGAAGGATAGAGTGCCAGGTTCTGCAGCATCTTTTTATGTATATTCATTCACCTGTTCTTGTGGAACCAGGTACGTTGGCCGCACGACCAGGCGCTTGTCCGAACGTGTTCGTGGACACCACCCGGGTTGGTTGAACACCGGAGCAATTAAGACAATTACGAGTGCTGTGTGTTCACACCTTGTTGAGTCAAACCATTCGGTAGAGGTGATAAACGCTTTTCGCACCAGTTACAAAGTTCGGGGCAGGCAATCAAGACTTGTCAAATGTCGCATCATGGCCACAGCCGAAGCCGTGAGTGTTCGTCTCTACAATCCTCCCCTGTGTGCTCAGAAACAATTTGTGCAAGCACTTAGGCTTCCATGGCCCACTTCTTGTTCCCGAACACGTGTGCAACCACTCGAACATTCTTCATTGTGGTCAATTTCATACGCGCACACACACGTGCACAGACAGATTTGGATGGTTATTCCCCTTCGTTGTTTTGAGTCATATTTAATGTTATGTATTTGTATGAGCACGAGTAACTGAAAACGAGCTTGTTCACCACGTTGTATTGTTCTCAGTGTGTTCAGTGGGATTTTTCGTACCTCTGTATTTCCCAATCGTACTAATCCTTGAGCAGATGGATCTCTTAGATCCCATCCGAGAAGCCTCACAAGCCGCAGACGATTATGTACACGGGTCAGGGTTTTCATACCCTTCCTCCCTATCGCGAACTGGCCGCTCTTACTCTTCTTCCAATCACTTCCCGTTTCACTGAAATTCTCGAACCCAGTGGCTGATTGTCGTTCATTCAATCTGCTACCCTTGACAAAATATCGATCGACCGTGATTTTGGGGAGCGGTTGATCGCTTTCTGTAAACGATGCGTGCATCGCTTTTGCCGGTCGTTTTGTTCGCTCGTTCAGTTGAGTTCAAACAACCACTAACCATGCACTGGGTGCGTTGGCTTTGGTTTCTGTCTCTCAACAGCAACCTCAATCGGACATAATAAAAAGAGCAAGAAGATAACTAAAAATAGCATCAGTTAGATAAAGAAAGCTTGTGAGTGCATGAGCGCCACTAGTCGCGACACCGAGCTATATCTGCCAACGTATCTAATCACTGTGTGTGAGGGTCTCTTGAACCCCATTCAGGAAGTCCAACACGTCCCACATGGTCAGATCCACTGGTTCGGTTTTTCATACCTTTCTTCCATGCTATGGACTGACCACTGTTACTCATCGTCCAACCATCATTCGCCTCAGCGAACGCTGCGTGCCGAGGAATCCTGTCCGGGGTATTGCACAAAATATACCCAACCACCTTAGTCTAATAAGCTTAATCTTTCATCTAATAATTTGATTTGTGTGCCTGATACTTAGAGCTTAACCTCAGCTCGTTAAGCACATTAATTCGATAAATGGTGATGGGTAGAAACACTGTGATGGAGTACATGACAAACAGTTCGAGCAAAATGAACGGGGTCGGACCGAAGTAGTTCTTGATATCTAAATACGGAAATCGAGACATGGACGTGAGCTTGACTCGAATCAATGACTACCGAACGAAGGAAATTGTTGTTTGCGACCAGTCTCATAACAAAAACAAAAAACGCCTTTGGCTTTCTCCTAGTGAATAAAGTACAGAGGTGATCCAGGATGAAAATAATAGATGGCGAATTCAAATGAGAAATACGAGACTCGTGGCATGTGAATAAGTTCAGCACTTATGATCATCATTTCTGAGTAGTGTCATAAATGTGAACACAACAAGTAATAAAATACATGTGGCGGTGGTTAAGTGATTTAGTGTTCACTTTCCACTCCATAGGTCAGAGGTTCGAATCTCACCACTGCCGGTCACATTGGGGGTACACAGTAATCTCCTATGTTGTCCGGCTAGTTACCACCTGACTTGTAGGGACCTTATTTGGTCCTCCCCCCACTCCAAGTCTCAGGGTCAGGTTGCCGGCTACCCCTAATAGGGCGGTGGACGTTCGAGGTTATGGGGTACATGCCCTTTTCATTGCACTCATGTGTAAGCATGTAATAAAAAAATTACAAATACTTATAACTGGATATAGTTATGATGAAATTTGACGTTGGGGGCTACGTAAGCTGACCAAAGAAAGCAAGCTATTGAGAATCCCATCTGTTTGCCAATGTGACTCATACCACACTGACAACTTATCAGAAATAGCACAGAACAATTAAACTGATTTGGCAAAAAATTCAACCGATTAAGATCAGAAGAAAACCATCCCTTGATTACCTCGAGTAGAAATTCGGATTTGTTTGTCGCATGCGGATAAGGACGAACTAGGATCAGAATGGGTTGTGACCAATATGTGGAAAGATAATCTGTTGATCGATGGGATCGGACGACGAACTCCTCCACACCCACTGAGGTTGACTCATGGGAGATCAGTTGATACACATCATCCAGTTCAGTGGGACCGACCAGATGATTCCACGAGGTATTCAACAGGTACACTGACTTCGCCCGTAACATCTCGGAACGATAAGGCTAGAATGGAATAAGTCCAGAACAAACACGATTCCATGACCAAAAGATGAGATACGCAGAGCAGTCGGAAGAGGTACATCCATTACCGTATTGAATGGCCAGTTGGGTTCAAATGAGTTTGAAAAACCATTAGGCATTCATTTTCTGTGGGTTTTAGTAGCCATTACGCAGCATAAACCCCGATCGGAAAAAGGAAGCATGACATCACCGGATTAGGGAGAGAACTACGAATGGTGGTGTCAGGTAGACGAAGAGTGTGAAAACAAGAGGGCCATTGGTCGCGACAGATAGCCGTACAGAGCAGGTGAATTTATTGAACACCAAAGACGAAGGCTAACGTGCCCTACATGGCCAAACCCACTGGTTACGTTTTCCTATATATCTTCCATTTTGAAGACTGGCCACCTAAATTCATTTTCTAACCTTTACCCGCTTAGGTGAAAATTGGGCGCTAAGGATATCAACCCGTGGCATACATAGCACTTGCCCCAACGATCTTAGATTGATAGACTTCATTGTTTCATTCAGAAAGCTGACCAATACACCAAACAATCTACGATCAACTTAAGCGCTTGTATGTATTATATATATATATATATATATATATATATATATATATATATATATATATATATATATATAATCATAGTAGTTAGGCGCTATACTAGCAGTTGGCAAAATTAGACAGAACAGAACGGAACCGAGATGTTCTATTATCAGTTATGTAATCTGCAAAACTTGTACACGTGTAAGGGGAACGTGGGGAACTTACTTCAGTCAACCGTTTGATTAGAATGTCCCTGTTATCACCAACAGCTGCAAACAAGTCTACATCTCCTGTGTATGGAGAAAGTCGGACGAGTACATCTGTGTCAACAACTAAATGGACCAACAAAACCCCGTCTGTGAACAACGTCCTAGAAAAAAAAACATGAAATATCGTGCACTTGGTCATCAAGGTGAAAAAATTCGCAATTAGAAGACCATTTACGCAATAATTTAGCAACACTTGGTGTGTCAGGCTGAAAACAACGTACGACTGTTTTGCCTTATTACCCCGGTAAGGCCATAAGGCAAAGTTACAGAATAGACAGAAAGATTTTGTAATCTAAGCAACTTCGTCTCAACTGGGAAAGAAATACTGAAAAAGGTTTTGGCAGAAAGGTTGAAGCAATTAGTTGCTCCGGCCGAGGGAAAAGAAGAAACGAAGATTTTCGGTTTTTTGGCGAGTAATTTTCAATAAATCTAAGCGCTGCACCTAGCTGTAATGGATGTTCTCGAAGTCACTCTACATCATGCAATTGGACAGCTTCGGATAGTGGATTTATTTATCCACGGATCAATTACAACCGATCTTTCAAGGGACTCAACAGATGAAAATCAACCAGAACAGATTAAGAATGTGCTGAATGTTGTTTTTTGATTTGGTTTCCACAACGCCACTGCTGTGTTTTGGTTGGTCTATATAGGACTTTAGCTCTGAAGACCAGACAAGATCGATCAGATGGGTAGGTGCTTGATAACCCGGTGAGTGCAAATGATACAGACGTATCCTCAAATAAAGACGCTGGGATAGGGTCCTGATAAGCAACTAAGTTCGCTGAATTGGGTGACAATGTAAAACATATTATCCAACGATAACAAATAACGACGAATTTCCGTGTGATCGTGGGCAAATCGTCTTTTAAAGTTGATTTCATGGAATGCACGGGTGCTCATATACTATCTACATCAAATTATTTCGCTTCTTCATCTTAATCTTATTCCTTTTCCTACAGTCATTTAGCGGAGGTTTTGTCCGATTTTACTAACAATACAGCGTAGTAACACTACATTCATTTCTGGCAATCATCATTTTTATTGCCGCCCCCAACGTATAAACTTCGTTTCATCACTCAGAACCAAGCTGTTCCTGGTTCGACCACCGATATTATACACGCTCTTGTGAGTCTTCTCTGATCATTTCTCGCTCTTTACTATTTGCTCTGCAGATTCGCATAAACATCACTGTGACTGGACCCTGATTTTCTCACTGCTAGCGAATAATCATAGTTACCAATCGCGTCCGTACGACGTTCGTCTCGCTAGCACTGCGCACTAAAGAGCCTCACGCAAGTGTTTCAGTCGAATTTTCGTCCCCCCTACAAAGACTAACAGCCAAGGACCCCTTAATCAAAATGAGTTCACTTACACTCCAATGTGTTCTTGGTGTCCATTTAAACTAGCTACGATCAGCACATAAATACTGATGCGTAATGGAAAACGTGTGTTGAGTCACTACGTCTGAGTTTCCTGCCACCAATGTGTGTTGCAACCAAGATGCCAGTACTAAAAACCGATTCGCGTCTCCTCCAAAACCATTTCGCTAAGTTCTGTCTTGTTCTCTGTGTATTCTACGGCTATTAAATCTGGTCATGTTGTGACTGGCTTGGCTCCCAACACCAGAGCAAAAACTGCACTGCTCTACTGTACCTCAGATGACCGTCGATTATGCGCGATGACAACTAGGAGTTGGCGATCCGAAAAATGCAATCTGTTTGTCGTTTCGGCGCATGCACCTAACGAATACAGTCCAGAAGCAGTCGAAGGCAACCAAAACAGTCGCCATTTCGTTTTGTTTTATTTTTATAGCCGAGGTTTCCGGCTATATTGATTGATTCCCACCGAGCTTGCACATGAATGTCACTATAAGGACAAAGTTTACCAATGGGAGGGGCGGAAACGAACATCCCTATACTCAAAATGTGGACTGAACCACATTAGGCCCCAATAGGTGAGGTCTAAACCTCTTAATTTACAACGATATTCTGCGACTTATGCCACCTGACAGTCATCGATCAAAATAAGTGTACCCATCCCAAATTATTAGTTTTGAAAATAAAACTCATCATTTAACATCTAAATCGCCTTTAAATCATGATAAATAATTTATATGGGTTTTAAAAGCACATTTATATAACTGCTATGTACCTATGGAAGACAACGGATTGACCGGCATTTAAAAATGCTGTAAGACTAACTTACCCAGTATGACGAAAAATTGTGACAGGTTCATTCTCACTTTCGTTCATTATTTGTTGGTACAACAGAGAAGCAACCAAAATGAGAATTAACACACCAAAAATGGCGCATCGTCCACCGCTCCAAAACCGATTAGACCAATGGTCATTTTGTCCCCAATAGTTCGTGCTCGGATATTGGTTCTGAAATGGTAGACAATATGAGTCCTTGTTAGTTTAGAATCATCGATAAGAATCCCAACAGAGAGTGATTGGCGATAGACCAACAAGAGGTTTTTCATACATACCTCGTTCTCCAATGCAGATAAAAATTGGAGGACAGTTAATGGCGTGGCGAAAAGACACGAAGACCCTGACCAGTGGATTTCGCCATGGAAGACGTGTTTGTAATTCGGAAGACTTGCCTGCAGGATGGTTGGGGACACTAGACAACACGACTGAGTATTGCGATCAGTAACGTACCTGTATGAATACTCTGCATATATTTATATGTATATAATATATATATATATATATATATATATATATAATTTTTTCCATATCGTTCCTAGCAGCACTTTTTGCCCCATGACACTGACTCACATCATCCCTGACTGGGCGAAACTGTGAGGTGACGATCACAACCACGGCACTGAAACGTGTGGGTAATGCTGGGTAGTTTGAATCCACAAAATAAGTAGTATGATCGGTACTTCATCGGCCGTCAACCTGTTTATCTATCGATTCACGTAAGATGATGATTTAGGCTATATTCCAATTAACCTTCCAGTACTACTGGCATTGGCTGCTTTTACTATTCACCCCGATCTCGTTAGGTTAATATTCAGACATAATAACAGTTTGTATCCAATTATGCAGCGTCAGCTGGCCATATCATTCAGCGTCTTCAGCCACTGTGATATCTAAAAAAACGATGACCAATCTCTGTCAAAAGAAAAACTCTGATTAATGGTGGTTAAGTGATATAAATTATCCATTTGAGTCCGATTAAGAGATCTAATTTTCCGCACCGCCATTGGTGAAACTGTTTGAAGGTGGCAATTTTTGATTGGATCGTCGTTGCCACCTGAAACCCGACTTACCACAGCCCATGATAGTTTACAATTACAAATTCAAACTCTCGGCACTATATTCGTTGGAAATCGACGTTTTCGTCTTCCAATTTGACTCCGCACACTGTAATCGATTTAACAACAATATTCCAACCTGCCGATTAGTTGTCCGTTCTAGCTGATTCTAACCGACAGTATCTACCGCGAAGCAGGAATTCATATGAACTCATTGATAATCTAAAGTGATCGCCTTCAGACTCTCGGATTGTTTATCGTTTTGCGCTTCCGAAGTTTATTCCACGAATAATTAAGATGCTGAAAATGCGATGGAGAAACAGTATCTAATTGCAAACACAATTATTTTACTATTTATCAAGCATAAACATTGATTAGCGCTATGCTAATTAGGATAAAAACATGATGAAATATTTTGCTAGCAGTCCGTGTGAAGTCTTGCGATTTGGTTGTTTTTTCACACTATCCGGATGTCTCTATAAGATCGGAAATTTTCTGAAATGAATATTCAAAAGGACATTTACACTACCCATTAGTAGCATGCCGACGAGCATAGAATGACATCAAATTTTCGTCCAGGTAACTCCTAACATCCAGAATATTAATTTTACGATTTCCGAAATCTATCTGTATATCAAGCTATTCGAAGCTATGCATTTCATTGTGGTATTAGCTTAGTTTTACGGGAAACCAATAGGACAAAATAAGCGCAACTGTTCGAATAATACTTCCTGCGGGCATGGATTTTTGACCTAATTATCTCAAGGTACCAAAAATGTTATTTGAGCATGTTCATAAACGTCGAATCGTTGGTGATCAAACGCGATGATAGGAAAGTTCTTAACAGTCGAACCCTAATTCTTTTTCAACTTGAATATACACACCAAATAAAACGCGAAGCTCATCCGGCCATTCAGCCCTTGCCTAGCATACCCCATTATATTGTAACAAGGAATGCTGGGGCGAGGGAACGGCGGGAACATCAAGGCGAACGAACGAACCAAACGAGGGCCACAGACAAAATAACAGGTGGCGAATATGTCGGAGGCGTCCCGAAGCAGGCAAAAGGAGGCATACAGATGACCAGAGAGGAAGCAGCGGGATCTCCGGCAACCAGCAAGATAGCTCAGGTGAAGGGCTGCCGATCGAGCCGTCAACTGAGGCAGTCGGACCAACAGAAGGGAAATGACGGTCAAGAGAAGCAAGCCATCGGCCACAGGCAGCTGGACAGAACGCAGCCGAAGCGCTCAAGCAGCGGCAATAGCAATCTTGATGCCGCGCAGTCTGGAAAAAGGCCTATATAAACGATTGTGTGTGTTCCATGACTTGACTTGTTTGACCGGTGAAATACAAGTATCCTGTCGTGTGTTGTCGTGCTTGTTACATTGGTGCCGTGGAGCTGATTACACGGGAACAATGCTTACTCTAGTAGTTGATGGGATGAATGACAGTGACCGGTGCGATTCCGGCTCACACGGCTGATACGTAGCGCATAATACTAGGCCAAACCGGGTCATTTACGGAGTACTGTCAAATCAATCAACCAAAACAATCTAATTTAATGGGATTGGCACTCACCGTCGTGATTTTATGTTAAAATTATAAACCATCGTAGAGTAATTCGCAGTTCTTATAGATATATCGTATTATTCTGACCAGAAGCACTGAAACGCCAGCTCTGTTTGCCAGCCTATTACAGGAAAAAATAGGAAATTTCCACGGCTTTGGTTATCAGAATAACAGAATATCAGAATAACTATCTAACAAGATTCAAGCATCTTAATTAGGACACTCAAGTCTACTATGTAGTGCAGTGGAGTTGCAAATCGATTGTAGATTAAGGGGTTGATAACGAAAAGAGCTGCGTTTTAGGACACCCGACTTACTCATAAAGCCCTATGCAAAGTCACAGTTAGTTTTGGAGTCGGTGGGTAAGAGTTAGGGCATCAAAACCGGTAACTACATAACCAAATGATAGTTCTTGGTAATTCCGTGAGAGGTATGAAAGGTTACGAGGAAAAGTGTGACTAAGACCAGCGCGACCTACACTATTGCAAATGATCAGCTCCCATTGTCAGTCGGTTTCATTGTTCAGTGACTCTCTCTCTCTCTCTCTCACACACACACACAGACGTACACTGACACATGTAGTCTCATATATTTTTCTGTTGCCCAGCAATTCAAGAAATGACGAGGACTATGAGCTACAAATAAAGTCAAATGACGGTCACAAAAGAAACACGCACACTGAATAAAGTACTTAGTCCCTGTGAATTAGCGAGCGAAATTCCAAACTTACCTTGAAATAAGCAAGATTTCCTCAAATGAGCTCTCGTCATATGCCGTTTGTTAAGATCAAAAACAGGTATTCTATTAAAATACTTCAGCGTTCTCAAAAAGAATTTTGAGCGAGTTTCAACGTCACGATTCCGTGGAACAGAACCCACCAACATTAAGTCACGGTACTACTGTTCTTGGTTGCTCTCATTCAACGAATAGACCGATTAAAATATATGAAAAACGATGCGATGGTGTATGGATGTCTGATGGGAAATGTGACGAACCGATGGAAGTAAATGACTCCGACTACTTCCGAGTAGCATGTGACCTCCACAGAATTTTCGAATAAATAAACAATCACCATCAGTAGTTGCTGGACCATCGCCGATATCTCATCCTTTTGCCGTTACTGCTTTTATTAATACGCTGAATTTTCCTCTGTGATTAGTCTCTCCTTGATGTTTCTTAGTTCACCCAATGGACAGCATGCCAGCCTCCCGTCTCAGGTATCGGTCCCCAGGCGTCGAATTTTCACCATCAATCTTTCTATCTAGGACATTTAGATTATAAAACATTCTCGCCTTCTCGTTTTACTCTTCCCTTTCTAAACGCAGGGTAAAAAACTGATGCAATCGTGATTTTTCACCCAACACTCTCTACAATATCTTCGAGCTACGGGATTTACTCTATTTCCAGACAGTCACTTTGAGTATTAGAAAACTGTAATAAGTTGATATAGCTATTTGGTACTAAGGTTCGTTCAAAGCGATTGATATCCAGCCAAGAACCGAGTGCAGTGCCTCTGACTACAATCAAAGCAAATTTCAGACTGAAAATAAATGGTTCAGTGTAGCAACCACAGGAGGGAACGTTTACTAGGAACACCGAGACGTTGTGATGGTCTTCATGCCTCCACTACCTAAAGAGCTATGCGGTGTGGCTTCCTTTAACCACACATGCGATCGTAACTGGCAAACCAATGCTTAGAGACCAGAACTCCAGCCTCAGAACCATTTAGTGAGAAACAAATGGTTCTGTACGACTAGCCACTATACTCAACGAACAAACACGGAGATAAATTTATGAGTCCAAAAGCTACACTAGGTAGAAGGTCCAGTGCAGCTACCGGGGATTTCTCTCAGCCGTGGTAACTGCAGTACGTCAGAATCGAATGAGGTTCGGAGTGTGTCAAAAAGACGATGCATCACGTGTTTTGGTTGTAAAACTGCTTCAGAAAGGTTACTCACGGTAACCGAAACATCAGCCAATCACAATTTTTCCACCGACAACGCCGTGTTATTGACATTATATTTCACGTGGTGATCGCACTTCACTGGGCGGCCAGCCCACGCTGAGCTCGCCTCACTGGGTGCATGTGACTAGGGACTGAATCCAAAGGGTGAACCAGTGGATCAAATACCAGTGAACGGAGAATGAACAACCGGTTCTCACGGGGACAGATCAAAAGAAAGCTCTTACACGGGCGATTCCATCAAGTCTGCGTGCTGGGTTAGCACCCCACTGCTTGATGGATCAGACTACGGATTCAAGGGCTCCGATTATGGTTCAAAAGAAAAAATCACAAACTGAAATCATCGTTTCTTCGTTCTTAAGGCTTTTAAACCGGATGCAATGAAGAATCGCCTCCGCGGTTTAAGCAGCCACGTAACACTTTTCCTTCAAAAAATCCGCAGCAGCCTCTTGGAAAACATTTCTCCCTGAAGCACTCTATCTTTCGCCTTTCGATTCCCAGTTGATCGAAGGATCCCTCCGTGGCTGAGGCTCGGAGATTGTGGCTCGTCATACGATCCATAACTTGGAGACAGAAAAACAGAGGCACGACTAATAGCACTAAGTGCCGTCTTCTCATAGCTGCCTTCTACATTCTCTCTTGGAGCTTTCAGAATGAACGTGCTGTGTAACCGAAACACGCGTTTGAGACAACTTCCAATATAAAAACTGAATTCCGAGACGGTTGTAGTCTCAAGCTTCATTCTCCAAGATTTGGAAGAGTTGATGTCTGCCATCCCTGGTCAGGCCAATGTAGAAAAGCTTTGAGCATGACATCTGAATGCATTGCTAAACCAGATCCCTGTCAGCAGTCGTCCCTGAGCTCTCCGGTTGGACGTTCGTGTGCAAGTCAAAAGTAACAAAACGATGTGTTAATACCCGTTTTTCCTTTTCTGTGTATGTCCTGAGTGATTATAGCACCCCTGAGGCAAAAGACGAATTTTACTGGTCGTCTGGGCCGCTTCGCAGCATACGTTCTATGGATAGAATAATCGTTTTTAACTTCAAGGCGGAAGCTGAACGAGAAAAGGCATACAGGAGGTCACTGTTGAGAAAGTACGAATTTCTCGCATAAAAAACGATATCACTTCACCTGGCATTCTCATGAGATTCCCCAACGATGAACTCAGATAAATTATGTTTCTATCAACCCCTGCTAGTGCATATGGATTCAACGCTATGGTTCATTTTGGTCCATTTTTGTCGCGTGTGATCACGTTCTTCGTCATACACGCTGTCACTAACTTCTCGCTGGTGGAGGAATCTGAGTCTCAAAAACCCTCCGCTGCAGCTACCACTAGACAATAGCTATTGTTTTCTTTTCCAAAAAGAATTGTCCCCCGGTTTACCAGTACAGCTAGACACCTAAAATCCTGATGAAAGTTGTACTCAGAGCCAGGAGGTTTTGTTAGAGACCGATGGTTCTACACAAAACCATAAAAGTATAGTGATCAGCCGAACACACCCTGTCCATCACTTGTTTGACTGTACGTTTCGCGCACGCCACAACCGCAAGCGCTATTTGCGGCACACTTCCTCGGCACACGCCAGCGTGCGGTCTCTGTACACAGGCCCTGTGAGAATACACGCGGCTGGCACTCCACGGTCTTTTCTCGTTGACATCCTCGACGAACGCGATCGCAGAAGCAGAGGGAGTGTGCCCTCAAATAAAAGTAGAAACACAAACGATGCACATCTGTATTCCCGGTTGCACTGCTATTTAGTTTGCGAAGCATAAAAATGCAGAAAGATGTTATGATTAGTGACAGTCTCAATCTCTGTCTTATCAGGAATACTATTCCACAAGAAAGTGTAGGCGAAATGATCAAAGTAAATGGTGGCCTACTGATTCAGACCCTGCAGCACAGTTTACGGATTTGGGTCAGTCTCATCGGCTTCTTCCACGACAAATATGCTGAACAGCATAATGAATCCAATTCCACATGTGGGAACTGATCTACCGTCAGAGTCAGGTACCGTCTTAAACGAAATACGACTGGTGGTAAAAATGAGTTACTGTCATAAACTAGCTTGACGCTGGTCCCCCATTCTGCCGTTTTTTAATACTGACGGCTTTCGTTTCTCCTTTTTCAGCACATGTACTTGCATTGGTAGAAGATAAAAGTCTCTTTTCGAATCTGTCTTCCCGCTAAGGTCGTTGACCAATCATTCGAGTTTAGAACAACCTAATGTTCTAGCAACCCATGGAACGCCTATTCCGTCCGGAACATTGCAAAGCTGATCCACACTCTCCGTCAGCCGCTGAACTGTGGACACATCGACATGAAACACCCAAACTTAATTTCCCATCACTGATGTGCCAAATCTCGACGAAAAGAAACCTCTTGTGGACTTCATTTCCCCGTCCATCCATCAGCACTTGGTCGATTTTCTGAGTTATGAAGAAGCCATACAAACTCTTGAATCGATTTACGTTAAGCCGAAAAATGAACTGTTTTCTCGGCATATGTCAGGTACTATAAAACAACAGTATGGCCAGACGGTAGACCTGTTTCCACAGAAATTACGTTGTTTTGCTAAAGACTGCAAATTCCGGGCGGTTTCTACTGACCAACACTGCGACGAGGCTATACGTGACGCGGTTACCATAGGGATGCGCTCTAACATCATCCGTCAACGGCTACTTGAAAAGCAGACGCTAGACCTCCAACACGCTTTCAACGAAACTCGTATGCTAAAGCATGCCAGCAGCAATCTCTTCTCTATGATTCCATTAACTGCGGGCCGAGCGACGCCACATTAGAACTGACAGAAACTGCCGTCTCAGCTCCCTCTCCAGGTGCTCATGAATCATAGCTGGAAACGAAGGAGATTATCGCAACAACTGCTACCGATTATTTCTTTTGTGGTAAAGTTTGGCACCAGCGCTCAAAATGTCCGGCCCGGGAAATCACTTGTAACTCTTGCGGGAAAAAGAGCATTCCCAGAATGATTGTCGATCGAATCTCCGAAACAAACACACTGCGTCCTCATTGAAACCTATCGTTTCACCTCTTGTGGCCACGTCTTTTACCGGTTTATTTAGATCTGCAGTACGGGTTCTGATTAAAAGTGTACCGTATGGAATATCTGAGAAGAGTAGCACCTTAGAGTTGGTAGACTTTCGTGGCTCTTGGGGTCTCCTTCATCTCATTGGTCTTCGTCATTCACCCAGCTCTCACTTGTGGCTCCACAAAACTGAAGCATGCAATAACTGCCACATCCCGGCAATCCGCACGACAGGCGGGCTAAACCAGGTGGAGGGTAACCAAGGCCTAAAAACCTGGTCGATATGGTGTTCGTCATGTGAAGATAGATACTCCTGAATGGGCGGACGAGACTTGCTGATCCAACGGCTACGAGGAAAAAACTACTCAACCGACTTGACCCGCTATTCTGGGAGAGGCAAATGAGCCGCACAAAAGGTCATCGGCTCATCCGGAACAACTATGCTACCTTGTAGGCTGCCCTTGGATGTGCAAAGGTTAGAGGTGGAACCTCGGACAAAAAAGCCGGATGAGGTACCGTCAACTCACTTCCTACTTCGAGCTGGGCAACCGGGTAGTGCAACAATCCCAAGTGATGCTGGGGACACCACCTCGGGCCTGACTGCTGCAGCGTACACTCGACCCTTGATAGGTAAACGGATGTCATGTCGACACCACAGATGACTCAGATAGGTAAATGCCAAGTGAGCCTTTTGTATAGGCAAAGACACCTCATCCGATATCCGACATCCAGGTGAGATTCAGCTCCCCAGATAATAGAACTTGTCTATCACGTTTATAGTCTCCCCAGACACTGAAAGGTTCGGTGTTGGACAAACCCAATCCTGCAAGAGCATCTTGCACTTTGAAGGTGCAAAATGCATACCGAACATCGCTATGCAATCCATTAAGCTATCTAGAAAAGCTTGCAGCTTACCTGGATCTCCGCTCAGAAGAACGATGTTGTCCGCATATTCACAGTCTGACACTTTTTCACTCGAGAAAAGTTCAATACCACTATCGTCACCTGACAAAACTGCGGCCTCCAAGACTATATCGATCACAAAGTTGAAAAGAAAAGAAGAGATTGGGTAACCCCGACGTACATTAGATTTTTGGGGTGAACTTGGGTGAAAGATCACCGTAAGTACGAACACGGTTTCCGCTATTCATGTAAAGGGACTTTATGATGAAAAGGATTTTCTCAGATAGATCACTCAACGAGACAGCACTTTGGGGAGCAGTTTAATCGGCCTTCAACGCCAGCGTCCGTACTCAGTAGTCCGTTTGAAACAGTTCATGCTCCATGGACGGTCTGTAGTGCCCCACCTGTCGGAAACCTCGGTCGTGCGCTTCACCTCTTGAAACGCAATAAAGCCCCGGACCTGACGAACTCCGTCCGGGCCCCTTCAAAGATGGTGATGTGCATCCTTCCAAAGCGTTCACTAGTCTCTTTACCGAGATTTGGCCCCAAGAATGCACACCACAAAGTTGAAACTGTGCATCCATCATCCCTATGTACAATGGGCCAAAACACTTGTTTCAACCATCGAGGAATAAGTTTGATCTCGGTCGCATCAATAATCTTCCATAGATTGTCGCGCGAACAACATGTCTATGAAGAACAGTATTGTTTTCATTCCAACTGCGGGTGCATCGACCAAATTTTTACCATTCGTGAAGTAATTGGGCTCCGCCATACATCGTACACCGACGGTAATGATGCTCTTGGATATCCGAACAGATTTTGATTCCGTTGATAGGACCGCTCTCTGGGATTGTCTCATCAGAATGAGTGCCTGATAAGTACGTCAAAATCATCCAAACGCTTTGCCATCAGGCTTTAGGCCGAGTACAAGCACACAGCTCATCACCACCTTACTTCCCAGTTGGAAGTGGTGTGCGTCAAGGTTGCCTACTCTCCTCCTTCTTGTTTAACTTCGCCATCGACGACATCCTAAGGGAGACACAAGGAAATCAAACGAACAAAGGCGCTGAGCTCTTGCCTAGTTACAGACTTTAGAACTTGGACTATGCAGATGACATCCCACTGGTTTGCGACTACGCTACTGTGGCACAGTACGTTCTAAAGAACCTCGCGTCGTCTGTGTTGCGGTGCGGAATGTTTTTCGGCCTCCAAGTGTAAAATGCCTCTACAAGACTGGCAGGAGTCCATCCCCACAGTTACCCTCGGTACTGATCGGTTACAAATTGTCTAAAAGTTTGTCTGCTTGCAAAGCTGTACAACTGTCGATGGACGGATTGCAGACGACATGAACAACCGAACAGCGAAGGCTCAAGCGGCGTTTTGCAAATTGTGTCACCTGTGGAGACAGCATGACGTCTCTCTCCAGTTAAAAGGCAGAAGATACAACGCCACTGTGTTATTTGCTGCCACACACTTATGAGACCTGGCTTGTTCGAGCGGCCGATGTCAACCGGTTGTCGAACATCGATGCCTGAGTAGCTCATGAGTTTGATGGTAACAGCGAATAAGTAATTCCGCAGTTGGAACGCGCACCTAGGGAACCGGGCATGCCGCGTACCCAATTAGTGTTATCATATCACTCCATCGGCTTTGCTGGCCAGAGCATGTGCTACGTGTGCCACATCATATTATTCCCCGTCGCGCTCTATTCGCCGAGCCTAAGGTTGACTGGAAACGATAAGGTGGAGACCAAACCATGACATGAAATCGGTCTATCAAAGTGTTGACGTCAAGACTTTCCTGTCGGTTCCTCGCGCTTGCTAAGGTAGGGTCCTCGAGATCCACTAAACAGCTAGCTGGAAACTTTGTCGGATATGGCTCAAAGTCGTGCTTAGTGGCGGTTGTGTTGTGACAACTTGTGTGCGAATTCCTGAGAAATTTCCCCTTTGAATCTTTACGTTCATTTTTCTGTTTCATGTTATCGGTATATACATATAATATTATATCTATATATTATATATGCATATATATTGCGTCCTCATGACTAGGCACTCATGAGTAAATGTGCAATAAAAAGCATGCCGTAAACCCAGTGTTTCGATATTATCACCTAAAGCGATTTGGTAGACGGTTTGAAGAAAACTGTCAGAGACAGCTAGTTGTTTCTGCCCAAGTAGGTAGTCTAGGCATTCTGTATATTTTAGCAGTCGGCCATAATTTGTATTTGTGACGTGTTGAATAATGATTCGCTACGTTGGGTTGAGTTTTTATAGTAGAAACCTCCTAAATTCAAAAATTTGTAGTTACGATCGGTCTTATATCAAATTATCCCTTTGGATTCAAATTCAAATCTAGAGCACCATTCGGAGCTTCCAAGATTAGAACAGCACTAAAAACAAATAGCGCACGCTGATTAGAATCTTGTATTTACACGATACCAGAATCAATATATAGAGAAGGAAGTAGACAGCCGCTTATTGAATTGAAAGACCGAAACGTCACGCGACGTGATCTAAAGGATGTGTACATAGAATGTGCACCAGGCATACGAATCACCAGCGTGATCTTAAAATAAGCCAGCATACAAAAAAGACAAAGGAAGCGAAACACAAGAGGTAGCAATACAGTGCCGTACTGGAACTATGTTTTCTGAGACCAAGAACGCGGGACATAGTGGAACGTAACACACCTTCAGAACGGTCGAAAGCACCAGCCATACCACCGAGTAATGAATTCTGCTCACGTAACTCATCACCAATGCGTATAGATAAACTTCGCAGGCCGGTCACTTTTTCTGCGAGTTCATGTGTAAGCCGGTCATTTTCTTCTGCCATAAAATTATTATGACCCCATGATGACGATTGCGAATTAGGTGGGACCGAATTAAAAGCATCTCCAACCGAACGGCGATCGGTGTGCTGATGGGCACCGAGATTTCCCCTGTGCATGAGGCTGAAAATAACAGAAAGCAGACACTGTAATGCTTAATGTAGTGTTTGTTTTATCAAGAATAAAGCTTTGAAACAAGTATGACCACATCACTTGTATACTTTGAGATATGCAAGTGCAGGCATCAAAGTGTGTTTGTACCAGAAAACATCAGTATTGTCCTAAGCGTTAAGATCGAGCGTGTGCTGGTAGATTAGATTCCATCAGTACTGGATTATGTACGCTCTGACTCGACGCTTCCGTGCGTGTAACGGGTTACAAACTGGAACGCCAGTGTTTGTCCGAATTTTCCATTAACTTCATCAAAATCTTAATTTCAACGGTGTCCAGGAGCGCATTAGGCGGATGCTAAAACCGGTGTCGGCGACTTGAAAACTAAGTTCAAATTCCAACCTGACATCAGGAACCACCGATAAAATCCAATCTGCTAGATCCAGCGTACAGCTGTGCTTGCCTAACTATGACTCCATCTAAAAGACCAAATATAAAAGCAGATGTGTGGATGCAGACAACTAAAGCACACATTAAATGGGCACCGGTAAAGTCGCCTCGTGTTATTATTTCTCGCATCCGCCAGCTATCAGGCTGCGTCAAACAAAACATTGTCCCATCGGGGAGGACTTTACTTACTTTTTTTACTTTTACACGACTGTCTCCTGCTAGAGGATGAGTCGGCTCCACGAATATCTCGTATCATAGCTGACCATGCGCAGCGGTTGGAAGCGATTTTGGTGCAAATCATGATCCAGTTTTTTTAATTGGCGAGTATCATAGACCGACCGTAAGCCTATGTGCTCTACATCCTTCTCGACGGTGTTGGTCCAAGTTTCGAGCTGGCCACCAAGGAGACAGCACCATACAGGGCAGGGTTCGGGACGGAATGTTTGTTTGGTTAGTTCCGTCTCGGGTCGCCGTAGGATATGACCCAGCCTCTGCAGTCGACGACATCGGAGGAAGTCTGAGAGTTCGTCGATTTCGCAGCACCGTTTCCTAACTTCATCGTTGGGTACTCCTGTCGAGCCAACTTGTTTTCGAAATACGTCACAGGCACCAGTGATCAAACACCTCCAACTTTCTAGTATCCTCGGCTGTCAATGGCCAGGTTTCGCAGCCCTAACTGAGTACGGGGTATATAGCGGCACAGTAGATACACACCTGGGTTTGAAGGCTGATTTCACTGCGGGTCTACAACGCCCGTTGTAGTTAGAGAAACGCTTTCCTGGCGTAGTCTATCCGCAGTATCACTTCATCCTTCGTCTGACCGGTCGGAAGCAGCGCAGAGCCTAGATACTTGAATAATGGAACACACTTGACCGGTTGATCATTGACGGGCAGCCGTTGAGCTGATGGCCCAGGGCAACTTGACGTACTTATGATTTTCGTTATGTTTATTTTTAGCCCGATGGACTTTGAGAAGAGAGCGATTCGGTCAAGGACCGGTTGAAGTGTGGTGGGAGAGTCCGCTAGCACAACAATGGCATCCGCGAAATCTAGGTCTCCTGACTCAGTTGGATATCGTGAAAGTCAGTCAGTGCCTCTTTCATTGTCCAACCAATCGCGTAGTTGAACAGCACCGGCGGAAAAGGGCAGCCCTGTAGGACGCCAGTGAGGAATGTGAACTCGGATAACTCTTCATCATACATATGGACTGCGCGCCCTAGTGCACGAATAGTATTCTCTCAGAAGCCCTGCGATTTTGTCGGACATCCTGTCGGATTACATTATCGCTCAGAGACACTCCCGGTTAACCGAATCGAAAACGACCTGAGAGTCGACGAAACGTTCCACTTGCTCCATTAAATGCATGAGGCTGAGGACTGAATCCGAAAAGCGGATCGATAACGGAGTACCAGCGAAGACTAGACAAAACACATGCAGTATTCGGGGCAGCATCCTTTGGGCTGGGGGCTTCCCAGCTTAGGCGGGCGATAGCTGCCCAATGAAGTGCGATGACTTCTCCCACCGTCGAGACAAACCCCAGGTACTCCACTCCTACCCCGTTAGCCGTGCAACGTTTATGTTATCCAGAAGTTCTCACCCGCCATGATCGGAAATGAGCACATGAGCTAGGATCTATGACGAACAGTAATATAAATGAGCATTGACCCATATCCAGTAGGCAACGCATGTGGCAGCCAGTCTCGCCTGTGGTCGTAGATCCGATGTTCATCAAAGACACTGGATTTCTCAAGAGCCGGTCAATCTAATGAAGCAAAGACGTCAACCCTCGAACCGTAAGGAGATGAATAAGATACGAATAAATCTACGGAAACAAGTTACAAAAAGCCTTAAGAAACATCGCGAAAGTTGGTGGGTCAAGGTAGCCGAGGAAAGGTGCTGCTCGATCAACTGAATAGAAGGCACCTTTCAAGTCGAGGAAAAGCATTACTGTTGGTCGACGGTGCGTGCGACGCATTTCAAGTAGTTGGCGAAGAGTAAAAATTTAGCCGATGCAACCTCAACCTAGATAGAATCCAGCCTGCTGTTCGCGGGAGTTCCTCTCGCAAGCCAGTGCAAAAAGACGCAGCAAAATCGAGGCTAAAACTTCGGTGACTATCGGAATTAAGCTGATCCCACGACGGTTACTACATTCACAGTGTATTCCGTTCATGAAGATGGGTACATTTAATGACTCGCTCCATAATAACGGAATACGCTCCTCTTTCCAAATGTCACGGAGCAAGGTGGTAAGTGAATTTATCAACGCACCACCACCCGTTTTGAAAAGAACTGGAGGGAGTCCATCGGGACCGGCAGCTTTTTCTCGCTTTAGCGATCGAATGTATGACTCCACTTCCAATGGGGGTTCAAGTGATACTCCCTAAGGAATCACAGTTGTTGAAGTCGAACCAACTACATTAGCGCGGCCAGCTAAAATACTTCTTGAAGTGTTCGGCCCAACGGTCAAGCCTTTGCTGTTTGCCATGAGTAGGCTCTCCATTTCTATCGCATACCGTTTTGCTGACTGGGGTTCCCTGTTCACCGGTGTCGCGAGTAAGTTTGAACAGTCTTTGACTGTTACCTGAAGTAGCTGCTACTTCCATTTATTCGGCTACCTTGACCCACCAATTTTCGCAATCATTCTTAAGGCTTTTCGTACCTCGTTTCTGTAGATGTCTTCGTATCGTATTCATCTCCTTACAGTTCGACAGTTGACGTGTACGCTCAACTAGACTGATCGACTTCTGAGAGATCTAGTGTCTTTGATGGGCATCGGATCTAGGACCACGGGCAAAACCTGATGCAACGTGCATCGCCTGTTTGATATGAGCCCAATGCTCATCTACATTACTGTTCGTCGTAGATCCTAGCTCATGTGCTCATTTCTGTTCAGAACTGGTGCGAACTTCTGGATCACGTTGCACAGCTAACCAGGTTTGCGGTTTGTGACGATTACCATGGAGATGCAAAGATATTAGCATTAAATCTAATGCATGGTCCAACTCTACGAACGTAGACCTGTAAGATCTACAGTTCTGAACAGAAATGTGCCACCGGTAGCATACTGCGATATGATCAATCTGGCTTAGAATACCTGCAGAGTTAGAGCGCCATGTCGCTGTGCGACGCAAGCTGTGTCGGAAATTTGTTCTAGACAGGAAAAACCGGTTGTCCGCACAAAACTGGTGAAGTCTATCCTCGTTATATGTGCGCTGAGCGGGTAAACTACAACGTCCACCTAAACAAGCTTCTGACACACTAAGTTTGCCAACTTGTGCATTAAAATCACCAGCTGGCACTACAATGTCACAGCCTTTGCTCCTGCGAATGAGAGTGGTGAGTTCATCATAGAACTCATCCTTCTGCATGTCAGAACTACAGTCTGTTGTGGCGTACGCCGAGATCACAAACAAACTGCGCTTAACACAACTATCCTTTTGAATGCCAACTGACCCCTGGAGTCTCAAAGCACATAAACGACTGTTAACCGGTGACCAATCTAAAAGAGCAGCCACAACCTTGTCAGTCAAGAGTATTCCTACACCACGTTGACCCGCAGCCCCAGCTACTCCGTCTTTTGAAGTGCACAGTAAATACCCTCATCAGATACCAGGAGCAGTTAGTTGAGTCATACTGCACAAATCCTGGGTACGTGTTTTACTTACGCAGCATACATCAATGTCCAGAGTTTACTGTGAGCGCTAGGCACGCCTGCTGACCGACCTGCATGAGTGTACGCACGGTAAAGGAGCCGAGATTCAGAGGCTGACGAGGCTTGAGAAAATGTGAGTTACCATACAGAGGATTATTCACAACACTATTCGGCATAAACCGTTGCGAGTATCGACCGTGTTATCAGTGGGAGCATTATGGGTGGATAGAGGGGACAATGAGAGGTGGTTGGGGACAGAAGACAAAGGTTGAATAAAAGAGAGGGGACTCTGAGCAGAAGCATACTTATCACTATCCACCCCGCTTGATGCAATGGACAGCACGGTCCTGAATATCGTGCGGGACGACCGATACAGTGTGGAATTTTTTATATTCGTGCAGTTCATGGGAGATGTTGGACGGGTACTGCTAGGGTATCCGGTGGCAAAGCAGGAGAACGATCAGGGTTCTCAACCGAAGCCTTTAGTTCTAACAAGAACCTGTCCGCAAGGCAGCGGGGTGGCTGAGTGGAAGCTCATCTGCTGGGATCAACTATTCTTCCACTGATTTTACCGACTGAGTTACCAGCTAACATCGACCTCCAACCTGGAGTACCATGAGACTGAACTTTGTCTGGCCTCTACCAACTGACCCGTCAGGTATGATTGCATCTCCGTTTTAAGTAAGCCATCCTGTATAGCTCTTTGGGTCGTAAAGGCACGCGTGCCATCACATCACGTCAAGGTGCAGTCTTGTTGCGATGGCGGTCGGATCACAGGACTTGCAGCTTGGCCAACGACAGTCCAGATTCTTGTGCGCGTGAGCTTTAGTATCTCACCGTGTTTGACTGCAGAAGTATTTTCTTGGCACTTTGGGGTTGACGAATTCAATTTCAGAGCGTAAAATTGGGTTTACTTCCAGAAAAAGGAGAGACTCACAGCTTGAACAGAGTGAAAGATGGAGCAGCGCGAGCACACACTGGGTTAGGTAAGCGGAACGTGTTCTGACACATAAAACTAGCTGGGGTGAGAAATACTACATGCATGTTGAGAAACAGAAGGAATAAATAAATACACAGAGGAGTAAGAGTCAGACTGCTGGAGAGGTGGAACTGGGATGTGTGAGAGGGATTGCAATGGGTGTAAATGATGAGAGACATGCGTGATTTGGGTTTCAAAGAGGGGTAAGGAACACTGATGGCCAAGCCTTGTTCAAGCTAGCCTTGAACTGCATGACAGCGTGTGGACACTGCCACTTCCGGAAGTCTAATCCATGCATAACCTAGTCTAAAAGAGAATAAATTAGCCCGGATACAAACTGGACACCCTGATCAACTATAGATTCCTTCGGTTTACGACTACATAGTCGATTGCACTACTTCCCTTTCCACCATCGAGACCCTCGAAGCCACATATGTGAAATCGAAGAATGAAATCTATTCTCGACACGTTCTTGCTACTGGCAAACAAGAGCCAAGTCAAAGCCTGGATGAGTATATGCAGAAGCTGAAGTCCTCTGCCAGTGACTTCAACTTCAAGAACCGTACTGCCAAAACGCATATGGATTACGCCATCCAAGATGTCTTTATAGCTGGCTCACAATCGCCCAGTATCCGTCAATGACTGTCGGAGAACGATTCCCCTACCGTGCAAGCCGCTTATGACCAGGTTCGTTCACTAGACATGGCTTTCAAAAATCCTGTCGTACCAAACAAACTTATCATTAAACGCCAGAGTGTAAAAGATTCTGGCCGAACAAGTTCAACTCGAAACTGTCCCGAAAACGAGAACAATATACAGCTTCAGTCTCAAATTCCAAGTGCTACTTTTGTGAGCAAGACCGTCATTCTTGATTCAGGTGTCCAGCATCATCATCATCATCATCATCGTACAGCATTAAACAGTAGGGCAAGCCCCACTGACCACTGTCTTTTTCACCATGTTGCACGCTGAATTAGAAAGTATGAATACACAAGATTGACAGGGACTGGACCTACACGGATGGGAAAAGGAAAGAATGCCCTAGTAGCCAACACACAGAATACACAGTCTAACTGTACAAACGCACATCGATCAGTCATTCTGATTCCATAGAAAGTGACAACACGATCGCCACTGTTCACGGTTCGCTGCCATATCCTTCAGTGTCTCCAGCCAACTGGTAGAAGGATCTTTTGGACCTCAACCACGAAGACGTGAAGCACCTACTCTTCCTAAGTCTGCTGTACATTTCCTCATTCCTCGCTGCCACGTCATCTATTGACCTCCACGTGGTCTCTTCCACTCCCTAGGAGGAGCGGAGAATAGGACACGGTATGGTAGACGTGTACCTGACATATGTAATACATGCCCCAACCAACGAAGTCTACCAAGTTGGATACGCTGTGACAAAACGTTCTCCGAATGAATACCCAATACTTGCTTTCTGACCTCATCATTACTTACTCGGCTATTCCACCCGATCTTAGCGATACTACGCAAACATCGATGGTCGAAAACCTCAAGACGACGAATATCTTCAGCACGCAGACTTCAAGTCTCGCAACCGTACAACAAAACTGAACGCGCTGCGGCACAGTATACACGACCTTTCAACTTCAGTGAAATATCAGATCGATGCCACAAGCGCTTCCGTCCAGCGTACGCCGCTTGAGCCTTCGATGTCCGCGTGATCACCTCTTCTACTCACCTCTACAGTGCTCCCATCCGTCGTCACGCTTCTGCCGAGGTAGGTGAAGTGGTCAACAACTGGGAGCACCTCCGCATCGAGCATCAAGCTCGGAATCGTTGACGTCCAGTCTTGCAACATCAATTTGCACTTTGAAGGTGCAAAGCGCATGCCGAATGGAGCTACAGCTCTTGAGAGTCTACCCAGTGCACGTTGAGCGTCT
The DNA here is from genome assembly GCA_948099385.1 of Fasciola hepatica. NCBI lineage: Eukaryota > Metazoa > Platyhelminthes > Trematoda > Plagiorchiida > Fasciolidae > Fasciola > Fasciola hepatica. The sequence continues at coordinate 2,700,307 of CANUEZ040000097.1, forward strand.
TCCGTGGATTTGAACAAGCAGACAAAATCGTCCGCGTAATCTAGGTCACATAGCTCTCCACTATTTCCTAGTTCGACGCCTAAATCCTGAAGATTTTGCAGCGCACTCTCCATTTTTCGTCCATGACGAAGTTGAACAGGAACTGAGACATAGGACATCCCTGTCGAACACCGCTGGTCGTTTCGAACCGACCGAATAGTTCACCGTAAACTCTAACGCGGCCAGAAGTATGGGAATACAATGACCTCAGCACGGGATTCCGTATGCAAAAACTGCGGCAAGAAAGGCCATTTTCAAAATGTCTGTCGCTCCAAAGCCTTACCAAAGACATGCTCTGCAGCCACCGAGACTCATCTATCCTCTATCACCGTATCAGCAGCACCACAAAGTCTAGTCGATGCCACTGCTGAGGTAGTCGTCGACGCTGTCTCATTGAAAGCTCTCATCGATACCGGAAGCTCAGGGAGTTACATTGCGGCTTCCGTTATCGAGAAGTACAAATGGAAAATGGAACATTCTTGCAACCAAATAAGAATGGCCAACACTAATCTAATTATCCTTATTGTGCACCGCCACCAATGCTACACCGTCCGAGCGTCTCTTCTCATACTTCCGCAAATCGACGTCTGGAGTACCACTACCAAACTGACTATCCACTGTCGGATCGGTATTCATGCGCAGAAGTGTCAGAGCATCCGAATACGACCCACTTGTTGATGAAGTGGAGTTAATCCATTGTAATCTCACGTGCGCTCGCGTTCGTCTTCTTGACGGCCGTGAATAAACAGTTTCCATTCATCAACTAGCTCCAGAATCCACTCAACAAACATCATCTCCCCTTTCCCACAGAAGCCCCTCCAACGATTCGCCCAATGTAATCACACACAAATCCACCAGACAAGTCAGACCTACCTTCTGATACTCCGGTATCTTCATTTCCTGTAGACACTCACACGGATTTATTGCCTTTACACGAACAGCAACAACGAATTCACTCTTACAATCCTCGTAATCGGGAAGCTTAAACAAACCACATATGCATTGTAATGTTCATTACATCAACAAAAACTAGCTGAGGAGAATGTGGTACATTATTGTTGTCTCTTCAGTTGTGCATTTAATAAGCCTTTTCTGTCCCATAAATTCACCACATACCTTGAATGACCTTCAGTTCTCATGCCGCATGTATTTGTCGAAAAAAGCCTAATATCTAGGCCTCTTATCTTCTCACTTTCTTTCGAACGATCCGGCTCAATCGTGTATTACAACAAGGGCCGAGTTCTCTTCGATTTTGAAGAGAGACACATTAGTCACTGACATCCCTTTTTGCTGCTTAAGTGTTTCGATTAAGTCCCCTATTATATGTCTCTGCTCAAGGGAGAAAAGTCTCAATATTGCCAATCCTTCTGCATACGGCAGGTCCCGGGGACCTGCGATGGTCTTTGTAAACCTTCGCCGCACAATCACTAGAACCTGCCGGTCCCTAAGTAACGAGGGAGTCCATGCCTACACAGTGTATTCTAGTTCAGGCCGAACAATAGCTGTGTATATTGGGATTACGACCCGGGGATTTCTGGCATTAGTTGTCCTTCGGAGTGGATAGAGAGCCTTATTAGACTTTCTGGCTGCGGCAGGACATTGGGCTGACGGTTTAAAGGTCTCGTGGATAAGCACCATTTAACCTTTCATAGTAGAGGTTCGAGCGATCTCGTGGGGGTTACCTGAATCCAGATATTGTGGGGCTGAAGCATCAGTGGATAGCAGTCGCCTATTGTTGCTATTGTTAAGCGGTAGAACTTAAATTAATGACGACGTGTGGAGTGTCCAGGTCGGATTGTGCGTCATTATCATCTGGGTTTCCAACAATCTTAGCATCGTCTGCAAAGAAGCAGCGAGAAGACTTTAGCTCTCTCACCGGGTCATTTATGAAAACAAGGAACAGCAGTGGTCCTAAGACATCCTTGTGGAAACCCACTACAGGCGTTCCCAAAGGATGAGGTGGCGCCTTCTATCCCGACGTAGAACCTCCGGTTTCTCAAGTATTCAGTTAACCATGCCACAACTGGGGGCGCTATTTGCAACACCGCCAGTTTGGATGTGAGAAGACGTCGGTTTATCGAGTCAAACGCCTTCTGGAAGTCCAGGTAACACGCCTGGACCCGGTCACCCTTGTCCAGACGTTCTGCCACTTTATCTAGGAAGAATAGTAGGTTCGTGAGATACGACTTACCCTTGACGAATCCGCACTGCCCCACTCCCAGTAGGTCGTGGTTATCTATGTGACGAGCAATTTCATCCTTGATGCATCGTTCTACGACCTTTATTACTACTGGTAGAAGACTTACGCGGCGATAATTTGAAGTCAGGTCTCTTCGTCCACTCTTGTGAATCGGGACAACCCTTGTCACTCTCCAGTTCTTTGGTATCTTCCTCTCTTCGATGGGAAGGTTGTGTAATGTTGCCAGGTAAGAAGCAATGATCTCAGCTAGGGGTTGTAGGATAGCGGGATGAATGCCATCAGACCCCGCAGCTTTATGCTTACTCAGACCGTGGAGCACTGATTTTACCTCCCCAGGCGTGACCGTCACATCTGACATAGTCCGTACTTCTTGATAATGGGGGTGCCCTGGCGGTTGATCTGGATCTTCGATGTAGACCTACCGGAAGTACTCCAGGAGGGTTTAAGCCTTCTGCTCTGGAGTGGTGGCGTGATCACCTGTTACGGTTTGTACGTTTCCAACGGCCACCCTTATTGTCCCCTTGGGCTGTACATAGTTAAAATATACCTTGGGCGATGTTTTTGAATTTTTGGCGAGGGCCAGCTCGAACCTGATTTTGTATGCCTTTCATATTTTAGCGGTTGAGTTTCGTACCCTTATGCACTGTAGGTTTTTTTGTTGTGACCTTGATTTTCCTGGAAGCGTTCCCAAGCCTAGAGCTTCTGCTGAGCCTTGGTCACTGCACTCTTCCACCACGGAGGAAGACCCCTTTGACGCACCTTCCTAGATGAAGCGAATTCATCAGCTAAAATAACTGGATTACGCTTTATACGATTCCACACGTCCTCTACATTTCCGGCTAGACAATTCCAGTTCAACGACTCAGCCTTTAACACTAGCCTGTTGACATGTAGCTGCCTGGAGTTTCTCCTCCAATTGTCAGGGGGCTTTTCGTGACTCATTGCATAAACAAAAACCGTAACGTACCACGGCCACTTTTACCGAGTGGTGCAGTGATCCTTTGGTCCCGCACACCAACTGGGTACTTGGTTATCAAATCGAATCAAGCTGAGCCACAGGACGTAGACGGCGGTGTGCCAAGTCTGTCCACGTTCTTGCACCGAGAGCTCCTTGAATCACTCGGTGCTGCGACAGATGGAAGAAACAGTTTCCTTCGGTGATTTGGTAAGGATTAACGGAAGAGGGGATCTTCCACCGCTGCACCCCAATCTGAGGAGCTTCACAGGACCACAGTCCCTTGATGAGTTACAGCTAGCGCCCCATCTACCTCAAGGACAGAAGTCGTGAAGGTGGAATGTTAGAGGTGGTGAAAGATGTGAGGTTGTACTTGCAGACAGGTAGCACGTAACTGGAAATGGAAGAGGTAATGAGCTTTGAGGGCGGAAAGGATAACCAAAAAGGGTTATCACGACATCCAATAGAGCAGGGGCGTGACCGTGCCTCCAGCATGTGTACTGGCGAACAAGCTGTAAAAACGTCTTTTCGTGCATAAATAAACGAGGCTCGAGCCTCTTCCTGAAGTCATGAAGTAGTGCACGGGTACGAGGCCGAAGCCTAAATGGTCCCAGGATCTTGTGGGATCTAGTTATCTGAATGTCACCCGTGAGCTGGAAGATATTTCACCAGACAAGGGGCAATGAGAAAATGAGAGGGTTAAAAATACAAATCTTGACAGTATCTTGCATCTGGCCTTGCCCGCGAGCTGGAATATAGACCACTGGACGACGTGAAAGGGTTCAGGATACTGGTCCTGATTGCATTTTGCTTCTTGTATTGCCAGTGATCTGGAAGACAGACCGCTGAAAAGTGATAGAAAGTGCAGATCTGCAGCAGTCAGTTCAGCTTGAGTGGCAAGAAAGGCACTGTTATTCAAAGAAAAACATTAAAGTCCTACGTGGACACACAAACGAGGAGCCTAATACACGCACCCCCGGCGCAATAAAGGCGCCGAATCAGTTCAGTTCAGTTCACCTTGTTCAGGACAAGTAATGGCCACGGCCAATAGAGCGTCCTGAATTCCTCCGATGGTATTGTAGTGCTACTCCATGACAAAGGCTAACAAATTTGTCTATTTGAACAACAACCGTTTTCGTTTCACCGCTTCCTCCGCCGGTGTACGTGGTCTGCACGCCGTTACGCTCCTCCAATATACACGTTGTCCCGCTCCAGCGTTTTGAGTTCTGCTTTGCGTGCTGTTATCGTGTCACAAACCGAGGACCAGGAGCAGTTCCTGACTTAACTGAGGAGAACCCTAAACAGGTGAGCCCGAACAAGAGATTCAATCTTCGAAGGACGCTCGTAAGTCCCTCAATCACATTTATTCGTTTACAAATACACTTTCCTACATATAAACGGGAAGTTCTCGATTTCTGTTACCATATTCCTCTTATATTTTTCTCATATTGATATTATAAGTGTTTCGCGATTGCTGAATCGACCTTTACACATCGTCTTACATTTGATATATCATTGCACGTATGGCTAGCACCGACCGCAAACCTGATCCGGAACCGTACGTGTAAACAGTCTCCCTAGCCGTCCCTGAGTTTTCATTGATGACCCTCAACTCTGGTTTCACATGTTAGAGGCAGAGTTGGAATCACATAGAATCACATGCGAGCGAACCCGTTACTTGTGGACTATCGGTCGCCTTCCCCGTGACGTTGCTACTCAGATACGCAAAGTAATATTCAATAACAGTTCTTACACAGCCGTGAAAGACTCGGTAACCTCATGTTTTTTGCCGTCAGAATCGTCCGGACTGAAACGGCTGATCCAAGAGACAGAGTTGGGTAGCAAGAAGCCCTCTGCATTACTGAGAGAAATGCAGCAGCTGGCAGGGCAACTTTTAGAGGAAAACGTTCTTGAAGAGTTGTGAGTACAGCCACTACCACCCAACATTCAAGCACTACTCGAGGCTTCCAGCCACCTTAGGCTCACAGAAGCGGTTAAACTAGCGGACGGTATTATGGACCGGTACCATCCACAAATTACCGCCGTAACAAACCCGAGCAGCCACCAGACCACAGCTCCCACCGTAGGAACACACTCCGAGGACACTCTGATAGCTGCTTTCGAGCGGGCTTTCAAACGTTTTTCCTCTCCTGGTTGTTCTCACTGTAGAAACCATATATCTCATCACAACCCTGACCGACGTGAACGTCTCAGAAGCCCTTCCCCTGACCGCCTGGTTAACCCATTTCGATCAGCGTACTGTCGATACCACAAACGGTTTGGGGAGAAGGCTCGGCGCTGTGAAGCCGGTTGCACCTTCCCAGGTGCCAAACAGGGAAACTAATACCCCGACGCGTTCCGACGACTAACGCGGTCGGCAGCCATAATAGCAGTCGTCTGTTGCATGTCCGAAATTTAGTTTCCAATAGCCTGTTCCTAATTGACACCGGTGCAGCAGTAAGTGTCATTCCAAAGGAGGCAGGTGATGCAACGAACCCGTCAGTCCAACAACTCCGTGCTGCCAATGGCACTCCCATTGCTACTTACGGCCGTAAGTCACTCACACTCAACTTAGGACTACGTCGCACCTTCCGCTGGGTGTTCATAGTAGCAGACGTCCCTTATCCCATACTAGGCATCGATTTCCTAGCCCATTTCGACCTCCTGATCGATGCACGAGGCCGGAGAGTTGTCGACCGGCAGACTGCTCTCTCCGTAACCGGTCCGTATTCCTCCGTTAATCACACCACGTCCCTATACAACGAGCCTCAGGCTGAACATCTCTACGCAGACCTCCTTCCAGCTTACCCGGCAATGCTAAGATAATCAGGCCCGCTTGCCGCGGTGACCACTAACGTGACCCACATATTGTCACTAAAGGACCCCCAGCATTTAGCCGACCACGTCGCTTGGCACTAGACATGCTCCGCGTAGCACAGGCTGAGTTTGAACACATGCTAGAATTAGGCATAATACGCCCGTCCAGTAGCACTTGGACCTCGCCCCTTTACATGGTTCCTAAACCTAATGGAGACTGGCGCCCCTGCGGCGACTATGGGGCTCTCAACCAGGCTACTATCCCAGACAGGTACCCCATTCAACATATTCAAGGTCTTTCTTCTACCCCGTCTGTTTGTTCTGTTTTCGGCCGAATAGACCTCGTTAGAGCCTACCACCAAATCCCGGTAGCAGAGGCTAACAATCTCTAAAACCACCGTCACAACTCCATTCGGACTATTCGAGTTTTTGCGCATGCCTTTTGGGCTCAGAAATGCAGCCCAAACCTTTCAAAGGTTTATGCATGAAGCAACACACGGTTTGAAGAATGTCTACGTGTACTTAGACGATATTTTGGTGGCAAGTTCTTCAGAACAAGAACATATGGCACACCCGCGCGCTCTCTTTGAGCGCCTCAGCCAACACGGTATAGCTATTAACCCTACCAAGTGCGAATTAGGTAGGACGACCATCATGTTCCTGGGTCACGAAATCTCAGCCACAGGCATACAGCCCCTGCTTGACGAGGTGACGGCAATTGGCGACTATCCTGAGCCTCACTCTTACCGACAACTGCGTCAATTTTCTGGCTCGGTTAACTTTTATGGCCGCTTTATCCCACACCGAGCCGAAATAATGCAGCCTCTGACCAACCTTTCACGTGGAGGTAAGCGGAAATTCATTTTTCTCGAAACGGCTCAGGCAGCGTTTACTTTGGTCAAGGAGGCTATCGTCAACATAGCACTCCTTTCACATCCCGATTCTTCTGCTCCCCTGGCATTAGGAACAGATGCTTCGGACACGGCTGTTGGAGCAGTGTTGCAGCAATTCGTCATCAATTCATGGCAACCAATAGCTTTCTTCTCCAAGCGTCTCCAGCCTGCGGGATCCTGGTGTAGTACTTTTAGCAGAGAACTACTGGCAATCTATTTGGGTATCCGACATTTCCGGCACACACCCAAGGGCCAAACGTTCACAGTGTTCACAGATCTTAGACCACTGGTATATTCCCTCTCGTCAGCTTCTGACCGATATTCGCCACGCGAGATTCGCCACTTAGACTACGTTTCGCAGTTTACTACGGACATTCGACACTTCTCTGGGGCACACAATTCTGTAGCAGACGCACTTTCCCGCGTCCACAACATCGACGACCTACTACCCATGTGCACAGGCCTAGAAGCAATAGCCGCAGCCCAAACAACAAATCTTGAGGTGAAGCAACTCAGAAACAGCAGCTCTCTGCACCTAGTGCCAATGGCTCTTCCAACTTTGGACGTGACTATCATTTGCGATGTATCACAGGGTCGACCCCGACCACTAGTTCCTGTCAGTTTTCGCCGACAAGTTTTACCCTGGTGTAACCGCCTCAGTGAAACTAGTCACCGAACGATTCGTCTGGCCTTAAGTCAAACGTGACGTACTTCTTTGGGCCTACACTCGTCTTCAATAGCAGTGCGTTAAGGTACATCGTCAGGCCAAATCTTCGTTAGTCACATTCTGTGAGCCGGACGCGCCCTTTCATCATGTGCATGTGGATCTCGTGGGGCCCCTTCCACCGTCCAACGGCTGTTTCTGCATCCTCACTTGCGTAGATCGCTTCACTCGCTGGCCACGGGCCATACCTTTTCCCCGTCCAACCTCAGAGGTAGCTGCAAAAACGCTTCTAACTGGTTGGGTGAGTCAGTTCGGTAGCCCTGCTATCGTGACCACTGACCGCGGTTCTCATTTTGAGGGCGCCTTGCACGAGCTACTGAAAGCATTTGGTTGCAGACGAAACGAGAACACGGCCCATCATCCCCAGGCTAACGGCATGGTGGAGCGATTCCATCACCAGCTGAAAGCTGCCCTTCGTGCTCGTGATAACGCATCATGCAGTGGAGTTTTTCTGATCGTTCTCTTAGGACACCGGTAAAGCCGATATGGGTGTTACGGCGGCTGAACTGGTTTACCGTTGCACACCACGACTTCCGGGTAAGTTGGTTTCTTCATTACCACCTGCGAGTTTTAATTACGGGGATTACGCGAAACGGTTGTCACACCAAATATGGGCGATAAAGCCCACCCTACCACGAGAAAAAACCCTCGGCATCTACATACCTGCCACTCCAGCGACGGCCGGCCGTGTGTTTATTCGAGTAGATTCAATGCGCTCACCACTTCAAGCGGCTTACTCTGGCTCGTTCCGCGTCGTCCGGTGAAAGGAAAGGAAAAACTTGGTGGACGCCGAGGGCTGGAAAGAGACCATCAGCGTAGACCGCCTTAAACCGGCCTTCATCGAAGTAGAACCCACCTCAAACAACTCTCTGTGTCCCCACCTGCTCACAACCTTCGGTTAGTCGTCCCGAGTCGGCCCCTGTTATCCCACTAACGACCCTTTGTTACCTGTTGCAACACCATACTCCAGGGATGACGCAGCTGCACCCGTCAGCAGCAGAAATCGACGCGGCCGCGAGCTGCGACACCCAACGAGGTTTTCTGAATACGTAACAGTTGTTTATATTTAAGTTTACTCTTCGTATTCAACTTGTAAATAGTCCTATTACGCATGAATGCACGACCACGTGGTTATCACGACAAGGGCAGCGGCAAACTGTATTGCACCGGTGTGTTCCCCTCAGTCGAATATCCGATCGCGCCCCAAGGCGCAACTCCCTTGTTTCTTGCCTTCCAGCTCGTCCCGTTGGACAGAACCTATGGAATTCCAGGATCTCGCATGGCTGGAACACAACGCTCATTGGGTCGCTACTGGATTCACTTGACGCTGGAAGCTGGCTCGTTTACGAAGGCAATAACAACCACAGGCAAACGAAAGTTTGGGATATGCCGACAACGACAAACCCCGCAACTCAATCACCACTACCAAGTCACAAGCGGGATCTACCCCGGTCGGGCGAAATATTAAGAAAGAAACAACTTGCAATGGACGCACAACGACCAGTGTGAGTCATGGACAACGGCTTGTGCTTCCCTAGTTGTGGTCGACCGCGGCGGGAGGCATGGAAAACACCTCTCGCCACCGAAGCCGACGTACCCATCATGGGTCGAAGCCCAACTGCGTCGGCCTTCCAGGGGGAAACCCCTGCAGCGCTACCGATACAGCACTCCATGACAAAGGCTAACAAATTTGTCTATTTGAACAACAACCGTTTTCGTTTCACCGCTTCCTCCGCCGGTGTACGTGGTCTGCACGCCGTTACGCTCCTCCAATATACACGTTGTCCCGCTCCAGCGTTTTGAGTTCTGCTTTGCGTGCTGTTATCGTGTCACAAACCGAGGACCAGGAGCTATAGATTCTATACGGGAGCAGTTCCTGACTTAACTGGGGAGAACCCTAAAGTATGTATATCAGTTATGTACCCATCATTTCACAGTTTATTTCAACCAAACTACACTTCAAATGAGAGTGTAAAGCAGTCTTGAAGCCTTCAGGTCAGGTCGCTTCAGGTCGCAGGACTTGCGGCTTGAGCCAGTGGACTTCCAGTTCTCTGCACTGCGGGCCAATGGAGTTCTCGCCGTGCTACGACTTCCACGTATCGAATATGACTCAGTTTTTGTGGTAGCTGACGGAAAGGAAAGGAAACAGGCTCGCCTTCGGGAACGGCAAACCCAAACAAATATAGGTTCGGCACCACCACTCACTGATGTCCCCATGTGAGACATACCACTAGTCTCCCAATAACCTAAAGATGGTAATATGGAATAATGATGAGTAGGGTGATATGAAGGCTGTGATGGAGATAAGTGCCGTAAGGAAACAATAGAGTGATGAGATGCAGTATAAGATAGATAATCGGGCGGAGAGGAAAGAACGGATTATAAGGATGGAAGAGAAGGCCTCATATGATGGTTAGTAACAATCTAGGACTGTCTCTGCTCGGCACGCGTCCAGTTTTGTGTAGTCTTTGGTCTTCTATATTAGAAGCAGAGTGAAACATCCCGCGTATGCCCCTTCATGATAGCTCTCGGATGTGTCGCAAGAAAGAGTATCACACCATTTATCCACCTGAAATTCGCCCGGTTTTTGCTTCAAGACTGAATCGTGCAACTCTTCCACCACTTCCGCTTGGAGTGAGTTCCAAATGTTGGTGACTCTTCGGGACGGGCGGTATATCAGCGGCAAAGCCGATAGATTCCATCTCCAAGATTTTCTCTAAATGTCCGCGAGCACGAGAGCTATAAGCTTTATGAGGGAATCCTCACTACCGGTAGACCACTACTGACTCATTGTCACAACCTGGCACTCAGGAGGCAGGAGTATAAATAGGACCAACCAAGGGCAAATAAGTGGAGAAGACTTTCGAGAGTGACTGGTGAACGTGTCTCTCATTGGGTCTAACAGCGGAATACCAAAGTTTTACCCTCTATCGGACGAAGAGAGAAGACGCAAGTCGGCTCACAGATGCGAGGTGTATTCTATATATCGTGGCACCGAAACAGTACCGATACGAGAGATATACCGAACTGAAGACGAAACGCAACGGCTGTGCAGAAAGCGAACCGCGAGCGCGTACAATCTGCGAACGATCGAAAGCCAAAGTGACTCAAAACGAGGTAGACGGAAACCTCGGAAAAGTCAGTCCAGTAAAACGTACGCAACCGGACATCACTATGGGGTCGATGTCAAACGTCAGAAAAGATCGTAGAGAAAATAGATCCAAAGTGGTGTCCAGAAAGAAGTACATTTCTCAGAACGATCGAGGTCACTTCAGCAGCACCCCTCTAGAAAGCGCGGAAAGGTTTCGAAAACTTTCAAGGAGGAGAAAGCATACAAACAATATTCGTGCACGTGAATACGTGCAAAATACTTGAATGTAGCTCTGCTGTAGGATGCCTACGGGCAGAAGCCATGTTATGCAGGAACCGTATAATGATGGTCCAGCGTAAGCCACATTCATTGCCAATGACATCGGCTGCGTGAATCGTCATCCAGGTGCGCCACACCAATAACGTACAGCGTCAAGTCACCGTTAACCAATATGATATCCGGAATCCAAATCGGTGGGTTCGCCAATGGCAGGGAACGAGAGCTACAGGGCCGATCCAGAATGCAAACGTTGGGGCCAAAAATTCTCCAGATTTCTTGGGACCGGCGAAGCGTACCATATGGTGAGGTTCCATGAAACTAAAAGAAGCGGAAAACTAGCGCGGCAGCCCAATGGACTTGGCCAGAATACAGAAATAACTAACGAGGCATGTCAAATCTTGTCGAAACGGTAAACACGAAAGTTATCACCGCGAAGTGCAACGACTAAGATCGTGTTTGACCTAGTTGCGAAAACGTGCTGGGCGAACGATCTTCTCACTGGAGCGCGAGATGGGAGCCTCATCCACGAAATGGTGCGTAGGCTTGCTCTGTTGACTTGAACGTGAAACAGTATTCTCATTCGAGGATATAACAGAGCCAACAGACCGCTGACTTGAACGTGAGACAATGGCCTCATTCCAAGTAGTGACAGGCAACGCTAAGTGCGGACCTCGAAGCGACATTGCAGTGTCGTCAACAGATACTGCCGCGTTAACAGTGAACCTCATGTCATCGGACGACAAGCTATCATCAACGTACGCGGCTTCGAGACGATCGACGCTAACGGTATGGAAGCGACCGCGTCGATCAACCTTAAAGGTCTTAGCGTGACGAGACATCACTCGAAATGGACCTTCGTAAGGCTGTTGTAATGGTTCCCGTACCGAATCAACACGAGTGAATACATGCGAACAAGTTTCGAGTTCGGTCGGAACAAAAACCCCGTGTCGCTGCAATCGAGTCTGCGCAGGAGCGAGGTTTTGCTTGTACGTAGACAAACGTTGAACGTAAGTCTGTACTGCATGTGATTCCGTACTCCGTGACTCAAAGAATTCCGTGGGCAGTCGTAATGTCGTGCCGTAGACAAGTTCTGCGGCGGAACATTGGGTATCTTCCTTTATGCAAGTCCTGATACCAAGCAGAACTAGCGGTAATATTTCTTGCCAGTCGGGGCTCTCGTGTGCTTTAAGAGCCGCTTTGAGTTGGCGATAAAAACGTTCGACTAAACCATTCGATGCCGGATGGTACGCGGTCGTGCGAATGCGTTCCGTACCTGGCATGTGAGCTAATGAAGGGAATAGATCGGACTCAAATTGTTGCCCTCGATCGATAGTGATTGTGGAAGGACAACCATATAAAGCTATCCATCGTTCTGTCAGATGACGAGCCACTGATTCGGCCGGGACAACAAAGATGGGAATAGCCTCGGGCCACCTCGTAAATCTATCGATGCACGTTAGTAAATAGGTATACCCGTGTGATGGGGTCAGTGGACCCGCAATGTCTAGGTAAGGCGGCACTAGTCCAGCACTGGAATTTGAAGTACCGCCGTTTCTATGGTGGTTTCTATTGTCCGTCACAAGCGGGCGATTTGTTTTTCATAATTAGTCCAGTTCTGTGTAGGTAATCAGGTGCACGTTTTTGGTTTATAGGGGGCAAATTCCTAGCCATTGATGTAATCTAAAATGAGTTCAAATGGAACATCCTGTTGATATATATATATATATATATATATATATATATATATATATACGTACCAGGTAATTATATATAATGTAATTATAATTACAATAGGCATTATGTTAATATTTTATTCATGTCATATATTTCATCTGCACTGTTATATGTTTGTTATGTATTATATGACATCTGTTATGCTGAATTTTTTTGCACTTTCATTTAGAGTGTTTTGAACTTATGTCGGAGGGGTATGGCTAACCTAGGGCGGTATTTAACTAGTTAAAACTGCAGTTTTAACATATGTATATATATGGCTATAAAAGAAAGACGTAATGCCGTCATTATGCTGATTCCTTCTTGTGCTTTGTGGGGTCCATTTAGGGATATTCTTTAGATCGCAATATTAAAAGGATGCTTTTGAATCATGTGTCAGTGATATACCTGACTTACGGTGGCTCACTGTTGGAATCAAGAACGCTGTTTTCCTTTCCATCGGGTGACGCTATGAAAAGTCAGCAGAACAGCGTCAGTGCTATATGCACAGGTAAACTGTTTTACATGACATCGCAAGCAGCACTGCCCAATTGGGCTAGGGTTGGGCAAACGTAGGGTTTTCCCATCACAACGTTGGGCAACTGTATTGAAATGCGTTGGGCAGCGCCACCAGCGCCCAATTGGGCTAGGATTGGGCATGCCGAACGTTCTAGGAAAATCGCGGAAAATAGTTCCTTACAATATTCCCCCACGTTTTCAGCTCAACCACTAAGTTGCCTATATATATATATGAACAAGTAAAACTGCCAATTGTAGAAGAATAGGGATAGATTTATTGTATAAAAAGGCGGTAAAAGTGTACATAAAAGTCCGACATTCGTTGTTGGTCATTCTTGTATTTCACGGAATCTTGTTGGGTCTTCTTGCTGTTCACGGGATCTGTAAAATGAAAGTTTGGAAAGTGACGTAATGACCGTTCGAAAAATATGAAAGAACCTGATTTTGTAAGTTTAACTCAGAAACGTATATACTGCACACAAAATTATGCGTGTTCTGTTATTTAAAATTATACGAGGCAGCTTCTACTTGTAATAGATAAACCGTGGCACCACTTCATAGTTCCATACGCATATTGGTGGATGACATTCTGCACCATCAGTTTAAAATGAAGCAATGGTTACGCAGAAACCCTGAATGAATGAACGCAACAACAAAAAATAAATAAACGACGTACCGGCGTAGTCGTCTTCCTTCGCCTCGATCCCCAGCGTTGATAAACTAACGCTTAATGTGCCTCTCTATGACAGACCTCCGTTCATCTGCAAATCGTTCTGTCCCACGCACTGCGTCTGTTGTTTCGTGTTAATAATTGTATCGACGTACCCACTACGGCCGCGATCAACCTATGTTCGACTCACGGAATAGCACGGGCGATGATGTCTCGCATTCAGCCGTATTTGATGTACTGATAGGAAAAGGTTATTGATAGGAAACATAAACTTGCGAAGCAGCTTCCATAACCGTTTGTAGCCACGGCGGCGGACTGGAAGGCAGTTCAAAATGAAATCATGTGGGAATATTCTCTCACATGATTTCATTTTTTAAAGTGGCTTACTACAAGGCCTCCGGTGCTGTAAAGGGTTACGGAAACTGCTTCGTACGTTTACTTTTCCCATCAATAAGGTGTATCTATCAGTACATGTGATACGGCTCGCTGTGTGACATTATCTCCCGTGCTAATCTATGAGTCTACAAGCGACAGTTTAAGTGGTTTATATAGCGGTTCACAAGAATCAACAGTGAATTCATACTAAGGAAATCGTCGACCGGCCAAAAGCCGTTCTCGTGTACAATGCGGAAGGGTAATCCGCGGCAGTGCTGCCCAATTTTACTACGGTTAGTTTAAGTCATTGGCTGATAAAGAATGCTGTATTTCCGGTCTCAAATATTGGAAATCGAAAGGGTAATAATTGTATACTGTAAATCCATATTTATCTACATTCAATATCGAGTCACATCCCGGAGTTGCGCACATAAAGGAAGACTCATGTGCCAACCGCTTAAGTTGACATGCTAAGAAAGCAGCAACGAAAATGGTAATCAGAATGGCGTGGCCCTGAAAAGGGCCTTGGGTTCGTTCACGTGTTGCGGCGTCGGTGTCAATGGGCCATGCAGTGTACGCAACGGTAGTTCTCTTCGTTGTGAAATGCCGCACACCGGAAATGTGTCCATCGTCCGCAGGTTCCACATTGGACCCACTGAATGTCCTCGTCTAAATCCACGTTTGGTTCACTGTTTTTGCATACGCTGCAGACGTCCTGACGAATTGGCGAGTAATCCACTTGTAGACGTCGTTTTTTACAATTTGTCTTGTATATAGTGGACGTTGTAACTTTGAACCTCCTGAAGGCCACTGAGTGCAGTTGGTCCCCTGAAATTTCTAGATCCTCATTGGCTATGTTCCTTGTTGTCAAAACGGATTTCCGTTTTGATGACAGACGCACGGACTTAACTTCCTCATACGTGACAGCTTGAGATTGGTCACTAGGGTCGTGACTAGTGCTGGCAACTGCAACACTTTGAACTGCTGCTTTCCTCTTTGCGGCTGCGGCCATCTTGGATATGTCCGCATCACACTCAACTGCAACCGGCGTCTCGCTATTTGGAGCTTGGTACAGAATTTTCGTTCCAGGACATGACGCCAGAATCTTGTTTAGGAAGCCTAACTGTTTCAAATAATACCTGTAATCTTTCTCCCCTAGCAAACTTAAAGCTACAACTGTATCTTTGGCCAGAAATTCGGACTCTGACAACCGATCACTTTTAGCCGTTATCGGTGATCTTTGTTGATCAACCTCAACGGAATGAAGGTGTACTAAGCTGCTGGAAATGTTTCCGCTGAGTGACCATCGGCCCAACGAGACTTCCCCAAGTGGGTAGTTTGCTTCCCTGCAAACTGCTAACAAATGCCTGCAGGGGAGTGCCCACTGGTGACTGAACGAACAATCACACTTCACATCCCCGTTTAGACTAACGTGGTGCGTGACACCCCTGCGATTTACTACACACCATACGCTGTTGATCTGCTCTATTGATTGTACAACTTCTCGACGCAAGTGCTCTAGCAACAAATGGCGTGCGTAACTCGTCAATCTCTTAAGCAAGGGTTGAAACCATTGCATCCCATCTGGTGCCCTATAACAAGCCATCTGATCCTTAGCAACCCTATGACGGCTTTTTTCAGTCAACGACTGAACACGCTTGACTACGTTTTTGAATACATCCAGTATGTTTGAACGGTTGGACAGGCCATCTTTCAAATGCCTGTTTTCCGTTTCTACTCTTTTAGTGGTAAAATTGCCTAACACTAATGCATCACGTGTCACATATCCAGCCCAAAACTGCTGAAGTGGTATCCAGGTGTTACTCAGGTATGCAGCCGCCTCATTGCTCCTACATTCTATTTCTGCCCTAAACCTCTCAAAACGAAGCCTAGTTTGAGCTAACACTAGATTACGCATCCAATGAAAGATGCGTAGCTTTTCACAGGATTGTATTCCATGTAGGCGGCTGCATCTACGTTTCATGTCTTGCATGATATGGAAACGGTAAAATAACACACGAGATTCTGGGTAAATATCCGTGAACGCATTAAACTGCGCCAAGCTCCTATCAACTACAATTGTCTTACAATTACCGGTTTCAGGGAGCATCTTTCTCATAAAATGAACAGCCTTACGATAGCAGTCACCACTCTCATTTGGGAGAATGGCATAGAACACACTGCGACCTAACCCCGTCCCATCAACTACCATTGTGTGCCATAGAATGTACCCACCACGGTTGAGTTGGTGAGTAGCATCTGCCAAAATAACGTCGCTGAACCTAGGACATAACTGTTTGCTTACAGAAGGGACGAAGAATATAAACTTTATCTCACGGTTATCGGAAATTATCTCCGAATAACCATGGGCCTGCAGCAATTTTTGAACCTCCTCTACTTCACTTACTAAGTCCCTCTTGTTCATTCTTCTTATCGACCTGAAATCGTCATTATTAAGACGCCGGTTAAATTTCTGAAACGTATACTCCCTTAGCTCAGACTTCTTTCTGAAAGTGTCCATCAGTTGCAACACATGAGCATCCTGCTCAGGTGTCAGTCTACGATTTCGTACATAAAATCCCTCATTCCCTACTTGAAAACTATGCGAATGCTTCATAGACCAACTGACGACACAGTAACAGGAACATGCAAATCGAAGCGTGACGAAAGCACCGCATTCCAAATTAGGATACCTGAAAGGGATTTATTTACCGATAAATGATAACATACCTGGACGACTTATCACATTTCCTTTTGCGGTGAACGCAGCAGTACTTTTTGAAATAATAAGGCACACCATCTGGCAGATAGATGCCCCCTTTTTGGCCATTGCGTACGTCTCGGAACTGTACACGAAGAAAGACGTGCAAGTTTCTTTTTGAAACTCCCGAAAATCGGCTTGGAATGCGTCGATATCGGGGTATACACTACGGACCAAACGCCGAAACACAACTGAATCGTCCACTGGTACGCGCTCCATTTGCAACGCGACAGCACAACACGCAACGAAATAACAGCGAATTCCAGTGCGCTCAGGCTTATATATCACCGATGAACCAATCACCTTCCAGGATACAAACATAAATACTTTCATTAAACAAAACACCCCCAAACCGAGCAATAACCATATGCGAATTTTCATGCCAATTACCATAACAATTTAGCCGTAAATACCATCTAAGCTTTCGTTTCCCATCAACGGACGCGTGCTGTACACCGGGTATGCTGGACTAGAGCCGTACTTCCGCAATGTCTACGTGGATATGATCGAAGCGAGCATAAGGAGTGCCAAATGAACCGACAGGCGAAGCTACTTGCCTATGCACTTCAGATCGTTGACATTGTAGACACTGTTTTGCACCTTTATTCGTGGACGGCCAGAGGTATCGTGCAGCTACTAATTGAAGACTGGCTGCGATGCCTGGATGTGAGAGCCCATGCAAGGCATCGAACGCGAGACGTCGATGTGTTGAGTACGACTGGTCGAGGCAGGCCAGTTGACTTTTCACAGAGTATAGTCCTAGCACCCGTGGCCAGAGGTACGGACTGACACTGTAGCGACCATGACTGAGCGGCTTCCATACATGAAGAGTCCTGTGCCTGTTCTGCAGCCATGGCAGGGATGTCTAAAACCGGAGATTTGATGGCATCAAGCGGAATACGTGACAAAGCCTCTGCAACGCAATTCGTCTCACCTTTACGTGTCGTAGGTCAGTCGTTAACTGAGAAATATAGTCTAAATGTCTGACGTCTCGTGGGGAGTAACGGTCAGACTTAGTATGCAATGCATACGTCAAAGGCCTATGGTCGGTAAAGAGTAGGGAATATCGACCCTTGACTGCATGGCGGAAGTGCTTAACGGCTTTATATGCAGCCAGGATTTCGCGGCCAAAGGCACTATATTTCGTTTCCGTGGGACTGAGGCGTGGAGAGAAAAGCGCCAGTGGTCGCCAAATCCCAGAAACAGACTGTCGCAGGACCGCTCCGATGGCAAAGTCGGGTGCACCCACGGCTATGCTTAGCGTGGCGGACGGAACTGGGCGCACTAGGAGCGTGGTCTGTGTAACGACCGGTCGTGGAAAATTACACTAAAACCTTTGTGATTCAGTGTTTTCTTAACATCACTCACTTGCATACACTATTGACGTGTCTTTACGAACTGTTTGTTTTTATGGACCAGTTGTTGTTTGTTCGCGCCCAGAGCGCTACTTGGTCATATCCTTGTTTTGGACCTGCGTGACGCACGTGTTCCTTGCTCGCACGCTGCAATTCGGTTTCTCGTTTGTTGAGTCCTTGTGATCTCATTATTGGGGTTTGTATCTTTTTGGTGTCATTGTTCATTCAATAATCTAGTGTCGTAGAATATCACGGATAATCGCCTTTTGATCTCGGGATCTGTTGTGAATTTGGCTAGGCATTGCTCAAACGTGTGTTACACCCATGTTGCCACTTTCCCTTTACTTCAAATAAAAAACTCTCAATCGATTATTTATTTTTATTCTCTAACTAACTCATTCAACTCGGAGTAACCCCACAGCTTTCTTTCATTGTCTTGTTTGTTCTGCATCTCGGGTGACCGGATGTCATCCACAGACAACACCACCGGATCCAAGGATTTCGAGCTGCGGTCCGAGCCCACGAAGGGTTCCAAAGTCACAAGGAGCTGCAAAGTGTACTTATTTCACTGGCGTTGTCACGCGCGACGTATTAGTTCGCTGACCAGACCCCTAAATCTATGGCTTTCTTGCTGGCGGTCTCCTGCCTAGGGGCCTTTATACGGATTAGCCGATTACACCCTTTCTATCACTTGTTGGACTGTACGTTCCGCGCATGCGGAAACCACAGTCGCTACTTATAGCACTCCCTCGGCACAAGCCAGCATGCAGTGTCAGTACTCAGACTCTGTGAAAATACACGCATTTGGCACCTTAAGGTCTATTCTCTTTGACTTCCCAGACGGATGCCATCGTAGAAGCTGAGAGAGGACGCCCTCCACTACCATTATCTAGGACAGTAGTGTGGTCTAGCGTCTTTGTTATTGAATGTTCTTCCGTTTGGAATAGACCCCCACGGTAAATTAGGTCTCAAGCTCCAGCACGTTTATCATCCAAAAAGAAATAAATAAATACCTGACCGCAAAAGAAACCATTCTCATACATAATATCTACATGTCTATAACTCCAGCCTACGAACCGGGCCTGGGATACTAGTGAGAAACTGAACAGCTTTTTCCAGTACATAGCTATTGCCGACGGAAGCTCAGGAGCATGTGGATTCATTTCGTATTGTGACAAGCTGATAAAAGCAGTCAGACTCACACTCTTTGACTATCAGCAACACTTTCCATTAGTCCGCTTATCCACTTCTTATTTTCGACGCTCCTGACCACGATCCCCTACTGGCCACTGTTACTCTGTTTGTTCAAGGACCCATGTCATAGGTTTTTACCGCAGAAGTTAAGATTGTTTTTATCAGCCACTATCAAGTATAAAAATATCGCTGTGGCTAGAAAATACGTATAAGCCTGTATAGTATTTTGTCCTCAGCGTAGTAGCCTCGTTCACGCGTTAATTATTTACTCGCTGAACCCTATTTCATCACATGTGATTTCAGGCTTCGTTTTGATGGAGAAACCTCCACGAATCATGCAGTGTTCTGCCCACCATCAATCTAACTACATCTAAGTATTTTCTCCAGATGTTGCCCATTCTAGATTCTTTGTCTTATTGGTAATACTCACTAGGCCTCACGATAACTTGTCGCCAGTACTGTTCTTCTTCGCTTCCCGTATGTCGTCTGATTCAAAAAGAAACAGATTTTAACGTCACGATGGCCCATTTCTGTTATTGACAATTTCCTGGCATGATATTGTTGTCCTGTATCTATCCCTGAACCCACAGCTTGTAGAATTGCAAGATCGCAGCCTTTTCCATTTTGCTTCCAGAACCTACCCCTAGAGGAGGATTATAGCCTGCTTCATTCCGTGAATAACCGGGAACTTCTTGCACCGGTTGGAATAAGTGAGACCTGCACACTACATGATTTTTGTCCGTCACACGACGGCCTTCACTGGGCCCCCACTATCTGGTTACTAGAACATGGACTACTTGATCTTATTGCATTTGCACGGCTCATTTTAATTCCGAAGGCGCAGGACGCGGTCAGATCCGCCTCTTTGGCCGGCGCACTTCGAGCGTGAAGGACGTCTGCAACCATTTAGGGGCTCAGCTAGATTGGCGGATCACACCTCTTGCCCCAAGAAGTGATTTTCAAGTTGACCATCCGACGCACGGCCAGTCCCATCCACGGGCCCCGCTTGTGGATTACGAGGTTCTGTCTTCAAGCTAGCACACACCTGTCAAAATGTTCGTTAGAAATGGTACACTTGCAGTCCATCTACTATACCATCACCTTCCTTTCATTCTCAGTCTGTCAGTTCTTCTCTCCCTCCAGATGCGGCATTCGTATGTTAAGTTACAAAAACCGGCTCTGTATCTAGCCTCCAAATTCAGCGACTATCATTTCCGGCAGAAGCATTTTAGTCTTTAGCCTTTATTCCACTGCGGCCCTCCGTGATATACGTGATGCGGCCTTACTTGTCCGTCATTTTTGCATGTTACACATCATACACCTCTATTCTGTTGATGGGCTGCCGTCTCTCTTGCAAAACTGAACACGTGTGTAATCGCTGTATCTACTCAAGACATTGATTTATCTTCCCCTTTTGCCTTGACATTTCTTCCCCAAACCTGTATAAAGTTAAAAATTTGCTGCACGTTTATCTGTTTTCCTCCAGCCGTTTCCTCCCACCACCACTCTGGTAGTCCCCCCTTTCGTAATGCGTCGATTGATGGCCATATATCTGATTCCTCCAGTATCCACTCACTATTTTATACAGCCATCTTCGCGGGCTGGAATTCTTCCATGTTGATGTGCCTTGACATACCTGTTATAGAGTGAATAATTCGCCGAAAGCAGTGACGAGATTTCTATCCACGTGCTCCCCGTATTCTCAAGCCTGTGAGTAACTCTTTATACTTCGCCCGATAAATTTCTCCTTTTACAAAAATCAACAACATATCTTTCGAATATATTCGAATTTCACCATACCTTCACCATTTACACAGGCACCATAGACTTTCAGCCGAAATCATTCAAAAATAGTCAAACCGACTACCTGATCATGAGTCTTCTATTTGTCGGGCTTTGTTGTCGTTTTGTTCCATTTCAATATTCTCCCATGGTCCTCTGTGTGCACTTATTCTGTCCTACTGTAAACTCTGATTCTGCCACCGGTCGAATCACCTGTACATGCATTGCAGCATTTGTTTGGCCCATCCGAAATACACTATTATCATTATTATTGGCCAAAACAACCCATTCACTTGAATCGTGTTTAACTCACGTGTTAAAATCTTGCCACTCTGCTCCACCAAATTCTCACGACTGGGCACCTTACACATACCCCACTCTGTGTTGTCCCCGCAACCTCCCGCTGGATATCAATTGCTTAAGTTGTGATGAATCAGGGTTCCTGTTCCATCTACGCACTTCCTCTTCCCAGGGACCACCTCGCGACTCCTTCAGAATAATATTTTTGTCTTTTCTCTGGCCGTTAGAACTCCTGGTTCAAGCGCTTAATCGTCATCACCATAACATTTTCCAATTCTTCATCAGTGCTTCTTCAAAAGTTTTGTCGGCATACTCTTCCTCGCGACTCTGAGTCGATCATATCCAAATTCTTGGTCATTTTGCTTCCATTCCTGCAGGGCTTGTTTAATTATCTCGCCAGCGAAGCCGATTTTTCTCTTCACTGAGTTATGCAACCGCCTGACACTCAAAATCAATTTGGCTGGGCTTTTCTTCGTGCGACCAAAGAAACCTCCACGCCCCTCTCTGCCACATGTATCCAGTTGGCTATCCAAGAATCCCTATTGTGAACCCACCAGTACCACATGTTCACGCAGCCAAGGATGCTTCGGGTGTCTCCGAACCGAACCACTACCAGCATTTTAAGTGAAAAAGTCTAATCCCTGCCAATAGCGGGTCTGTAAGGGGAAATTAGAGTAGAAAATAAATGAAATACGAAGCACGACCATTGGTGAGGCACAGAACTATCCCAGGGAACTTTCCTCCTAGGGCATCCTTCCAGACTAAGGTTTTTCCAGAGGTAGAAACTTTACCATCTAGGTTATCTGGAGTAAGCCATATTTCTGTGACTGCTAGAGTGTGAGGTTTCCTACCAGCCACCGGCTTCCTGGGTTCTGGTATCTTATTGTGAACGTTGAGCAACAGGCAGAAGTGTTTTTAGGGCATGCATAGTAGAAGTTCGAGAAGGCCGAGGGCCGCAACTGAAGGGGAAAAAACGAACACAGCGTCATTTCGGGGCCTTTTTGTTCGAACCCACGCCTGGAGAGGTTTGCAGATGGCTTGCTTTTTTGCGATTAAATCTTTCGACGTCACTTCTTGAAAGATGACCTGTGTTAAAGCTAAGGAAAATGGAACTTCAGAACTACTTTCGAGACAGTTGCAGGTATTAGGAGGAGAAACATGCACCCAAGGTTCCCACTGAGGCAGTGTCGTCTTTTGGGACGGTGAGATGATAAGGTCTCTGTATGGCTACTGCCACTGACATTTGAGCGTCTAGACTTATTTCAACGTTGCGCACACGACTTCGCCGAAGTCCAGCTAAAATAAGGCGAATACTTTTGAGCAATATCACACGTCCGTTGAGAGAGATATTGTGTATCGTAAGCCCCAACTGAGAAGGTATGCAACAAAAGGAGGTTTCGATTGCATACACCTCAGATGGACCACAGTGCTGACCTCAGTCCATCCAACGAAAATGCTCATAACACTCCACCAGAGACAACCCCGTTCAGTTTATTATCCAGATCCCCTACGAAGAACTGGATTGTTTGCAGGTCATCGATCAATCAGGAAGACTGTTTCAATTGTTTATCATCCTGTTGCCAAAGAAATTCGACCTGGGTATCATCCTAGACGGAAACTTCGTCAGCTTTCGCCGTGTCCCTTCTGTTACGAACGTTTCAGCAATGCGTAGCCAAATTCGCAACGGATCCCGAAATCAGAAGGCGATTATCCGTGATAATTCTACGATACTAGATTATTACAACAAACAATGACATAAACAATATACAAACCTCAATAATACGATCACAAAGACTCAACAACGAGAAACCGAATAGCAGCGTGTGAGCAGACAGCACGTGCGTCACGCAGGTCCTGAGCAAGGATGTGCCAAAATAGCGCTCTGGGCGCGAACAAACAACAATTGGTCCAGAAAAACAACCAGTTCGTAAAGACAAGTCAATAGTGTATGAAAATGAGTGATGTTGGGAAAAACACTGAATCGCGAGGGAAAAAGGGGGATTTTCCACGACCGGCTGTTACACCGCCCACCAAAATCCTCCTGGATCCTTAGCAAAGTCAAAGGTTCGGTATAAAGGTACTGATTCTTCCTACCTGCCTAGGCCCTGCTGTCAGTGCGCGCGTCTAATGCTCGTCGTCGACGTTCTACTACTGGTCGCACCTAACCCATTGGCTACATAGACGTGAGGCTAGTCTACATCTTCCACAAGACCAAATGACCGATGGCGGGCGTGAATGGTCACATAGACGTTGTCCTCGTAAGGGGCCGTCCGGTCCTGGATGTACGTGCTTGAGTGTGTGTGTGTGTGTGTGCCGGGGTTACAATGAAATCACAGGTATGACTACACATCGAAGGAGGACTTTCTGCAATGTCAACAAAAGACCGGGTGGCAAGAAAACGAGTAAATGTAGCATGTATGTGTGACCTGAGCTCCGCTACTTCCACATATGCAAGGGGCATTCGGTAGCGTCAACAAAAGGCAAACAAAGAACACTGTCACATGTATGATGGGTTTTCGGGATGTAGAGTGCGTCGTGCCTGCGTGTATGCATCGGGATGTATAATGGAATCGCACTCATCACCACATATCGGAAAGAACCTTCTGTAATGTCAACGAAAGGACCGCGAGCACCTTAACGTGTTTGACGGAGATTGTGTGGTATATATGGTGTTTCTTTATCCACCTCGATTACTGGTGTGGAAAAGGTTTACTAGGCCTCAGGGTTATCAGCTTCTCCGTCTTCGCTCTCGAGTAGGTTAATACTGCGTATGTCACGAATGAGCACTCCGTTAGCTGTCTTCACCTTCACCGTTCTTATCATTTCGTCGGTGCTTTTGATGGTTTCCGTAACTACTCCCAAAGACCAAGCGCTGAAATGTGCGCGTTTGTCGGCGATCATAACCACGTCCCCAACTTTGAATGGTCTTGTTTTGGCCAGCCACTTCTGTCGAGTCTGCAAAGCCGGTAGGTACTCCCGTAGCCATCGCCTCCAGAAGACCTTGGCCAGATAGTTCGCTTGCTTCCACCCGTGGAGGTGGCTCCCACGAAGGTTTACCGGCCCTTGGAAACCCTCGTTCGACCTTAACGTCAATAAGTCGTTTGGGGTGAGCGCCAGGTGGGTGGGGTCGCCGTTCAATACTGGAACCAGGGGGCGGTTGTTCAGGATTCGCTCCACCTCAGTCATGACGGTGTTCAGCGTCTCGCCGTCGGGCGGCTGCTGCTCCATGATTGACAGCAATATCCGTCTGGCGGACCGGATCATGCGTTCCCATATGCCGCCTCGGTGACTGGCCTGTGGGGGGTTGAAATGCCATCGTATGCCGTAGGCCACGGTTCGATTCTGCAGTTCGTCCCTGTTTATGTTCTTGTGCCAACGCTGCAATTCCCGTTGAGCGCCCACAAAGTTCGATCCATTATCTGAGTATATATCGGCCGGTACGCCTCTTCGGTTGATAAATCTTTAAAAGGCCCTCTGAACGCTCAAAAAAGCCATTTTTTGTCAAGGGCAACAGAGAGCCTAACTGTCGCTCATGATCAAAGGCAGTTCACCATAGAGGCAGTCAGTAAGGTTAAAGACCTTGGAGTCATCATGAAGAGTGATTTCAAATGGTCAGAGCAGTGCAACACTGCTGCGCATAAGGCTCTTGGGGAGCTCTTTAGACTGCGATCAGCTTTGTCTTGCCGGAGGCCGGAGGTATTCGTACCTATTTACATGACTATAGTACGACCTCACTTAGAAGGTAGCGTTCAGGCTTGGTCACCCTTCTACAAAAAGGAGGCCGCCTGCCCAGAGAAAATCCAGCATCTCGCCGCGAGAATATATGAAAGGAAGACGGGTAAGACTTACGAGCAGAGACTCTGTGACCTGAACCTTTTATCGTTGGAAAGGAGGAAAAGTCGAGGGGATCTCATAGAAACGTTCAAGGTGATCTAGGGCTTTTCTGGCCTTAGACCAGATAGTCTATTCCAAGTGGCCGTAGATTCCAGAACAAGGGGACATGAAAAGAAGCTGATAAAAGCCCGAGGTGGGTTGATGGCTGGATCGCACTTTTTAAGCGGCAAGGTTGTAACGACCAAAACGCTCAAGTCCTGGTCCGGGTGAAGCCTAACCAACGATTCAATTATCGATTCACCGACTAATAAGCTTCACTCGTTCTGGATAGCACCTTGGAGCCTCAAAGCAACGCGTAGCCCAAATCGATGCAGAACCCAAATCAAGAACACGATTGCTCTGCAAATTCTACGGTACTATTAGCGAGTAAAAATACAAGTACAAACATGATCATACCTTTGACAGTGAGCCTCAGTCACTATCCAGCCAAAAAGGTAATCAAAAATAGGACAAATTCTGTAAAAAGAGGAATAGTTGGCCAAAAAGAGTAAATAATAAATACCTGTCCTGAAGTCCAAACAAATAGAACAAGTTCTCCAGGCTTAATCAGGCCCAAAGAACAATTTCCTGAGCGTGGCAGTCAAAAATCAACGCAAACGAGCTGAACGTCTACGGTCAGTCGACGTGAGCGAGAAAGCGAAACCGAGGAGTAATAAAACAAACTGTGTTCAACCAGTGCCTCTCACTACCGTACCAACTGTCCTCAAACTAATCTCAATAAGAAAGCACAACCATAAAAAGAAAAAGTAAGTGCACCAAGCGTAGAATAATTGTCGACCACAAAACAGTGTCAGCATGAAGTGGGTTAGAGAAGGCGGTCCAAAATCGGTCATAGAGTACAGGAATGTGAGCAGAAGAGGAATTTTTCAATCAACATGGACATTACACCGGCCGCCAAAATTTCTCCCAGTCGTTCACGGCAGTTTCAGACAGCAATCGGTTCTGGCTCCCCCTTCCTACTTACGCTCCCGAGACACCGGAGTTCACAGGACTTACGGCAGTACGCCTGCTACCTCCCTTCCCTTGGGGTATACGAGGACTTACAGCAGTACGCCTGCATACCCCCTAGCCTACGACCCCGGCTTCTAGTCGGCACCTTCTAACAAGCAAATTTTTCTTACATCTCTCCGTTGCTTTCCTTCGCTAGTGCGGGCCACGGCCGTCCGTACGAGTCCATCTGCATCAACTTCTACGTCCTCAATTATCCCCATGGGCCACTTGTCTCTCGCAAACGTCTCTGAAGCAACAAGCACGATGTCCCTCTTTCTAAGATTTCTATGTTTTGAAAGCCATTTCTGTCTGGCCTGCAGAGTAGGGACATATTCTCTCACCCATCGGCGCCAAAAGTTATTCGCAAAGTGGTTGACCTGCTTCCAACGTCTACAATAGTGTTCTTTCATATTAGCATTATCTAATATACCGCAATCGCCCCTCAGCAGAAGTAGATTGCTCGGAGTCAGAGCCAATCTGCTCTGGTCATCGGACAAAAGTGGGACTATCGGTCGATTATTCAATATCCTCTCGACTTCAACAAAGCAAGTATGTAACGTCTCCCCACTCATTATCTGTTCCTTCGAAAGCACTGATAGCAACATGCGTGCCGAACGGATCATTCTCTCCCATACGCCCCTTCGGTGGCTTGATGCTGGGGGGTTGAAGTGCCAACTTAAACCCTGACTGGCTAGGTGATCGTTAATGCGCCGTCTATCCCAACGCTTCAACTGACCTTTGAGCTCAGTAACTGCACCCACGAAATTCGACCCGTTGTCGCTATAGATTTCTGTCGGTGTTCCACGTCTACCAACAAAACGGACGAGTGACATAATGAACGAGTCAGTGCTTAAGCTGGCTGTCATTTCCAAATGCGTGGCTCGAGTTTGTAGACAAGAGAATAGACAGCCGTATCTTTTTTCCGACCATCGACCCCTACGAACAAGGATTGGACCAAAGTAATCTATTCCGACCGAACTGAAGCAATACCGCCCCCTTTCCACACGACAGGGAGGAAGAGGAGCCATCAACTGCTGACCGGCGACGGCGGTCAGCCTACGACAAGTGAAACATTGTCCTATTACCCGTTTGACCGCACCGATTCCACTGATAATCCAGTATCTCTCGCGGATTGCGGCAAGCACTTGCGCGGTTCCACTATGTCCTTCTCTACTGTGGTGGTGGCGGATAATGAGTTCTGTCACCGGGTGCCTGTTCGGCAAAATAACTGAGTGTATAAAGGCACTTGGATATTCAGTATAATTTAGTCGTCTACCAACACACAAAAGATTTCGCAATACAATCGGGCATAGCTTTTTTAAGGAACCCAAGGCACCCTTGCATAGCTCATATGTAAGTGGTTCTCGCTGTAAAAACTCTCCAAATGAATCCCTCTGAACTACTGTTATCACTCTGAACCTGGCCCTCTCTATGTCTTCGGCCGACAGGCTGCCCACGTTCAGCAAATCCTTGCTCTTTGAGAACATAACTTGAATATAGGAAGTAAACCGGATGAGCCAGGCAACAGCCTTTAAGAGCTTGGACCAATCAGAATATCGAGAAAACAGGAGGGTGACGTCAGTGTGCAGGTTGGCCGTATTCACCAAAGCCTGCCCTTTCTTAGTCTCCACACCATCCGGTGGGACAGACAATACCAATTCTGGTGGACTATAGTCGTTCAAGGGCGAGGGTCCTCTCAACCATATCCTCAGTTCCTCTTCGGTTGAAATTCCTCTTGAGGCTAGATCAGCAGTATTATCTTCCGATCGCACGTGCAGCCATTGGGAAGCGTTAGTATACTGATGAATAATTGCTAATCGGTTAGCGACGAAGGTACTGTAACGCGTACCGGTGTTCCCTATGTAGTACCTGACGATCATCGAGTCTGTCCAAAAATACGCTCGGTCAAAACAATCTGGCAAGCTTCGTTTTGACATCTCACTCAATCAAACACCTAAGACGGCTGCCGCCAACTCAAGCCTCGGGATAGTAACGGTTTTGATAGGTGCTACTCGCGATTTACTACATAGAAGCACGTAGTATGGGGCTCCGTCCACGGGAATTCGCCTCGCGTATGCCACTGCACCGTATCCGGTTTCTGAAGCGTCGCAGAATATATGCAATTCAGTGCATCCTATTCCTTTTTGGGTCTCATTAATTATGCTCCTCGGTACTCTTATTTTACCGACGTGGTTCATAAATGATACCCAATTATTCCACAACTTCGTATTTGCTGGACTGAGTGGATATCCCAACCTAATTTCGTCCTGCATAACCTCTGCAACAACTGCTTAGCCGGGAGACATAGCGGAGCCACTAGCCCAAGTGGGTCAAACAGGGAACTGACGTTCGACAGTATGCCTCTTCTTGTCAAAGGCCTATCAAGCAACTGGAACTGAAACGTAAATTCGTCCGTGACCGTATCCCACTGAACACCCAGTGCTCTCTGGCCGGTGTCGTTCTGCTGAGGTAGCCGAACGGAACTGGCATTCAAATCAGGGTCTGGAGATAAGGCCATAAACTTCCGTGAATTGGATACCCATTTCCTCAGCTTGAAACCAGCGTGCATCAATAACGCAGTTATCCCTGTCGCAAAAGCAGTAGCCTCAGCGCTAGTTTCAAAGGATGCAATGCAATCATCGACATAAAAACTGCTTTCTACGGCTTGCAAGACCGATGGTTCATAACCTACCCCAAAATCCCTCGCAGCTCGGCATAACGCGAAGTTGGCGCAGAAGGGTGAAGAAGTAGCCTGCGTGTAAGTGCCGCGCGGTTTGAATTCATAGTGCTCTCGTCTTTGAATCGAGTTTTTGAATAGTTTTGTGAATTAACCCAGTTTAATTCACAATACTGAGCGTATCATAATTGCATTTAAGGTGCGCTTTATCCGGAGAATAGTTTTATTCTCCTTGTAGCACTGCCGAGTAGTGTTCGGTGTTTTTTTTGAGGCGATCTTTTCTCGCTTCTAGTCTTCCTTTTTGTTTTTGCTTTTTGTGTTAGCGGGATTTACCTGCTATTGTCAGAGTGCGTATTTTGTGTTTGGGTAAAGAGCTTTTGAGTTGTATTTTCCCTCGTTTTTGCGGTTTTCGGTATGACACGCGTTTCCGACCCGTGTCTAGCACCCAAGTGCGGAAAACGAGTGGTAAACGGTATAGAATGCGAGATATGCAAGAGATGGGCTCACCCAAGGTGTTCAGGGATAGCAAAGGACATTTATGTCCTTTATAAACAGAACCCATGGGCTGAATGGGTCTGTGCCCCCTGCAAGGAGGCGGCCAGTCTGGCCTTTAAACTGCAGGACCAACGTCCACCAAGTAGTACCTCGGTTGTAAGCCCCAAACCACCGCAAGCAGGTTGTAGTAAGTCGTTTGCGGAAGTAGTATCAACACCCGAGAGGACGATCATCCGAGCGAATGAACCAGTTCCGAAGGCTTGCCAGGCGGTCGTTGCCTCCACTCCTTTGAAGCAGACCGACGAGGGCCAGTGGACGGAGCAGAAGCCGAGAAGGGAGAGGCAGGTCAAAAAGAAGGGAGACTGTAATAGAGCGAAAGATGGGCTGGCTAGGGTGGATGACCCTGCTCTTCTGGTATTAGAAAACAAGGTGAAGGACCTGCAGAGGCAGGTCTTGTCGATGGGCAGGGTCTCAAGCCACAGGCGTCTGATCCTAAACCAGGAAGAACCCTTTATAAGGGAATCGAAGGCCAGGAGAGACATTGACAGGAGGAGGGTCTGCGACATACTGCGAATCGCAGGTGTTCCGTACCCTCCTACTCTAAGAAGGGTGCACAGGGTGGGGACATGGAAGTCACCACTGGGGAACAAAGGCGAACTTCGTGCGAGACCAATACTGGTGGAGTTCGCTGATGAGGCTACCCGGGATAGACTGCTGGCGAGGGCAGCGGTAGTAGCTCAGATTACAAAAGGCAGATACCAGATTGTGCCGGACGAACATAGGGTAAGGCCTGGTGGTCTAGCCCCAAGAGGTATCCTTGCTCGACCAGCCAGGGCGCTGGTGAGAAATCTAAAAGTTCAGCGCAATGCCGTACTCGGCTCTCAGGCCCCGACCCCGGCAATAGTAAAGAAGCCACGTGCGGGGTCGCTAATAGTTGTAATTGAAGATGCGCTGGAAGACGAAAATTGGCAGTGCTGCCCGAAGATAGATGACAGCGTGATCCCTGCCAGGCTGGATGTTGTGGCCACTCCTATAGAGATGGATTGGGAGTCGTCAGAAATTCTGGACCATCAGCCGGCTTCATGCACCCCAGTGGGGACATCGGAAGCAAAAAACGTGCCATCATCTCAGGCGTTGCGCCTGAGAAACAGTCAGGAATGAATGAAAAAAGACACCTAGGCGACGGAGCAAACGCGGTGGTGTTATATACTAACGCGTGTAGTATTAGAAACAAATGGGCGGAACTTGCCAAAACCGCTGACGAACAGAAAGCATCAATAGTTGCCGTCACGGAAACGTGGCTTTCTGAAGAAGACCATGTGCCAGGCCTAATAAGTAACAGCTTTGCAGCCTACAGGCAGGATCGGGAACAAGATTGCCTTGGTGGTGGAGTAGCCATCCTCGTTAGGTCAGGTGCAAACCACCTTGAGTCCCAGACCAAGATGTGCACTCGCAATATCCAGCTATGCGCTGTTACGATCATCCTTCCAGGCAGAAGGGTTAACGTCGTCTGTATCTACAGGGCACCAAGCACAAACCACGAAGAGGACGTTTGCTTGCTGCGGACTTTGACTGAACTAGTTAAGGACGCACAAAAGACCCTCATAGTGGGTGACTTCAATCTTCCGCACATCGACTGGGTGGCTGAGGTCTGCGTGCAGGGATCGGAGGAGCAAAGCTACTTAGAATGGCTGCATGCCAATGCGTTGCATCAGCATATTAGGGAGAATACCAGATATAGGACTGGATGCGTTCCATCCCTGCTGGATCTAGCTATAACGAACTTCCCCAAAGATGTGGCTGGACTGCATTATTGTGCACCGCTGGGAAAGAGTGACCACGTGTGTGTCAAAATAGTTCTATGCATGCGGCAACCGAAGGTACCCTCAAGGCTGATTAGGAATTTCGGTAGTATGGACATAGATAGGCTTCGTAATAGGGCGATGGGTTTGACCTGGGACGCGCCAGAGGAGGCTACTGTGGAGGAGCGCTGGCAGGCCATAAAAGGATCCCTGACTGCCCTACAGGAAGAGTTCGCACCCCTAAAACGAAGGAGTGGGGAGGGCAAGCCCATGTGGTGGAAGGCTGCAATAGCCAAGGCCATCAGACGTAGAAACCGCTATTGGAACCAGTACAAAGCTTCCGGCAGCCAGCTAGCCTGGAATCGCTATACGAAGCTGAGAAACGAGACTGTAAGCCTTTTGAGAACTTCTAAACGGGAATTTGAGCTGAAATTGGCCCAGTCTGTAAGACAACAGCCGAAGAAGTTCTACAGCTATGTACAGTCTAAAGGCTCAACAAGAAATGCCGTAGGTCCGCTATCCACTAGAGAATATGGTATTGTCACTGACGACCAGGGCAAAGCAGACGCCCTGGGGGAATACTTTGGTAGTGTACATAGGATAGATAGTGGGGTACCAGTAGATCTGGCGCTGATGCATCCTCCTCAGTTAAACGAGCTAGATCTTTCAGAGGAATGCGTGCGTAAGTACCTACAGGAGTTAAACAGCCACAAGTCAGCGGGCCCAGATGGCATTCATCCAGCTATCATCAAGCCGTTGGCGGATATCATAGCTCCATCGGTATGCAGATTGTATAGATCCACGTTGGACCAGGGAAAGCTGCCTCAGGACTGGAAAGTCGCGGCAGTCGTGGCAATACATAAGAGTGGGCCTAAGTCGGATGTGCAGAGCTACAGGCTGGTAAGCCTAACTAGCATTCTCTGTAAAGTTCTCGAGAAGATCATCCGTGCTCATATCTGCCAGCACTTACTGCAGCACTCCATGCTAAGCCCGGCGCAACACGGATTCCTGAAAAATAGATCTTGCCTGACCAATCTCCTGTGCTTCTTAGATGAAGTAACTCGACGACTGGACGAAGGTAAGCATGTTGAGGTATGTTACCTCGACTTTAGCAAGGCGTTCGACTCCGTTAATCATCGTCTTTTGCTATGCAAGATGGAGACTTTCGGGATAGGTGGGCCAGTATATAGGTGGCTGGAGGACTTCCTCTCCCACAGGACGTTTTACGTCAAAGTGGGGGACAGGTGCTCCAGTTTGGTGAACGTCACCAGTGGTGTACCTCAGGGATCCGTCCTAGGCCCGGTCCTATTCTTGTTATTTATTAATGACCTGGCATCCACTCTTCAATCGCCCAGCTTCATTTTTGCGGATGATGTGAAGATTGTTGGATCTAAGGGTAGGGCGGACTTGGGCAGGGAAATAGGCACCGTCCTAAACTGGGCATACAAATGGGACTTACCTCTAAACGCTCAAAAAAGCCATTTGTTGTCAAGGGCAACAGAGAGCCTAGCTGTCGCTCATGATCAAGGGCTGTTCACCGTAGAGGCAGCCAGTAGGGTTAAAGACCTGGGGATCATCATGAAAAGTGACTTCAAATGGTCGGAGCAGTGCAACGCGGCTGCGCATAAGGCTCGTGGGGAGCTCTTTAGACTGCGATCGGCTTTGTCTTGCCGGAAGCCGGAGGTATTCGTACCTATTTACATGGCTATAGTACGACCTCACTTAGAAGGTAGTGTGCAGGCTTGGTCACCCTTCTACAAAAAGGACGCCGCCTGCCTAGAGAAAGTCCAACGTCTCGCCACGCGGATGGTTGAAGGGCAGAGGGGTAAGACTTACGAGCAGAGACTCTGTGACCTGAATCTCTTCTCGTTGGAAAGGAGGAGAAGTCGAGGAGATCTCATAGAAACGTTCAAGGTAATGAAGGGCTTTTCTGGCCTCACACCAGATAGTCTATTCCAATTGGCCGTAGACTCCAGAACAAGGGGACACGAAAAGAAGTTGATAAAAGCCCGATCTAGGTTGATGGCTAGATCGCACTTCTTCAGCAACAGGGTTGTGAACAGTTGGAACGGTCTGCCTGGTGAAATGGTAGATCTGCAGACAGTCCAATCCTTCAAATGTGCCCTTGATCGCAAGTGGTACGAGATCTTTCCTTGTAGTCAGCCTTAAGAATATCAACTAGATGGATGACGGGTAGCACTGTGGTCCTTCTGGAGTATGTTTTAGCAGACTTTTTCCCTCATTGCATACTGTCTCAGTGAACGCTCACGATGCATAATGTCTCTCGCAGTTGATGTGCGATGAGGTTTTCCGTTTCCCTCTCATTTTTAGCGGGGATTCGACGAAATACACTCGGCAGTGGTGGGTGCATAACTGGTGTGCATACCATCGAAGGAATTCTGGACGCTCGATTGGCCGTGGCCATTACCTGTCCTGCGCAAACTGAACTGAACTGAACTGAACTGAAAGGGGTGGGCCGTCATCTGATATTCTTCCGGCACCAGTGATAGGTCTCCTTGTGGCCACCATAGGAACCGCAAGGCACTTCTGTCACTTTCGGACACCTTTACTTGCATAAACATTTATTCTATGTCCGCTGAAACGGCCACCTTTTCCTTGCGGAATCGCAAAAGTATGCCCACAAGATAAGCAGTAGTATCAGGGCCTTGATAAAGCATGTCATTTAGCGACCGCCCCTTATGTTCGGCCGCGCAATCCAAGACAATACGCAACTTCTCAGGCTTTTTCGGGTTTAAGACAGCGTGGTGCGCTAAGTACCACCGAGGTCTGTAGTCACAGCTCATTTGATGCAACGGTATCCTTATCGCGTATCCCTTGGCTATGGTTTGATCCATCGCTTTGGTATATCTGATCCACAGGTATTTGTCGTTTGTCAGGCGACGTTTTAAACTGTGCAACCTCGTTCGCGCAGACTCCAGGTTTCCGAGCCCTGTCGCAACACCCTTCCTCCATGGCAGAGGAACCGTGACGTGTCCGTGTGTATGCCGCGTCTCGGACTCGACGTATTTTATGACTTGAGCGTCCTCTATGGAAACACTCTTGTCCAGTAGCTGCACGTCCCCAAACTCCGCATCATACATCCTTTGTATTTCTTCTATGGGTGATGATTCGCCTTGAGTCACCCAGTTCACCGATAAGGACTGATGCCTTTTGAAGGTAGTCGGACCAAATACCACCCAGCCTAACAGTGTGCGGACTGCATAGGGATGTTTACGACCGCCTAGTCTCTGGTCTAAAACCCAATGAGCCTCGGGTACGTCACATCCGATAAGCAACAGTACATCCTCATTTACGGTTTCTATAGGTAGGTCCTCCGAGTGAGGCCACTTCCTATACTCATCATCGGAACTGGGCTTGGGCACGGGCAGTGACTCAACAACAACGGCTTGCTCTATGCTGACTGAATCGGTGCCATTCAGTGCGATCAATTCGAACGCGTCACTGACCGCATTAGCTGTTTTGGATCCCCCCAGAGTCTTAATTGTCAACTGGCTGTTTCGAAAACCTAAACCCAGACGTTGTGTGACCTCGGCCCGAATGAGGGTAGTGCCGGATCCATTGTCGCGGAAAGCATATCAAACAACCTCCTTTTCTCCGGCCTTAATTCTTACCGGCAGTAGTCCAAGGTGTATGCCATTATGCTGCATCTTGGTCACTCCGCAGTGATTTTCGCTCACTGCCTTGGGTGGTACAGGGCGCTGTGGTATAGTCCTATAGAGTAGTTGATGATGCCTACCGCCACAGCCTTCAATAATGCAGACGGTTTTTGACCTGCAGTCACCCGCTCTATGGCTTCTTTTCAGACAAATGAAGCACAACCCTTTTTTACGGGCTTCTGCCCATCTCGCAGGTACGTCTAACGCCAAAACCTCTTGGCACAGCGTTATCGAGTGGTTCCCATCACATGTCGGACAGGTCGGAGGTCGCTCTTTATCCTGCTGCGTCGTGCTTATGGACCAACCAGATCCAGATTGACGTAAAACTGGTATGCGATTGGCTTGATTCACCCGGCCGGTGGTCTTAGTTCGGCTTGCAAGTTGTCCGAAGCGACTGCGAGCGATCCTGGCCGTGGTGGACACGAATTCCGTTAGCTCACTAAACGTTGGTTCCCGGCCGTTTTGCGTTAACCGACCGACTCTCTCAGCCCATTTATTCTGTGGGGAGTATAGAAGACCACTAACTACACGTTCCAGGGTGGCCAGCGAGTTCAGATCGGACGCATAATTCATCTGCTCGAGAGCAATCATGCAGCTCTCCATCCTAACGGCTAGCGTCGATAGTGCTTCTGAGTCCAAGCTGCTGGTGGTCAGTCATTTCATTAGGCCCTCTAGGAGTGATCGCATTACCTCGTGCGGGCGGCCAAATACTTCCTTTAGTATCTCACAAACTCTACGATATCCTTCGCTGGGAGGAAGCATCACACATTCGTCGATTGCTTCCAGTGCCTTACCTTTACAGTAATGAGGCAAATACATCAGGCGTTGGCCGTCATCCATGATCTTCGAGGTGACATACACATGAAACTGTCGAATGAACTTCCAGTACATTTCTGGCCGACCATCGAACGAAAACAATTCTACTTTTGGTAAGTCCATCCCACCTACAAAGTTAGAAGCCGCATTCCATAACTTATGATTAGGGTCCCGCTTACCGGCTTTTTCATTTCCCTGAACAGCAGTATCTATGAGCTCATCACAAATCGACCTGGTGTGCACCTGAACGTACTCATGCACTCTTTTATCACAGTCGATTGAGTCCGAGGATTGCACAGATGCACTTCTGTCTAACCTTTCTGAGAGTTCGGTGATCTCCAAATCTTGCTTAACTCTTAGAAACTCTTTTTTCTGGCTTTCTTTAAAGGCCTTCAAATCCTATGCTAGTTTCTCTTTAAGGTGGCGTTCCCCAAGTTCGACAAGCAACCAATTCGACTTAAAACAACGACCATGCCGACTGGAGCCTGTAACCCTAGAGCCATGAACAGAAAAACTATCTGGAAGCACTTGCCGGGTTCCAGCGATGACTTGATCCGATCCGACCCCATTTTCAGACGGGTTGAGTTCAGTGGTCACCTTATTGCTCCTTGTAGTTCGCGTCGTTCCGGGAACAGTGTCAAAGTACTGTAACGAACAAAACGCTCAAGTCCTGGTCCGGGTGAAGCCTAACCAACGAT
This sequence comes from Fasciola hepatica, assembly GCA_948099385.1. Taxonomy (NCBI): domain Eukaryota; kingdom Metazoa; phylum Platyhelminthes; class Trematoda; order Plagiorchiida; family Fasciolidae; genus Fasciola; species Fasciola hepatica. The sequence goes on from CANUEZ040000097.1 coordinate 2,737,023, forward strand.
TCAATTATCGATTCACCGACTAATAAGCTTCACTCGTTCTGGATAGCACCTTGGAGCCTCAAAGCAACGCGTAGCCCAAATCGATGCAGAACCCAAATCAAGAACACGATTGCTCTGCAAATTCTACGGTACTATTAGCGAGTAAAAATACAAGTACAAACATGATCATACCTTTGACAGTGAGCCTCAGTCACTATCCAGCCAAAAAGGTAATCAAAAATAGGACAAATTCTGTAAAAAGAGGAATAGTTGGCCAAAAAGAGTAAATAATAAATACCTGTCCTGAAGTCCAAACAAATAGAACAAGTTCTCCAGGCTTAATCAGGCCCAAAGAACAATTTCCTGAGCGTGGCAGTCAAAAATCAACGCAAACGAGCTGAACGTCTACGGTCAGTCGACGTGAGCGAGAAAGCGAAACCGAGGAGTAATAAAACAAACTGTGTTCAACCAGTGCCTCTCACTACCGTACCAACTGTCCTCAAACTAATCTCAATAAGAAAGCACAACCATAAAAAGAAAAAGTAAGTGCACCAAGCGTAGAATAATTGTCGACCACAAAACAGTGTCAGCATGAAGTGGGTTAGAGAAGGCGGTCCAAAATCGGTCATAGAGTACAGGAATGTGAGCAGAAGAGGAATTTTTCAATCAACATGGACATGACAAATGTTGTGAACAGTTGGAACAATCTGCCTGGTGGAATGATAGATCTGCAGACCATCCAATCCTTCAAAGCTGCCCTAGATCGCAAGTGGTACGAGATATTTCCTCGTAGTGAGCCTTGAGTATATCAACTACATGGATGACGGGTAGCACTGTGGTCCTTCTGGAGTATGTTTAAATAGACTTTTTCGCTCATGGAATACAGTCTCAGTGAAAGCTCACGATGCATAATTTCTCTCGCAGTTGATGTGCGATGAGGTTTTCCGTTTCCCTCTCACTTTTAGCGGGGATTCGACGAAATGCACTCGGCAGTGTTGGGTGCATAACTGGCGTGCATACCATCGAAGGAATTCTGGACGCTCGATTGGCCGTGGCCATTATTTATTCTGTGCAAACTGAACTGAGCTGAACTGAACTGAACTGGACAGAAAACGAGAAAGAGTCCGGAGAATGGACTTATTTCATGTTTAGTCAGGCATCTCACGTGCTCTCTTTCTCTCTTTCATTCTTTTCCCTCTCATTCCTCTAGCTCGAAGTCCAGCTTCTATCTAACTTGTAGTCTGTTCCACCCACCTTTCTTTACCGTACCTGGCGTTTCTCTGCTCCGTAATCTTTTAGAGACATTGAGCTTCGCTTTTTTGTTTAACGAATACAGGGGTTTCAGTCAATTCTTGCTGCAATTCGCGTTGGCCACTTGGCCGTTGCTTGTGCATGCTACAAGCAAGCTTTCCTTATATACACTAACCATTCTCTCCCACCTACAGTGTTCTCCTTCTCATGGGTTGTGGGAAAAATTACCCTGGTGATCATGGTGGCTTATTGCGGAGTGTGCTTATCAATAATAATTCCAGAATCTCAATTGATTGCGGCCACCATCGGTCCTATGTAACCTGACCCGACCTGACTTGAAATTGAACTGGTTCGTTTGTTTTTATCCTTCAGTTATGGCGCACATCACTAGGCTAAATAGCGACAATTCGTTCTATAAGGTCGTTTGTGAAATAGATCTGAGTCGATTGTACAAAATGTTTTGCATTAACACCTCCTCAGTGATTACCCAAACAAACTGGATTCTGTTTCGATGTACAAAAATGTTATCCACAGTTAGGCAGCACTATATGAAGGTATAAAAGCAAGACGAAGGAGTTGTATGCACGACCACTGTTGTATATCATTTTTATCACAAACACCTGCATTCGTAAATTTCAAGGCTCCTTCATGGAAAATGCACTGTTCTAAAATCTTCCAGTCACTCCATCCCTGGTCTTGAGGGATGAGGATGAAGTATGTCAAGTCAAGTCAAGTATTTGGTTTATGCAGCCCGGTGGATGAATATTCAGCAGTACATAGCTATACTCAAATCAGTTACACAAAAAAGAATTCGGCAGATAAAACGGAAAATGGCAGTGTTAGGGGATGATTTATTAGCTAAGAAAGTAATTATTGTGGTTGAACCGAGCTACTGAGCAGTTTCCGCTCATGGAGAACGAGCTAGTATGTAGATCCATAGGACGAGGTGTAATTTTCAACGACTAGTCTGGTAAACAAACCCAACCTTATACATTAACATTTAGTTTCGTATTTATCTTTCGCAAGTATTATGTAGTCCACGTTTCGGATGCTTCCTCAAGTTGCTAACTGGAATATATGTTGTCCCTAAATTAGGACTTCAAATTAAAATCAAATATGGAATGGAAGCTGATTTTTCTTACACTGCATCCAGTGTTTCATCATTCTGCCTCTTCTCTCGACGAACACGGCGCAGTTCCGTTGAGCGTACTAACGCCATCCCAATCACGATATCGCATGATTCGAGGAATGATAGGATTTCTGTTTGTTATATTTTGCGAATACGAATGAATGGACTAAGGAAGTACAATAATAAGCAATCTATCAACGTGTTCAACACCACAAAATCTCTCAGAGCTGCTAACCTCAATATGTGGTAAAATTATCTTAGTTGTTCTTCTGTCATATTCCCTGGAGTTAAGAAAGAAAAATTCAAAGTTTTGTTGCACAGTCAGACGGTAATCAGCTGCGTCCGATTAATCTCCAATGAAAGTTTGATTTTCAAAACCATTGACAAACCGAAGGAGACTTTTACGGATTTTGCCTAGAAAATACATATAGGTTATGCTCCTCCGTTGCACACTGACTTATTTTATTATCTCATCCAAGTACACGTTCAGACTCAAACATACCTTTTGAGCATTACCATTGTGGCCAATTCTCCTGTTCCGTAGTTGTTTCAGACATTAGCGAATGAGTAGTTACTGATTTGCATGCTCCTGTAGGGGAATGAACTTCTGTTTACTTCATTAAAATTCCGTATTTCGTGTAATTGGCGCGTCACGTTTTCTTCTAATACTGAACTTGAACTAAGGCTCACTAGAAACATTGATTTTTGAGTGGCTTACAATACTTTCGTATACCGTGGCTTGATAGTCACCATTTGCTGTTTCTTGGGAACTTTATGATATTATGATTTCTTTGGCGAACCGATGACGCGGTGCGTTGTCAAGTCACCTTCGCTCAGTTGTAATCATCGGAGATTGCTCATTCGTCCTTCATAGCTGGGTTTTCGCTGTTGCATATAATTGAGGCAAGTTTAAATTTTTCTTTAACAGGTGAATAATGGGTAAGATTATTTGAAAACTCCAATTTAGGGCCACATTGCGAGCGCAATCTTCAATGGTATATCTACGTGATAAGCTGCCTAATTGCCGTTGATATATCAGAAAGTCCTTCACGGTGGAAAATGAACTCATATTACATCACCAATAAGCCGGAATGAAATCACGAACAAGATTTACAACCAAAAATTTACTAAATGGTAATATTTAGGAAATTAAATTCTTTTCTTGAACATATTTTTGCATATTCAATTGTTTCAGCCAGAGATCTGCAAAAGAAATGGTAAGTAGTACTAATAAAATTATTGTGAATACTAAAACGTTATTGTTCATATAGGACATATGAACACAGTAATGCATTTTCCTAGTTATTATGTTAGGATGTGTCTTAACCCTAGGTGAAAATTATTTGTGAGTAAACCGTGTTATTTCAGTAACACGATACATAAGCAGCTCCGTCGATATTCATTGTGGTTAAGACAGCAGATTTGCAAGTGCTCCGAAACAGAAAAGCGACGGTCTGATTAGGAAACATAAACCATTCCGAATGGGGAACGTTATAGTTTTGCTGTTAAAATCTCAGAAAGTAACCTGTAACTTCGCACCGTTGGCTTAAAAACATAAAAATAAACGTGCAGAATATTCACGACTAACAATACTTTACATATTTTAAAACATTTCTTAATTGACGGAGCTGCAACGGTTCTCCTTGAGTTATTAGCTGTTTCATCAAACAGGTTTAAGAAAATTCGCAAATAATCTCATCCAATAAGCATGGTTTGATTTCAAAAGTTGAACCGGAGCATCATTCCGAAAGCTTCATTATTATTAGTTTCATTTTGGTCTCATGATCTGAACTTCACTATGTAGACTCCGTAAGTTTGCATGGACCTCGAAAGACACTCATATACGCGTGTCAATCCATATATGAATGTTACCACCTATACTTATAGGAAACGCTCATTTTGTGAACAAAACGGAAATACCATTGTTGCTGCTGCTCCATAAGGCTTTTTAGTATATACTTATTTTCCCAAGAATCGTGGTAAGTTTAAATAGCTTTTGGTTATGGTTTTGCATCATTTTCAAATACCGGTTATTTTACTGACCTGTATCACACCACTACAGTAGCACATCTGAACCGCACTTGGGATATCTCACTTATCCTGTGAGTGTATCGACGATGCGTTGCGAAACCAAGGAGTGAATTCATTAGTTGTTGGTCCGCTTAGGAACGTAACAATCACAATCCGCGTGGAGGCCCTCGTGCAAATGTACAACAAAGCGGAGTATTGCTTGCGCGCATGAAGCTCATTGGTCGGGAGGAATCGACATAGCAACTGCGATATTTTCCTGACCCAAAATGAACCAATCATAAGCGAGTAGTAGAAAAGAGGGTCAGGCTGGGGAAAGAAACCCTTTTGGGGGCCTTTTTGATCCCTGTTGTGCTGGATGGGAAATGTTGTCCAAATTCAGCTTTGATGCTTGCTGGGTTACATAAAAATGGAGCGAGATAAGGAACGACGGAGGACCGGTAGGCAGACGTGCGCGCATAGTTATTGCATCACTGTAATCCAGGAAGCAGGTACGCACAGCTTTTGATTTCTTGTCCAGCGACGGCAAGACATGATGAGTCAAGGAAGCAGTAGCATCCGAGGTAGAGAGGGATCGGCGGCAGGCGAACTGGTTTATGTCTCGTATTGTCAATTCACTGGACAGTTCCTGGAGTAATAGCTTATCAAACACCTTTGGTGCAATGGAGGTACAAGCAATCGGACGGAATTTTGCAGTTCCTTTCTTGGGCACGGGTGTGGTGGACGCTGATCTCCAACAGTCGGGAATCTTCTTGCAGTATAAACATTGGTTAAATAATTCTGTCATGACTGGTGTGAGTATTTGTGCACATTGCTTTAATACAACTGCGGGAAGATTATAGGGTCCGTGGGATCTGTTGCACTTGAGATTTGACAGCTCTTTGTAAACAGCTCGAGGGGATATGTTATGAGAGATGGAGCTGGTAAAACTGTGACAAGATAGGGCGTCAGTGCAAATGAACAACAAGGGAAGAGGTTGCTTGTTGGAGTCGTGGTTTAGATCCTCAACGTTAACGTTTGGGGATAAGTGTATTGTGGAGATAACACTCAAATGTTTGATGGACATCTAGAGTTCTCGATAATTATTGTTAGCTAGGAGCCCACGACTGTATATGTCATTAAGCCTGCGGATTTCTGACTTGATTGAAATAGAAAGGATTTTCACTGTGCGATAGTTTCCACTTTTGTAAGCACTTGCCTTCCTACGGCGAAACTAAATATGTGATGATGATCAGAGCAATGCAGATGCCTTGAGCCGGTACCTTGAGGGTGTACATGGACGTGGTGGGGTACAACAAACATCAACCAAAAGGCCAGTGGTTACTCCTATCCTTCCCAACCTGCAAATTGGAGAACAGGAGACAGGGAAATTATTGGAAGGACTTACTATACACAAGTTGGCGGGGCCTGATGGTTTACACCCAGCTACCATACAGCCATTGGCTGCGATAATCAGTGGATGTCTGCCGTCTATACTGTGCCACACTTAGACAAGGGGTATTACCGTTGGACTCGAAGTTAGTTACCGTCTTGTAGTCCTCACATACATTCTCTGCTAGTGTTTAGAGCGACTGGTAAGGGAAAATTTATTTAAACACCTGCTGAGCCACAAGTCGCTCCGTTAAAAAACAGCACGGGTTTTTGAAGTGCAAGTCCTGTCTTTTGAACCTTATAGTGTTCCTAGACGAAGTCACAAACCAACTCGACGAGGGCAAGGTGGTTGAAGTTTGCTACCTAGACCTCAGCAGGGCTTTTGATTCAGTCAACCGTCGCCTATTAATGGTGAAACTAAAGGCGGTTAAGATAGAAAAGCAAATACACAAGTAAGTATCAGCCTTCCTGACAAACCAGACGTTTCATGTTGGAGTAGGAACCTGCAGGTCAAATGTAGCAGAGGTAACCAGCGGAGTAACTCAAGGGTCAGTTTTAGATCCATTATTTTTTCTTCTCTACGTAAATGATTTAGTGGAAGGATTATCACTACCTTGTTTCACTTTTGCAGACTATGTAAAATTTGTGGGATCAGGAGATCGTGATGAACTAGCAAGGGACCCGACGCACGTAGTTAGCTGAGCAAACAAATGGAATATGCCCTTAAACGAAAGCAAGAGTCATCTGCTAACCAGAGCTCAAATGGGAGTAACGGTCATGGGGGAAAATGGACCATTTACAGTTAAGGTGACACAGACAACAAGGGACTTGGATGTCCAAATGACTGTGAACTCCAGGTGTGCTGAACAATGTAAGATGGCTGCTCACAAGGCAAGAGGTGAGCTCTTCCGGCTGCACTTAGCGCTTTCTTGCAGATCAAGGGGAGTGTTCACACCTATGCGCAAGGCAGTAGTGAGGCCACTTTTAGAACATTGTGTACAAGCTTGGGCACCTTTTTGGAAAAGGACGCAACCTGTTTAGAAAAGGCCCAGCAACTAGCCACTCGTATGGTTGAAGGACAGCGAGGGAAATCATATGAACAACGACTGCAGGATATGGGACTCTTCTCACTTTGGAAAAAAGACTCAGAGGAGAACTTACTGAAGAGTTCAAAATCCTGAAGAGTTTGTCGGGCATAAGTGTAGGGGATTTACTTGAACAGGCCACTGGTTACAGAACGAGAGAAAATAGTATAATATTGTAGAAGCCACGCTCTAGAATAAATGTGCGAGCGAACTTTTTCAGCAGTATAATGGTGGAAATGTGAAATAAACTAAGGGAAGAAATAGTTAGCGCACAGCTTGCAACGCATTTTAAAAGGATGCTGAATGCTTACTGCGACGAGTTATTCACAGAAGAAGAATACTGAGGGGTACAGAGGAATTGTCGTTCACTTCAGGCCGTTCAGTATACTGTGTCCGTGCCTATGAACCGAGGCCCTAAATGTGATGAAACGCTAACGTCATGGTTGTCTCTCGCCTGGATGGTGAAAAGAGCGCTCTTTCTACTTTGTTTTTCAGTCAACTGAAGGGATAAATCCATTTGTGTAACAAAACTGGAAGGAATTAACAAAGTCACAGTAGTGAGTGCTGATCTCTGTACATACCCCTAAAAGAATACTGGACGCTCGATTAGCTGCGGCCACCACCAGTCCTGTGAAACTTGACCTGACCTGACCTAACAATTATGACACAGTTTATTCTGTTGCCATGTCGGTATTACATGACATATGTCACGATATTTTTGCAGTGTGCACTACACCGCTCGGCGCACAATTGGTCACACACAGACGTGATCCTTCGTTTAAATCAGCGCAACCAGCGATTCTCGCAATTTTATGAGAGTTTGCCCACTACACCAGTTGGAAGTTTTGATGACTTTTACTCCATCCTCAAAAAATTACCAACTAGCGCAAGTTTGCCCAAATGAAATAGGATGGTTCATTCGTTCACGAACACCAATAATGGTTGTGTGATCGACGTTAGCTTGCGCTGTAATTAACAACCAACGTTGTAAAATTCTGAAACAAGATCTTATAAGACCTACCACAAATCCTTGTAGCAAAATCGCTGCAAAACCGAACGGATTTTGGCCAGTTTTTGAGTGACTTTTACTATTACGCCGATCAGTTTTCAGCTGGTTTGTGGTCGGTTTGTCTACTATCCATTTTACACAGATCATCAATAAATTGATACGGAGGAAATCGCTGACCGGAGTAATGTGCAGTGCTCAGTTGGCGTTTCATTTAAATATATTGGTTTAATTCATCGAAATGCCCTGAAATACCTCGGTATAGATCGCTCTATTTCATTCCCTCGAAATGGGTAAAATAAGGATAATTAATCAGAAAATAATACATTGGGAGATAAAAATGAGCATCGTAAAACGTAATTTGGAGGAAGTGACGGAATTTAACGAAGCGCATCACCTACTTCAGACGATTGGCACAAACGCCTCGGAAACTATTCAGGGACCGGTCAAAAACCGCTCCGAAACCAATCGGATTCTTGCCGGTTTTCAAGCGGTTTTTACTAATACGCCGATCGGTTTTTTGAGCGGTTTCTGAGTGGTTTCTGAACGGTTCCCGAGGCGTTTGTGCCAATCGTCTGAAGTAGGTGATGCGCTTCGTTAAATTCCGTCACTTCCTCCAAATTACGTTTTACGATGCTCATTTCTATCTCCCAATGTATTATTTTCTGATTAATTATCCTTATTTTACCCATTTCGAGGGAATGAAATAGAGCGATCTATACCGAGGTATTTCAGGGCATTTCGATGAATTAAACCAATATATTTAAATGAAACGCCAACTGAGCATTGCACATTACTGCGGTCAGCGATTTCCTCCGTAACAATTTATTGATGATCTGTGTAAAATGGATAGTAGACAAACCGACCGAAAACCGATGTTACACACGGGCTGGGTGCTACAAGGAAACAGTATAGCGCAATTCGCTGAAGAACTAATCTTAGAGAGAATGGTAATCAATGTGAAAATGACGGGGCATGGTGTGAACGCTTGGAGTTGTTTTCTTACCTTTTTTATTTTGTTCTCACTTGGAGTTACTTAAAATTGACAACAAATGAACTGTGCACAAAATAAATAGTAGGCGCGCTTTTAGAACGGACAGAAGTAGGCCTGTTATAAACACGTACTTATAATGATAAATGGTTTCTTACAAGTTCTTTTTATATTGATTCATTCCAGCTCAGTTCACTTGACCATCAACCCTACACTTCTCTGGTCTTAGTTCGGTTGCTACATCACAGCATCGTCAAGTCGAAGGCAGAATAAATAGGAGAATAACATGAAAAATAGCTCAAAATTGAGTAATTAGCGAAATCACAAAGAGAAATAGAGTCCAGATGCAATTACGCCACGGGCAGCAAAACTAAGCCACATCACGTAATGTCTCTAACTATCTGTTAGATGGATCTCTTGGACCCAAACCCGGCAGTCTAACACGCCTTATTTGACCAAAATCACTAGTCAACATTTTCGTACCTTTCTGCCATTACATGGACCGACCATCTCGAACTACCCTCCAGCCACCACCTACATGGGAGAACAGTGTATGCAAAAGAATTCTATCAGGGGGCGTTCATACCATGGATTATAATATTTATAGCATGAGTGACACGATTTGAACGTCAGTCGGTCGACTGAACAGTGAAAAATAAAATGAGCAATCAAATAAACTATTCAGATATCGATTGTTTAATTGGTAACTACACAGTGATTGGTACTTTATTAATTAAAGTAGTACTGTTCAGCTCCCGGAGTATATATATATATATATATATATATATATATATATATATATATATATATATATATATATATATATATATATATATATATATATATATATATATATATATATATATATATATATATATATATATATATAAGTAAGTTGTACAATTACTCCGAGGTTTGAGCATGACGCAAACAAGTCAACAGCAAGTTTTCTTTTTAATCCGATTGCCTTTTTTCGTAAACGTCCCTGTGACTTGGAATAGATTTTTCACAGTGTATCTAATAGTCACTATAATTAGTTGGTACACTCAATGAGTTAAGTTCTGCCCAAATATCTGTGACAACTGAAGGTTTGTTTGGGAATTTGGTCAATATTCGGCATGTCTTATTGGATTTATACCCATTGCGATTTACACGCATATTGAAAACGTATTCGAGCTAAGTGGAATTCTCGCAACTCAAAATTATAACGCAGTTTCCTCTTGTAGTGAAATTGTAGCGTCACCCTTTCACATAAGAAACAAATGACTGGTCGTACGATAAAATTGAGCGGAATTTATATGCTTTTAGTCAAATTCTGTTGACTCATACTGAGGGATAATAAATGAAGACCGAATTACCTAATACGCCACTACTTTTTACTGCGACCTTTGACATTTGGTTCTGATTCTTCCTAAATAAAATGATTCATTAGCTTAGTTTTCGCTTTCAACAAAATTTTCAAAGGATGAATAAATGACTGCGTTATTTAGCACTATATCAAACTGTATTGTCAGTTCGCACAATAAGTAACAATCAGGTTTCCTTTAAAAATTCAATCAGACAGGTTCCTTTTTTCTGGGTGGTCTTTGAACTTCTGTTATAAAAACGACGAAATGTGACTTGCTGTCACAGTGATGCAGCTTATGAACACGGAGCTGCGGAAATCTATGTCAACATTACGGAGTATCTGTTGTTATGTAGAAGTACGTATGATAAATTGCTATACAAGAAACATGTAATGTATTTCTATTCACAGTTTATAAGTGTATGCATAACCAGCGATTACCTTTGCATCAGTTTGCAGCATCCGGTTTTCATGGGCTTCATCCGAACGCGGTTTGTCTTCTTAACCCCAGAGAGCTGTTAAGTGCAAAAAATGGTATATAAATCAAAATTAGTTTTCACATCTTCGATTAATTAATTCGCAACATTCTATACAGGAGATAATTTTGCTGACAATTTTTGTGTTACTACAGCTGCACGTTAAGTGCTCATGTCTCGACAAATTCGTCAAAGATAACTACCTTCTGTGAGTGTAGCAACTGTACGGAGTGGCTGCAAGTCATGAATTCGCTGGTTATTGGTAAGCTAAAAGTGCACACACACTACTATCGTATATCGCCACCATATGTAGACCAGAGAAGAGTGAAAAGATATTGTGGGTTTTCGCAAAATATAGCAACAAGGCAGATAGCAGATACCGGAACTGGAGGGAAGTCAAAGGCATACCGTTTGTTTTGCTATTTTTACACAGTGATAGGATCGTAGTAATTCCAAAATTCCAGCAGGTCACACTCGGGGGAGGTCTGTGTTGCTCGAGTTGCGCAGTGAAGTATAGTTGGAAGTCTTTATTATTAAAAGGTAGTTCAACTTGTCACTTGGTGAAGAGTCTATTAAGTAACTTTGAAGTAACTCTTGGTGGAATCCGGTTTTTTTATTCACATAGAACTGAGTTGGTTCTAGTAGTCTGTTGTTAAACTACAATTTTTGTTGACACATCATTTTTGCAATTACCGCTTTGGTATTCTGTTTTATTACGCCAAACTAAGCTGTTCCACGGTTGGCCATCTTTATGATGCTTTCATTTATTCAGTCTCTTTTGAGAGTTTATGCACCATATTTCATGCTGTGAACGTTTTCATTTTTGTATTGATGGTTGTATTGATGGTTTTCATTTTTGACAATCTGAAAAACATCTGTCAATATGTGATTGCGGTAAACCACCACGTTCGTGTGGTATTTGTCTCTTTGGCCTAATAGGCAAAAGCCTGCGTCTCACGCAAATTCTGGTAGACCATTCCGATTATTTGGTTTTAAAATGTTTGTTTTATTAGTATGGTATTAATCCCTATCCTACAGTTTAATCCAGTTTCCCTGGATATGGTTTTAATGTAAAGATATAATTTCGTTTATATTCGGTACGTCCTACAAAGTTATCACGAGGAGTTGAAAATTTATCGAAATGAGGTGTTTCCAGTCCAATGTTCTGTTCAACCAGAATTAAATTTGTCCGTGGAATTTTGTTTTATCGGCTATTTCCCCTAGTTCCATATAATGCACCATCAGTTTGATTATCTAAAGCAGTATTTGGTGCTTTTTAGTTCCGGAGCGATAGATTTAAATGTAGTTTGTAAGTTCTCGAAGGGCTTAAAAGTTTTCCCACCTATTGAGAAGTATCATTATGTTGTTGCTTTAACTGAGCTGCAAGAGAGATCTTTGAACGTGTTGTCGTCGGACTTTCCTGATTCTTATCAGGGTACATTAACCTAAAAGTTCTTTTACTTTTTCCCGAAAAGTTTTAATGGCATATATTTTAATAAAAGCAGCTACTTAGTAGCGTGCTTCAGAGCTCACACCTGATTTTCATGTTATTCCACTTTTCATTAGTCTTCGTAAGAGGTTTAAATTTTTTTTAAATAATTTTTCCGATGGTGTATAGATGATGGAGTTGTCCGTGCCAGATTGAAAACAGAGGGACTTGATCCACATTTTTACTGTTCAGTGGTCTGAGATCTGCCGCTAAACTACAGTTAGTTCGTTCACATGCTAGAAGGCAAAGAATCAAACCTTACAGGGTGTTTAATAACAGCCGTAATCTCGTTTGAATTGCATAAAGTATGCATGGATGAGAAGTTTATTTTTAGAATCATTTGTTGAATTTTTCAAATTTATTTTGCTGGTTACCACGGCTACCCTTTACAACGAGGCCACATGGTCCGCAAAACCGGTCCTATGCTTCCGGGGAAATTTTGTTCTACCATTCAGATACAAGACCATACTACTCATATCGTGAACTTAGCTATTCATCAGAATGCTCCAATGACTCCACAATCAGATACCTGGATGAAGTTGGAATAACCGAACTCTGATTTGGGAGCCACTCAAGTGTAACCTTCAAAAATATCTCCACCGCTCTCTGTCGGTTTAGAAATGCGGTGGTATCAAAAGACCCTAACACACCGATGTCTATTTAATGCTGTTTCTTTTTGCCTTATCAGAAATTCCATATTAAAGTACATTAAATGTTCATCATAATATACAAAAGAACCTAACAGGCTGGAGTTTCTTAAACAAATGTGAAAACTAATCAAAGCTTCTGAAGTTCACTGGGCGACTGGGCTATACCTGGGAGAAGGTAATTGTTACTGTTCTATCTTGTATATATTTATTAATCTTGTATATGTTCTTTTTAGTCCTCCATCCTCCTTATATCTGTTTCTCACTATTGTTCTTATCTCTTGCAAACCAACCACCTCCTAATTTTGACCACCTAAAATATAAGTATTTTTATTAAGTACCTATTTTATCTTGCAACGGACTGTTTCCGTCATTGTCAGATTCGTAACTCTAAATTATCATCCAACTGCAGAGAATCTCTCTCTCTCTCATTGATGCTCGTTCTATTGAAGCACATTAACTGAAGACTTTCCATGTTTGCTGCTGCCTATTAGACCATCGATTAAAACAACCTGCGTTTTTAACTGATTCAGTGCACGCATTTTTGTATTTTTTTTTTCAATTTTGGTTCGACGTTTACGGGTTTTAAGCTCTATTTAGGCATAACGCTCAGCGCTGCTGTTTTTTGGTTTTTGGTCACTTCCCTCAATGTCTCTTGTCAACGATATTCCTCATCCCCTAAAACCCAACCAGGGAGCCGGGTCGCGCCAGACCAGGTCGGTGCTGGCATCAACTTGGACTTGATAAAGCTCATCATCGTCCGGTTACCGTAATCACCCTCGACTTCGAACAAATGTTAGACTCGGTTGACCGATCAGCGCTGCTAATCGGGTGAGAGTTTTTGGGGAAATGCACAGTATATTCAAAGACGGTAGCGCTGCTCCTTGTAAATATACTTTCTTTCACCTATTCTTTGTTGGTGCAGCTACACGCAGCAGCTGAATACGGTTCAAAAGCTCAGGTGTGGAGTGGTCAACTAGTGAAACGTTATGCAAAGGACGCCTTTTGCACGCGTTATTCTACTCGTCATGAGACGTGCGTACTTTTCCAAAGCACAGACTGTGAGACTTTGGAGAACAACACAAGGTGGAGAATAAGCTCGTTTTCAGTGTTTCGTAATCATGCCGTTACATCACATTTTATATGAACAATGTTAGGTGAACAGAACAGAAATGAAAATAAGGCGATGAGTCAAAATTAAGTGGGGGAGAGGGGATCAGTTATCACATGCGTGACCTCGATCCGTCTCTGGACCGTGGGTGGGTGTCTGCGGTGTCATTAGTCGGATCAACGGATATGTGGTTAGTTTGGGTAAGGGGTGGGCCAAGGAAGCCTTAGCACTTGCACGAACTGTTTTTTGGGCGCATAACGGGGGATTGTAGAGACGAATGCATACCGCTTCCGCCGTGGTTAGAACACGGCGCTTCACCAATTTTGATTGTCCACTTCGAACTTTGTAGATTGGCCGGAACACTTTGGTCACATTTACAGAGTGGTTAGACTGAACAAAGTGTGAACACAGCGCTCGTAATTACTTTGATTGCTCCAGTGTTCACCCAAGCTGGGTGGTGTTCACGGACGAGTTCGGATAAGTGTCTGGTCGTACGGTCAATGTACGTTGTCCCACAGGAACAAGTAAAGGAGTACACACATAATAAGGTCATCGAATCTGACACCTTATCTTTGAATCGTAAATACACACACGGCTTTGCTGTAAATACAATATGGAGCTTTGCTGCGTAAAATGTTTGGTCGACGGCTTTAATAGGTATAATGGTTTCATTTTCAGCGCGTACAGTGATGTTTTACGACTGAACTTTATTTGCTGAAGTGAACTGCAAGATGGACAGTTTATAGTTCCTCATTGACGCACCAAAGCGATTATGTGCAGAATGACGGCTACCTCTTTGGACAGGTGTCTGTCCGCGTGTTCAGCACCAGAGCAGCGTACAACGCTCAAAAGCACTTGTTCCGTTCACCCGATGTTTCATTCAATTTACAAGATCTCGCCTGATATGCTGCAGTTTGTTCATTTCTGCTGAAGATATACAAGATTTGAAATCCACTTATGGAGCGTATTAACTGAATCTAAAATCTAGCAAGGGTGAAATGGAACAATGGGCTCAGAAACAGTCATTTGGTACTTCTAGTGTTATTTTAAAGATTCAGTTTGGCGAAACAATGATTTTTCAGTAACCCCTTCTAAATACGCTTAGAGGGAAGAGACGTACAGAAATAAACAGGCAGACCTAAGTCATTAGGTGACTTTTTCTTTCTGTTTGGATTCGAAAGATACTTAAATCGGCTCTTCTGAAATACTGAGATACTGTGACAAACTTACTGGTGACCACCGTTTTTTTCTTTCCTACCAAAGCAGACTGATTCAGAATGTATGTATGCAGACACACGTAGACTGTATATTTCGAAGTTCTGCTATCCACTGAGGATACCGGAACTCAGTTCGTGAATAGCACGGAAGACCACTCCCTTTTATATGGACTCGCCCCTCTAGTAAACCCTACACATTTTTAATGAAGTTCAGATCGGGGATGCAAGTGAGCCAGCCAGTCGATGACTGTGGTGTTTTGTTATCATAACCATATTTTACTGACATGAACTTGGTCTGGCTGCTTTGCCATGTTGGAAGTGCATGGACCCCCTCTATCAGGGCATGATCCGATACATCGTTCGAGGGACGGTTTAGTCTCACTGGCAAACAGCGCGTCAGTACCAGCCTCTAACGAGCCCACGAATTCACGAAAGACAGGACAGCCGATCAATGACGTGAATCAATGCACGAGACGAATCCTGCCAGCGGCATTCAAACCCTAAGGTGTGGTCGTCCACACTAGTCGGACTAATGCGTTGTGTCCAACGTGTGGGTGTATGTGACGGCAACCAATATATTCTTTGTTTTCACTAAACAAAGGACATGATTCTGAGGCTGACCTGAGTCTCACTAGAGCTAGTGGGACGGCACAAAACATGGTGTCAGAGGAAACTGAAGTATTTCGCAGCTGTTTGTGTACGGATATGTCAAGGATGTGCACAATATCCCTTCCAACGCCGCTGAATAGAGCTAATCAGAATCGATTGTCAGATGAATGGAGGATGTGGAAACAAATTCCAGGATTTTGCCGTTCTCACGCGGTTGTTTTCAGAAACAAAAGAGAATCAGTTAGCAATGCCCCGCTACTGTCTTGGAGATGAAGCCACACGTGTGTTGATGAATCTTCATTGTGAAACGGCTGAAAACCAAGAACAACACATACGCCTTCGAGATGGAAAGGCCCGGGTTCAAACCCTGGGTGTGGCGGAGGATATGCGCCACTGATGAGCTCTAACACGAGCGAAACTCGAGTCTGGTGCTTCCGAGTGCAGGTTGGTCGGATGACCTGAGGTTTGTGCGTGAAACATGGAGTCCAAAGGACAATCAACCAAACAAAGGTTCACCAATCCCACACAATACTCGCAAGCAATTGCGTGATATTTAAAAACCAATTCGCTTCCTCACCGCTTGGAAGTGAATGATCTGCTCAGCTGAGACGTTGATCTAAGAACTGAGAAAGTTGATGCATACACTTCTGAATACGGATGCCCTGAAAGTTTCCTTCAGAAAAACATATCGGTGAAACCAAAGGGACAAAAGTCAGTGACCGTTGAGAAGAAAGAACTATACATTCAACGCCATTTCAGATGGGATGAAAAAAGCGAGTTACTAATAAAACACCTAGAAAAGTTAGCTGCCAACAATTTTTCCGCTACGTGCCCACTTCACAAACGAGCTTGTTCGCTATTCTGTTCTCCTCTATGTATGATAAAATGGAATTATTCAACGAGAAATCTAATTTTTTTGTTTCACTTCGGAAGTACAGCTGTTTGCACATCTTAGGAAACCACAGTTGCGATAAAATGGGGTTACCAGAGAATGAAAAATCTGCCGAACATAAGCTTTTTAACTGCATTATATATTGCAAAGAAAAGACAAATTATTCCATTGTCATTTTTTATGCTTTCAGAAAGCTATCCTCTCTTTCCCTTGACCGTCAGTGATCAAATAATTATCAAGTTGGACTTCAGACTCTTCTGTCCCGAGTTTGAGTCCCGTGGCTTCCGCCTGAAACATTTCCCAATAGACAGCCTATAATTGGTCACGACTCCCTCCTCAAATTTTGTATCATTAGTGTATAATAAGGAATCAAATAATAGTAATCATCATAATCACAGCCGTAATTTGTGCTTAAGGTGAATAAGACTTCTATATCGGCCACGTGTGCTGTAGATGTGGTGACATTGGTGATTGGTCAACGACTGAGCGAACGCAGTTGGTTTCACGACAGTGCGTCTGTACAAACCGGGGCACAGGCCGGTACGGTAACTTGAACACCAGTGTCCTCGGAGCATCAACCAAAATCTGAGAGATACGTCAGAAAAATTTCGTAAGTTTTGAGGGTGAATAATTTGATACGTAAAGTGACTATTCAGAACAAGCAATAGGATTGATCAAGCTACGCTGGTTCTAATATTTTTTGTTGTCTTTGTAAGTCTTCGTTGCTCTCCAAAGTTCCCTAGAAAAGGCTGGAATTAGCTGTGTAGAGTGTATCAGGTTTTCTGTTTGAGTTGTACGAGATACTTTGACCTGGTTGTTGTAAATACAATTTGACACAGCCAAACTTTATCCCTATTAATATTCTGCTATCCGTGTTTCTGCCTGGGTGGACGGATGTCATACTTTCCGTAGACCCATTATCTTTGTTTTCTCTCGATCTGAAGACGGTGTTCGACTAATCTACCGCACAGTTCTCTGGCACTGTCTTTTGTTGAAGGGTGCGGCAAAAAAAGTTTATTTCTACCATAAAATCCCTTTACTAATCAAAACCGAGTTCAGTCTTACGGTGATCTTTCAGTCATAATTTGCTTGCTCCTTCAGACCATCTTTTTGTCAAGTGAGGATATTGGTATGAAACACTTCTCAGGTATAAGCGTCAGACTTTGAATGCGCGGACGACATAGCACTTTTTAAGTGTAGATCGAGGTAATTGGTAGGCTTTTGTACATATCATGAGTAATTGCACAGTTGTGTTCGGACTGTAATTTGAACCTCCAAAGTGGAAGATGCCTTTGCAGTAACTCAAAGTGCCCGTGGCGACAAGAAACCAAGTTGATAAGTTCTATTTACTAGGCAAGTACATTTCACCCAACGACTGGATATTGAAAGAACTATCATCCTGTTTATATGGGATACTCTTGGCTTTGGTTAGCCTCAGTCGTCTATGACGTCCGCGTGACGTCCGTTCTCCTTCCAAGGATTGGGTGTACGCTGTAGCAGTTAGACCAGTTCTTAAGTGCAATTCAGAAAAGTGTCCGCTGCGGGGAAGGGATACATGAAGTTTGCTGGTAGCTGACCACTGACTTGTTCGCATAATTGCTAGAATCTGATGGGAAAACCGTATTCGACATGATGAGGCTCGGTCGTCAGGTAAAACACTGAAAGTCAATAGATCATGATGGATGGGATAAGTGTTGCTCAAGTCTTCGGATAGAATTTCTAAATGTTTTACTTTCGTTCAGGCGAGTAGTGATTAGAAGATGAGTAAGGATGGCCTGTTCACGACATAGAAGAAAGGTTTGAGAAGCCTGATTAACGAACTTGGCCACTTGAGGCTTGTTAGACTTCCTGGTTGGGGCCAAAAATGAACCGTTCACTTAGCGTTCAGATACATTGGAGGATACAGCTAGGTGTCGTGGGCAGTGGCGTTTCTACATTCACCCGCTTTCTTTCTCGGCTCGATATTGATATTTCTGGTCTTTCTTTAACTTTTTTTCTAACTCTGGTTTTTTAAATTTCTGATTGAGGTTCCCGCCGAGAGATAGCAACGCACTCAGTGCATGATCAGTGGTTATATGAACTGAACTCAATGATCTACCGTTATTATCCCTGCAATCTTTCCTAATCCTTTGTTTTCCAATAGCATTTTTAGGACCACAACCAAAGACGTCGAAATCAGTGCATAACCGAATTTTGTTTAAACCTAAGATATGAATAGTTCTTTGCAGTGCATTTCTTTTTTTTTTAGAAACGAATGCTTTAAATAAATCTGATGCCAAAGCATGCCTGATTCTTCAAGTGAGAGTAGTAGAAGCTCATCTGAAAGCAATCTGGCAAATGGAGAATATGAAGAACAATCCGCCGTGGATGCAGAACAACCACCGAATGAATCGCCAAATTCGGAAACTAAATCCCAAACTCAACAGGAATCGGAAGAGAATTCCAGCATCACTGAGTCTTCAGACTTGAAACCGGACAATGCCAATCTTCTGACCGAACTGAGTCCCGCATATGTGCCAGCAAATTATGAGAAACTACCGGAAACATTCGACCCAAGCCTTTATCCGATAAGTTATCGACAGAACACCACAAAAGAATCGCGTTTGTTAGACTATTGCGAAAATTTTCGTCGTCAGTATGCCACTTTGTGCCCAGATCGTACACGTCCTCTACTGGCCCCGGAAAATGAATGCGGTGTGGAGAAGTTCGTCTGCACCACATTGCATCCGATTTATCTATCCTATCCGGAACTGTACACTTGGGACGGGGCGGCCAGCTTTGTGGCGGATTTCTTACAATTTGTCCCGTTGATACCGTCCACAGAATTGCCCAGACGTTTGCTTAGTCCGTCCACTGTCGTTTCCATACAGAAAGGCACGTGTTTCGATTACGCCACACTGTTATGCTCATTGCTCTTGGGAGTTGGTTATGATGCGTATGTAGTCAGTGGATACGCAACACGGGAATGTTGTTACATGGACGAGACTCGATTGTTATCGCCTTTCCGTGAAAAAGAGAAAGAAATCAAACGTTCCGAAGAGGAGACTGAATCAAAAAAGTACGTGATTAAACAACCGAAAGATTTGATTTCTCAGTATGAGAAAGCTTGTATGGCAAAAGAACTGCACGCGGAAGCTGAATGTCGAAGACTGGAGAAGCAACAAGCGGAGTTAGATGATGAGGAAGCAAACAAACCACCAAAGGATCCTTTGTATGGTCTTCGTGTACACGCGTGGGTGCTAGTCTTGGCCGGAAAACGAGAAGTTCCCGAACCGTTTTTTATTGAACCACTGACTGGATTGTCTCATCCGTTAGATACTCCATTGTATTTAGGTATTGAAGGTTTATGGAATTCACATAACTATTGGATTAATATGCAAGATTGTTCAACTGGAATAGCTCACTTGAAATATGATTTGGAAGATGGGATGAATTGGGAATATCTTTTGCCCAGTGGAAGTCTTCGACCGAAAGCCGGTCTGTTAGATGCTGATTTTGCACGAAGTCACATCTCAGACACATCAGATCTCACACATGAGGGATTGTATGTTCAGTCCACACTGAATTTCGAACTGGTTAGTCAAGACTCAAGTCAGAGCAGTCATGTGGCTCCGGCACCTCCGGTCCCATTGGCCAACTCACCCGGCACAGTTTCGGCCCGTCTGATACGACCTTCAAATCCTGCAGATGTACCCAAGTTACCCGGAGCTAAACTTGTGGCCAGTCTAGACGATAAGCTACTCTTGATGGATCTTCCTCCGTCATGGACCACGCCGATAAGAATCAGTCAAAAATCGTACGAGCTTCGGTATCCCGGTGGAAAGAAAGTGACACTCTATCGAAGGTGCAAAGTGGAAAAATTCGCCCCATTTTCCGAAAAGGATGGAGTAATTTTCCGTTTGACTAACTATTCTGATGCGGACCGAACACAGCCGGTGGATGTGACCGAAAAATTTGCTCAACGTGCAGACAAACTTTTGCAACGGACCACTGTGATTAAAACAAAACAAATCACTGAAATATTTGATCACGGACGAAGTGGGAGTCATTTGGCAGAGCATACATTCTATCGGAATCAGCAAAGCACACAAGCAAATCGTACAATGCGATTCTATCACAATGCACGTGTAGATGGTTTGGAAAAACGAATTCAAACACCAACCACAATGCAAGAGTATTATGTAGGGCGTAAAGATCGGATGTATTATCGTGAAGTATTGTTTGGTGGAAAATTGAAAAAGTTCGGCCCAGCCCAAGGGACAAAAGACGCCGAAGAAGGCGCATTTGTCTGTGTGACCACGACAAGTCACCTGACTATTGATCGAATCACGGAACGTTTCTCACGTGACGAATCGAAAGGAGCTGATGATGATCTAGCAGAACGTATATTTTACATTTCTGAAGATCGTATTTTCCTTACTTATCACATTGGTGAGGACAGAATTGCTCCATGCACGAGAGAATTTATCAAACCCCCAAATCTGGACGACCGGAGAAATTCGATTCAACTTTATTCGGATACGCACAGCACATTTCAGGTCAGTGTTTGTCCCATTTTTCAATAAAACCAATCAAGTTCTCTCTGCAAACTTTGACAGCTGTATTAATTCTGTGATTCTTTGTAGATAACATTTTTATTTGAAAACTACTGCTTCAGGACTGGGTTGACACTACATCAAACCTTGTTCTGGCAGAAGAAGCCCTAGATACAGTAGATAAGTTTTATCACCTATGCAGTTACATCGCACGAGGGGATTAAATATGGGATCAACTGTTATCGCGTATTAAAAAGCGCGTTTGGCTCTTGCCAACATCAGTCATCTGTGGTGCCAGGATGACTTTGTCTGGCAAGTGTCGGCTATATACTGCAGCGGTTAGAACTGTCCCCTTGTATGACTCAGAAATGTGGCCGCCACCTGTAGTAGATATGCGAAAGCCGTGGGTGGGCGAGCGTCGATATATTGATCGAATATAATGGAAATACGTAATCAGCAACGCTGAGGTTAGGCTCAGGGTCTTAGGAAACAGAGATCAGTCATTGGAACAAGTGCTGACTTTAAACAGGATAAGATGATTCGGACTAGTTCTACGCATGCTCATTGATAAACTTCCTCAGCGTACCTTGTTCTCCGAGGCAGTTAGAGGTTGGGAGCTGGATCGACGTGGCCAGTCTATTAAATGGCAGAAATGTATGGAAACCTGGGCCAATGAACTTGACAATATAGGATGTGAAACTTCTGAGTTGGAGTGTGCGAGATCTGCTCACCGGATGGCTGGAGACAAAAAGTGATGTGTCTAGGTGTCGAGGCCAGTTTCAAAATTCCATTCGGGCTCTTTTAAGCTGTTTGTGATCTCCGCTTTTTACCTCGTTTTTATCTGCTTTTATTTTGTATCTCTGTTTATTCTACCTTCAACTGGATGATACTGCGAGCATAGAAGTGTGAAGTTATTGACTAAAACACGGAAACCTGTAATAGAAAATAACGATACGCATATAGATTCCGAATTATTAAGTCTGAACTATTACCTTTGGTAGCTCAACCATCAGTCTCATATTAAATCAGCTTTGTCTAAGGCTGAACTAGCGGTGTATAGGCAGGAATACTAATCTGTACTACGTATATATTGAGAAGAGTGGATATGGACAGTAGCTTGTTGGACAAAGTCTTCTAACTCCGGTCGGTATCCTTATTGCCAAACGTATTCCATGTATTTCTACTTCCCATACTGTTAACGATATGATCGAAATAAAAAAATGACGAAATGATCTTGTCACTCAAACAACTAAGTGACTGCGCAGTTCACTAGAACTGCTTGGTTTTAGTACAAGTTGATTACAACATTTTTCAATTTGGTCAAGTCAAAACGTGGTATTGCTGTAAGAATTGTCACACGATGCAAAGTGCTTCTCTATTGGGAAAGTGATTAATTCAGGATGGGAGATATCACTGTATTGTGGTACAAATCTAATGGACCTTTGCAAAATGGCAAAATCTTTCACTAGAAGACTGATAAAAATGATGAAGAAACAGTAAAGCTCAATAGAATTTGCGCATCTGTCCAAGATTCTCCAAAGTCACCTGATATGCCACTTTACCATAACGATCGGAGAACTGCTCAATTATGAGGTCACAAATACTGTGTCCGAAGTTGCACTATTCACACAAATGAACATGCATAAAATAATTTAAGTTACAATGTAATCCGCCATCCATCCCTAGTGGACAGCTTGATAAGGCCTTTTGAATGAAGTTATTACAATCGTGAATCGAAACTGTAAACAGATTCAACTGGTAGTCGGATTGGTGGTTGGTTTGACTAATTAATAGTAAACCACACATTAGAGACTATATTAGACTTGATGGGGTGAGCACCATTAAGTGATTAGTTCGCAACACAGAAGCCACTTTTGAGTGTGTGTGTGTGTGTGTGTGTGTGTGTGTGTGTGTGTGATAGGCTAAAGCGATAGTAGGTTGAGGACGAATGTCATGCGCCTCTGGACACTTGGCGGATTTAGTGTGTGTGATCGATAATGTCTCTACGGTATTTCCCATGGTCACTCAGCCTTCGCTCGCGGTTTTTCAGTATTCACTCAAATTTTAACCTCCATTCATGGTTTTTCGCCTCGTTAGCGGACTGTTTATAATGCGGTACAAAAGAACAGGGTTTTAGAGTAATTTGACTGTTTTGTTAGCGTATTGTCCAAATGGATCATTGTGAGTTCACTTTCGCGAGAGCACTTTCAGTGGACGTTAGAGAATGGCAGTCATAACGGGCACAGTTGAATGAAGCATTGCCTCGAAATGTTATGGGCAAGTAGTCTCACGCAATTGGTATCGTTGGCTATTAATTGTGATTCCTTCAGAAATATAATAAATCCCCTCGACATTCCGCCAGGCGGTTGTTGATCATTAACTCGAATTTGCTAAAAGCTTTTTCTGTTGGGTCGAAAAAAGAGCTGTGCAAGGACCGAATTAAATGTCTAGGCTTGGGATTAGCCGCATTACCTCGTCCATGGATCAGTGCATTATGAAAAATGAAGACTGCTTCGATAGACCGTCGATCTTTCCACGCTTTACTCGAACAGTGTTCAGGAAAATTCTTTAAATTGGACCAAGTCAATCTTAGATGACATTCATAATTCAAGTTTTCAATAATCGATATAAAAGCCGAAATGTTTAGGTCGGCTTCCTTGCAAGAAGGGAGTGATCGAACACATGGTGTTGATACATTGGATCGTCCGTATGAATGCGAGCACTAAATGTTGAAATTTGTTTCATCGATTTAAAAACCGTAATTTTACTACGCCTTACGTGTTGAAACACTGCACAAGATAAGTTCGTTTGTCTTTCACGTCCGATTGATTATGTTCGATTGATTGTATGGTCAATTTCTTTCTCGTATAGGCTGCCCACCCAACAGGTGGTTGACTGCTGGAGTACTGGTTGTTACACCAATTACTTTAATCTCGATTTTCATTTTCGCCTGGGCCAAAATCACAGAATTGTCATCCACCATCATGTATAAAGCTCGAATATGATTTTCATTAAAGTTTCGACGGGTATTTCCGCTCTTCAGAGCCTCTTCACGGTCCATTTTGGCAATAGCACGGCATTATTCCTACAGTCCTAGCAAGAAACCTCAGATCGTGTCCATTCAGAGGACACCGAATAATAAGTTTTCTGTATTCTTTAGACGTTGTATGGTTGTATCTTCTCAGCCCGTTTAAATCAACCAATTCAATCGGGGTTTCCCCATTAATCAAGTTTTCCATAATGACATGTTTTTCAAATGGTGACCTACAGCAATGTCCCCGGTGATAAAGTTATCCATGTTAGCTGGGAGCATATCACCAATAAAGAACGGTAACGATTCATTGGCCCATCCATCAATCCGACCAACTAGCAAAACTAAATGGATTTCACTCCAGGTTGCCTTTATGGCCGAACTCTGAAATACGTCCGACCAATCTAGTTCGCGGTGATCGGTTGGTCCTGCTGATGTTCGCTTCCTTGCAGCTGCAAGTTAATGCGTAGATGTGGTGGTTTGCTGTGTTTGTAATTAAATATGAAAAAAGTATCCCTATATCTGTCCGCTATCGATATTAACCTTGTTCGTGGTGTTCGAACGATGCCAGACTTCGGGCTGATATCTATTTATACACATAATGTGTCGTCTTCAGTAGGCAGATCAGTAGGTTTGTCAGTTCTCTTATTAGACTCGAAAACATGGCCGTTATGAAAGGAATACACAGGCAAACAATCAGTATTTCAGCGTCGATTTGTTCACGGCACTCCTCAAGTATGATGGGAACGCCGTGTCTGCGACGCTGATGCTAGGCGAAGTGTTACGAATCGGATTTTAGTCTCATTACTGAACCTGAATAAGTTTAGTAATTGAGGCATGTGTTACGCATACCCACAGGTAGATTCCATCGGTGCACATTGTAGTCCAAGGCACGTGCGGTTGGACAGCAGACGTGAAACTGTTAAATAGTAGCATTAGCCATGTAAGGCGTGTCACGCTTCCGTAAGTCGACCAATGAAACTTGCCCGTTCGACGGTGGGACGACATAGCCAGCGCCCTGGTCAGTGGTACACTGGTAATCGAGCTCTTCTTTCATGCATTATGTACCTCTCCCCGTTTTATTTCTTTGCGCATCTTGCTCCGGTTTGTTTTGCCCCAGACTGAATGATTCATCAAGGTGGAAACTGAATACAAAGCATTGTTATAGGAGATAAGCATATGAATGAGATGAAAGGGACTCAGATTTAGAGTCTTCTTTCGCCTGATTAGCTTCATATTGTATTCTGTTCTTCGTTGTATTTTCTTTCACTGTATATATCTGGTTTATTTGTATCTTCATTAATTCCTTGTCTTCATCAAACAATATACGGTGCAATGAATTCCGGTTGAGAGCAGCACAATTTGTGACTATTCAGTTATGAAGCTTTCCGTCCGCAGTCGCACTCAGGTTGCGTAACAAGTCAACATAACAAGAGCAAAACTTAAATCTGGTACATCCGAATGCCAGGTTGATCGGATGACCCGAGGTTTGTGCATGAAAGGTGGAGTTCGAAGGGCAGCCAGTCAAACAAAGCGTTATCAATCCAACATACTACTCGCAAGTAGCAGTTAGATATATGTGAACAACGAAACTTTTTTATCGTATGAATTTAGGCTGTTAGGGTGCAGTGATGACCGCTCCAAGATGTAAGCCTCGGGAACAGATTTAGTATTGCATGCTCACGCACGAGTGCAACGAAGGGGTGTATCACATAGCCACAAAGGCCCACTGGAGTACTAGTGATAACCGGTAGGCGGATCCTGAGACTTAGGGTGAACAACACAATGTCCAGCAGGTCGGGTGTGGTAGCAATCAAACGACTGTAGACAACTGTCTCCCACCAAGATAATCGATGATGGAGGGGTCTGAACGTCTGACTGCCGTGGCGATAATCCGCTCGACCACCATAGGCCACCGAAGCTGGCAGGTATGTCCTTCACGTCCCCATTGCTTACGAAAGTGCATATAAACCACCATTCTATCATGCCAGTACGTCGTATCACGCAGGCAGAACCGATAAACCAAACACGGCTCCCTGAGTGGTTTCCATTAACGGCCGATCCGTCGCTGACCCGTAGTCCTTCAGCCAGACACAAGAAAAATGTTAAACAAGGCCTATCCAGCCAAAATATATAGTTAGACTGAGTTTAGGCTATACCCTACAACAGTTTGGTTCAGGTCTTTCAACTATTAACCTCGCACTTCTGTGATCCGGCTTCGGCTGCTATCTCATCGCATTGTTCAGTCGAGAGGAAAGTAAACAAGAGCATAACGTGAAAATGTTGAAAACAAAGTAATAAGTGGAAATCTCGAAGACAAAAAAGAGCCCCAATGTAAATAAACCATCGGCCCCGGCGCCTAGCCATATCGCTTATTGTCTCCAACCGTCCGGTGAGTGAGTCTCGTGGATCTAAAACCGGGAAGTCTCACATGCCCTACTTGGCTACGTTCACTGGTCAAGGTTCTCCTGATTTCTACCATTTCGTGGACTGAACACCTTGACACATCTTCCAAGTATTACCTGCCTCGGGGAACAGAGTACGCCGAGGAAATCTATCGATGGGCATGCGTGAAACATACCCCAGACACACTGACCTGTTTAAGTTCAGTAATTGTTCCAATGACTGGTCACTGGTTCCCAACATCAACAATACTGATACGATGTTTCCACCTTGGACATCGATGCACAAACACCGACAGTCTTTGCCTCTATTCTACTCTCAACGGTACAACACTGGCAATTACTTCTCACCAGGTGGTCGGATATCCGATGAGTTGCCATTGCGCATAAAAAGGCACCTTTGATCTTTGCCTACTGGAATCACCTGTAGAGCTGGCGTCACATCCGACTGTTGCATGTTGTACAAGCACGCTGTTCTCCGAAATAAGTAGAGATTGGAAGGTAAGTCGGGGTGATCAGCACATGAAATGGTAAAAAGTATAAAAGTATTGACCAGTAAAATTAGCAGTATAGAACGTGTCGAACTTTCCGGTTAGTGTCCACAAGATCCACTCACCGAGCGATTGGAGACATTAGAGGAGATGATCAACCGCCGTGATAGGTTTCGTGGTTTTATTCGAATTATCTCTATAACCGTATGGTTTACTTTTACAACGTTATTTTATGGTCACTTGCTCTTCAATCTCCCATTCATTTTGTTCTGGATGGTGCCACGGGGTAGCAATCTAGACGAGAGCACAGAACTGCGAGGTTATTTGTGGAAAGAACTAAACTAAACTAAGATTTCTGAAATTCAAAGTTTATAACTGAATTATACTTCGTTTCTTGATAGTTTCATTTCAGGTTGAATAACGACTGGGAAAAAATCTTAAACCCTGGCGTCCTGGATTCGATTCCTGTCACAGTCAGTCACTTCCCCATTGGGCAGCCTTTGAGTGGCTGCTGTCTCTTCCTAGAGATATTCTAGTCTAACGGGTAATAAATAAAGGGTGTAAAACATTATTATTTAGTTATTTATTAGCTGA
This sequence comes from Fasciola hepatica, assembly GCA_948099385.1. Taxonomy (NCBI): domain Eukaryota; kingdom Metazoa; phylum Platyhelminthes; class Trematoda; order Plagiorchiida; family Fasciolidae; genus Fasciola; species Fasciola hepatica. Next base: position 2,764,702 of record CANUEZ040000097.1, read on the forward strand.
CAGTGTGCAGTAACTGCAAATAACTTAAGAACTTTGAAGACAATCACATGGGCCATTTTATTCTTCAAGAACTTGGAAATAAAACCCTACATCATAAAACGATTTGCTTTTTCGTTAATTTTCAGGTTAATCCATTTGCAAAACCAAAAACTCAAGTGGAAATTTACAATATGTTAGTAAATCTAATGGAGGAAGAGGAATTATCCAAACAAGCCGTTCGCAAATCGGAAGCGGAGGTGCGAAGCATTCTACTCGAACGAACTAGTGAAGATCTGAAAGTGAACCTCGAAGTGGACCTGTTTGATACCCTCAGAAATCAACGGGCACATGATTTGCGTCTGGAACTGGAAAAAGCGGCCGAAGAGGAGAGATCCCGTTGCAAAGAGGTGGATCTGGACTATTTGGCACCATTTTTGGCTCAGGTCGATATTATTGACGGACATCTGTCTCGTGAACAAGTATTCGCTTTGCGAGAAGAGTGTTTGCAAGATTTCAAACAACGTCTGATTAACAAAGCCAATATCATCCAGGCCCGTTTCGAACGTGAGACAGAAAAATTGCAAAAGAAACAACAATGGTATCAACTCAACCAAATCAGTATGTCCAAAGAGGATGAACAAGAATATCTGCAATACTGCAACGATGCCGCATTTCGTATTACCACGTTGGAAGCTATGCTTTCAAGGCATAAACAAACAGCTCCACAAAAGTATATGGCATTGGAAAAACGACTACGTTCCGATCCACGTTTGAACGAATTTCTTCATACTGGCTGAGAGCTTCACGCCCTGGAAGCATGTCAAGTACCTTATGAGAATGATAAATGGTTATTTGATCAGAGATGTAATTAGTTCAGTACCACCGAAACAACCGCAGCATCGTATTTGATCTCATATTATGAAGAAAGCATGCTCAAGATCAAGAATACAATACACAGTAACAATGTATACCTGCAACTTTTTCCTGAAACAAAATGGTCTGACCGATGACTTCTTAAAGTTCACGTGATTTTATGTCGCATCGGTCACTCTATGAATTAGGTCGAACTAAGTGGAAAATAATCTTGTTGATCACCAAATGATTGCATAAGTCAATCGACCAACGCAGCGACGATGACCTATTGATTTGATAGATGTCCGAATGTCGCTCAGTTTTGGGGTTATAGATATTCATAGGAGCAGTGTAATTTTAGTTAGAACCTCTCTCGAATAGGAGTTTTGGATTATTTCATAGGATTATGCAGAGAATAGACAATGGCGAGGGAGTTTTTGCCAATTTACAAAGAAGAAAACAATCTCGGAAAGTAAGTTACTTTCCCCATCCCCCTATAATTTTCATTCGGTGGTCAGTTCATAACATCGATGAAGGTGTGACAATCTTACCAAGTGAATTTGATGGTGTACAACTTCCTACACTTTCTGGTGGTCAGGATGTGAGAATATGGCTAATAATTGGTTTAACCAGGAAAAGGCAACCAGAAACGCCGAAATCAGAAATTAAAATGTGATAACGACGGCTAATTGTTATTACTGAATTGGTTTCGTTGGATTATAAAAATTCACCATAAGAAGTGCATCATCATTATTTGTTCAAACCGAAACGCATTGTTGTGGAATAGCCAGTAGCACGTCCTAATTTCGAGACTATTGGCACATTGGTGTAGTGCATAGTTGTCCAGCACTGTTTTTAATCGCAGGTTTATGCATGAGTGTAGTGGAGTGGAGTGGGTGTCAATAAATAACTCCAGGGTCTTACTGCACTGTTTGGGGAAGCGGACAGATTGACCTTGAGACTTGAGGGGATGGAGAACCGTATAAGGTTCTAATATATCGGGTGTGGTAACGAACATTGTGACAGTGGATTACTGTCTGCCAGTAACGTGCCTGGCGGTAGCGGGATTCGAACCTCTGACTTCCGACGTCGCAATAAACGCTGTAAAAACACTCCAGCACCACCAAGGGGGTTCATAAAATTAAACTACCGTTAACCCCGATGAGATTATAATGTCAAAAGTTCAACCCGACTAATCACTGATCCTCTGCTGATTGCCTGATACTCGTACTCGGTGCTTGCTCGAGAATCAAGCTGCGTGTAGACCCAGTCGAGGTTAGTGTAAACCACCTCTTCCTTACTCAACTGATTTTGGAACAGGGGCGTACCTTGAGTGAACTCAGTATTTCTACTTTTCTTGATCTGAAAGTGGTTCTTGACGCAGTCAACTTCGCAGTTCCTTTGTACTGCTTCTTATTGGGCAGTATGTTGGAAGAACTCATCTCCGTCAATAAATCTCGGTACATAAATATATAAAACAGAGTTCTCGCATACGATAATCTTTCACTCGAGTCCACCATGAGAAACCACTTGTGCCGGGGTTGTTCCCTGTTTATGTTCGTGTTTAATTTCTTTACTAGTGTAGTCCTGGAAGACACCTTACTGTTGTGTGATGATAGCACTACTGAAATGTTCCGTACGGAATCGTGTTAAATCTTGAGTAGGTGAGCAACATAGTTCTTGTAGAAGATTCAAATGAGTTGCAAGCTTTTCCGAATAGAATAACCGTGTAGCAATCAACGTTTAGGATGTGATTTGGACCTCCCAAATGTAAAATACTGCTGCAGGACTGAGTTGGTCCAACCATCAACCTCACGTTTCCCGGGGGGACAATAAAACCAGAGAGAAAATTTCTGTTATCTAGGCAGCTGTATTTCATCCAATGTTTTGGATATCGGATATAATACACAGAATTTGCCAAATCCAATCATCTACGACGTCCATACGGCATTCGTTCATCCATCCAAGTTCAAGCGCGAGCTGCAGTTTTCCAGTTGGTCTTTCTGTACGGCCTAGCTAACTAGCCATTGCGGGTGGAAGACGAGGGAGACCATGGTTTTAGCCAATCGGGTTCGAGCAAACCACACAGACTTAGACACACAAACGCACTTTTATCAATTAATGCCGCAATTTCGAACAACTCATCTCATATTTCTTGTGTAATGGTATACGTTTGCGACCGATGACAGTATACAAAAGGAATTTACCCCACAGTATTCATCTTCTGTCTTGTTTGTACGAAAAGTGTGTCGTTACTTGAACACCGATATCTTCGTTACATCGAAAACACCTTATCATGAACCATTATTATTATTATTATTATATTTCACACTCACCTGATTTCAAGTTGTGTGCCAAACAAAACATTACACAGGGGAAAAAAAGGGAACGTGGAGTCATATTCCATGATTTGTTTCGTTTGTGAACGCAGTGCTGCCAGGTTGCCCAGGCCAAAGCAGGTGGTTTTCTTAGGGATCCACAAACTGAGCCTTTAGCTATCCAAAGCCTAATTCGCAATGAAGCGGGACGAAACTTGACGTCCGTAAACCACTGGGGGCCAGTGGCTCATTACTCAGTTCATACACCCTTCGGATGGGGCCAGACATCCTGGGTGCCCAGTACTCCACTCTGACACAGGTGGCGGTGGGCACTGTTGTACGCCTCACAAGCCACCCATGGTTGGTTTGGAATCAGGGTCTAGTCTTCTCCCCTAGGCTTACTATTAGTCAGCCAACCCGGTGGAGAGCGCCAGGTATTCACTTTCGTCTTCACACTTCAGCGGGAACACCTCCGTCACGAGAATGCTGTGAGTAGGACTTCCTCAATAGAGACTGTATCGACGCACCGTCATTTGGGAGTATTCCTAGAGGCATTCAGGAAGAGTAGCCATCTTGGATACTGAGACACCCATTTCCAACCACAATTAGGCATTTGGAGACCTATCATGAATGCATACTGGGTACACGAAAAAATGCTGCATCCAACACTGAAGACTCCAGGCTATGTTTATTGGTTCATGTATTGTGCGTGCCTCCGAACAGGCATCCCCGTCGCGCAAATTCGTCGAATCAGGTAGTACTTGTAAAGCTAATAAGGATGACCAGTTCATGACCTGAAGGAGAAACACAAATACCTGACCATTAATACTGATCGTTTATGGCGTATCAGGATTCCTGGGTGAAGCCCTAGGGACCCACCAGAATATTCAGTTTAATTCTGTCTATACCACCACTAGCCTTGCAGTTCTCTGCTCTGGTTTCGGTTGCTACCTTCCGGCATCGTTCAGTAAACGACAAAAAGGATAGAAGCATAAAGTGAAAAAGATCCGAAAACCAAAGTAATAAGCGGAAATCTTGAAGACGAAGAAAGAACCTGAATGCAACTATGCCACCAGCTGCAACACCTAGCCGTATTACTCAATGTTTCCAACCGTTTGGTAGATGGATCACGTGGACCCCAACCGAAAAGCCTCACACGTCCTACTTGACCAAGTCCACTGGTCAAGGTTTTCTCAATTTCTACCATGTCATGGGCTAACCACCTCGGCCTACCTTCCAGGCACCACTTGTGTCACAGAGCAGCATGCGCTGAGGAAGTCTATCGACGGGCATGCGTGAAACAGGCCCCAAACACCTTAACCCGTTTCGATTCACTACTTGATCCAAAGAGTGATCTCTGCTTCCAACACCCTACGCCGAACCTCATTATTTCTGATACGTTGTTCCCACCATACCCGGGCAGTGCTATGGAGACATCGGTGCTCGAACACCGACAGTTTTCGTCCATCTTCTACTCTCAATGGTCATGTTTCTGAACCGTATAAAAGAACGGACCTAACCGCCGCATTGTACACTTTACCCTTAACAGACAGTCGGATGTCACGCCAAAGCTACAAATGACTGAGGTTGGTAAAAGCCAAATCCACCTTCTCTATACGCCATGTCACCTCATCCGATATCTGCCCACCTGGTGAGATGTAACTGCCCAGGTAACAAAGTTTATCTAATTCAGCTAGAGCTTCTTCTGCCAACGCAAGGTTTGGTGTTGAGCCAACCCATTTCTGCGACAGCATTTTACACGTTGAAGGTGCAAAACGCATCCCAAACCTTCCCACGCTGTTGCTTAGGCTATCTAAAAGAGCTTGCGACTTACCTGGGTCTTCACTCAGAAGAATAATATCGTCCACATATTCCAAGTCAGATAGTTTACTGCCTGAGAAAAGATCGATGCCGCTACTCTCACACGAAGATACGACTATCTCAAGAATCAATTCAATCACAAAATTGAAGAGGAAGGGTGAAAGAGGGCAATCCTGACGAACACCACTTTCCGTGGTGAATTCGGGGGAAAGATCGCCGTAAGCATGAACTCGTCTTCGACTGTTCGTATACAGCCATTGGAAAAGAAAAATAAACTTCTCTGGCACACCCTCCAATGAGAGGCAGCACCAGAGAACTGTGCGGTCGACTGAGTCGAACGCAGCTTTCGGATCAAGAAAGAGAGATTGTGGGCCAACGGAAGATGTATCTGTGCTCTAAGATTTTCCGAAGAGTAAGGATGTGGTCGATACAACCCCGACTAGGTCTGAAACCGGCTTGATTCTCAATCGTACACATTTCTCGGGCACTGGATAATCGGTGGAGAATAAGCCCGGTGATCATTTTAGACGCGATACTTACCAAGCTTTTTCCTCTGTGGTTCTCACAATGGGACAAGTAATCTTTCTTGTAAATTGGCCCCGTCACCGATTCATACCATTCTCTACGAATCCGCTCACTATACAAAATATAGCGGAGGAGATTTGTTATCTCTGAAACTAAAGCTTCGCTTCCATCGCTGAAAAAAAGATAGAGACAACCCATCCGGTCCAGTGGCTTTATACCTTTCAAGAAACCTATCGCCCGCATAATCTCCATCTCTGATGGAGGGCCGATATCCGCCTGTATCGTTTCTGTTGCCTGTATATTGGGAAGTCCTTTGCTGAAGTAGGCCAACTGAAGTGCTTCACCCTACGACCCAAACGACATCCCTGAGAGTGAATCAATGAGCCGTCGGATTCTTTGGTTAGCTCACACCGGGCTTCCGTGGACCGCTACCTCTAGTCAGAATTTAAAGTTTGCAAAAATTGCCAATGAACACAGTCTTTTTCTTTTCCATTCATTTCGTAATCCACCACTGTTCACGATCAGTTATGACGTTCTTAGTCAGTTGGCGTATCATGGACTTACGCATTTCAATAAATGTGACATCCGGAGGGACGGATCTGTGAGCATCCAGCGGTACAGCAGATATCCGAGGTATCCGTCGTTTTTAAAGCTTACTTGAACCTAATTCCTGTGTGACATTAGAAGCGGCATACAAGGCTTCATTGATCTGTTGCCAGTGTTCATCTGGGTCTTGTACATCCGGCTGCATAGATAATCGTGTAGACAGCTCCGTCTGGAAGTCATATCGCTGGTTATCATCCAGAAGCAACGGCGCGGGACGGGTGGCATTTACGTTTGTACGACCGCGGCCTGACCACAAGCACTAGAATCGAATCATCCGACATACGAAGTGTAAAGTGAGAGACTGAGGTTGTATATGAGGTGCGGAGAATGATCACAGAAGTGGGGTCCTGCATGCGTATTTCGGAGACACAGCTCACATTTATTTCGAAAGTCTCAAGAGTTTTAGCGAGGGTATCCTATTTCCCTATGTGGTGTTGTGCGTGGACGTTAAAGCCAGCCAAGTGAAGTGAACATTTAGGCTCAAGGAGTGCATTCGATATATGCCCACCTCCTGAACTACTGATTTCATCAAAGCCGCAATAACCTTGTGGGGTTTTGCATTGATCTTAAAAGAGGGACAATTGGTAAGACCCTTTACAGGAAAGATACTGGAGGTTTTTGGGCGAATCACACTTCGCCGCTACCCACACCGAAGAAGGGTTCTTTTGGGAACCCTAACCGGAGCCTTTGATTCAAAAGACCCACCCACAAGGCAGTGGGATGTTATCCAGCACGGGATTCTGACCGAAGAACCCTTGAAGGAATTTATTCTGGTCTGTCACGTGAGAACTGATTACCGCATGCGTTTTCTCTTGTCTTCTCTGGTGCATTCTAATCGATCCGCTTTTTGGATTCAGTACTTAGCCTCAGGCACCGTATTGATTAAGCGGAACGTGGACGGGGCAGCATCTCTTGGGCTAGGGACTGCCCAGCTTAGGCCGGCGATAGCTGTCCAATGAAGCGCAATGACTTCTTCCACCGTCGAGAGAAACCCCAGGTACTCCACTCCTCCGTCCATCTAGTGGAGGTTTTTAGACCGGTAAACTGCTTCTCTCTGTGTGTGTTCGCTGGAGTGACCCCTCCAGGGGCATAGTGGGTAGAACCAGATGTTGTCCATCAAATGGTTCTGAGACTGGACTTCATCTGGCCTCTACCCATCGACCTGCCAGGCATGATTGCACCTCCAGCTTAGGGAAGCCGTCCTGCATAGCTCTTTGGGTCATAGAGGCACGCAAGCCATCACACCACGCCGGGGTGCAGTCTCGTTGTGGTAGGAGATATTCTAGAATATGGCGATGTGTCACAATCAATGACGCTCTTGTGTTCATATACGTTCTTTATCTTCTTGATTTGCTACCTGCATCTCTGTCCTCGTTTTTCTCATTCTCAATAGTTTCGTTTTCACGTGAGTTCCCTGTTGACGACGACAAGAATCACCTCCCCCAAGTGCTCGAATCACGATTTTTCAATTGGAAAATTGTTTCCTGTACGCCGGTTGAGAGCGTTCTAGTATATGGAAAGGTAGAGATAAAGTGCAAACATGGCAGAGTGGAAAAGTAGAGTACTTTAAAAGAATATTCTGTATTCTGTTTGCACGCCTAAGCACGGCTTCGGTTGGACGTGCGCGCCCACAATACCCGTTAAGAACACCAGAGAGAAAAGACAATCATAAATTCAAGACGTGTAGTACGACACCTTATAAAACCAGTAGGTCATGTACCGTGGTAGACAGGAGTGGGGACAGTAAAACCATATGCCACCAAATGGGATCAGAGGTGACCAGGTATAGCCCTCTTGCAGTTCGAGTTTTTGTAAATACTCATTTGTAAAAGCAGTCAAAAATTCCCAAAGCGTATTTGATAGTACTTAGATGGGGAATCTTTAGTCACAGTTAATAAAATTAATCGACTTATAATGGTTCGTAAAAAGTAACGTTTCTGTCCAGGTAGCCTGACTAGCAATGCGACCACAGAATTTATCGGCTGTTAATCACAGCGAACAGTGGCTACTGTAGTATTCTGAAGCACGAGATTGGTCAACTCTGGGCCTCACCTAACCGACTCAGTTTATTTCTGATATTTCGTCCTTCAGTTACGTAGTCGACTCAGCTCTTTTTTACTTTATGGTTCTAATTAGTCTTCCCTCGGCTCGACGGTGCTGCGAGGTAGCTACCAAAACCAGAGTACAGAATGCGAGGCTGGTGGTCGAGAAAACTGAAGCGAAGTGAGTCCACCCTTCAGCCAGGTGTTTCCTTGGGGAAATGAACCATGGATCAACTAGTTTAACAGGTCAAGTCGATAGTAGTTTTATGCATCATATCTGTGTATATAGAAATACGGAATCGGGAAATATGTACAAACTGTGGGAATTTTATTCAAGAAAACAGTTCCGTTAGTCTGTGGTGAATTTCGTCGGATCAATAAGCAAATGAGCAAGATATGTTAAAACAGAATTACGATTTGCAAAAGTGCGAGTAAACAGAAATTCGAACTTTACGCGCGCGCAGAATGTATACACAGCTTTGAAAGTTCGTTGTGTAGAGAATGATGAATGTCTGGAAGTATTTTGGTAGTAAACTGACCACTAGCGTCGAAGTGGTAGTATCAGCAAGCGTATTTCTCAATATACCACTATATCTAGAGATTTGCTTCAAAAAACCAGGAAAAATGACTGGATAGCAGAATGATCATTGGGGTAGAAGGCATACAGTCACGAATTTGAAAATTAACTGATGGGAGACCGAAAGTTATCTTAAACGGAAAGAGAAAAATGACCCCTTCCTAACCATACAAATCATATGTTGATGATATATGGATCATGAAAGATTATGGAATAGAGTAACACTAAGACATGTGCCTCTTGGTAATACTGGTATGGGTTTTATATTTGTAAATAGGAGGGGAAACCTGTTGGTGAATGCACCATATGGTTCACAAGGAAGCAAGGAAAATAATACATCCTGTCATTCAGAAGCGTTCAGTATAAGGGAGCGGGATGAGGACCAGTTGACAACTTCATTTAGTTTGCTCTGAATTTGTGAAGTTCCTTTAGATATCGATAATTCGTAGCCAAGATGCAACTTGGTCGACGTATTTGTTATCAATGAATGGCGAAGGAATTGGATGTTGTTCAATAGAAAATAAAGTAGAAACATGCCCTTCCCGAGATAATCTTGAAAAGAAAAACCAAAATTACGACACTGCACGATTTATGTCCAGGAAAAACAAAAAGTAGACGGAAACACTGCATCTTGTGGGTTCAGCCAGAAGAAGAGAGGACTTATTAACATTCAAACAAGTGAAATGCCTTTGATCAGTAAAATAGTCGGAAATCAGACCAGAGACGCTTGGGTCAACACCACTCATGAAGCGCATACTCAACAATACTGATCGATTAGGGGAACCGAGAATGTTTTGTGATGTGAAAACGCCATTCTTACAGTAGCTACAGTGTTCAAAGCAAGCAGTCGGCATAACATTAAACCGCCCCCTTCCCTCCAAGAATACTCTTGTATAGAATGTTGAATCTATCAAAGAGAATTCAGTTTACCTGTAATAGAAATCTTTATATTAAATTCAAGCCCCAACAGAGCAGAGAGATTACGGAGACAACGACTCTAAAACCAATCACTTATCTGTGTTTGGCGAGCGATGTAATTGGTGGTCACATCTGCAGTTACTTGAAATCCGCCCAAAGTTACATTCACTAGAAATTAAAATGGTATAGAGAGGCCACCCTAGGTCCTATCGTATCAATTCTCGGAATTAGAAAGTATGCTGTACGACCGGGTTGGCTCTAAACCAAAACTTGTTCTGGCCGGGAAGCCATGGCCGAAGTAGATGAGTTTTGTTACCCAAACAGTTACATCTCACGAGGTGATTGGATATCGGGTCAGCTGTTGCCTGGTTCACGGAAGGCATCTTTGGGTTTTGCCAAGCTCAGTCATCTGTGGCACCAGCTTGGCATCCAATTGTCTATACGGAGTCGAGCCTAAAGTGCCCCAGTTAGTTCCGCCCTTTTATGCAACTCAGAAGTATGGCCATCGTGTATAGAAGATAAGTAAAGACTGTCGGTATTGGAGCATCAGTATTTTTGTAATATTGCTGAAATATAGTGGAAAACCGAATCAAAAATGCTTAGGTTCGACGTAAAGTGTTGGGAACCAGAGGTCAATCTCTGGATCAAGCACTCAAGTTAAGCAGATCAAGGTAATTGAGACGTGCGGTACTCTCATTGACCGGCAGACTTCCTCAGCATACGCTATTCTCCGAAGCAAGTAGTGGCTAGAGTTTGAGTCGAAGTGGTCAGTTCATGAAATGGTAAAAAGGTGTCAAAACACTGACTAATAGGCTTGGCTGAGTAGAATTTGTGAGATTTTCGCTACGTCGTATTCAGGCTCTTCCCTTGTTTTCGTGTTTCCCGCTCATTACTTTGGTTTCGGCTTTTTTCATTTTACTCTTCTGATCATTCTGCCCTAAAGTGAAAGATTTTTCTTCCTAGAGAACAAAATCAGCGCACAGAAATGCGAAGTTGATGTTTGAAAGGACTGAAATGAATGTTAAAGTGGACAAAACTGCGCCAGTAAATTATGATTCAATAACGTGTTTTTAATTCGTGAAAAAGAACTTTGGAGACTTGTCTAGGACCATTTAAACTACAGTATACACCGGACCACGTTCGTGCTCGTCAGTAGGCAAATTATCGAAAAACCCATCTAGGCTATGAGCGTCAGGCTTAATTGTCCAGAGCTTATTTTGTGCACACTGACGCCTTTCTCGCTGGTAAAAGTTGCCATGAAACCAAGATTATCGACGGATAGTTACCAGCATACAGTCGACTCCTAGAAAGTCTACAGAGTCAATCTATTCTAAAACCTATCAAGTCATTGGTCCAGGTTGCTTTCCGACAGCCTCAATGCATGCGGTAACAAGTTAACGTTACAAATACCAATTCCGCTTTAATGTATAAGATAATCAAAAAATTGGATCTGTAGCACTAGTGACAGAATGAAAAATACGATCCGTATAGAGTATATAAACTACGTGGAATTCAGGTAAAATCTTATTGCAAAAGATTTCTGATGTGAACCGTTTTGTGCATTACAACTCACACGGCAAATCAGATATTATAGCTTCTCTCATCAGCAACCATTTACTGCCATGAGGTATTCAATAATAAACCGATGGATTCAACTTCATCAAGCTGTCAAATTGGGATGGATGAAAATTACTTCCGTTCGTTCTGGTGGAACACACTGTAACTGCAATTACTGTGTGCACGATCATTTGCGCATATAGTGTGATTTTTGACATGTTTCATGATACCTCTAAAATAGCACTAGAAAGCCGACAAAGTACTAGGGGACACCGACCTGTAGTAGAAAAAACCCATTAATTTTTTTTGATTTTCATAGCGATTCGCTGTTTCCCGACTTTTCCTGAGGATGAATTTCGCGTGTTTCTTCAAAATTTAGCTGAAATCTTTTAATGGTTTACACTCTGGGAAGCCTCAATGGGCTTTCCACGACAGAAACGAGAAATCCGCCTCGACACGGGTGGCGATCTGTGTTACCTGACCCGTCCTCAAACTGGATAATAACGAAATCTGAAACCTTTTGAGATCACCTCACTGCACCGATTCAATTGACGGCAAAATCACTTTTCTGCAAGATGTTTGAGAATGAAAATATTTCCGAAAAGTGAAAAGCATATTGTTTTAATCCATAGTGTGGTGAATTTAAAGTGGTTTTCAGAGCTGAACTCCGTTCACTCTAGTAACTTTAGTATCTTCGCAAACATCTCATTATAAGCTTTCACTTTTAGTCAGGTTGTTTTGTGTGAGGCATTTTTTACCGGCTTCATCAGGAAACGTGTCCGTACGGACAACTCGTCATTCAGTCGAAATTTCTGCTTCCGTAATTCCAGCGTAAAGGAGTTCTCCGATCGTTATGATAAAGTAGCATATCAGGTGACTTTGGAGAATCTTGGACAGATGCGTAAGTTCTATTGAGCTTTACTGTTTCTTCATCATTTTTGCCGGTCTTCCAGGGAAGGATTACGCCACTTTGCAAAGGTCCATTAGATTTGTACCACAATCCAGTGATATCTCCATCCTGAATTAATCACTTTCCTAATAGAGAAGCACTTTGCTTCGCGTGACAAATTTTACAGCAATATCACGTTTTGACTTGACCAAATTGAAAAAATGTTGTAATCAACTTGTACTAAGACCAAGCAGTTCTAGTGAATTGTGTAGTCACTTAGTTGTTTGAGTGACAAGATCATTTCGTCTTTTTTTATTTCGATCATATCGTTAACAGCATGGGAAGTAGAAATACATGGAATACGTTTGGCAATAAGGATACCGACCGGAGTTAGAAGACTTTGTCCAACAAGCTACTGTCCATATCCATATCCATATACGTGGTACAGATTAGTATTCCTGCCTATACACCGCTAGATCAGCCTTAGACAAAGCTGATTCAATATGAGACTGATGGTTGAGCTACCAAAGGTAATAGTTCAGACTTAATAATTCGGAATCTATTTGCATATCGTTATTTTCTGTTACAGGTTTCCGTTTTTTAGTCAATAACTTCACACTTCTATGCTCGCAGTATCGTCCAGTTGAGCTACTGTCCACACGCATTTTTATTATACACGTGTTGAAGATCAGTATTCCTGCCCATACACCGCTAAATCAGTGAGAGACAAAGTTGCTTCAACAGGAAAATGTCTGAGAAGTGCCACGGCAGATCAAGTGCAAGACTACTAGTCCACAGTTTTTTATCAGTTCTGGTCATCCATGATTTTACAATCCTAATTGAAATAAGTAGCTAGTTCATCAGCACATGTTCGCAAACTTGGAGCTACACATGAACATTCAACTCAACTGTGCACCTAAATGTTCGCTATAACCTCCTCAGACAGTCGTTCGAAAGACGGAAAGCTCGAAGTGAATGAATTAAGTTGTAGTTTCCGTGAAACTCATTTGTTTGTCGTCCTCCAATGACAACAGCCCTATTTATAAAAATATGTTCGCCAATCTGTCTTCTCATGATGTGCTAATTGGGAATAATGAGTCAATAAAAATATGCCTTGGGTACACCACCATCCTCAGCTAAATATAATGTAACCCTACTATCAGTAAGAATGCATATCCCCGCTGTTTAACCATATCCCGCAGGAACTGACACTTTCTCCCGTCAACCCGTATCTCTAGTTCTAAAAACAATGAATCACCCGCAGACCAATTGTTTTTCTGTTTTTCTCAACCTTCATTCTTTGAGTTCAGTCGGCGTTAGTCACAGCAAAGAGAGGTTATCATAGGGATTCCAAGTAACCTTTTTAATTCACTGACCATCTCGATCCGGCCCTAGATTTTCATCCCTCAGTTACGCAATCAGTTCCGTGCATATGTTGTGCCTTAGACAGGTGAACGAACAAACGTTTATTGGAAAAGTTATAATGGTAATAACACATCAATTGAGAAAGAATAGCCACGGTAACTGACAAATTGACGAATTGCAACGTATACCAACAACACTGTGTCAGTGTCCTTATTGCTAAACGTATTCCATGTATTTCTACTTCCCATACTGTTAACGATATGATCGAAATAAAAAAAGACGAAACTATCTTGTCACTCAAACAACTAAGTGACTACGCAGTTCACTAGAACTGCTTGGTTTTAGTACAAGTTGATTACAACACTTTTCAGTTCAGTCAAGTCAAAACGTGGTATTGCTGTAAGAATTGTCACACGATGCAAAGTGCTTCTCCATTGGGAAAGTGATTAATTCAGGATGGGAGATATCACTGTATTGTGGTACAAATCTAATGGACCTTTGCAAAATGGCAAAATCTTTCACTAGAAGACTGATAAAAATGATGAAGAAACAGTAAAGCTAAATAGAATTTGCGCATCTGTCCAAGATTCTCCAAAGTCACCTGATATGATACTTTACCATAACGATCGGAGAACCGCTCAATTATGAGGTCACACATATTGTGTCCAAAGTTACACTATTCACGCAAATGCCATTGCATAAAATAATTTCAGTTACAATGTAATCCGCCATCCATCCCTAGTCGACAGCTTGATAAGGCCTTTTGAATGAAGTTATTACAATCGTGAATCGAAGCTCTAAACAAATTAAACCGGTGGCCGGATTGATGGTTTGCTTACCTTAATAATAGTATACCACTTATCAGAGACTTTCATAAATGTGATGGGAGAATGCCATTGGGTGATCAGTCCGTGAAACGGAAGGAAGGTACTGAAAGCCAAACCAGTCCGCCTGAGTATTCAGGGCCTGCTGGGCTTGCATATGGGGTCCACAAGATTCACCCAATCAGTGATTATAATGTACTAAGATATGACCATGCATGAAAACAAGTGATTTCTGTGTAAAAACAACTTAGTAAATGAACTGATGCTGTTATTTGCCACTCGCTCCGGGTTTTATCCTACTGATGGTTGTTTTGAATTCGTAGTATTGTTACCGCTAGGCAGTAGCAATCAGAAGAGCCACAATTATTGAAAATCTAATGGTTTGTTTTCGTTTTTTGTACGTTACTCAACTGACCGAGTGTTCCTCACATCATTCCCCGTGCTTCAATATCATTATCATATCTGTAAACATAAGTCAGTAACATTAGGTTGCAAGATATTTTTCTCATTATTTTGGTGCATCTTTACTAGTGAGTATTGCATTCACGGTGATTATTTGCTAGCGATATTTCGAACCTTCTCATGAGACTAAAAGAAAATACATATAACATGAATCATTCAACAACTGCTAGCAGACAACGGGCCAGTAAACTACCAGAAACAACTACTAACGTCGTTAAGCACAGCCACTGTTTGCCCATTTGCGAGTGTTAATGGCTAATTTCTGATGCCAGGCCAAAGCCCTTGGCCATTTAGGGCGCATCGGGATTCCACAGTGGGTTACACGACCACCAGGCTCATCCAAGCAGTGATCACATGCAGGAAGATATGGATACTTGACATGAAAAGTGATAATTGTTTTTGCACAACTTAACAATCCAAATGCTACCGCTATTTATAGCTCTTTTATGCTTTTCAATCCTGATGATCTTTGTGATATTCGAGTTAGGTTGTTGCTCAGCGTAAGGAATCAAGGAACCACTGCAATCAATGGTTTGGTAATGGTTGTTACAATGGAATAAGATCCGCTGAATTCTCTCACATTCAGGAGATCAGTTTGAATATACATGACTGAAACTCTAATAGGTTTAGCGATAAGTACTGTGCCAACGGATAACATGCTACTAAGCGAATCCAACTTAAATCGTGATTTTACTCGGTTTTTCATGCAAGGCGCGTTAAAATTGGCCAACTTGACCAGTTTATTCACAATAGGTATGTCCATATTGGTTGATATACCAGTAGCGGTTTCACAGGGGTATGTCGGTAGCTTTATGCGATTATTCCACGGCAAAGTGAACCACTTTTGAAGCTTAATTAGCAAATCTGGGTGTCGGCCATTAACGTCTTAAGCGGACGATTCAATGCTTTTTTCGGCGGGCTTCTAAATTTAACTACTTCCGTTGCTATAAGTAGCATATATAGAAATCCGACCTTCCTGGTTGTGCGTAAGTTGTACATCTGTTTTAACCAGAATTTACCTGTATAGCTTTTCTTGACTGTGACGATCAATTCAGTCCTTTCAACCGTCAATTTAAATTGATGACTGAAATGGGGAATTGCTCTTCCTGTGCTCTGGTTTTTGTTCGCATGCAAGACCAGCGGTGAAAACGACAATCACGCCGGTTGCCCGAAGTTCTGTTGGCCGTGTCCTTGGTTGAGCGACGTGAAATCCTGTTGCACTCCTGCAGACAGTAAAGGACGAAAAGTTGAGCACTAAAATTCCCCATTTCTCTCATTATTTAACCTCCCTTCCAAAAAAGACCGGATGGTATATTCGTTGAACTGTTCGTCTACAGTTTTCTTACTGCCTTCCGTATTGTTTTCGGTCAGGTCTATCGGCTGATATGGAAATTCCAGCTTTCCTACTAATATTTGACGTATTCTGACACATGTGTGACGATTCAGTGGGTTATGTTGTATCCCAGATTCGGTAAGTGGACGGAAGGCATGATTGTACGAATGAACATGTATACTGTAGTAGCGTACGGTAAACGCCGTTACAATCAACCAAGTGAAAAGGCAAACACATATGCAAATGCTTGAGTCAGCGATGCATGTAATCGAAAGCGTAAGAAAACTGTACAGTTGGATTTCACCTTGCAAGTTCGTGCCACGTGTGGCATGGTCTAATTGGTCAGTGCTGTCCGGGACAAAGTACAGAAAACGCTAACTGTGTACGTGTATATACGACTGCAGGCGCGTGACCATGATTGCACGTGGTTTAGATCAGGCGTGCGTGTGCGTGTGAGCGCATGACCGCTCAGGCCAAACAACAGCTTTAATTTGGTTGCATCAGAGAAAAATAGATTTTGCTGAGCTAAAGCAACTTCTTCGTCGGTTATACACAAGTCTTCTCGCCTCTACTCAATAGCGTAGCATAGCTTATCAGTCAAAATTCGTTCCAATAATCACTCAGATGAAAAGACAGCAGCGACAAAGCGCGAAAGTCCCTCTCTCTCCCCTATATCGCACTGAGCCATTTTCCGCTTTGTTTCGGAATGTCTCAAGTATTCGGAATTATCACCGGATTGACTGGATGAGGCGTCGTTCTGATTGCACCGAAGCTCGGTGCATCAATCACCTTCACCCATTTCGCGTCGGTGGCCTCACAGCACATGCGACATCTCCACATCGCAGCATAACGTACAACCACTAGGACGCACGTGGACCCGATCCTGCCATTACCGGAGCTGAGCCTCAGTAACTATCTCGTGGCTGAACTAGGTAGTCGCGCAACGCTAACAACGACGACAACATGACCAGCAAACGGAGGCAGGCCCCTCAGTCGACTCTCGCGTTTTAGGTGGGCGACAAATCGTGTGAAATTGTATCGTGATCACAGACTAACCCTGATGATAACAATGGGAAAGGAGGGCTGCAGTTCGGTTACAGTAGTCTTCACAGCTGCCTCGCAGAGATGAAATTTCCTAATAACAGTTCGACTAGGTCTTTGAGTGATAGATAGGAAACGCTCCGGATATCAGTTTAAATGTACGAATTATGAGAGCGTGTTTTTTCTGGATGCTGTGTTGTCATTAACCCTTTTGGAGGTTCGTTTAATTTCAAGCGTGGTATATTTTGGTTGTGGATATGACTACTCGGCTGAGAAACGATAAAACTAGGCTATGTCGTGACGATAAAACTCTGAAAGTTCTTCCGGAAACTAAAGTGCAATGTGTTATTTTCTGTTTTCTCATGAGTCCTACACTGCAGTTATAGCTCACAAAATGTGCTCATTATGAACCGACGTCAACCGGTTATCTTCACCTACCGCTGCCTACGGAATCTGCCAAGGATGAGGTGAGACATCAAGGTTAGGATCATTACCGGGAGTAAATTTGCTTCTTCGAATCTCATCAAGTAAACGTTTTCTGACTGGGACATGTGCTGCAAAAAACAAAATGCACCTGATGCACCGAACCTCATTCCCAATTCCGATGACGAGGTGGGGAAAATCATTCTGATGCAAGCAGATGATGGAGAGATAAAGGAGGGAAAAGTGCACCACAATCTTCACAGTTCTTATCCCTTCGAGAACCGAAAGATGGAACAGCAAAAGGTCTTTATTCACATTTTCTACCCATTCTAATCGCACTGTAGTGCCTACGTGTACATCCAATCACTTCACGTGGTAACCAAAACAGTATTTCTTTGTTATTCGTTCCTGATTTTAATGTCCACACTTACATCACCAAAATCAATCCTCGTGCTGCTTCTACGGAAGCACATCCCATCATTTGTCCTTTTTCAATGGTTATACTACTGATGAAGAGGAGAAGAAGAGGAAGAAGAAAAAAGAATGGAGAAGAGGGAGAGAAGTGGTGGAATCAATACCAAGTCAATCAGACTTGTGAAGGTCAATCACGTGGTTTATTGTCGGACATCGAATAATTTGAGCCTTGTCTGTTCTTCTCTACAGCTAGCCTCTGAGAGTGTTGAGCATGGTTCTTCTGTCAAATAATGCCAAGCTAATTTAGAGTTCTTTCCGATTCAAAGTCCATGTTATGGTTGTACAGGGTGCAAACGTCTTGGGTGAAGAGTTATATGAGGTGACATTCATGTATGAACCGAAAATTCGGTTGCATTCCAAAAAGGTCTTCGTGCACGAACCGACAATCCATTAAGATTTCTTGAATTACGCCGAATGCAGATTCAGTGTGTGATCAATTCAGTTCAAACGTACTGTTTTATTCTATGGGCAGAAATCACTTCCGGATAGGAGTATTATACGGTTCTAATTCAGAATTAGCGGTTCTCTTTTGTTTCCATTCTACACTACTTGGTTTATTTCTATATGAAGACTAAAACAAGACAATTAAATGATTTATACACCCATAGAGGTGATTATTCAACTGACACAATTCCACGAGTATCACAACCGTCAACAAAGCAGGGTTTACAATTCAAAAACATTTTTTCCGATTTGTTTAGGTATCTGAAAGATAGGAAACCACAGAACACCTGTCGGCCTTCCTATATTCGATGTACAAGTAAACGCGGCGTAAGTAAACGGTTGACTGGAACGTGAATAAGCAAGCGCCAGCGGTACAGTAAAACCTCGCTAATAAAGGACGCACGCGGGGAAGACCGAATTGTCCCTGAGGGCGAGGTGAATCTTCCATAGAAGTTTTACGAACTCATCTGGAGATAACACTGAATAACGCTGTCAACTTTCACAGACCAACCTTATTTTTATATGAAAATGCACCAACAAATTTATTGACGTTTGAAACATTACAGAAGGGAAATTTGTTATTCGTAAAATTTGGAACGATTTTCGTATAACTTGCGCTGCATTTATATAGTGTTCGGTCACAAACTTATTTAAGTGTACTGTGCATACAAACGTATACCCTCCGTAAACCAGATTGTCTGACAAAGCATTGGAGAGACAACCTCAACTTTGTCGCATTTATCATCACTGCTGGAGTTCTGCTTTTGCATCATTGCTGGATAATCACAACATAAGACGGTATCATTTCAAAACACCTTTAGGAAACAGAAATAAACTTCACCTTACCCACAACTTCGCTGTTCCGGGGGCTCATGACTTTACCCGGCTTAGCCAAAATATTACGGATTTGAGACTTGTAGACATGTCACTGCATTTGTAACGTGTCGTATGCATGAGCCACTTTCCTCCTTTCGAAATGCTCTAGTTTTCCCGTAAAAAATGAGAACAGATCTCTTTCTGTGTTCCATCTCCATTTGAGCGAGCTCCGCCTGACCGACAAAAATCGATAGTGAAATGTTTTCCAATTGACTGTTGGTCTGCCCTTAGTTGAACAGTTTTTAATTGTAAGCCCCTTATGCCAGTCGATTACTTCCCGCTATTTTGGTTACCTTAAATCTAATGGTTCACACAGATCTTTCTTCTGATGATTGTTTATATAACTGCAGATTGTCCTAGAATATGAACGTCGTGAGTTTGATGGGCGCGTGTGACCAATGTCGGTCGATCGACCAACTCGCCTTGTGCAACATGAGCAAACAGGTAACAGGTTGGTCCGAACGCACACTCACACACTCAGCGAACAGACAATCTTTTCATTTGTGATCAAGTTTATTGTCTTATTGGGCGAACAAAGTGAATACTGTTCGTTAATATGTTAAAAAATCTCACCACATGTCAGCACAGTGTCCCCTATAGAAAGGTCATTTGTTCCCAATGGACATCAGAAACCTTTCCTTGATCGGACAAGCGCAGTGTGTCACAAACTCTTGTAGAGATGCTGAAGGGAAATTGAAAAATTTCCCTACATGCCAGGGGTTTTTACTGTACAGGGTGCGCCAAAATAAAGGTTAGCGAGGGATGAAGAACGAAAATCTTGAATCTCTCACTCTCAACTCAAATTTCACAAAAGCCGACTGCAACGAATGATTGAAATTGGACATGGAAATTTAACTCGCCATACCAAGATACTTCTTTAGGCAGGTTGAGTACAGATCCCATCATATCCATCACAAATTTCGTCATGTATATACCAATCAGTTTCTTCGTTGCCCGTACACTCAGGCCACTGGTTTCCACGTCGACCACCACCCCCTCGCTTCCACGCCTGTGTGATAATTCGTCTGTTCATTGCGTCACGCAATTTTAGCCTGATTTCTATGACAGGTGTTGATTGGTCTTAATTGTCACGGGTCTAATCTTCGACCGTGTGTTCGTACTGAACTCTTATTCTAAACAGACTTAATCGCTTACGTAACCTTTCTCCTCCATTCTGAAACTGGGTGTACTGACCCACTGACATCCACGACCCGCTTTGTTATAACTTCATAATTGTCAAATGTTTGGACGTAATTACCTTTCGCTGTCCATCTGCCTTGTCTGTGTTAATCACCGAAATCTGGGCATTCCGTTATGATAAAGCACTTTCTCATAGACATTCGGTAATGAAACCCGTCTCATTCAGGGTTACTTCATCGTGCGCAAACTGATTAAGGCCCAGTTGAATCCGGAAAACCAGGGTCATTCAAGTTTTCGTCGCATCCCTCGCATGATGATCTCAATTTTCATTCGGTCAGACAAACGAGCGAGACCGAATTGTATTCACTCCGATCATTCATGTTCAAATGGATGGAATGCAATCGATGTTCATCTGCTCAATGCTTTTTATGGAACTCAGATCCGTCAGTGTATTCTTAGGCATTTGTTTTGTTCCGTCCCACTAACTCAGAATCATCTCGTAGCAAAAAAACAAAGAATATATAGGTTGTTGTCACGTACCCACTCGCTGCACACAACGCATTGGTTTGACAAGTGTGAGCGACCACGCTTTGAGACTCAAACAACGCTGGCATGATTCATCCCTCATCTATCGATCCACTCCATCGATCGGTTGTCCTTTCACCCGAGATTCCCTTGCCTCAAGCCCTGGGCATTGTACCGCACCAAAGCTGACTGACAACGTAACTTGGCTGTCCGCCAATGCTGGGTTAACAAGTGCCCTCACAGCATTGGACCGTACATCTCGGGTAGTGTGAACAGTTCAACATATTTGCAAATTTTACCTCAATTTCTCGCACGATAAATGTCATCATCGGAAGGTGATGAACTTAACTGGACATACTTTCAACAGGATGGAGCTCCAGCTCTCTTCGCAAAGCCTGTTTGGTTGTGGTTGGATGAACAGTTTCACGGTTGATGGATTAGGAGGGGCGAGCCTATCACGTGGTCAACAAGATCTGGTCTTACTCCTCTGGACTTCTTGTGGAATCGACGTGCAAACCACAACCGCGAACACTGGAGAAGTTTAAGGAAACACCGAAATAGATTTAGGACACAAATCCAGAATTCCAAGAACACTCACGAAAATCCACACAAAAGGGTGCACAAGTGATTGCACGTTGACAGAAAATCACTCGAGCATTTATCTTGAATTCGTATGAACTTTTTTCTTCGTTAATGGAGTATGAGTGTATATATTTTTTGCTTAACAATGGTTGGCACTCCGTTTGTACCGAGGTGAGACCATGAATGATCGCGGCGAACACAATTCAGTCTAGCTCGTTTGCCTGGCCAATTGAAAATGGAGATCACTATGGAAGAGATCCGACGAGACCTTTAATGACTCTGATTTTCCGGATTTAGCTGGTCTTCGTCAGTTTGCAAATGATGACGTAACCGTGGCTGAGCCATTGGGTTTAGTTACCGAGTCTCCGCGTGCTGTGTTTTGGGGATGAGATCTAAAATTTTCGTTTTTGATCGCTCGCTAACCGTTTCTTTTGGCACTCTGTATACGTCTACGCAATCGGGCTAGGCCGAGAGACCATCCGCTGCTTGGTGAAATATGATAAGACTGATTAGCTGTCAGGTGTAAGGTGCGTACGTAAGTGTGGTCATAACAGCAAATGAGCATGGATCAATAGGACAATCAGAATGTGAATTATGTTATCGATTTGAACGTTAAAAGGCAACACAGCAGACTTTAGTGTGGGTCACTATGTATATGCGATTGGAATCGATGGTAGAGACAGGAACGCATTTGATCCGACACAGTTTGTGACTTGTGTTGAAATGTTGGGAATACTTGAACAGATAGGACGTACCAGAATCCCTGCAATCCGGAACTGCATGCGCCGAAATAGCAAGAAGACAACGGCCGAAGCTCTGTATTTTAATTATACCAAATAACTCATCTGTATGAGTCAGTCTTATCAAAGTCACCAATTAGAACATCAAAAATTAACCAGCCGCAGCTGACTTTTGTAGTACCTGTCCACAGGGATTCCGGTTGACCGAGGTTTCTCATTGTATGTGGATACCTACCGAATGACCACAGATACATCTACACCTTTACAAGAGTAAAAATCAGGTTAGCATTCGAAGACCACTCGAGATACCTAGTTGCAAAATGAAGAGTAAATAATCGCCAAAGTAGGACATGCCACACACGACATGGTTGGCATATTTCATAAGCCACAAATCGTTGAAAGTAGATATGGTAGGTAGGTTAATAAACGGAAAGATGATAAAATGGGACAACACTGAAGGTGAAGCACAGTAAACTCCCACACAGTATCGCACGAACCGTCGGTAATTTACGAGGTGATCGGCCAATAAAGCAGTGGTCGAGAGTTGAACATCACCTGTAGCAATAACGCAGAGTATCTCTCCCATGTCAATACAGCTCATGATATTCTTACTGTAACCTAAGAAGCCAACTTAGACTGTTCTAATTTTCTTATCTAACGAGGAGAGGATATAATTAGAAAATGCCCTCTAGTAATTGGAGGGAACACTCTTTCAGCTTCAAAGACCAAAGTTCGTCAAGGAGATCAACGAGGAGAGACCGTGGAGAGTCAGTCGTGCGTATTCACACAGGGCCTACGTGCAAAGTTCGCACACTGGCTTGTGCCGAGGAGGTGTGTGGAAAGTAGATCCTGCAGTTGCCGCGTGCGTGAAACAAGTGCTGGACGGAGTCGATCGTTTGATCACTGCATGAGTGCATCCAGGAGTGAACGAGAGAGACGATGAACAATGCGAAATGAAGAAGTTCAAAATTATTCGTAACTCATGATGAAAACAAGCAGTTTGTCGTGTGAGTTAGCAGTCTCCACAGGATCCTGAGCACTAAGCCTGACTTTTCGATGAAAAACATCTCTGACATCAACGGCTTGAAATTAAGCACAGTGACGAAGCTACGACAACAACGGGAGGAATAAAGTACAACAGGGCGAGATGCCTAATGAAACGGAAATATTTTTTATTTATTATTTTGTTCTGTTGATGGTTCGTGTAGTTATGGCGCACAGGCATTCAACAGACAGACCGCACAGTATTCGTGCCCCTGATTTCTATTCCGAATCATTTCCCCCGGTCCAATCTAAACAACAACTATCCTCATCTTTTGGGCCCTAATCAACGTTGCAGCAGTCAGGCCTGTTCTTCTGTATGGTTCAGAAACATGGCCACTGCGGGTGGAGGATATGCGAAGATTGCCGGTATTCGAACACCCATTTCTTCGTATCATTGTTCGAATATGGGGGAAACACTGTGAAAGTCATACTGAGGCTAAGCGCAGAGTATTAGGCACACGAATCAAATCGTTTGATGAAACACCAAAGGTCACCGGACCCTGGTGTTTGGAACATGCTCTGCTCATGACTCCGGATGGGATTCCTCAACGCACAATGTTCGCTAAGGCGGGTGGTGGTTGGACGAGTAAGGGTGGTCAGTCAATGACATGGAAGAAAGGTATGAATGGCCTAGCTGTTGTGTTCGAAATTAACGGAGAACACAGCACACTACAGATCCCTTTATTTGCGCATCAGTAAGCAGGAGAGCACCGGGTACGCATACCTGATGAGCGGCAACAACCACAAAACCGGCCGTGTGCTTCCGGGGAAACTTTGTCTTGTCATCTAGATACAATGTCGTACTACTTATAGCATGCCGATCTCTCATGCCAGTACACTGCAATATGACATCATATGATGTGCTGTGCTTCTGCCTTCCAACTTACGTTAGCGAGCTGATGTGATAGTTTTAACGGAGATCGACTGCGGTCTGTAGAAAAACTCAGAGTAGAAACGAGGGGGACCATAACACACTTCGTGTTCCCATTGGATATGAGCAATGCTTTTGAGATGTCGATTTTCGAACACAAAATTCACCGAGCGTCCTCAACATCGAGTGGCCGGGTCTCATAATCAAAGTTGGTGTGATCACACAACGCTTTTAGTTACTTTATTGGCCCCGTTAATTATTCAGTCCAAATGATGTTTTCGGGCGCGTTTGGTTAGCAGCCTAGTAAGTCAGTTAGTGCAACGAAACCAGTGAGTAGTCACCGATTGGATAATCATATTCTCACTCATGGACGATTCGGTCGTATTGTGATGACCACAAGTTTGGGTTCAATGCAGTTAATATCAGCCACGGTCTCATCAAGTGGATTGGTAAACAGGATCCCAAACCAATTTACAAAGTGTCTGTGTTTGATTCGGTCAAGTCACTCCAACTACCCTGGCCCATAACCGATGTCAACTCACAAGCAGGGTTCAGCCCATCTCGAGATTTGGTGATATAGCCAGAAATTGTCAGATCTGAGCACAGAGGGTCTCGGCTCATACATCACATTCATCACATCTCGTGGTGAATTTTCAAAAAGAAAACCACATCAAGATTCTTTCAATTTTCAACCAACTGACTACACGGTACTTCTGCAAGCTGAACAGTAATGTAAGACTACGTACAAATAAGAATTGGCAAATATATAGGTGGTTTTCTGGTAGCATGGTACAGACTAGTCAGATCTTACATTAAAGGTTCGAATCACATCATCATCATCATCATCATCAGTAAACTTTTGGAGTCGACAACACTCGGTTGTCAACGGGCTCACTTCCTCGTCTGAATCAGTAGGCCTTTTGTGACTTTCCACTCACGGACACGCAGTCGTGTTTATCGACTTTTGCTGATGCTGATTCAGGCTTTTGTAGAAGGGGGATCTTTCCCATTCGTGAATAAGTATGAAATGTGAAAAAATGAATAGGAGTGAAGTACAGTTTTGCTTTCCAAGCGGAAATTTTTTCGGTATCGATCGAAGTTCAACCTTACCGTAAAACTCCTTCCGTTAATCATGGTCAAGTCCGGATTTCTTCTTGTTTTCGTTGATGGACTGCCGGTAACAGTTTCCGACAAGAGTCCATTGAATGCTTTACCTAATCAAGACACTGATACCAGTCTCATCGGACATGTGTATCAAAACGACTCCGGTTCAGAACTAACAGTGTTCTGCACTACAAAATACCGAAACTGCGTTCATTCAAATATGAAGCAATACGCGATACTATTGGTACGCGATCTGCCGGTCAGATGAGATGGTCGAATTATCCGGTTCCACATCCATTTGAGAACTCGAAGCGATGTCGCTTCATACCCCGTGCAAAAGTGTTTCTACCGTCGCGTCGATGCATCAATTTGAAGACATTTGGATTAAGTCTTGGACAGAAGTGCACAAGAATGAAAAAATGTTTCGTTCACAGGTCTTCTCGTCGCATTTGCACTGGTACATTTTGCGGCATCTATATATTTTTTGGCACGCAAAAAACGAACTTCGTCAGATAATTGGCTTGGACATGCAATGAAATACACTGGTTAGTGTAGATGAGCATCTTTGAGGCCAGAAAGGAGAACACCCTTGCATCTGACATCTGTCTGCACTGCACTCTGCACTGCCCTACTGTACCAATCATACACGGCCTAATTCGTGTAGGACTGGTACTGATTACAGATTTCTGTTCTCTGGAGACAGTTTAGTGCTTGTGATTGTCGAATGCTGATTCAGAATACACACATTTGTTCGCACATGGGTGCCTTCGTTCTGCTCACCGAATTTTGGGATACAAAAATACTTATTGCTTCAAAATATTTCATGTGGTGCTCTGCGGCTTTCTATTGTAAGAATTAACATCCACCAATGGTTAGATTCTACAACTTAAGTGTCTTGGATAGTTGAGGGCCGATTTGTCGATATTTAAAGTTGAGGCCACAAGACAGAACAATGCAAGAATTGTCGAATAAGCTAAGACAATGGGCACTATTAGTAGCTATGAGATGGGAGTTGTTTGGTAAACAACTTTAGCTTAAGGATGCGTGGGAAGGCGGTAAATATCCTGATGTCTGCCTTTGGTCAAACGGTAGACCGTAAGAACTCAATACCGTGGGGTCCCCGGTTCGAACCCCCCCCCCCTGAAAGACTGCTACGAAGGACCTGAAGTCGTCTCGTCCCACTTCCTGAAAATAAATTTGTTCTGATCCGTCCCAGTAGCCAGGTCTTCTGAATAGGTCTTTCGGTTGTGTATCCGATTGTTTGGTTTCAGCCCGGTCTGTTAAAATAACTGTTGGTAGTTCATTGGTTCATTTCTTTTCGATCGATTAAAACAACTCTTGGCTGCTGAGTGGTTGGTTTGGTTCGATTCGGTGAGAATGGTTTTTGGGTGATTTCGTTCCCTTTCGTCACGAACTGATTGGGCCATTGATCCACTTTGCTGACCCCAGCTTTGTCATCGATCTTGTGCAGACGATGGTGTGCTGTCTGCTAATGGAACTAGGCCGTGTCCCGATGTGTCAGCCAATATCCTCACGGAGTTTGTGCAAAAATAAGAATTAAAGACTGCATGCGAATTACGTCTACATAGCAAACGTCTGTTAGTAACGCGAACAATGATCGGCACATCAAGAGGACGGATCAGTGATCTATGTTTGATTGTTACCGATCTTGCTCACCCTGGGTGTGGTATTCACCACTTCGAACTCTGCTGGAAAAGGCGTATTTCAAACAGCTTAAGAGCGACAGGGAGAAGCTATAGGGCCCCAAAAATCTGTCATGGTATGTAATGGTCCTTGAAATGCCAATCAATAGACAGCCGTCGGTGTAACCTCATTGGTCCATATGACATGCTCCATTGCTCGCGTCTTACTAGCACCACCTCACAGTGCACTTTGTTTCAAGTCCGATGTTGAAACCTTGCACCCTAAATCCCTAACCCCATTAATTTAGCGGAGCTTATCACAGAGTGTACGATCATACTGGCACGTGATCAAATCTCCATAGGTCGATGCTTCCACAGGCAAACTGAGTGAATTTTCCAAGCGTGCCTGGGGTGCACGCTTATCGAACTCCGTCTGCGAAAACTCTCGCTTTCGGAGCGCGCGACCAGTGGCCTAAGGTCTCACAGTGGGTACGCGTATCGTTTTATTTTTCGCAGATTAGATACCCAAATAATTACACACCTACACAGTGATAACACCAAAACAACATGACACTTTGTCCGGGCCTAGTCCTTTAGATACCCACATCCAAGGGCCGCACAGGCGTTATGAGTCTGTGCATATGGCACAAAACATCGCGCAATAGTCGACGATTTTTCCTTGGTCGAAAAGCCGCTTCTCTTGTACGTCGAAAATCCAGCTCGGATACGGTTCGTTCCAAGAAACAGCAATCAATTGAAAGCTATCTGATTCAATCCAATTCTCAGACTCATTTTCGAGATTCTTTACAGCATCACAAGGCAAATCCATCCGATAAAACTGAGACACTTGAAGTAGCGAAGAATTCGGTGAGTAGTTGTGCGCTTACAGATCCATTTTATTAGAATTGTGTTAATTCGCTAATGAACCCATGCAGTAAGTCACCTAAATTACTGTTCAAAGGCCAAAAAAGCAATTATATTCCCAATAGAAATAAAAAGCTATTTTTGTTTTTTATCCCTTTCTCTCGAGGGGTTCCAAGCAGATATTTTTACAGTTGACTTGACAGGGGACAACAAGGCTATCATAGGTTGAATCTTTTGAGCAGAATGTGGATTTATTGGCGCTTACCTCTGTGAAATGTATTGTGGTCTAATTTAACTATTCTACCCATCTTTAACAATAGCTTCTGGCGGTCGTATACGATAGTCTTCCCAGTGTGAATAAGTTCCTGGTAAATCATAAAGATCTCTCCGGAAATTGTGGGATTAATACTCAGTTCTGTTGTAGGAAGGTTCTCGTTATCAATGGTTTCGTTCCATTTTGCTGGCAAAGGGATTGTGAGCTTTCTACTAGCAAGTTTTAAATTATCATCAAACGCTGACTGACATTGTCATTTATCCCTGATGCTGATTGGTCTTGGCGTACGGGGATGTCTTTTACATTTCTTCAGTCCTGAATTTTGAAATGGCTTGTGGGCACCATAGTCTTCCTAAGAAATTGATCTGATTTTTGGACGCAAAAGTCTGCCTGAAACTAGCAGCTTTTCTCGTGGCTTAACAGTACAGTTTGATCAATTCTAAGGCATATGACATTCAAGCTCAATAACAAGAATGTGAGCAATGTTATGACGTACTTCAGTTCAGTTCAGTACAGTACAGTACAGTACAGTACAGTACAGTACAGTACAGTTCAGTTCATTTTAGTTTGGTTCAGCCCACTAACCGAAAAAAGAGGTCATTGTGGTGTACCGGTTTGGATCGCTGACTTGCTAACTATCCAGTCAGCAACGGAACGAAATGGTGCATGGAGAAGAAACGTAAAGACTCAGAAGTTCAAGAAAGCAAATATTGTGTTCAAAATAAAAATCCAATTGCCGGTGCATTACTGACAGAGGCAATCCACCAAGTCATATCAGTCTCCAACCCGCTGATGGGTGAGTCCGGAACGCCTACAGAACAAAGACAACCGGGTGAATGTTTCACAAATTTTCATCTTGCCTTGCAATGGTTACTCCAATCCCTCCTCTAGGCACGCTCCTCCCGGAAAGCAATGCTTTATGGGGAAATCTACCTGTGGATATGTGTACCACATGTCCAACCCAACAGGCACGTTCAGATTCAGTGCTTGGGGAAAATCAAACTCTGATTCGTAACACCCAATACGCAACCCCAGTTTCGAAAACAGGAGTTTCTTACAGATTTGAGCAATGGTGTGAAGATATCAACGCTTTTAAATAGAAAACAGTATACACGTGTATGCGTGTTGTTAGGACCAGTATTCTGACCTACGTAGCTGAACTGATTTATCTTCGTGACACTGAACTCTTGCTGAACAAAGCGATACCGGGTCAAAGTCACAGATGGCTTAGATTTGTAAAATTCCAAATGTCTCACGTGCGCGCGACCACACTTTAATCGATATCTAACCTACAGATGAGATGTAACTGCCTGGAGTCAGGCCCAGTTTCCACACTCCATAGCAGGGACAAAAAGGGAAAAATTGACAGGAGGGCAGGAATATAAATAAGATTTTGACATTTTCACTGCCGATATTTGTTTCTCAGCACGTTTACTGTTGTATGATGTACTCCGAAACCTGTTAAATAAGCTGCGCCATGTACGTGCAAATGGATTCAATTTCCTGGTCTCATTCACCCTCATCCGTTTCTCCGGGGCCAGAACCAATGTCAGTTTTTTCACATTCCTACACCATGGTGTGGTGCTGAACACAGCATCACTTTTAAAGCTCTGATTAGGGTAAGTTACCAAAACGCGCGATAATAAGAAACAGGTAGACAACCGTAAAACGTATTGTTGACATATTCATTTCGAATGATAAATTAGTCAGTGATGAGATCAAGATTTTTCGTCATCCCCTTGATAACTGTTTTAAACTGCTCAGCTGAGTTTAAAAATGAGCACAAAATCGGTCCGAATCTTCACCGCTTATACGACTGAAAAATGACATCCGAATTTCAGCTCATGATTCCTTATTCGGTGTTTTTCTGTGCGTTTGTACCTGAGTCATGGTTGTTGTCTACTCTCTCTTGTGCCTAGCAGAAGAGTATCGATCTACGCAAGCCTTCGATTTCCGGAGTCTTGAAACCGTCAAATGGTGAAGGGACGAATGAAACCGATGTACAAGACAAACCAAGCAGAGTCAAAGGTGAATCCCGTGGATGGTTAATTGGTTGGCGAAAGGCACGCGACATGGTAGACCAGTCCCTGTCAAAACGTGCACTTGGATCCACGGAAGAGGCGACCGACTACCTATCCAAACGACGTCAGACCGTGATCGAGAAGACGCATTTGGAAATGCCTGGGCAAGAGAATTGGGAAATCAGACCACGTCGTCGATCCACTCTGTTACCATCACGAATGCAAAATGTTTTCGGTCAAAAAGAGTCTGAAATGTCGAGACCTGCACTTTTTGATGTGCGCAATCGAAAATCAGTCCAACCTAATAGCCAGAACAATTCCGTACCCCCGTTCGACAGCAGCGAGGAAGGTAGGTTTCTTCGAGCACGAATGACACCAGATTTCAATCTGAGTAACTGTTTGTGATCGTAGATGCTTGTTTGACCGCTAAGAATGCATCTTAGTAGTTTTGGCACCACTTGCCGAATTTAGATCGAAACATATCAACCTACAGTTTTTTCTCTCTCAAACCTTAAGGTAAAAAGTTTGTGTGTATGTTATTTTGGGGAGGCAGTCTCTTGACCTCAGTAAGTTCAGATGTCTCATAGATGCGTATCAGACTCTCAAATGTTGGTTTTATAGAAGATGTTCGAGCACGGCTAATGAACCCGTCTTCTATCCGGTCTCACAGAGAAATAACAACGAAATCCCTTCTATCAAACGAATAGAAAAGACGCGAAGTTATATTCTATATATCGCGGTGCCGAAACAGTACCGATACGAGAAATACACTGAATGAAAACGAGCGCAACGGCTAAGCAGAGAGTGAACCGCGAGCGCGTACAGTCGGCGAAGAACCGAAAGTGAAAGTGATTCGAAAATGAGGTTGACGGAAACCTCGGAAGAGTCAGTCCAGTTGAACGTACGCAACAGAACAAAACGATGAGGTCGAAATCAGATGTGATAAAAGATCGTAGAGAAAATAGATCCAAAATGGTTTCCAGAAAAATGTCATTTTCTCAGAACGATCGAGGTGACTAAAGTCTATTGAATAGAATTACAGTAGTCCCCCCTTCGCAAGCAACACTAACCGGGGTTGCTCAAATTGATTCTTACTGAGAGGTATTGCATTCACGGAGGAAGATGGTCACATGAGTAGTATCAATTTTAACGCGGAGTTTGCTGAAAGTATGCCTCTTTCAACCATTCCATAAAGTAAATTTAACCAGAAGGACTTGTGTGGACTTAATAACTCTAAAAGCAACTGAGTGTGATTCGTGAGTGAAATGCGTGATTTCACGATGCATCGTCTCAAGATTCATCAAAATTTGGTACCAAAACGGCTCACTAGCATCATGAATATTGTTCCCCTTATCGGTGTCTGGGTCACCTTGACAGGCGAACAATATCGACGTCTTAGTATGAGACGGAAAGCCACCCGCCCCCAAGCAACTGAAGCCCTTAACATTATTGCTGATTGACCCGGATAAGACTCGATCAGCACGCTTAGAACTAATCGAACTCGGTGGTCTAGTGAAGCCAACTTATTTCGTTACATAGTTGAGCATGCGTATGGTAAAAGGGGCATACCCCATAGCCTCAAAGGCCCGCCGCATTATTAGCGATAGGCGGCAACCGGACTCTGAAGCTGGGGCCGAGGAAGCACAAAAGATCTCAATAGTTCAGGAGTAGTAACGAACTGGACGACAGTGTATCACTGTTTATCACCAAAGATGATCAAAAACATCAAAATTCTCCACAGAACATTGCACCGCTTTCGGTTACTGCGCACTCCGTTTTCTGCAGTTATTATCCGGAAAAATGAATAAAGGAGGCTTTTATTTAATCCGTTAAAATGTACTGACTAGAAGTTGAAAAGAAGCACGTTCATGTCAAATGGTACAGAGATTTTCAGATTTCAAGGTCAGATTCTATGATTTCCGTTTGGACATACAGACACACACACACACACACACACACACACACACACACACACCAAACACTTTTCGTGAGAAATTATTTTCCTGGTATACTGTATGAGAATTAGAAAATCTAACCAGCTGTTTTCCAAAACGGCGGAATGATAAGCTATTCCTTAAGTTAAAGTAATTTATATAGTTTCATCTCTGCGTCATGTCTATGAACTGAATGCTGATATTATTCACAGACCAGTATCACAACTCCGTCTACCGGATGGTAGAAATGCTCTCACTAGCCCAAAGGCGTTTAACGCAATGCGCCGTCGTTTCCATTGCTAGGCTGAGGGCAGTTTGGTTCTCTCGCTCTCGGATCGCATGACACCACCGATACAATACCGCGACCAGTCGCACGACTGACGTCCGTGCCATTTGTTTACGGAAAGAGCATGGAAAGGCAGACGGTCACAACGGCTAATTATCAGCCAGAGAGGCTTGTGGCCGGTTGACCAATGGCGCGCACTTTACTGGTGCGACAACCAACCATTGTGTTCGGTCCTCAAATTAACTTTGTGGTTTTCCAAATCTGTGGTTGTTTCTCAAATCAATCTTAAAGTGTTATAGTTGGCTGCACGTATCTTCGAGAAATTTGGTACCATTTTTGTTTAATAATTAAAGTATAGCGGCCGCATGACAGGACACCCTACTTGAGTGCATCCGTGAGCACAACTCAAGGTCATTGAAGATCAGAGAAATAAGGTCAAGTACCACCCCTCCCCCGTTTAGTGTTTGAGGTCGACTGTTCAGACTTATGAGGTGTCATATGTTCGCCACAGGGAAGAGATTCGCTTCCACATTCTTCATGTTCCTCAGGTCCAAAACTTTGCACAAGCAATAAGTTTACATTGACTTACTCACCATCACTCAATATTAGAGTTTCCACTGTTTTTCATATTATTATGGATATCAAATGTTCTTTGAAAAATGGATTGTTCGAGAGACGAGTGATCCAAACTATCACAAACTCGTTTATCATACAGATCATCTCTGTTTATTTGCAAGAATGCGGACAAACCGTTGCTATCGGCGATGAATAAGCTCAGAAGAGGAACAGATTTCTGACTATGGAAAATCCACTTGCATTTTCCGCATCCAAAAGTTTACGCCGCCGGTTGGCATCAAGCCAGCAACCCTCCGTTCATCGAACGAAAGCTCTACTCGCTGGACTATTTTGGTACGGCTGTCTGGATGTGAACTACGCAAATGGTTTGCGCAACATTAAATATGCACTTGCGTTATTCACACCCGACTGAACGTATCGCAAAGGATTAGCTGGTAGATTAACTGCCCCGTAAGTGGGAGGTCGCCGATTTAATCCGGCTCCCGGTGTGGACTTTTGGTTGCAAAGAATGAAAGTGGTTTTTCCGTCATCCATAAGATTCGGGATCCTCATGCCAATAACAAGTTCTTAGAATAGAACTCTAATAATTGTGATCAGTCAATGTTAACATCAGTTTAAAAGAATGGTGAGAGCTCAGATTTCGTAAATTACAGAAAATCAGCTCTCACAAATTCCGGATCACTGAGCCTACCGTTTAGGTTGCGAACATTTCTTCATCTGTATACGAAGCCATTCAGAAGGAGAAACCAATTGTTTTTTTTTCAGAATTACATTCACAGCACCCTCTGGAATTGTACTCAGACACTTAGGAAACTTAGAGTTAGAAGTTCACATATAAGATTCATACCGAGTTTGGATCTCACAGACACTATTTCGACAGCATCTTTACGACTCACTGAACACTATAAGAAAGATACTAAAGTTTTCAATCTGGAGCTAAATCTGACTCAGTCGATCAAGCTATTCTCTAGAATCGTCACACTGAAAGGATGCTTGTAGTATGCCGAATGCGGTGAGCAGAACGAAAGCACGAATGTACGAATAAATTTGTATTCTAGGTCAGCATAGGGCAAGCACAAATACTCCAATGTATCCGCAGAACAAAAACTGTCAGTGAGGATCAGTCCTACACAAAGTACGTGTTTGGGTCCGCTATGGTCGCTCTATTAACAAGACCACTGCGCTTCCGAATCATCTCGATTTAATGGTACAGACAATCGACCTCGGATCCCACACGGTGTGGGTGGGGAACTTCAACCACGTTGACCTTGTGGTTAGTCGCGTCTGGGTGTGAAACGACTGCATCGGCAACTGCTCCAGTCTTCAACCAGGCTGGGTGACAGGCCAGAAGGAGTGTATTCCCTCGTACTACGGTCAAGTTCCAATGATGAGTTAACGCCCCACTGCCCTGTTGGTCAAAGGCTCCGGTTGGGGTTCTCAATGAAAAACGTATCTCTTCAGTCAAATCTGAATGCTCTTTTGAAGGTTAGGTAAAAATGAAATTTCGTTTGTCACATGCAGAATATTAAGCCGACGGCATATGATCTGTGGCTCATTTGCATAACTGCACCAACATCCAGAACCCATGTTCTTCAGTGATTTAACCATCCGGAACACTGTGAATCAGATCCTCATTTTCTGCAGAATTGACTTAACAGTTTCTTTAGACATTAAATACCTCCTTGATCGTGAACCATAAGGAGTACGACGTAGAAAAGTGTGGCCAATTGCCAGGATTGTCCCAAAGAACTTCGGTTTAATACTTTTGTTCTTCAGTTGCTACTTTTGAAGAACACTTTTTCTGAAAGCTGTCAAAAATATCAAGGTTCATTTCGGGGTTGCATTCGCAATGCAGCATCTCCTTCGGAGAACAGTAAGAACAGTAACCAGGGTTGCTTACTTTTACTGTTAATCTTATGCTGCTGTCTCCTATGAAAAGATGAGTTGACCCCAGGGATGTTGCGGATTGTGTCTGGCCACGAACGGCGGTCAGAGACGAGATCGATAGTGTTCTATAGCGGCAGAATCCATGAAGAGTCTTGGGAATAGTGTACGAAGTAGCGTCCGGGACACCCAAAATATCCACTGTGCATGGTTGCCGATGGCTTTCTAGGAGTTCGTTTGCTATTCGGTAGAAAGGACCATGACCCAAGGGTCCACGCGACCCTTTTTCTATTACATGCTTGCGCATGAGTGCAGTGGAAGGGGCATTTGCTCTATAGCCACGAAGGCCCACTGCCTTATTGGGGATAACCGGCAACCAGACCCTGAGACTTGGAGTGGCGACGAACCACATAAGGTCCCAATAGGTCAGGCGTGGTAACGATCCGGGCGATAGTGGATTACTGTCTACCACCATTTTTTGTTTTGGCTGTTAGATCAGGCAGTAGGTCTCGTCCGGCCATCCAAGAGCAGCTGTCTTCGCATGCTCAGCACCATCCCACCTAGTTTTTAGGCCTCGGGTACCTTCCAAACTGGTTTGGCCCGCCTGTTGAGCGGTTTACCGGGATGTGGCTGTTGATGCTTCCTTCAGCTTCGTGGGGTCACAAGTGAGAGTCGGATAACCGATGGAGACCAAAGAGGTGGGAGATGCCTGAAGGGGCACGACAGAGTACCAACTCAGAGGTGCTATTCCTCTCAGTCACCCTATGCATTGTTGTCTGGTGGAAACGTCCTGATGCACCGTTTACCTTTCGTTGATCACTCTCTTGTCCGCGAGCACCACATGTTGCAATTGACGGTATCCCTTCAAGTTTCATACTAACCTCAAGAATGTTTTGAATTTTCACCTTTCCACGTACACTAAACAATTTTTCTTCGATCGCTCACAAGGTTACCAAACAACGTAACCCAGAACAAAAACGCAGTCGTGATATGACCGTATGCGATATAGGAGTGTTGGAGAGATTTTGTTTTTGTACCCTAGGACTTGGTCGCTAGATACCCGCCAGGAGCTACTAAGTGAGCACCAGAGGCTACCAAAGGGTCTCCAGGGGCTTCCAAACCATAAAAACCTGCAATTTTTATCATCTACTATTTTTTGATGCTGAATACCACATTTGATAGTTTAGTCTTTTCCAGTTATCATACAATAACTGTACAGTATTCCGGAGAACGGTACTTGGCCGTTATGGGTTTACAGCGGACGAATTTGACCGGCGGTGTGGAGATTCAGACCCGAGTCACAAATTTCAGTAATACCCATGATGGCAGCTTCATTAACGCCGATCATGGTAGTATAAACTACACCGGCAGCCGTTTTCTCGGGTCTTATCATGATGAGGACAAAGGATAATTGCTTGCTTATACAGTTACGGTTTTACCGAGGTCACAATAGTGAGATAATGTGTGCTGATAATTTGGCCACATGATTTGTGATTACGCCACAGTGCTTTTCGTCAATGCCCGGGGTAGGTTTAAGGATGCCAAGTGTTTCCTTTTGTGGACACAGAAATGAAACTGCCCAGGCGAATCGCGATCACCACGGCAGTGACTGACCCAACCTTTGCCGTTTCTTGGAATAATTAGTATCTGTAGCCGGGTGGAAAAGTTTCTTGACCTTGTACATAGGACTCTTGGAACTTTTAGTATGATTTAATTTTTATCATCAGGTTGATAGCTACGGTTTTTCGGTTAACATGAACAAGAAAGTTTATTCCCATATATTTTCCGTCGATAAGGTTGTGAGTAGTAGGAAAGATCCACAACCGGTCAAATTCTCACCCCAACAGTCTCCCAAATGAATTCTGAGGAAAATGTTAAATGCAACACAGTCATGTTTATACAACTAACTAGTTCGAGTAAGGCTAGATTCATCTTTAACCTGAGCAGTTATTTTTTTACACAGAAAACAAGAAATTGGAAGTTCACAAAAAATCGGATCAGCTTATTCCATTGAATCGACTCACCATATCCGAGGATCCTCCTCCCCAGGAGTACTGTGACTACCTGAGCTCGCGGCATAATGCCAGTGGGGTAGACTCTGGAGCCGGAACTGGGCAATCCATGACGATAATCGAGAATACGCAACTGATTGCAATGATGTTTCATCGTCCTGTGGCGGCCATACTGCAGTCGCAAACCTCAGTGCATCGATTGACACGAGTCGATTCCACGGCCACTGTGCTCACTGACGGCTCATCACTCTTCAGCCCAAATACGGGCCCGTGTCCGAGGTCGTACGTGCTCTGGCTTCCGCAAACTGCGATCGATATGGCCAAATTAGATGAATTTCACATGCATCACGAACGGGTAAATTGTGATCCAAACTAGACTGTGAACCTCGTTTCCAGTGAATTTGTAACCATTGAAGTGTAAAACCGGCATGAGTTTTCTTATTGGATGCTTTTATGCAGTGTTTATGATGTATGTTTGAAAACTGAACTAGAGCTTTAGTACGTTTCCAAAACGTATGAATTACAGTGAATCACAGTTACCGGAAGACTAGGTTACCGATCAAGATGTTGACTTGAATGAGTGACTGATTTTATAACAGCTTTCAACTCGTGGTTGATTCCATTTGACTAGGTGCCGAGAGGTGACGGGCAGCGAAGAGGATTTCTCATCGCCACTTCAAATCATCTCGTGGGGCAATGAAAACAATTAGCTCACTACTTGGACTTTTGCACAGTCTACTGAGTCCTGGGTTTAACTTTTGTTTAGTTAAAGATCATTCGTTTGGTACACATTACCAGCTCCAATATTTGTATACTTGTATGAATTGTATAAGTTTTTGTGTTCACATTTCAGTCAACATGTGCGCTTGAAACAACAACACGAGAGTTACTTTAAAGATATCCAAAAAGAATGCAAATAATCGAACTACGCACAACAAACGAAAGTTTACGTACCAAGGTTAAAGCAAAATTGTACTGCCAGCAGGTTCCTCCGGGAAAATTCTTAATGTTTTCTGTAGCGAGGCGCATCAAAATTCCAATGTTTTTTGGATGCGAAGGTTGCACAAAGACACGTTTGTGTGCAATGAGTGTTTATTCATCACATTCACCTTTCGGAATAGCTTTATGCATGATTCAGTATGACTGTTTATAGAATCGACAATCATTTCCCTAATGAAGATTGGAAATTCATTCGTGACTTGTGATTCCGAAGACCAGTGAATATCACACAAGAATAAAAAAGTGAAACGGGGAGACAGCTTTGAAAGACAAAGATTGAAAGAACCGATTCTGGGGCATGGAATTGTATGGACCTAGGAGTGAGAAAAATTGGACGAAACAGTTTCCAAAAGTGAGATTTATAGTGAAGCATTGCGTCCCCTTTATCCAGTTGACTAGATCGGAGAGAATACATAAATTATAAGATGCAAGTATTTATACTGATCTTCCTAATCACGACGGATGTGTCATCCAATGCACCAGTTACTGAATGTGAAAAGACCAACTAATTTTACTATTTATAGCTAGTTCCAGGTAGTTTGTTCCGCCCATTATGGAGAGGACTGTTAATATTAGTTTTATTGTCTCTAGGATAAATTGATCGCGAATGTCCAGAGACGTGTACAGACAGTCTGATGCGTTTGAAGTTAGGCAAGCCTATGTGGGGGGGGATAAATTTTCTTGGAACATATTTAAATCAAATGGAATAAGGACAGTTCGAGACAGAACGATATCGTCGGCGTACTTCAATAAGTAAGCAGGAGAAATGATAGACAGACTACTGACTGGAGTGGAAAACAAGTGTGCGAAAAGAACAGCGTCTTGAAGAAGTCCGGAATTTTCGGTTGATAAGTTGAAAGAATCTTTGGTACGGTGTACTCTTTCGCCGAAGCTTTTGGAGAGCCTGACGATTCGGTGCTTTAGACTTCTGAACAATCTCTGTATGGGAAGCTCCGAAAAAATAATCGAAGCAGAAGTCAAGAGAGCCAGATTTGACCGATTATGTCTGGTTGACTAAACATTTAAACAGAAAGTGACTGGGAGAAACTGGACATCAAAGGTACGTCCATTTGATGTTTATGCGAATAGGAGAGGGTTATGAGGACATTCACCTACTGAGATTATACAAAAAAAGCGTCGTTTGACGGTTTTTGATTTAGCAGCCCCGGGCTGAACGGTTGTAAACCGAGTCCCAGTGGGGGCTGGGTGGATGTGCACTGGTGATGATTCCTCGGCTTTTATTAAGAAGCTAAGCGCCGTTGCTGAATAATGAATCATACCATATAATCTTACCACTTCAACACGTAGAAATTACCTGACATAATTTATCCCGTTTATTGTACTTTTTGATTCAATTTTGCGTGTCCCAGATCTTCCGATATCTGTACGCCCGCGATTTGGAAGCCACCTCGTATTATAAAGCGGAATTTCTGAAGCGTATCGGTCTGTCCGAGAATATTCGCTCCACGCTTTGTGATTGGATGATCAAAGTGAGTTCAAAGGACCGTACAAGAAGGATATATTATCTACTATATAACATGATACTTGAAGTGCAAACGGAAAGCTTCAGATATATCTAAACGTGCTTCTCGGCTTTATCGATTCCTTGCTGGTATGACTGAGTCACGCGTCCGTAAGTTCACATGGTTGATTCGAAACCGTTCTTTTTCGGAGATCTATCTCTTCCCGAAGTATGACCGACTGATTTTTGGACTAATTCAGCAAGTGATGCGAAAGTAAATCTGACAAAAGGTCTCCTGTGGTACGCCCACTTTGTATTATCTTTGCTACAGGGAGGTTTCAGAAGCATCCTGACAACTTCTGTGACATTCTTGCGAGTTCATTTCCATACCCCAATACTATTCTGAATTTTTCTTTGCACACTCAACATCATCTTGGTTCTGCAATGTTGATTGAGGATGTATGTGGAGGTCAAAGGACCCGAGGTCTGTCTCTGAACCAAAAACACCTAATTTCAACAGGCTACGGGGTCTAGAAAAGTGTTTTGCTTGTCCCCAGCTGAATCATCCCAATGTGCACTGCTCTTCGAGTCAGAGAGTGAGCAGATCGATGCTATTGTTTCATAGCTGATGGGGAAGTTGAGAAAACCTTAGTCTGTGATCCTGGCCTGATATAATTTGATAGCATTCTAATGTGGAATCCGTGAGATTCGCACGTCGAATGAACGGCGCTGCTAGGCTAAATCCTTAAGTTGGGCGGTCAGTTGTGAGTTTGCATTCAACAGTGTTCTTTGCTAACGGAAATTTCCGTTTTTGCTTTTGGCTTTTGTGCTCCGACTTACTTCACAACCAATTGGGTGAAACTGTGAGATGGCGACCATAACGTGAATAGGAGATTATGTGGTTAGTTGCTGAAAATAAGACAAAACAGAAAAAAGAATTAATTATCAAGCTTTTTGATCTCGTTTTACCGCCAAATTCTTTGCGAGATTTCGTCTCCAAATTTGGCCCACTGTCCGGTATCCACGTATTCACAGCAGTTACTTTTAAAAAATCTGAATTAACTTCTTACTTCCCCTTTTCAGGGAACTATGATTTGGTACATAGTTTATCGTTTTAGATCCTCTTAAATATCGCTTTGAGACTAGGCTTAAGTTTCAAGAAAAACAGTCAATAAAAACGAATTGAATGCGACCATTCTTCGATTCGTATGGAACAGTAAAGAAAAATCCAAAAATGGTAGACGAAGAAAATGTGTAAATACGGAAGCGAAACTGGTGACGACATCTATCTGTATCGCTCAGTGTCTTCCTCACTAATTGGACAGAACTCTTGAATCCCACCGTCATAAATGGTTATTGCTAAGGGTTCTCGTATCTTTCTTCCGTATCATGGCCAACCGACCACATCGGATAACATCGCACACCAATCATGTTTATCTGGTAACATACGGAGCAATATCCCAACCAGCTTAGCTAAGTGATCTTTAGCGTTTCACCGAGAGGTTTGTTTCACGGGCCTAATACTTTATGCCTAACTTCAACGTTGATGATACCATGTTCCTTCCGTATTCGTACAATGCAGCGAAAACCTGTGTTTGTTCATGGACAATCTTTGTATGCCTCCAACCGCAGCCTCCGAGATTCTGGGTCTTATAGAAGAATTTGATAAAACACTGCAACATGTGATCAATCTCTTGTGAACAATCCGGCGTTCCACGGATTCCTGAAATGATTGAGATTGTCGAAATTCAAACAAGTCTTCCGTGTACTCGGTGACGCCTTATCCGATACCTACCTCAGGGTGAACTCAAGTCAAGTCCAGTTAGTAGTAGTCATATGCACCCGACTGAGTAAATTTTCAGAGTTTAATAAATGTTGTTATACACATAAGAAAACTTTCTTCCTAATTCTATTGTCTCCCTTGATAATGACCCAGTGCACTGGAAAAGCTTCTCACACTTCTCATTCAAGCCATGGGCCATAAAATGTCATAAATCTCTCAATGAGAACACGCAGAAGCAAACAAACTTGAATTCGATGTTTCGAAAGTGGCCTAATGCAGTATATTTTATGCGTATTGGAAAAAATCACTGGTATGCGCAACATAGGTATCAAAATCCTTAACCTCCACGGGCCCACTGATTGAACCACTTACTCATCCCTTCTGTTCGGCACCCTAAGCCGATATTAGTCAAACGATCATCACCGTGGAATTGGCACCTTGACATCTCGGATTCGATCCCCATCACCACCGGTCACTTCCTCAATCAGCAGCTTCCGGATGGCCGTGGTACTCTTCCAGAAACAACGTATATTGTAGTGCACATTGTCGTTTAATAAATAACTGAAGCAAAATGATATTATTTTAATAATACATCAGTATTGCAAACCCAGTTTTCTCACCATAGTGAGATTAGAGATAGCAGGCGCTTCTGTCTATCACACGTGAAAAGCAAATATCCAAGACTTTATTACACCGAATAATCATGCTCTGCTCTGAGTTGAGATCACAATATCTACGTAACTTTTAGCAAAACCTCAGCTGTTTCATGCTACTGACAACGGTTATGTCACTTCCAGGTTATAGTTTTTTTCTGGGATGGCACAACTCGTCCCACCCCGTGAAATACTGAATTTACTCGTGCGAAACTATGATATAAATGCAGCGTGTAACACCACAAAAGTTTTTTTTATCACACTTCAGATGCGCATCAACATATCGTTTTGAGTAACCAGTGCCATCAAACGTCCTAGCTATCGCTGACAACCGGTAATAGATAACGCACCAAATACGGTAACTAGGCCACATTCTAAAGGTTTACAACCCACACTGTCGATGTAAATGGCTATGCGAATACCACAAACTCCTAGTGTGCTGTCAAGATACCGTAACGGCTGTATTCTCTTTCACTCCCTACGGATGTACGCGGTAAAATTTTGGAATAGGTTTTTCTCCGCACTACGATCTTCGTTCACTATTTTGGAGGCATATTTTGCAAAATGATAAACAGTACGTATTATATGTTACACTGATAAGAAGTGACATTTAGAGCAGTCACATTAGGGATCACCAAGAGGGAATGATTTGGGTAACATTTCGGATCCCGAATTTCACGAACCATTGATGAAGGTTCTGATCATAGAAATTCATCATTCCGAAAACTGCCTTGGTCACAAAACGCCAGAGGACGAAGCAACTGAACTATTCAATCGAGTTGGCTGGGCCTGTCTTAACAGACCTAATCCAAGAACTCATTCGTATCAATTATAAAATAGGTTTCACTCTGCTGATGAGTCAGACAATCCAAAATCTGGTAAAATGATACATCAGGAACGGAAAAAGTGAAAATCATATGGAGTCCGTTGATCGAAATATCTGACGGGCTTCGGTCAGATCGTTCAAAAATTTCATGATATCAGAGGTAGCAGTTAAATGATGCAGAGATCTAGAGGTTGAACTTGAGCAAACATCTATCTGCATTAATAAATCGCTTCTATTTGAACTAAAATGCTTTCAGAGATTATCAAGAGATTTGTCTGTCTCCGTTGTTTGCTTAACCCATATGCTCATCTTCATCTGGTGCTTAATTTTACCCCTTTGAAAGACCAATGATCTATATGATATTTCGATGCTTCGTAGAAAACTATTGGTCATTTAAATGCAGGCGATGACTGGTGGGCAGCTCTGTCTTTTTAACTCACCTCATCCAATAATTAG
Source organism: Fasciola hepatica (assembly GCA_948099385.1). Classification (NCBI taxonomy): domain Eukaryota; kingdom Metazoa; phylum Platyhelminthes; class Trematoda; order Plagiorchiida; family Fasciolidae; genus Fasciola; species Fasciola hepatica. The sequence continues at coordinate 2,807,707 of CANUEZ040000097.1, forward strand.
AGCGCAGTTACGTAATAGTCAACAGTAGTAAACTTTGACCTGATGTTAATATTAGCTGAATTGTTTTTAGTCACCACAATTGTGTTGTATCCGTAAGCGAAAGCCCGCAAAAGTTATGAGAGGAAAGACCACATTTCAAGCGGAAAACTGTAAGTTGGCAGTGTGACTAACTGCAAAGAGTACTTGTGTTATAATTAATGAGGATCAAGGTCAACGGACATCGAATTAGGAAGCAGCCAGTGAGAAACAAGGTCGGTGTACACGCAACAATCGGACTAGTAGTGTTCTAGATAAGGGACAACTGATAGCCTATCGATCAAACGTGGGCTTGACTTAACGGCACTGTCGTTCGATCATACAGAGATTACGATCATTTCAAACAGTCGCAGAGAAACCGTCAGAAAATCCAGTCTCGAATGGTACTGTTTTCAAGGAAATTTTGAAGCTCCCGTTTGTGCACTACGCATTTCCCATCGTTCATTTTGTGACGTATCTTGTGCAAGCAGAGTATATTTAGTGGGCTATTTAGTAATGAAGTATTTTACTGTCATACCATGTCTCAAAGTGCTTGAAGTGCAGGAACAACAGTGGCGTATGACGGAAGACATGAAAATCTATGCTCCAATAAACTTAATATACAATAAGAGAGCGAGGATCGTTCATATGAAAGCTATATGAGATTATAGAAATCCATAACGGATGTTCCACAGTTGTACAGTATTGTAAACAAAAAGCGGTTTACTCATCACCGTTGTACAGAGTTCTACAGGTGTCTGATACGGACGATTCCTGGCTTGAGAGTGAGATTGAACGAGCAAAACATATTGAAGAAAGTGGTATATAATTACTCCAGACAACACCGTTTCAGTGAGAATAGAAGACTGTAAGGCGAGAATTCATCCAGTGGTGGAAGACTGACTGTAGGTTTGAATTTCAAGTCGATTCAGCAGTGAAGTGAATACATTTTTCTCCGAGCCGTATTCAGAAGAGAAACAAAGTCAGAGTGATGGACGTAATCAGTTCGATGTAGACGAATGTTGTCGCTATTTTCACATTCCAACCAGTGTTGGTAGTAGAAACAGTGGCTATCATCCAGTTCACTGTGATTTTCGATCTGTTCCCGTCTAAGTGATGTAATAGTAAGTGTTTGGTAGTCAGGGGCGAGGATTCTTTTGAACAGTTCCACGTTACATCAAGATGATGTGTTCTAGGAGCATCGCCAAATATATACATCTTGGCGTCAAATAAAATATACGTTTCAACTCTTTGAGTTGATTTTGTTCAAATGGTTCACAAACAAATCACTTACTTGTATCCATCAGTGCAGTTTGTGATTCCGCTGGAGTTGTCTAAAAATTTTGTTGATTTCAGTTTAATACGTTTCCATTAGAAAATATCATGAGTACTTTCATCTTCTTGATACTCGGTCTACTCAGAACGCCAAAATCAAAGATCTCTCTGTGTGTAAGTATCTTAGTATTACTGTTATTATAAAACTGACTTGAGTATGGTTTTTCAATGCTTTTCAGGCCATACTAGAAATAGAAGTTCTACATACCGAAATGGGTTAGTTGTTCAGACAAACTTCGACCTCGTTGGTTACCACACGAGCAAGAAACGGAACGAGAGAATTTCCGTGCACCGATAAATTAAATCTTGGATTGGGTCAGTGTACAAGATTGGCCAAGGGGTGGGTCCCGATGGAATGGGTAGGAAGAGTCCGAAATAATCTTTTCTACAAACTCGGTGGACGCTGATGTATGATTGTTACGTGAGTCTTATAGGATATCTCTAAGGCCCATACCATAAACTTGAGCGGTGATACTCGAACCTCTTCGAAGAATGAAATAGTCCTTTTTAGTTGACCGGGGAAGTAACAGCAGAACAATATGAAGTTAAGGGAAATGTGCATGTCAGAGTGTACAGCTCTAAACTGTCGTACTTTACAAATCAGGAAAGACAATGGAAGCAGTTTTCCAACACTAATTTTACTATGCAAAGGCCAATGCCAATTGACTTGAAACATAACGTAGAGAAATTTCGCATGAAATACTCGTACAAGAGAAGTAGAGCTAATAGTGATAGTGCTTCAAATAAGCCGTGATGGCAGAGTGAGAAAAGTGCATTCCTCACAATTAGTTTGGTTTAGCAGAATACCAAATTGATTAGAAAAATTCTGAATGCATGGAGGATTTTCCCATAAATTTTTTAGTCGGATTGATGGCACACAGACTGAATCAAATAAGCTTATCGGGCTATCCGTTTGTCCATAAGTGATCAAAACAAGCCTAAACAAGCTGAGTCAATCCAATGAAACCACTGAGAGTAAATACGTATGCCTGCCTTAATATACGTCATTTTAGTGTATGTTTGAGCAAGTAAGCTCTGTGGTGAGCGGTCATTATCGCGCATGTGTCTTATGAACCCACGCATTGATTGGTCAACAAAAGAGTATGAGGGCTAGATTCTGTGCAATGGTTTGCGCGCACGCAAGGATCGGTCGATCGATTCGTTCCAAGCTCCGAAATGTTGTATTCACTGAGCTCAAACAGATTTTGACTTCATTGGAAGCCGCCTCGTTCCATTCAAACTACTGAGTCCTAAAACTCCTTTTCATGAAACCCATCAGGTGCAACAGTATTTGAAATTACGCACTGAAACGCTTCATTTGGCTATCAGTTTGGTGGATCGATACACTTGGCTTCAATGTCAATTGAACCCGTCCGATTATCAGCTGGTCGGAATCACCGCGTTGTTTGTCGCAGCCAAATTTGTCGAACGTTTCGCTCCGACCACCAGTACTCTGTGCTACTTGACTGAGAACTCATACAGGACGAAACAAGTAGGTTTCTGCGTACCATACTATATTACTATTATTATTACTATTACTGTGAATAATGTTCTATTCCGGTTCAAAAAATTGCTCTAGAAGCGACTCCGTTAGGTTCACACAATCCAACGCAATTGAGGTTCATTTGTTTTGAAAGTCGTATTGTCTGATGAATTATGTCAGCAACACGCCACGAACACTAGTCATATTTGGCCCCGACGTGAGGAAAATCGGATCGTTTCGCACGCACATGGTTTCCACCTTGTAGAGAATATGTATTCAGTGAATAGGGTCTCTGGCCGGTTGCGTTGCCCAGACGACGACATGACTTCTCTCGCCTAAGGCCGAAATAAGGTCATGCCAACTTTCTGGAAGCGATGATTGGTCTGAACTACCCCGCTAACTCCAAAGTGAGGCTACTATGCCCCCGAGACATTTTGCTTTATCAGTCTTAAAAAACGATGCGTCTGTAGTGTGTTAGTCCGTGTACTCAGCCTTTGCACACAACTTGTTGGTCTGCCTGTTGTGGGCGACCGAGCCTTAAGGCCTAAACAGCACTGACAAGATTCATCTGTCATTCTACCGATCCACGCCACGGATCGGCTGCCCTGTAGCTCGTTTTTTTCGTAGTCTCAAGCCTTGTGCTGGTACTCTGCCGGTGCTGACGCATTGTCTTCCAGCCAGACTAGGCTGTCTATCAATCGATGCATCAGACCACACCCTCACACTGAGTAGAAGCTGATTGATTAGGCTGGGCATACACAATGCGAAAACGTACCAAGTGAACAAAAACAAATCACTTTCGGTCTCCTGTTTTCCTTTCGATCTTTGATCGCATATCACACATGGGTTACTATGCTACTATGTTGTGTTTTGCCACTGGTTTGAGAGTAATAGTCGTCATAACGAACCAGTGGTTCAAATTTTGGGCTTTTGCCGTCACCAGTCCTCTTCGAAATTATCGTTTTCGGTGTCATTGTGGTATGACAAGTAAAATAAGCAAAGAAAGGTGAAAACAATATGGTAAGAAGGAAACATAGAGGACTGGGACGTACGATAGTCCTTGAATGTCCTTTGGCAGTCTTTGTCACAGCATTTAACTGCTTCTGACCATAAAATTTGGACATTCGTCTAGAAATTGCCGAGGCCTTAGCAGACCAGAGAGGTCTTCCATTTGTACAATGCAAATTACTAAAAGGGCTGACCTCGTGACCACTGCATAGTTGCTTGCCAGAAGCGATCTACACAGTAGAGAATGAAATCCCGTCCATTCAACTACAGTTGCCTTATTTAGTCTCCCATTTTGAAACCATTCATATTTTTCCACCATCCTCTTCTGAAAGCACCAGCCAGTCCTCTCGATGCGTTAGTCTTTATGCTTATACGGAGGTTGATACATGTGATGAGTTGCGGTGTGAACTGGTTCGGTGATCTCTACAGATTGAAAGGAAATGCATCATGTGGCCCAAGACATGAGGGTTTCTTGCGGTCTACATTGTCGTGTTAACAGTTGAGAGCACTGGTCCGCTGATGAAGAACAAGATAAAGCTTTGAGTATCTTGGTAAAGTTTTACTGTTCAATAACACAGCGTAGTCGAAATCGTTGGTAGTTTGTCGACGTTTCGGTCACCACGGTTAACCTTTCTCAAGACTGGTTTCATAAGCGAATAAAACTGGCGCATCGATTTTTTCGACACAATTCGAACCCATTTTGGTTCTGACACATTATTCCTTTGCTTATCTTTGTCATAATAATTTGACTGCAGTTTGATCTACGCATTACCCAGTACTAATTGGTGTTTTTGTTGCCATAGTTCGTTCCGACCCGGGTGTATCACTGGTGCAGATTTTTCGGACACTGACCGGAATTTTCGCTTTGTTCCGCTAAGTATGATTCGTCTATTGCACAAAATCTCGGAATCACTTACTGTTATTCTTCTCAAACCTTCTAAATTCCAGGTACTGGATTTTGAGTTGCATCTGTTGCAAACACTGGATTTTGATGTGGCTATTCCACTACCACATCACTTTCTCACCCGTGCTCTGTTAGCCTGTGATGACTTGACCTACAGTGAACGGGCTAAGGTGAGCGGACTATGTCGGTGTTTGTGGCGTTGTGTCACGTGCATTTTGGGTGCGCTGAGAATTGTCCAATCTCAGACTGTTATAGTGATGGTGTATATGTTGGGTTCCCGGGTCATAATCAACGAATCTGAGTCCTCCAGAAGGTGGTAAGTTAAATATGCGCTGAAACACTTCGGATTCCTCAAAATACTGTCGCTTCATCGTGAACCCCTTTCACTTCTTTCTTAAGACGTGACAAGATCTCAGGCAAAAAAGTGTTCACGATGAGCGTTTGCAGTGAATAAACTGGCAAGAGGACATGTAAGGTCTGAATTGGGTAAGAAACTGCTCTGCTACATGGGGTTCCAGAGGTTTAGGAGCGGTAGCACAAACGAAAGTGAAATGAAGAAACTGTTGTGAATCCGTTGCCACTTCTTGCTCTCCCATACGGGCTAGACCAAAGTCTCGCATTGGGCTTTTTATAGTGAATATCCCCAGCGCGGTAGAGATGAAGCAAATCTGAAAACAGTTTCAGGACCCTAATGGAAAACAAACATATCTAATTTATAGTACAAACTGGACAGACTGGAGGGCGTACTTTTCCTCCGATTTGCTCTGACTGATGAGGGCCAACCGGTGATCTCAGTTTACCGAGATACACCTGAGTGGGAAGCCACTCGGTTGCTGAGTTACACATGTGTTGGAAGGTTCCTGGACGGGTAAGCTAGAAAAAGTAGAATACATGTCAGTTAAAGGTAGAAAACCATGAGATGCATGTTGCCAGGCTAATTTATTTTAGCGAGGACATCTCGACTGTCTGATTGAAAATTCAGTTTGGCTTGGTTTTCCTCACAGAACGAGCGCACGAGGAGCAGTCAAATAGATTTTTGTGTAGGTTTTCCTATCGTTTAGTAGCCATTATTGATCACTTATTTGTCTCAGCCAGTCGTTCAATAGCCATTGTAGGTTGTTTAGGGATCACCGCCGAGTGTAACAGAAAACCAGACAACAGCTGACACGTTCGGTTGTCGAATTCTTTGGGAACCTACTTACTTACTTGTACACCACCACCTCCTGCTAGAGGACAAGTTGACTCCAAGGATATCGCGGATCAACCCCGGTCATGCATGGCAGCTGGATGCGAGCTCAGCCCAAATATTCATCCATTTTCTCTTTCAGTTTCCTAGGCCGTAGATTGTATGTTGTCCGAGGCGCTCCATGTCTTTCTCGACGGTGCTCAACCACGTTTTCAGTTGACCACCAAGGCGACAGCGCAATCTCATACATGGCGCAGGGCAGAGTGCTTGTCTCGACAGTTCTCTGTCGGATCGCCGGAGTTTGAGACAGAACCGCTGCAGGCGGCGGTATTTAAGAAGGATGTAGAGTTGGTTACTGTAGCAGCATCACTTCCTGATTTTGTCGTTTGATAGTATTTCCTGCCAGTTTGTACAACGAATTTGGCGCAGGCACCAGTAGTGGAACAACTCCAGCCTCCTGGTATCTTTAACTCATAGTGACCAGGTTTCATATCCATATGTGAGCACGGGTCGGATAGCGGCACAGAAGACGCGAATCTTCTTTCGAAGGCTAATTTCGCTCCGTGATCATAGCTCACGCCGGAGCTGAAGAAACGAATTCCGTGCATTGTCAATCTTTGGCAATCCTTTGTCCTTCGTCTGACCGTTCTGAAGCAGAGTTAACTCCAGATATCTGAACGGTGGTACACACTCGACTGCTTGACCATTGACGGACAACCGCCGAGCTGACGGTCCAGAAGAAGTCGAAAAAGCTTTTTTTTTGCTGAATTGACTTCAAGACCAATGGTCTTCGAAAAGTAATAGAGTTGGTCCAGGACTAGCTGAAGTGTGGCGGGAGAATCTGATAGTACGATAACGTCGTCTGCAAACTCAAGGTCCGAGAAGTGCACCGCTGAACTCAACTGGATACCGAGATAATCAGCCAAGGCGTTGTTCATTGTCCAGTCGACTGCATAGTTGAACAAAACTGGTGAGAGAGGGTGATTTCTTACATCCAGTCTTTTAGATGTTTTCCAGTTCGCCCTAACTCCTTCCAAGCAGCTTCCTTGACCACCGACTTGATCACCGTCCAATGTTCTTCCACGGAGGACCCATTCATTTCCACTCTAGTTAAAGTAACCAGCCGGGCAGCGATAGCGTTGAAGCGTTCAGGAGAACGTCGCGCTTTTCTGGTATTTCCAGGGCAGTGTCATTGATTCGGCTCAGCGGTGAGACTATGATTCCCGCAGACAGATGAATTTTGGAGCGCGCACTTTTAACATCATGGTCTGTACCATCCGAGTTTCCCGCTATTGCACCGCGGCACGCTTCGCAGTCCTCTACCGATGAAGTCCAACGGGATCGCACCTAAATATGATCAATTTGATGCGCTGTGCGACTATGGTTTGAGTACCAGGTTAGCAGATGTTATCTGGGGTGTTGGAAGCGAGTGTTGCAGATGGCTAACCTGTTAGCATCGGCCAAATTCACCAGGTGGTTCCCTTTTTTACAATATTGGCCAAGTCCAGACTTTCCTAGGATATGGGGAGAGGACTCATCCGAGGAGCCTGTTTGTGCATTCCAGTCACCGAAGATGAAAAGCATGTCACTGCTTGAAAAATGATTGATTAGATCTTGTAATTCGTCGTAGAAGTCACATTTTGCGTTCACAGCTGCATTTGTCGGTGTATAGATTGCAATTACCGATAGGTTCTGGAGGGAGCCCTTGAAACACGCTAGGGCCAACCTCGAAGAAATAGGTTCCCAAGACATCAGGGTGCTGTTGACACTTTTCAGGGCGAATGCGACACGGTGGTGTCCGGAGTTGTCTTCGGGCTCACTGTGATAGAGCCAATGAACTGTATCCACTCCCGGAACCTTAACACACCGAGTGCCGGTACAGGGTTGTCGAAATTCCGGAAGGCAAGCAATGCCTACATGATAGTCATAATGTGTTCACACTGTAATACTGTGGCTACATACATCTACACCTTTTCCCATCAAGCTTTAGCCAAAACCCGCAATTATTTAGCCACGACCTACAATCCTTTAGCTGCGACCCACCATTATTTAGCCATGATCCACCCTTATTTAGTCTTGACGCATAACCTTTAGCCACGACCCATCATTCTTTAGCCACAACCCACAATCCTTTAGCCGCGACCCATCATTATTTAACCTTGACGCACAACCTTTAGCCATGCCGCTAAAAGCCAGTCAGGTAGGAATATAATGACATCGAGATATTGGAACAACTTATTTTTTCATACAAAAGTTGGTGTTACAATGCTAACGGAACAAATGAGAAAGTGTGACGATCATATGCTACGCAGTTGACCTTGGTAATTGTATCAAATGCTGCACCGCTAATTGATTGGAGGTTTAAGCGATGTGCCTGTATCGTCAGACCAAGTGACGCGGCCCCTATGACTGTTGCACTTCCAGTGGTAGTAAGGTGTCAAATGTTGCAGCATAAATAAATTGACGACATTGATGGGGGTGTACTTACGACAAATGTGTGTACTGTTCTCGGACTTTCACTTTATCCACTTATCTAAACGGTTAAGGAATCAATCCTTTATTTTTTATTATATCGAGCATCGTTTGGTTACGTGACGGATTTTTACTTACAGAACAGCTGGTTTGTGAAATTTTGACTCTGTATGGGGCGACTCGATGATGATTCGTTGATAATTCGTTTAGAGGCAGTCGGGCGATGTAACCATACCGCTACAGTTTTTAATAATATTCGGCGTACTTTACCTGGCACTGTTCGCATCACCTGACAAATTGGAGAGCATTATTGTGGGTGCGTAGAAAATGTTTCTTTTTAAAAGCGTGAAAGACCGACGGTTGGTAAACGAATGTGCTTGAACAGTGGAACCCTTGAAGGACCTTGACAAACACTTCGGTATTATGATTAAAACATGCGGTGCTATTGCAGCTACAGATCGGGAAACAGCATTCACACCTGGGTCCTACAAGACGAAGTTCAACGACGAGTTTGTCAGGCATTTGTGTGAAGTGGTGAACGAAAACCCCACAGGCATATTAAGACAGTTGAGGATCAGGATGGAGAAGGACGCCCCAAGCACAACAATCGGCAAGTCATCCGTTGATCGATTGCTGGATGGGCATCACTATTCAGTTAAGAAGCTGACTATTCAACCAGTAGAACGAAACTCAGATGCAGTCAAATCTAAACGAGCAGAATATGCAGATTGGTTGCAACGATTAGATACTGCAACTTTGAGGTTGTATATTGATGAAACCAACTACAGGTTATAGTGTCGTCGTAGCTATGAGCGCTCAAAAGTAGGGAGTAAAGCCATCCGAAGTCTACCGTCGAGTAAAGGACGTAACTCTAACATGTAATCTGTTTCATCAATCGCCGGTATCTTGAGGTATGAATGCCATACGAAGATTACATGGCATATTTTTAATAAGTTTCTCTCATGCTGCTCAGCGTCTATTGCTGCTGAGCAACCAGTAGTATTTATCTTTGACAATACCCCCTTTCATCGGAAGGCTGTGGATGCACAATGAAATACCAGCCACGAAATACGTTTTCTCCCACCGTAAAGTCCATTTTTCAATCTACTGAAGAAGGCATTCAATGGATTCAAACAGGTAGAATGTTTGCTACTTTAATTTGCTTATATCTTTCAGTACACTAAAAACTAGTTCACCGAAAATACAACAGTAATAGGGGCCGTGTCACTTGGTCTGACGATACAGGCACATCGCTTAAACCTCCAATCAATTAGTGGTGCAGCATTTGATACAATTACCAAGGTCAACTGCGTAGCATATGATCGTCACACTTTCTCATTTGTTCCGTTAGCATTGTAACACCAACTTTTGTATGAAAAAGTAGGTTGTCCCAATATCTCGATGTCACTATATTCCTACCTGACTGGCTTTCAGCGGCATGGCTAAAGGTTGTGCGTCAAGATAAAATATTGATGGATCGCGGCTAAAGAATTGTGGGCTGTGGCTAAAGAATGATGGGTCGTGGCTAAAGGTTATGCGTCAAGACTAAATAAGGGTGGATCACGGCTAGATAATGGTGGGTCGCGGGTAACGGATTGTAGGTCTTGGCTAAAGAATTGCGGGTTTTTTCTAAGGCTTGATAGGAGAAAGTGTAGTAGTGTCCTTTGTTTCCAACAGGCTTAGTTTGCCTGTTTTCTACAGCAGAAAGGGTCAGGTCGTTTTCTTTTCACCTCGACCACTGGGACACGGGGCGCGTCGCTCATCGGGGACTCTGTAGCATGGTGAGAGCGCGGAAATTCGCAGTAGGTCATGGAGAGTCTTGGGAATAGTGATGCGAAGCGCTGTCCGCAGCACCGCCTATGTGAAATTCGGTAGCCAAGTTTGACCTCATTTGTTTGAGGGTGCACCTCTAACCTTCGAACATTTGAGTGAAACCTGCAAGGTTGCAGGGGCAACGGCCTTATTTGGTGTTGGGCTGCATACGCTACGTCACAGCGCAATCAACAGACTGATGTGGTGTTTTAGGAAGGAAAACGCTAGCCAAGCGAAGACCCACCACAGCCTCAAACACTGCCGCTGCCTGTCTGCGGCCACTTGATCATTGAGCCTGGGCGCGCTTTATTCACGACTGACCACCGGTTTACCGGCCGTATCTCTATCCAAGACCTGGAGACGTACCCGGTGGTATGCAGCTCCGCTCGAGATCAGGGAAATCCCGACCGGGATCAGTTGATTTGCATAAGAAAAGTTCCACCAGTTTTGGTCTCTTTTATACCGCTGTTCTATCCACAACCAACAAGTTTCTTCAAAATATGGGTTTTTTCATTAGGATCCAGTAGCTACTGGACTGAATCATACACTTATTGGATCTTAATGTTTTCTGACACAGGTTTTCCTGTTGTTTAATCGTCTCTGCCGATCGTTTAATAACCGCTGTCGTTTTTGTTGAACCACGGCTTAGAACACTACCCAAACCATTCCGACATACTCACAACGCGCGAAGGCACATCACGTGTGAGATTTTGGTCTCAGTTATGGGGCCTGGTGAGCTTGAGCAAGTCAATAATTTGAACACGCCGGGACTACAAAAGGTTTTCAAGTTGTAATTTAATTAAAAACTACATCATCAATCCTCAGAGGAAAACATGCTTACAAATATGTATGATTTTGGAAGGCCCAGTAAAAGTGAAATCGTGCCTGTAAAAAGTCGCGCGTTAAACGGGCGAAATCCGATCTGTTGCTCGATGGCATAACTGCAAGCCATTTTTTTCGATGGTTTAGCCTTCCGGGAACACTGTGGATCAGATGCCAACACAAGGCTACCAAGCCCCGTTACTGAGTCCAGAAATACACACGTGACCTCGTGGTCTTTTGGTATGGATGCATATGGATGTACCCTAGGCCGTGATTAGAAAAAACGACATTGGATATTGAACGAGCGTCAGAGACGACTAAACGACAGGAAAACATGTATATCAGAAAAACGTACAATCCAGTAATTGTATGATTCAGCTCAGTGGTTACTGGGTCTTAATGAACAAAACCCAGAGTTTAGGGAAACTTGTTGGGTGTGTATAGATCAGAGGCACAAAGGAGATCAAAACTGAAACGGTACCTACGGTTGGCAAAGAAATCGACGGTTAGGTTTTCTGGCATACATTGTCATGTTATCGGTCATTCTAAAATTCATTAAAATACCGTATACTTGTTTCACTCACGTTAGTATATTTCAGCAGCGAATATTTAAGGGGCTTCACTCGTTACTGTCAGTAATATGCTAACATCATTACAAAACAGTTAGGCTTCCAACGACGGTCATCTAGGGGTCGACATGGCAAGTTAAAAATCTTGTTCTCAGACTGGAATATCACCTCCGCCGGTAAGTTTTTCCACTGATATCCTTCGATCGGCTGCATCAGCATCACAGACACTCTTTGTCCGCGAACGAGACTGATGTGACCCCACTAAATTTCGTGGCTGCTATTTGACAGTCTCCATTCGACCTCGTGAGCATCACAACCTTGCTAATACGAATCCTCAACGTCGTCCTAATCCTTATGACGTTTGATCAATTTCGACGTTTCTTTTCCTATATGATCCATACACGCTAGTAAGTGGATGATTGAAGAAATGTTTTGCTTAAGGACCCGTATTCTCTTCTTATATTCACCATTTTCTGCAATACTAAAGTATGACTACCACTGGGTTAGAACTACCACAAATACTATTATTGCTGCTGCCACTACGAGTACTACCACCACCGCCCCCACCACCACTAATGCTACTACTACTGTTGCTGTTTTGATTGTTATATACTGTAGACGGCAAATATCTTCTTCGCGATCTAAGTTCGCTTGCCACCCGAATAGACGCACTCGAGGTCGATGTAACGTCAGGAAACAGTCAAATTCTCGATAAATATTGTGTGGTTCTGTAAATATAAAATAATTACATCAGTGATGTGTGGCGCACTAAATAAGAAAAACGTAATAACAGGAGAGAAACCTACATTCGAGGTGAATTCCCAACCTTCTCAAGCAGAAAACACCGCCTCTTGGTGGTCCAAGCTTAAAAATGGCCAGATTCAAGATGGCCGATCAGTCAGAGCAAAGACCGAAAGAATTGACCAATGAGATTGAAGAAGTTGCTTGTTCCATTCATAGAGTCTGACTACTGAAATAGTTGTGGTAGTCAGACACGGAAAACGGAATAACACGAAGAGAGTGTTACACTACCCCCGGGGTCGGGGCCCCCGACAGTCAGTCAGTCTCCCTGTACGTCGAGCAACGCTAGTTCACATTCCAGCGGGCAGACCCGACGTATGTCTCCTATACTACCGCCATTCGCTGTTCTGATAGTGATTTCTACCAAACCTTCATATCCTGGGTAGACACACTGAATAATTGCCTTTGACCAGTGATCCCGCGGCCTGTCGACCTCGAGTGACAAAACTAATTGATCGATTTTAGGGCTCGGTTGATGCTTGAACCCCTTCTGACACACGACCAAGGTTGGAAAATACAATCGCAACCATTTTTCCAGAAAGTGCTTCCAAGTACCTGAGCTTGTCGCCATCTCTTTTCAAAGTGATTTAGCATTACTGTGTCTTGGACTGGCTCGGAAGAGTTACCCTCGTTGAATGCTGCTACTTGCATTTTCGGTTGAACTTGAACGAAGTCGATGACCCGGGATGTGCTAATTTCAATATTGTCACCGTTTGCGGCGTCTATGACAAAACCAGTATACAGTTTTTAATGCTGGGTTCTCCGTCTAAACTGTATTGTGACTTCAGGGTCGTAGAATGCGAATCCAGACTGTCCGCAGTCTTTGATATGTGATTTGCTGACGTAGCCAAACCGTCAGCAGAATTATTTTGATCTCTGTTGTCCGTCGGTTGCATACGTTTGTCACTACCTGCACGTTCTATTGTATCACCATTCGTGTATTCGACTGCTAATGGAGGCATCGTGAACAGGGTTTTTCTGACATTTGAACCCTTTCCACCTACGCAGAGATACAAGTCCTGAGGTAGCAGAAGACCCATGGATTCACGAATCTTTTGGTTTCTTGTGAAATCTCACTGAATGCAGAATAAACGCTTTTTGTGAATATCGGATCATGCAATGCAAGTTCAGTCATTTTTCGTAAATCCAAATTCAGCTGTTGTATGCAAGTGGGAAAACCGGTAATTATAGGCCGGCTCGTTGCTTCCACCCCGCCAAAGAAACCAAGAGAGAATCCAGTCACTGCGATTGAAGGAGCAACAAGATTTTCCTGACCCGGGTGAAGTAGTAAACCAAGGAAACTGACGGCTAAACAGCCAATACTACTCATTTCCACTGAAGAAACGCCAAGTATCCGATTTGGATCAGTTGATTTCGAGCCGTCCACTCCCGTGAATCCATTATTCATATTTCGTTCTTGTCTCGAGCCTCGGACAGTACCATAAACTTGACCAACCACAGCTGTACCGTGCGCTTCAGACTAACCACCGACACCGGCAGCTCCGGCAGTTGTCTCGGGGCTCTGTCAGAATCGAGCATTCTGTTGCTGTTGAGAAGCAGATTGTGGTTGTTGCTGCTGTTGTAAGAGCTGCAACGGGTTGTGCGAGATCTCATTCAGAAGCTTCTCGATCAACGGGAGCTGAGCCAGTCGGATCCAATGCAGATTTGAGTGATGATGTTCTACATTATTCCTCAGTTGGGCATATTTTCGTATCCACACTGCGGAGCAAGATAGCTCTGATACTGCTTGGATTGCATTATGCACGACAGGTAAAATTCGCGTAGCTAGTTGGGTGAAACCATTCAAAACTTCGATGTCTTCCGCGGAATATGGCTGACCAGTTTGTTTAGGATCAAAGGGTTTACTTGATTTGCCTGGTCGGGAACCGCCATTGGGGTTAAACATGCCCGTAACTCGTGATTTTCCTACTGTGGTGTTCGGTTGAACGGAGGCGCCGGAAGGCAACGTCACGGATCTTTTCACTAATTGCGCAGATGTCTTTGAGCCCGAAGTCATATTAACTCCTATCAGTTCCAGTTTTCCTAGGGATGCGGCACTGGTGAAATTCAGATTTCTGAGACAACAGCAATCGCTAGTCGAGTGGCATCTGAGTATGCTGATGGAACTAACTTTGTGGGCTTTATTGTAGGTGAGTCTGTAGCACTGACTTTCCTGATAGTGCCCGAAAGAATCAATAAGTGGTTCAAACCGAGCTGACCACTGAAATTATCACCCTGGTAGATCACCTGCTGTCCTGGGACGGGTTTGCGGACTTGCACAGCTCGACCCATGCCTTGTGGTGCTTGCTTCTTCGATTGGTTTGCGGACCCCGTGTTTGTTGTTTTTTGAAATTCTGCAATTTGTGGGGTTGCACAGTACTGGTCAGCAATGGATTTTGCAGCAGAGTCATAAATAAGTTTAATTTTTTTGCACAAAGAGAGATTTTTCTAGGTACTTGTACTTGTGCATCAGGGATTCCACGGCGTTCAGAGAGCCCCCAAGATCCTTGTTCTCCAACAAAGCTTTTTGATTAGAGATCCAACGCTGAGATCTTTCCGGGTCACGATAACAGAGCTGAAGTTCTAGACACTGCTCAGGCTGAATTCACTGAGCTTTCCACAATTTGATAAGTGGTTCCCATTCACTCTCCGACTCTGAATGCTTAGTGGCAACAACCAGAACACTAAATCGTCGGCTAATATGAGAAATTGGTTGAAAAATGGGTGTTAAATGGAAAAGTCTGCGCTTTTCGAGAAACATCGCCACCAGTCTCTCTGAGTCACTGTTTTTGCATTGCGACTGTTTCAGTTCGATAAGCTTTTCCAGTTTCACTATGTGCAGTCTTGCAAGTTCTAACTGTGCCTCAGTCTAATTAAATTCCATTCTGTTAACCGAAATTTGCGAGCCCGTGAGTGAATCTCCTGAGAAATTGGGATGATTCTTATCTGCAATAGGCTCAGTCATATTTTGGAATTCTCGCTCGATTCAATTTGTGATAACATTTCAGTAATTTCGCAGTAACTTGTTCGCGATCAACGCTGGCTTGCCACCCGAATAGTCGCGCCCGAGGTCGATGTAATGTCAGGAAACAGTCCAGTTCTCTGTAGATGATTTATATGTGGATTTAAGTGAATCACCAACGGCCTCAAGTAGAAAACACCGCCTCTTGGTGGTCCAAGCTTAAAAATGGCCAGATTCAAGATGGCCGATCAGTCAGAGCAAAGATCGAAAGAATTGACCAATGAGATTGAAGAAGTTGCTTGTTCCATTCATAGAGTCTGACTACTGAAATAGTTGTGGTAGTCAGACACGGAAAACGGGATAACGCGGACAGGGTTATATATACTGCTGGACAAAAATGGTGAATACCGGAGTGAAACAGAATACGGTAGATTTACGTGGAAATGCCCAAACATGGAAAAAGAGCTATGCGAGAATGTAAGTGTGATAACATTTCGCAACCACGATTATGCTTACTGAAAGTAAATGAGGTGTTCAGTTGTTTCACTGTTCCAAATATATTTCTAACTACGCGAAGCGTTATCCTGCACGTTTTCTGGATTACAACCGGTGCTTGTACGGATGGATAAAATAATGAGGACAGTAATACAGTCCGTAGTACTGGGTGACTTTCATTGTAATATATATGCTTGACTTGGACGTTGTGCATGCTTCTGACGTAAAAGGCCCATCTCTTTCAGCTGATGTATTGTTTCACCGGCGAATAATGAACGGAGAGACAGATACATTCTTATCCCTGTTGAACCTTCTGTGAATCAGAAGACACACTGACGACTCTGGATATGATTGATCGACATCACAAGTTAGGCCAATTGTCATTTGGTACACATTACCCCATCTAGTGTGGTGATGTGGTAATCCAACAAGTAGATTGGCGGCAATTAACCATCATGACCGTGATTTCCACTTGCATAATTTTTATTGTTATGACGACGAAACATTTCACAAAATAACGATATTTCATGAGGCACTGGTCTCTAAGGTTGGTGCTTAGGTCGCAAATGCTTCATCATCATTTTTTGTGGATTCCTCAGGTCACTGATGGTCAGAAACCCGTGAAATCCATCAGCGTGAGCTAAGAACCATGCAAATGCAGTAGTCCACTCCCAGCTTGATACCTCCCTGGTTGAAATAACCTCTTTGCAAGAAATAGTTTGGATGTGAAAGCGAATTTTCTCCACAGAAACCTTCCCACTAAAAAATAAACTTTTCAGAACCAAACAAGAAATGCTTCTATTAGAATTCCCAAACCCCGGAAAGAAGCATCCACGGGTAATACACATTTGTGGATTTTTCGGAACAAATTTTGTTATCCACATTTCCCTAAAGACGAACACTAGGCCGCTGGGTTTGGTGAGTTACAGTCATGCTGACCGACCTTTATCTGGATCAGTCGGCAATAGTGATACAGACTTCAGATGATCGGGAGTGGGAGGGATTCTGTCTCAAGCTAAGACCACAATACCGTTCACCTGTCAAGCTGACCCAGACAGTGATAAAGTGAACAGGTGTGTCTATGCGCGTGCCAACAGGACATACGGCTGAGCACACCTGAGCAGAGTTTTATATTGTCAGATTTTGAATACGGACCGTGTGAGAAAGAATTAGAGAAATTCGGGTGTGAAGTTTTGCACTATACTAGTGTGCTATTTCTTGTGCTGTTTCGTTATAAGATTAACAGTCATGCAAATGTAGAACACAAATCGCCGCGTTTTGTCTATCTAGTCAGCTATCTCATACCAAACAAGCTGATCAATAACTTAGCTGGAATTCAGAAATGGTTTGTGTTCACAACTTAAACACTAATATTATTGTTTTTCTCTTCCAAACTGAGAGTCAGTCAAGTGGTTTTTACGGATTTTGACAGTAAAGAATCTATTTCAGGTAACAAAGTTGATAGTCGTTTATTTGAACCAGCTTGTCATCTCTGATACGAAAGAGCAAATCATACCATCGGCTTGGGGCAAGTCATAGAGCACTCACCTTCTAGCTGGATGGGTGTGTATGTTGATGATCAGTTTCATCATCATAAAAGGTACGGAGAATTCATTTGTCAAAACAAAAGTGGAACTGGTTGGTAGAATGAAATGTAAGTTCATCGAGCGGATCAAATTCATCTTACTCTGACCCAAACATGGTACTGATCCCGATCACCGAAAGTTTGGGGCAAAAGACAGTTGAAGTTTCAGAGAAGAGAACGAACTAATATGTCAAGTAAAGGGTGTGTTTCATTTGTCATAAGAGAGTAAACACTTCTGGTGGAAAGTTTCCTTTTGCATGCTTTGGTAGTAATAATAAAAGTATGTGTAGAAAAGGTATCTAACCGGCCAGTCGTACGTAATGAAATAACCTGGACTCGGACTACGCGCACTGGAAGAACGACAAGACCAGACAAGAATAGGGAGAATGTATACTGCTACATCTAGTTGGTGCTCTCTCGTTTATATGCAGAAATAGGCATGTATTCATTGGCAGATAACGTCCTGATCAATCACAAGGCGACCTCGCTGTATCTACACGATCTAACATTTACAGTCCGGCTTTACAAGATTAGCTGCTTACTGCGAATGAAGCTATAGCACACTGGACCATTTGTGGAGGCACTAGAATCACTACAGTATGACAAAAATACAAAACCATCATGACTGGATCAGTACACCGTGTTTTTCAGTGAAGAACCAGACAGAGATTGGCTATCACGATTAGGTGGCTCTTTGCACAGGCTATTACGCCCACATTTCAGCAACCACATAAAATGAAAAGGTTCTAGGGTGTTGTTCAACTTTTGTGCGAACCAGTAAAGGCACAGATATTGTTACTTAAATTCCACGAAACTGTTTTGGTAGCAAAAGATGATAATGGTGGATATTAAATGATTCTCTCGATTGAGTTTGCTTTGTAGTGACTGAAAAACGAGATACTGTTTGTGCGATCCCCACTGGTGTTTCTTGATGTGAGGAACTGCTGTATTCAAATCCATTGATTACCATCATGAAGTGCGTTGCACATTAGGAGTAAAAAGTAGCGACTCATTCTTTCGAAGGTTTTCACCAGTTTTACAAAATCTCGTTCTACTTTTGATTTCTCGCGAACATTCTCTTCATAAAAATGTTTCCCCGCAAATGCTTTACTCTTCATTTTAGGTTGAGCTTATATGCTGTTATTTGTTTGAGCTGTCACTAACTGAAGCTTCCGCAGTGGGTGTGGCCGCCAGCACGCGTTGTGCGGCCGCTGTTCGCCTCGTACGACAGCTATTACAAGCCGAACGGGAACGAGTGACCAGTTCACCGAATACGAGCGCCCTTGATACGGACAGTTTCGAACTAGGATTCGATGCATGGAACGACCGGATGGTACGCATTCTCGGTCACGATGACAGCCCACACTTGCGAGCTACTGCGTTGATCTACGTTCGAGCACTAAGACGGTTTCAGCCGGGTGCCGTCGTCTGCAAGGGGAAATTCGAAGTGAGCACATTTTTGAAACCACGATTGACTTGTTCTACAAATAGATATTTCTGACTGTTCCCAAGTTAAAGCTTTAATCATTTCATGGTTCCTCGTTTAGTCGGTTAATCGTCAGATGATTGTGGTCTGAATTCGTCCTCGCACACTTTCTCGGCAGTTTGTTCCACTGACTCTCAAACACTTTGTTTTGTCATGAAAAAGTGTTACGAATGAACGTAGCGAGTGTGTCATCAAAAATAATAGTATTACACAGCCGTTCACATTGCTGAAAAATGCATTTTTCCGCAGAATTCAATGATTTGAAGTAGGATATGTTACTACGCTTAGAGACGCCTTTAAAAGGGCGTTCTACCAACACAAAGTCCGCGACATGCAAACCAGAAAAATGGACAGGGAAGCAGTATAGCCAGTGACATAACATATAAGTGTGAATGAACTTAGACATGATGTGGGTAGCAACATGCAGAGACCTCATGCGGGTTGGCTTGAAAAAAGCCTATTGTACATTATGGATTCACCTAAGATCTGATGAGACAGGTACACTGAGATATTTACAGCACCGGGCTCTTTCCATGTTTGCCTTCCTATCATGAATGTTAGATAATTTGATTGTGATGTGGATCGACGATAAACTGGAAACAGTACCTCAGCGCACTTGTTGGAACTAAGTGCTAGATTGATGGCGATGGACAGTTTCATCATCTTAGTGATAGACCGTTGTACTGGATTCATGTAAACTTTGTTCCGGGATTTAGAACAGATCAGAATATTGTCAGCCCGTTTCGAAGTAAAAGATGTGATGTAGACGAAAGGTCATACATGGAACAAGTGAACAGAAATTGTGATAGAATAGCACTTTGTAATACTCCGTTGTTAATGGGGATTGTAAAGGACCTATGACCATTAAGATAAGTGAATTGAAACCGGCTCGTGAAACAGTCTCTCGATCAGTTGTAAATCACTGGGGGTATCCCTTGCTAATATAAAGAAAGACAGTAAAAGTTCTGCTTTTGGCGAATTAAAAGCATTTAGATAACCCGGGAAATAGACGTGAAAGGGGTTTGCTTTTCTGATTAGTGGATGACGTTATTCAGTGGACATGACAGCTAACGCCATCCAGAGAAGAGCGCTGTTTTCAGTCGAAAAATGCGTTTACATCCGAAATATTAATAGCGGGCTGAAGATCGTTAATCAGTATCCGCTCGAAAGTCTTGAGTAGGACTGAAGGGAGTGCGATGGGACGGACTTTACCGTTTTCCTTCTTCGGTATGGCTGTGATGCAAACCTGATGCCAGGAGTCAACAATTTTGTCTTTTGACAGATATCAAATGAATATGGAGAACACAGGAGCCAAGTCGATAGCACTAAATTGCAGATTACCAATGTTACAGAGAGACACCAGACTTTGAAAAGGCAAATCCGAGCTTTTGAAGTCGCTAACCATAACAGAAGTTGAGCTGTCAATTCACTTTATTAGTATCGAATAGAATGAATCCAAGATGTTGACTAGTTCTGTGCTACTTCAGTATTGGACTATGTACGAAGTAAAGTTAACAAGAGAAGAACGGTTAGAAATAAATCGTGTCTTACTTTCAGTGGTTTGACAGCAAATATTTGTGTGTATTGAGTATAAATATGTACGACGACGAACGACACCAAACACAGAGTACGTAGGTAATAAGACGTCCTTCTTTGAATTTTCAGCCTGGCTGTCTTTCCCGCGCATAGATAGTGAATCCATCAAGCTTCAGGAAGTCGTCATCCATCACCGAATGAAGCCATAGCTCACAAATTCCAAAGGCTTTATAAGTAGGTGATACTGGACATTTCTGACTTGATTGCACAGAGGTTAGACGAGAGAATTAACGGGGCGCGCACTGATTTGATGTTCCTGTTCGAGAAAGCAACTTTTCATCCAGCTGGAGGTTTGCGAATTTTCCCATCCACATGTTATTTGATTCTTTCCACTTTAGTCCTCACGGAATGAGAAACATGACTTAATTCTGTTTTTTCACTAGGTCCAGTTGTGTCGCGTACGAAAAGCAAAACGTGCGCGTTGAACATAAGCATTGAGGATGCAACTTTAATGTAGAACTGAAAACAGGGAAATACAGTGATACAAATATTCTAAAGCAGTAAAGATAGCATGAATTTGCACGACCAGGTTAAAGGGCCCCGCAGTCACGTGCTCTCACATTACTCGACAGTTTAAATGGCCGTGATCGCTGGAAGTTAGTGAAGCGAATTAGCGAACTTAACCGATATATCGCCCAGAGTAGGAGCTCTACTTTTTTCACTGACGTTAAACGAAGACGACTCACGGACACGCCAATAAGCGATTTATTTCTTCGAAGTATATGGCGAGCTAATCACGATCAAATGTGATAAATCCAATGGTTCAAATCAGTTGCTGAAGGGAGTGCCAGCCTAGATTCCTCTTCAGTGCTAACAAGTTCATTCAATCCACTTTAAGTCTGCAAAATACCACGGCTTATAAGAGATTGTTATCCGTCAAAGTGATGACAAATAAAGGCAGTTCGGAATTGCGATGCGTATGGCGAGTATCAACTACTTTGAAGATATCGGAATGAATTTCTTCGCATTAAAATTTCTCTGTTATAAGAACTCGTAACTGCGGTCAGTTTGAACATTGTCACTGAAGTAGTCCACTAAGTGCCCTTGTATCTTTGACCCAATAAATTTTAGTTTTTACTCCGTAGATAAAGTGACCACGTCAGTATTTTTTCTCTCAATATTACAACAATGACTTCAATTATTTATCGTGGATAAAGAACCAAACATTTTATCCCAAGGTGTTAAACTGATCCCTTTAGTCAAAGAGAACTGTCAACATGTTGCCAGGATCATAAATTTGCATTATTGTTTTTAACGACATATGTTTTCAAATGTATCATTCTATCACCCTGCTTCTCTTCCACGTATGCGTATATAAACTATTTTTTGAAAGTATTCTATTTTTATACTTCTGATCGATCCGCACAGCTTCATAACTTGGTCTTACTTGTCATGCACTGTTATTGCATAAGGATGATGTCACTTCTTGTGCCGCAGATACCAATGATTTCGTCTAGACTAATTACCTAAAAGGTCCTCCCAGATACCCGATTCGCATGCTGCTCCTGACGTGAGGACATTTATTGTTTCATTATAACCGTCCACATACGCAGCTACATCAAAAATTTCTAGTGCTATGCTTTAGTGTAAAACTTATTGACTGACCCATGGCTTGCTTGCAACTATCAATCCGAACAACATGAATGAATCATCTGTGCACTGTATTAACCTTTCAAGTCGGCTGCATCAAGACACTTTCTATCATATTGTGAAGAAAATGTAACGAAATATATGAATAAATCTGCGTCATCTAACAATTAGCTACATATAACGCATATCACATTTGCATCATTCTTTCGCTTGCCGCTTTGCGCTCCGCCCTGTTGGAAGAACAATCTTCACAAGGTGGATTAGGGTAGATGTTCTATGTGTGCAAAAAGTGTCTCCTTCATCGCATGCAAATTACTTAATAGGAGTGAAAGACCTGTTTGAGTATTAGAAAAATAGTCTGGTCACGAGAAAGCTGAACTCACATGCATTTCATAGCTTCCAAAGCACACGCAGCCAAGAGCATAGTTTCGTGTTTATTGGGCAAATTTACAAGGTAATTTTAAAACATGAAAAGGACGGATGGTTTTATATACTTGCCTCCACCTAATAGCACCCCACACAGATCAATGAGAATATTGCTTTGCATGATCTTAAACCTGATCCAACCAGACCCTATTGAGGCAGATGCAAGGTAGTCAACCCCTTCAAGCTATTGCCGCTTTAGATCGAACCAGGCACAACACGGTTGAATGAACGCACTCAGTTAGGTGCCCCAAACCACCGTCGTGCGCTGTGCGAAGACACACACGCATGAACCTCTATCCCAGTTAGAGAGAATTCGAGCACATTCTTTTTCGCCCAGTCAGGCACATAGATTCTATGATGTACACTGAACCTAACGGAGTTTAAGGGAAGGCACACCATGGAGATGAGTCACGTACACCGGTGCGTGTCAGTGTCCACCGTCTGGATACCGTGGAGTAGTTGGCATACCCAAGCTAAACTGAATTCACGCTATATAATGGAAAATCCGCCTGGATTATTATGGTGTAAGAGTCAGGCTCCTGGTGTCAATAATACATGCTATGAATTCACGCTGCCAAACCACATCACGTGCACAAACAGACACACAAAATCTTTGTGCACTAAAATCCAAGATCATTTCACCTCACGGAGTGTGCTGACCACTATGCACTTCACAATGGACCAAGGTTATCACCATCACAAAGGGCCGAGCAAATGGTTTTTCACCCACGCGTGCGTACACGACTGGCTAATCACATCCGATTAGGTAGCTTAAATCAGCGTCGTGTGCAGTGCACTCATACACACACAGGCACACGGCGGACGCTGATGATACCAGTGATGTGACTCATATCCAAGCCTTTGTGTGGGTACTTGTATCGTGAGTGTATATACTATTTGGTAAGTAGTTGATTGCTGAAAATGGAACTATGGACAGTTGTGGATCACCAACACCCCTAAGCCTAAGACACTAATAGCAATGAGGAGAACGATGACAGGCAAACCACACGACTGCTCCTCTGTCGGATGGTGACTGTCCTCAGGTGTACAGGACAGCGACTTTGCAAATAAACATGTTTATAACATTTGGTTTGTTTTGTAGTTGTCCATATAAGCTGTTTCCAATGGACGGCCTGTCACCCAGGCACGTCTTGTGGATTATAACGCTTGTGTGGTAGTCTTCTTGCGGACAGCGTGCTTAGGTTCCAGTCGAAAGGGCTCTGACAAATCTGGGATGGGAGTTAAATATGCAACAATGGGCGCTAAAGTTACTTAAGGGTGGAAAAGAAAAGATCAATCAAATTTAGAGAGTAATTCCGTTTTAATATTGTCCTTGGTGATTAGTATCCGCACCAGTTAGGGCACAGGAGAGTTTAAGGCACGTTAATTCTGGAAAAAGGTGCCGAAATTCTGATCTATTCGATGAGTAAGAATGATGAAAAGGTAAGTGGTCAGAGTGTAATGGATAAGTTGGATCCTGTGATATCTTCCGGGCTAGGGCTATGCATTATTCAACACGTTGGTTGACAAGTTCAGTCAAATGGAAATCAAAGGGAAAGATGAAACGCGGCCAATAGTTACCTACCAGCGGGGAAGCGCTTTAAAGTCTTGTTTCAAAAGGCCGGAGAAAATTACCGGTGGACAAAACAACAATAAGACGTTGTGGAATAAATTAGTAGTGTTTGAAACTGTCTGAGTTTTCTTATTTGAAACGATAGGCACCGCTGTTTACCGGCAAGGCACCGAATGTGAGATGTCCATCCTAGATTGGTGTCTAGGCTAATACCCAGATACCTGATGGAACTAACCAGGGGTAGGGGTTTGGAATTCAATAGAACGGGATCTGTAGGTAAAGGTGAGCGCGGAAGACTGGGAATATGTTCAACGCATTTAGATGGATTCAGTTTCAGACCCAACTGGGAAGTGAACCATTCTATGAGGTAGGTTTCATCGAGTTTCCCGAAATCTGGGGAATTAGAAATAGCTTGACAAAGACAATATCATTAGCATATTTAAATGTGTCTAATAGAGAAGAAGCTGGAAGATTGCCAATGTAGGTCAACAATAGAAAAGGGGATTCGGTTGTAAAACCAGTCTTGAAAAAGGTTAACCGTGGTGACCGAAGCGTCGACGACCTACAAACGATTTCAAATAAGCTGTGTTATTAAACAATAAAATTTTACCATAAGGGGATAGCACAACATACGGCAGTACACCAAAATTGTTAACCAATGGTTTGAAAATTCTTGCCTTACCTTAGTTTGCCTAACTCGATTACGAAAATAGTTCGAGAGCCGGGAAGGAAGTTGCACGGGGCAACTGAAAGCTCCAGGCTTCCACTCTGCCAAGTTCGGTGTCCACCTTAGTCTCTAAGTACACAGCTTATCATTTAATTGCTTGCTAGTTACTTGGGAAAATCGGAAAGATTGTGACAGAGCAGGCGAAAGATTATATATATATATATATATATATATATATATATATATATATATATATATATACAAGCATACGTACATACGTACATACATACACACATACATACATACACATATGTGAAAACTCATGTGCCCGCTCACTTCTCGCTAGTATAGGTGGAGGTCCGAGAAATCTGGCGGTTGGTTAAGTAATTTAGTGAACTTTCACTGCACGTTCAACTATCTGTAGAGCATATGGACGAGCTCAGCTGAAACTTCCCCACAACCAGTGACCCTACGTTTGATAATAATAATCCTAGGGACATGTACCCATATTCTGTTGATTCTTCGGAAGTCTTCAAGGACCTCTTCAAAGTTGAACGTGCTGAAGCCAGTGATTCAAGTAATTTGTCGACAACGGTACTCAAAATGGAGTCCTCACTTTATCTTCTGCATAAACATTTGAATTCAGTCAACTTGTTATCTGTAAATTTATCCGAGATCTTGGAACAATGAAATCCATCATAGTAGCACCGAAGAAGAAAACGCAGAATTACGACCTGTATAACATCATAAATATACAATAATCCCATTGCCATCCCCCCACCCGTCTTCCTAAATGAGCAGTGCGCCCACGGTAATCGTCTTTTCACAGATGTGATTAGAGCACAGCTTTACAAAGATAAAACTGCGGACAACTTCAAACATCATGTTATCAGTGAAGGGAGAGGTCAGGTCCATGTTCACCACCTGTAAGAACATTTGCTCTACTTCTATAGATGGTAATAGTTCCTGTGAATGGTTAACTCTTCGGTAAAACTGAGCAGCCAGATCCTGATGTTGCAGTAAATGACATGTTTAACGACTGCGGAACTCTAATTTGTTCCCCGGACGTACTTCAGAGTTTTGATTTTTTGAACAGTTATCAGATTTGTAATGTCAGGTGTTTCTAATCGGAGGCGAAGTCTGATCTTCTGTTCACAGATGACACTGTAATAATGGTAATGAACTGAACTGACTGGATATATTGAAATTGCCCCCACCCGGGACTACGCGAACGGAAGTAGCAAGAAGACCGAGGCTGCGAAATAGCACGTTGGTTGTATTGCAGAACGGGTTTGTATAAATATGTTGAATCAGGGAAGATAATTGGTAGACTCCAAGATGACCAATCACAGAGAGATTTGTCGGACTTCTCCGCGGTGATCCTGATTGGTCTCACCATCATTCTAGGTGATATAATCAGCGCGCCTCGACTGGTGATGAAAAGCTTGCAACCTGAACGCTAAGCTCAGCCCTGTGGACAACAACAACATCGTGTTCCTAGATGTTGAAATTACCCGTCGAAACGATGGATCGACCCGTAGATCAGTTTATCACAAAGCTACGTGATTAGGACAGTGTCTACACTTCACCATCTTTGCCCCCACGGGGTATAAAATCGGCTTTGTCCGGACCATGTTCCACAGGGCATGCGAAATACGTACAACTGACACGCTGGAAGTAGAGTGCCCTACCTTGCTCAAAATTCTGAAGGCCAACTGATATCCAAAATCATTTATATCCAAACATTCACAGCTACATCCCGACAAAACGAAGGTTGCCACAGTTCCGAAGCTGACGACCATCCTACAGTTACCTTACAAAGGTGATGACATTAATAGCCTACTCAGCAGATGCCTCTTCTGTGCCTTTGATCGTACGTATTACGCCTCAAAGATCATTATTCTCTATACAGTCGCCCGGATAAAAATACCATCGATAAAAAAACCACCGCCCCTCCAAGCCAAGTCCAATTGCATTTGCCAATTTAAATGTGGGTGCTCAGCCACCTGCATTTGTAGAAAGCAGAGGCACCTGCATGATAGAACGGTTGAAAACATTCCGGTTTGGTCACAAAGATCATTGAGCGGATAGACGCAATCGGTGACATCATCGAGCGCACGCAGAACACTCAAGTCATTCATTACGGAACACCTGTGGGAGAATAACGACTGTGTTAATCAGAACACGGCATTCACCATCACTTATGTCACAAACAATCAACGACTATTAAGATACTCGGGACACTAGCCATTAACCATCGGCACCCCAAACTGTGCAAACAGCGAGAAAGGATAATTACGTTAGCCTTGCCCTGGTAACGTGTTTTTAATTTGCTATCATTAAATGTGTGTTTGTGTGTGTGCCTTTGCCTTTGGTCTCATGAGAACGTCTAATTTCCCATTTATAAAGGATCACCTTGACTTCAGCATGTACCAGTGAAGACGCGACGAAATGGTCCGGAATATATCGTGCCATCTAATGCTATCTAATGCATTTTGAAACCCTATATTCTCAGACTCAAGGGTTGAAGCCAACATCTAATAAGGCATTAGAGGAACTCAAGTCAACCCTAGTGAACACTTGCTATTCATATCGGAAAATTAACCCTAGACTACAAAGGCCAGTCAAAAAAGAGCTTTTAGATGCAGTGAAGGAATTGTCGAATAATAAAGATATCTTACTGAGCAGATCTGACAAACGTAGCGGAATAGTGGTGATGGACAGATGTGACTACATTGGGAAACCCACAGCAATTCTGAATGATGAAACCAAATTCAGCACTAGTCCTGGTGAGACAGACTCAACTCAACAGGTTGAGCGCCAGATAACAACTGCTTTGAAACACATGAGGGGTGCCGGTTTTGTTTCAAACCAATTGCATGAGCAGTTAAGACCCACGGGATCTACAATCCCCAGGCTGTACGGACTCCCCAAGATCCACAAACCTGGAACACCGATTCGCCCCATCCTATCAATGACAAATTCACCTTATCATAATGTCGCTCGATTGTTATCTGAATTACTTGATCCAATCAAAAAACATATGGCTATACACAGTCTAAAGGACACATTTGATTTCATAGAGCGAATAAAAGATGTCAATATGAAGGACAAAATAATGTTTTCGCTTAACGTCGAGTCTCTATTCACTAATGTACCATTAACAGAAACCATCGACTTCGTGGTAAACTACATAAAAGAGAATAATATGAACATCGATTTACCACTAGAAGGTTTGCGCGAGCTCTGGCTTCGATGCACGTTTAATATTCAGTTCCTATTTCATGGAACTTTGTACAGACAACCGGACGGTGTGCCTATGGGATCACTACCAGGTCCATTTCTTGCCGACGCATTCTTCGCAAAGTTAGAAAGAACCAAGCTGAAATCTACAACTGACAGCTTTGAACACTACTATCATTATGTGGATGACATATTTTGCATGACTGACGTTGAGTGTGACCTAGACTTTGTGCAAACATTATTTAATAGCGCACACGAAGCAATACGCTTCACAACTGAACGCGAAATAAAAAACGAACTACCGTTTCTCGATGTGACTCTCACGAGAATGGAGGATGGTCGGATCCAGCGACATGTGCACCGAAAAAAACGTGGAGCGGCCAGCATCCAAATTTCAACAGTTTCGTTAGTACGCAATAGAAGCGAAACTTAGTAAAAAGCCTGGCCTTCAGAGCGAGATAAATTTGTTCTGCAGAGACTTTAGATGATGAATTGATGCTAATAAGAAACACCCTATGTAAGAACAGTTACTCGGATCAGTTTATCGAAAGAAATCTCACAGAACGAGTGCCGAAGATCACCGTGGAAACCGTAAGGAAGAAAGATCATTATATTATCCGAATATTCCCACAGGGCACATGGAGAACAACACAAGGTGGCGAACAAGCTCGTTTTCAGTGATTCGTAATCATGCCATTACATCACATTTTATATGAACAATGTTAGGTGAACAGAACAGAAATGAAAATAAGGCGATGAGTCAAAACTTAAGTGGGGGAGAGGGGATTAAATATCACATGCGTGACCTCGGTCCGTCTCTGGACCGTGGGTGGGTGTCTGCGGTGTCATTAGTCGGATCAACGGATCTGTGGTTAGTTTGTGGGTAGGGGGTGGGCCAAGGAAGCCTTAGCACTTGCACGAACTGTTTTTGGGCGCATAACGGGGGATTGTAGAGACGAATGCATACAGCTTCCGCTGTGGTTAGAACACGGCGCTTCACCAGTCTTGATTGTCCACTTCGAACTTTGTAGATTGGCCGGAACACTTTGGTCACATTTACAGAGTGGTTAGACTGAACAAAGTGTGAACACACAGCGCTCGTAATTACTTTGATTGCTCCAGTGTTCACCTAAGCTGGGTGGTGTTCACGGGCGAGTTCGGATAAGTGTCTGGTCGTACGGCAAATGTACGTTGTCCCACAGGAACAAGTAAAGGAGTACACACATAATAAGGCCATAGAATCTGACACCTTATCTTTGAATCGTAAATACACACACGGCTTTGATGTGAATACAATATGGAGCTTTGCCGCGTAAAATGTTTTGTCGACGGATCCTGATAATCTGCGATGTATAATATCCGCCTTTGAACGGCAGGCGGATGTATATTGACTTTTTTGGGACAACTGTGGTTTTCGCTCTTTCTTCCACTTGTCGCATTGTCTTATCAATGAAACGATCCGGATATCCATTTTTCAGGAACACATTGGGCAGAGAACGCAGTTCGTTGTCCAGTGTGCTCAGTCCAAATTTTGCGCGCTCTTTATATTAGTTTGCCATTTAAAGGCGATATCGTTAGTGAAATTTTAAACCGTCGACTGGGGAGAAAAATTCGAAGTACTTTCAATGCCTCCACACTACGTTGTGTGTTTCGGGGTGTTCCTATAATCCAGATTCAGAACGAGGATAGACTGCCGATGCTGACCTCATCGATGGTCGTACATTCTTTCAGATATGTTTGTGACGCATCTTATATAGGTCGAACGGCACGACGGCTATCGACTCTGATTAAAGAGCATCATCCGCACTGGTTGAATCAAGGACAAACTGGATCGATAAATAGCTCAATCTTAGCGCATTTGGTTGAAAGTGGAAATCAGGTGAATCCGGATGCTGCTTTCAAAGTTCTTTATCGTGTCCCCCCAAACAAATGCAAATGTGTTCAGTTGCGCACTCTAGAGATAGCCGAGGCAATCGGAATAAGGAAGTTGACCCCTGACCTGTGAGCCCAAAAGCGTTTGGTCCGGGCACTCCAACTCCCCTGGTACAAGATTGACCAAGGCCGCATGAATCTACCGTCCAGTTACCTAGAGGGCGTCAGCTAGATAAACCAATCACATGATAAGGATAATTTGACTGACAAACCCCTTGCCTATGATTGGTGTTTATTCCATGTCTATGTTCATGATCTTTTGTCTAGTGTCTACTATGTAATCTGTAAATGGCTTGAGAATGAGTTACTGAAAAACAATTGTTTCGCCGATTAGGACTTCTTTATGATGCAATGGGTATTTTTCAGACACTGTTGACTTGTGTTCAGATAACTTTTGGGTTCCTTCTTGTTATGGGACGTTTTGGTATCCGAATAATTGTAATTGGAAGCCAATAATCGCGAATGGAAAGTGATTCCAGCGAATTGGTAGTTACCGAATTCATCAGATCGCATAAAGAACCGGCACCATTTCAGAACAACTCCGTTTGAAGACCGTCTTTACCAGATGAGCTGGTTATCTTTGTTGATTTGAGTAACTTGAGAACCTCTGTGGTTGATACCTCTTGAAATTCAGAGGAGTCAGACAACGGGTAAACGGGAAGAGGGCCGTCCTATTGTTGGAGAAATGCGACATAGAGGCAGTTTACATCCACATTCTTCTTGGGAGGTTTTCCCGTCCGATCATGGAGAAACTCGACCCCATGCCACCTGTGTTTGGCATTTCGGGAGTTTACGAACTGTAAGGAAAAATTAGCATCAAGGCGCTCAAGCTCAGACTTTACCAGAAATGTTCGATCTAGGACTTAAACTTTGAATCTCCTCAAGATAACTATCAGGTGACTGTCTTTTGCTTCAAGTCACTACTTGATTCGTCGCTGAAGAATTGATTAGGCAGTTCAATCTTATCCCACTAACGTATTAAGTAAAATGGGTAAGAATAAAGGAATATTGTTTTACTCCAAGCTGAAGCAAAAAATGGCCACATGGATAGATTGGTATATCGAGGTGTTTGGGAGACGGTCGAGCGGCCCAATCAAACACGAAAGGTTGATTTTTTTGCTGTCATTTTATTTCCTTAAAAACGTTTACTTTTCGAGTAACTTACCAGTTTTATATTTTGAGTAATTTCAATATTGAGCCTTAACGCCATCGTCCTCTCCTGATCGGTGGATTCATGTGAAGTTCTAGTGCCGTGAATGCACGATAGCAATCATCCCAAGTCTGAACGAATAGCAGAACAAAACAGTTTGACGTACGAATCACAGTTAATTATTTACACAATCCAAGGTGGTATACATGTAATGATACAAAGCATGATAATAAATAACTGCTTTGTGGACAATCACCACACCCACCACAGCTCGAAAGAAGCTGGAGGTTTTCGTCTCTGGGTGGTTGAGTGGCTAGGCTTTCAGAAAGTCTCAACACGGGTTCATTGAGTATTTCCGAATCAGAATCAACAAATGAGGTTTTTGGAACACTATCTGTATCAGCAAGAATTTCAAGAACTCGGTAATGAATTTGATCAACAAGTCTCCGGTGCACCGACCTATCATACATATTTAAAATGTGTACCATACGATTACCAAGTTGTCCCAACACAATTTCAGACGCGGGTCATAAACCATTTCCTCGTTGGTAGAACACATCAGCAGAACGGAATACTTGACACTTGAGTAATGTCGCTGGACTAGAACGCGTGGTGTCATGAGCGGCATTTCTATCCTGAGGCAGGAGACTGTCCACACCTCGTTCAAGATCTTGGATGTTTGATGGATGGGTCGCTATTACGGCACTCTTCAACGTGCGAACGAAGTTTTCGGCCACTCTATACTACTCTTGATGTCTCGGAGCATTAAGTCGGTGGCAACATCCTATTCCTCTAAGCCAGTTGGGAATCTTTTCAGCAGTGAAGGGGCTTCCATTATCAGTAATCAACGCACGGAGTACTCCGTTATGGCTGAAAGCCGTTAGTGTAAGATTAGCATCGGCTGATGTAGTGAAGTATAATTCCGGTCAAAGAAAATATGAATCAGTAATCACTAAATCTCAATATTCATTAAGGGACGGACCACAATAGTCGGCATGAATTCTTTCCCAAGTTTCGCAAGATACAGGCCACGGAGTCCATTTAGAAGGCACAGAATAGGTTTTGTGTACACAACGGTCACACTGTTTGGTGCACTGCACGATAATACAATCGATCCGAGGCCATCAGTGAGCTGGGCGAGCCAGAAGGCGAATCAGAGAGTATTATTCGCCGGAGTGATGGAGGAATTACAGTGCCATCGTTTGAACACAGAATTCCATCCGGTCTCATCGCCAACTCCTCTCTCCTTGAAAAAAAACAGGAAACCGAAGCTCGATGTTGGCATTCCTTCCTCGTTTATTCGCAGAGAAAATAGATCCAACGTATCTATATAATTCACGGATTAGATCTCCTCAGTTCACCGAAAATGAAGAATCAGAATTACATGGAGCACCTGACTGAGTGTAGCTGGACTAATAATCCACATGTGGAATTTGTTAACCGATACGTTGCTGAATGTCATAATCATATGCAGAAAGTGCTGTACATCTTCGCTGGACCATTATAGCAGTGGACTTGTTTAGTGATTTGGATGCGTCATAAATGAAAAGAACTGCTTCGTGATCGAAAAATTGATGAATTTGGATCCAAACGGACATTTATGAAGCCGTTCGATAGAACATTAGAAAGCCAAAGCTTCATGTTGCTTCTGGGAATAGTCTTTTTTCGGGAGTAGTAAGTCGACGTGAAACACAAGCAACAGGGAATCCATATTGTTCTACCACAGCTCCAACTCCAATGGATGGAATATAGTTTGGGAGTGGATGAACGCAAAAATGCCTTGGTTTTAAGATATGGTAGAATAGAAAGTAATGATTGTTCTTGTTTGGCTGACCACGAGAAATTATCGGATAACAGTACTGGGAAAATAGGTCCCAAAAAGGAAGCAAAATTCGGAATAAAACGCGGAATACTATTGGAGAGAACCAACCAAAGAGCGCACTTTGGTAATGTTTCGAGGGGTACACACGTCAGGCAATGGAGCGAGGTAATTAGAATCAGGTTGATAACCAGCCTTAGTCCAGCGGTATCTGATAAACTCAACAGAAGTGGGAGTAAACACACATTTAGATGAGTTAACGGCAATGTTAGACTTACAAAAATACTGCAATAACTCTCTGTGTCTATTGTCATGAGCTGCGTGTGTGGGTGCAGGGATGACAACATCATCTTGATTGCACCTGACACCTTCGAGTTCCTCTGTAATATTATTTATAACAGACGGAAAGATTGATGGAGAAACGCTCAGTCCAAAAGGTAGAAACTTGTATGTGTTCAGACCAGATGGGGTAATAATGGCAGTGAACTTACGAGAATCTTCATGTAGAGGGACATGTAAGTAAGCATACTTCAAGTCAATACGTGGAAATGACTGGAGTCATTTAAAAGAGACAGCATATCCTCTGGTTCTACAGTATTCGAAGTGGTTCGATAATCCCCACGTATTCTTGGAATGTGTCCGTCGGATTTCAACAGAGTAAAAGTGGGCGTATCCCACTTGGATGTGAGATGGATTCAAGACTCCCTTTAGGAACGAAAGTGTATAGGGCTTTCTTCGCAGGTCCCTGTGTCTGTAGGCTAATACACGAGGCTTCACAAACACAGGATCTCCATCTATATCCGACTTTACAGGAGTTATCTTCATGCCACCAGAGGCCTTGGAGCACCGTAAAATTAATGCAGACAACGTAGCATGTTTTTGTGATAGGAGTGATATAGAAATACCTGTCTCTATTGGCCTTCAACCCAAGTACAGACGGACCGTTCTCGGTGATGGGGAAGATACAGGTAAAGGAATGTCCCGTTATATCTGTGGGAGGAGTATTACATGATCCCAAAAAGGACAACGTATGTCCCAGTGATGACCTAAGAACAGTGTCAGTCTGGTGTAGTTGGATATCAGGAATATCACGACGTAAAATAGAAATAGGAATGAAAGACTCGGCACTACCAGTGCCCATAATGGAAGCATGCCGGGGTGTACAGCCGACCAGAAGAAAAAGCAAAATATGTTTCTGTGCCGGTGCACTTACCGCGTGGGGAAAAATGGGAGAATCTTCTTACATCAGATAGTCTGGTGGGTGGGAATAGTACGTCCGGGAATTCTTACCGACTGACTGAATGTGGCCAATTCCGCCGCATCTGGAACACTTAGCACCACAAAAAACGACAGGTGGCGCGAGAATGTAACTTTCCGCGTGAATCACACTGATCAAGTTCAGTCCTCGCTCCAAGTGCATCATTGTGAGTCCTCTGGGATCGGGATCGACAGGTACTCATCTGTTCGAATCGGCGGGAAGTCACTGAATGACCATTGATTTGTCTGGAATCGTGACTACACAACATGAAGTGAGATGCGGACTCCGCAAGACCAGTCGCATCTCGATACTGCTCACAGACTTCACGAACACGCTGAGGGGTAGGACTACGTAGTAGGAGCAGTTCTCGTTGCAGATGTTGATTATTGATGCCAGAAATCAGACGGTCGCAAAGTTGCGTTTCTAGTTGGTGTCCAAAACCATAACTCACTGCTTTTGTCTGAAGCTGTAGAATAGACTCACGAATATTCTGCTAATCTTTCCGTTGACGATGATGATATTCCGCACTTTCAGCGATTTTGAAATTAACCGGTTAAGCTTGACGGTGTACACGATTCTTGATTTCCTCGTATTTAAGAGAAACAGGTTTCTGCGGGAATGAGAAGCTCTTGACAACAGAATATGCTGACTTTCCAACAACACTCAAGAAAACAGCGGTTTTGTATTCATCCAAAACTTAACCACAACCAATATACTACTGTTCAAATCTTTCAGAAGAATCCTCAGTCTCACAAGCGGGAGCATTTAAATCCAGATATTCCATACTACATGACTGCGTGATTTTGAATGACTGCCGCAACTCTAAGCGTGAAGTTCTAGCGCAGTGAAAGGATAGTAGCAATTATTCTAAATCTAAACGAAGGGCAGAACACATCAGTTTGAAGTACGAGTCACAGTTAATTATTTACACCACCCAAGGTCGCGTATATATAATAACACAAAGGCTTGATAATGAACGGCTGCTTTACGGGCAATCATCACCATTCCTTTACTTCTGTATCAGTCATCCCCAATCTGGGAAACACTATATATGTGGTTGATCTCCTTGACTCGTGTGTCACTGTGCCGCCGATGTACGTTCGGTCGAGTAGTGAATACGTTCTTCACTTGTTCAATGGGAGGTCCAGCTTTGAGTCTGGTGTGCACGTTATTCTTCTCTGGTTCGAAGCGACTGCGGGCTGAGGTGTCAGACCTTGTGTCCTCTCTGCATTTTATGTTCATTGTATGTGAGATATCTATAGTTTTGACGTCTTTTGCGATTGTGTCTCAAGGCTCATGGTCTATCGAGAAAGAAACAACACGGGGCCAATCGGCAATCGCGACTCATACTTGAAGTGGACGACAATAAAAGACCCCAGTGAACCCTACGCAGTGATGATCCGGTCCAAAAGGAAGCGGTTTATCACCAGAATTGACCGGCTGTGACGGGGTTTAGGGCTTAGCCTTTACTAGTCAGAAGCCTGACTCAAAATGGACCGCAACCAGATATGAGGGCAATGTAGTTTTTGATGTGGAGCCTACAGTGACCTCAGTTCGTTCCGCTTTGTTCATCTCAGCAAGCTAAGTGAGATTCCAAAACTGACGCTTTCGTATATCACTTGGTGCCAAATGTGACTAAATCGGAAAATGTGTACAATCTTGCTTCACCAAACAACAACCTGTATTTCGGATGTGTCTGAAAAATTCACACTAATTTTTTTTTTTTTAATTTCTCATTCATAGGCCGCTTTTCACAAATTTAGCAATCGAGGCTATCGAGCCATTGCTCAGTGTGATACTCTCCAGCTGTGTGACTACGATGCGATCGAAGCTTCACTGTGCAATATGAGCTCATCCGATCAACCTTCATCACCGTGAAATTGTCACCTGCTATTTGTTGTCGCATTCGCGTTCACGCAAAAACACATGTGTACGAATTGGCCCTCACTGCATGATGTTCACCATGTACAGAAGACCTTCGTTGGATCCATTTTTTCCTGTAGCTGGACTGGTTTGTGACGAATGCAACGCGTTATTAAACGATTTGGTGCTCGACACTTCAAGTAACACGTACACATTCATATAATGATGGTTTTTGGACCAGCATCCATTCGCTTATTCCTTCTTGAATTTTTTTCATCGTCACCATTTTTTATAATATACAAACCAGCCACTCCCCTTTCCTCACAGCAATATTCAAAACGTCTTCTCACTCAAGTCGCATCGAACGACGAATCGTTTACTGGTAGATTATTTCCATACCTGGAATCTGATGGGGTTTCTCCATAGGATGCGTAAATGATCAGTCAGATATCACTTACATGATACCAGCGATTCGTACACGGAGGGATATTAACCGTTTCTGCGCATTGCAGCTTGACGAAATTATCATTTTTACAAGGGCTGTTTCGGATTAATTAGTAGGCAAAGAAGGCTTGTGAAACTGATAAAAATATGGTAGCATAAAACACTCCTAGTTAGGCCAAGATAGGCACTCAGTGGTGAATATTCAGAAGCTACATAGCGTTGCAATGTGAATAAGGTTCACACTAACGTGTGATAAAAGAAGCTAGTCAAGAAGAAAGCAAGGTGTGATTGAACAATATTTTTCAGTGATTAAATTATCAAGCCCTTACAATCGCTTTTATACACAAACAAAATAAGGGAACAAAGAAACCAGTGTAGTCATTTAGCCAGAGAGACATTTGATCGATCGATAAACAGGGGACAGAGTAAATAACAAGTGAGCCAGTGGCCTGAATTAGTATCGAATTCGAGGGTGGAGTGATCGAAATTCGGTTGCGAAAATTCAAGTGCTTGGATCAACTTCGTCTGTGAACGCAGCTTTGACCGAGGCAGTCGGATGCTGATTGCCTCGGCCATCACAAAAGTCTTACATTTGACAGTCTTTGACTCATTCGACTCGACCCTCTACAAGATGCTGAATGAAAGATGAGTGACGATATAATCTGACACAGCTCCACTTCATCCTTGTCGAAACCAGTGTCATTGATAAGCTTGTTCGACCCACGTAAGGCAGAAGCTGAAAATCCTCCTCCCTTTTTCGAAGGTGAATTTAACGAGATGTTTGGACAGATCCAGCCAAAGGAAAGTTCACTAGAAAGTGTCATGCCATATGCAATATACAGACCTTTTGTTGGCTTCTTTGTTCAAATTTGTGTCGGGAAAGTTATGTTTGCAATTCCACAGCCTAGTTCCAGTCGGCCAGAAATGAAACAAATTAAGATGCTTAGTGCCTAGATCGAAGCCCATCTGCTCGGATGATACGTTAGACGTCGAGTTAAGAACGATCTGCTGGGTTTTGACAGAAAACTGCTACCCAGACAGGTTCATCGAAAGCAATATGAAATACTGAAGAGAATCAGAAAGGGTACTAAAAGCGGAGAAGATAACCCACTTCCTCAAACTAACTTAAAAAGAGGCTGTGATTGGCAGTTATCAGGTTCTTATCTGCCGCCTGTAAAGCCACTTTCAACACTGCTAAGCTAAGATGCTCAGTTTCGACAAAGCCAATCATGCTAGAACAACGGTAAATTGCCTTTGTTGACCTCTTCGATGATCACTCATCAATTAGTGCACCTTCTGAGGCAATGGGCTCATGCACTGCCGACTGCCGGCTTGGCTCGTTTAACAGACAACACGATGGCTTAGAGAACAGCCAGCAAGTCTTCCTCTGTCTTGA
The DNA here is from genome assembly GCA_948099385.1 of Fasciola hepatica. Classification (NCBI taxonomy): domain Eukaryota; kingdom Metazoa; phylum Platyhelminthes; class Trematoda; order Plagiorchiida; family Fasciolidae; genus Fasciola; species Fasciola hepatica. The sequence continues at coordinate 2,845,599 of CANUEZ040000097.1, forward strand.
ATCAAGGACAAAATTGGAGCGAACGAAGCGGACCGAAGGATCAATCAAATGCCCACTGTCGTCTGGACAGAATAAACTGATTGAGTTTTTTTTATCAGACCAGTCAGTCAGAAGAGCTGGCTGTGAATGACAAGTTAACCAATAAGTGTGCCGTTCAGCATATTGCTATGACCATCGTGCGTCGTATATAAACCGTCATTTTCGTGACCATAAGTCGAGATGGTTCGAAGGCAGAAACGGATAAAAACATGCCTGTGGTGCCTTGGGCCAAATGAAAAGATATCTATCTAAACGAATCAGAAATCATCGACCACTTTGGCTTCAACGGGAGGGGAGATAAAATAACCAACGGTATAAAGTTGACTACTGTTATCTAACAAGGATTACTGTTAAATACTGATTCCGACTTCCGGTACAACGGAGTGTGCTCACTGGCGGGGTTTACACCTTTATCTGATACTCGGACGTGCACGCAGAGAGTTAGCCATCTTCGTAAACAGAGCACATTTATCACCGAGGTATAAGCAGAGTCGCATTAAAACTGGTTCCATTCGCGTGCAGTTAACAGCAGTCCAAAATCAATTTTACCAAGTGTGTCTATGTGCGTGCCAACAGGACATACGGCTGAGCACACCTGAGCAGAATTTTATATTGTCAGATTTTGAATACGGACCGTGTGAGAGAGAATTAGAGAAGTTGGGGTGTGAAGTTGTGCACTATACTAGTGTGCTATTTCTTGTGCTGTTTCGTTATAAGACTAACAGTCATGCAAATGTGGAACACACATTGCCGCGTTTTGTCTATCTAGTCAGCTATCTCATACCAAACAAGCTGATCAATAACTTAGCTGGAATTCAGAAATGGTTTGTGTTCACAACTTAAACACTAATATTATTGTTTTTCTCTTTCAAACTGAGAGTCAATCAATTGGTTCATACAGATTTTGTCTGTTAAGTATTGATTTAAGGAATGACATAGATGCCGATTTTGTTGAACCGAAGTATGACAAACAATAAAAACCGCCATGATTGAATCAGTACACCGTGTTCGTCAATGGGAAACCAGATGCACAATGGACGGTCATGATTAGATAGAATTAACTCTTAATTCGTTTACAAGGGACTGCTTAGAAATGGGCATCCTGACTTGATTTGGAATAATCGAGTTATAAAATGCTGTGGTTTAATAATATATCAATCTAGATTTACTACGTGTAGTGAGTGAGAATTGCTGCCAGATAGAGATGATTGTAGCAAGTGTTTCATCAGAAAGTACGGTGCAGTAGCCCCTCCAGATTGCAATAACCTCTCCATTAGAAACACTTTTGACGTGCAAGAAAATTATCTCCATAGAAAACCTCCCACCGTGCAATAATCCAACAAGAAACGAACAAAAAACACTTCCATTGAAATTTCACTCCTCCATCAACAAGAAATATCTCAACGTAAAATATAAAATATACCTGAGAATATTTTTTCAAAACGAAATTCGTTATGAACTTTTATCTAGGTATATGACATCGGTTGGAATCACTGGGCCACTGGGTTTGGAGAGTTCTTATCATGATGACTGAGTCTTACTGGGTCAGTCAGCTATAATAGTATAGAATTCTGTTGATTGGGGACGGAAGGGTTTTACTGCTCCGGGTTATCAGGTACTGACTAGATCTTGAGAATGTTCTAGGTCAAAATTTCCAACTTTTACCAAAAGACGATTAAAATCGGTCGGATATGGGAATGGCAACGTGTTGAAACAGGGCGTTCTGTCGATCTCTTTTTAGGGTTATGGTGACACCAGACGCAAGATTAGCTAAAGGAATGAGTCCTCAACCGACCGCAAGCAGAGCAGCTAAAATGTGCTTCCAGTTGTCGGAAATCAATTGTCGTCGCATGCAACGGACGAACAACAAATAGCCGTGTGTTGTCGAACAAGATACGAACTGCGTGGAGCTAAATACCAATCGTTTTTGCTGGAGAAGTTACACATGAGAAATCGGTAATCTTCCGGTTGCTGAGGGGATTTCGTCTCATGCTAAGACCTCGAAATTGTTCGCCTGTCACTCTGACCCAGACAGTGATGAGATGAACACTGGTCACGATGCTAGCAAGCCGTTTTTGTATCAAATTTTGAAGAATTATGAGATCACGCGTAGTGAAATCGCGAGTCGTGTGACATGCTCAGTGTTTATACAACGCGTGCGTTGTTTCGAAGCCTTTAACTTCAAGCAGGTGAAAAAAATTCTGGCATGAAAAAACAAGCCGGTTGGCAACAACGGTATGCAACAGTGCACCAGACGAAAAGGTGAAGCCGTTATTTATCGGAGAAAGTGCCAATCCGAGGTGTTTCAAAAGGTGATCGCAAATACGAGTTCATTATGAGAGCGACCGTAGAGCTTGGATAGTGAAGATCATACTCGAATGGGGGCTGAGACGTTGGAACAAGGCCTTGGTTTTTATTGATGAACAGTCACAACGCGCATTTCCAACTAACTCTCCGTCACATTATTATCGTTCTCCTTGTGGGATCTAATCTGTATGTCAACATGATGTAGCTCGATTTAAGGGACAACGCAACTCCGTAGGGTCTGATAGACCCACAGTTTTGCAAGAAAAAGAACTAAAGCTGGTAGGATGTTATGCAACCCTTGTGCGAATCAGATGCTGTGTAAATATTTTTACCTTGATTCCACGAAATCGTCTTGATAGTGAAAAAGCTGTAAAGTAAATGATTTAGTTCACTTGTAGACGAAAAATGCATATTTTTAGTAAACATCACTTTCAAAATGGTGTTACTTAAATGACTACTTCCTTTCTATAGTTTCCGTGGCTGAAAGCAAAACCTGTCGGCAAGAAACAACTTGAGCGATCCGGTCTAGCGTTTATTGACAGAGGGACTATTGGACTGCAAACTGTTCACACGTCGAGAAATGGATTTTTTTCACAAATTTCAATAATTCTGTGTAGAATATGTTATTGCACCTAGAAATACATTTATGGGAGCGTTTGATCAAAACAAAGTTTTTGATAAACAGACCAGAAGAATTGACAGGGAAGCAGTATAACGGGTGACATAACACAAGAACAAATAAGCTTAGGGTAACTAGTAACACTCAGAGATCTCAATCGATTGATGTAAAATGTCTGTCTTCACGTCTTGAAAAGAGCATCTTGTACTTGATGTGTTTACTTAAGATATGATGGAACAAGGGACCTAATCTGACGTTGAAAGCTTATGAAAATGTTTTCAGTAATGAATTCGCGACCAAACATCACCTGAGAACAAAAACAATGAAGCGCGTCGCGACAGACCTGGCTTCATCATTTGCTTTCAGTGCACTGTTTAGACGTGACACTTGCTCACTCTACTTGGATACGGACTAACGTGCACACCAAGCACTTTACACACTTCTTCAAATGTGTTATTTTGAATTATAGAAGTGTGTAGTTTAATGTAACACTCTAATTTGATATAGGGGAACAAAAATGAATCAACCTGAACTGTATCGTGCACATAACCACCACCCTCTCCCCTACTACTACCATCACGGAGAGTGTCATCCACACGGTCGCTTGGGGTCACTGAGACGATCGGCTATGCCTCTGTACTGTTTTGTCAAACTACTGCGTGTATTACGGTTGCACCAACAAATATGTAAAACAATCGACTTATTAATACGGGTACCCTCGATATGAAAATATTGACTTTCATTTGAGAACGCATCTTTGATGAATTTGTGCCTTTTTCTAAGCGAGTTGAGTAGACTATACTGGTAGGCCCTGTTGTGTTCGGCTTGTACTTTGCGCCAGAGAAATAACTATGAAGGATTTGTCATTGCTCGAAAAATTCATCGGAATTATGCCTCGGAAAATTGCGGGAATGCTTGGAAGATCGGCTTACAAGTTTATCTACAGAATCATGTGGATACTATTACCTCTGCTGGTCTAACTTCAAGATACAGGATATCGCCGGCGGAACAGTAAGGTCGGAATCCCCATTGGCGACCACTTAGTGGTCCTTCGCGTTCGAAAAACGTACGCAGTTGGTAGAAGATAACAGCGTCGAATTCTTTCGAAATAATAGGTGTGAAGGAAATGGGACGATAGTTATTCCGGTCAGAAAGGTCGCCGCGTTTGGGAATACGAAAAATCACGAAGTGTTTCCAGGGAATGGGAAAAGTAGAAAGTTGAGAGGGAGAGAGAGAGAGAGAGAGAGAGAGAGAGAGAGAGAAGGCGACGTAAGAGAGAGTCAATTGAGGGCACATTTTAAGGACGACGGTTGGTATACCGTCCGGACCGGGTGGTTTGCATTACGTCCAGAGAACGCAGCACTTGGCGGATCTTTCTAGTGCTAACGTGAGGTAGAAAACGGGAGACAGTGAAGAGAAGGAACCCGAGGAGTAGGATAAGAGGGTTAGGTCGAGTTGAGGGCAAAGCGGGAAGCCGAAACCTCAGCTTTCTCGTGTGGTTCACGAACAAGGTCACCAGAGGAATTACAGATGGGAGAGAAATTGGAGGGGGGGGGGGAAATTGGAGGAGACCACTTTGGCAAACGACTAAAATGTCCGGCTACCGGTGGCAGATGGGAGTAAGCGTTCGGCTTTCCAGCGGACGAAGCGTTCTTTGGTTTCCTGTACGGTTGACGTGCATCTGTTCCTGGCTTGCACGAAGCAGCAGTGGGAATCGCGGGTGGGCGGGTAGCGAATTGTTGAACGCTTCAAGCGTACAGCATGCGTGGCTGAACCACTCGGGGGGTTCGGGTTTGCTGAGTTTTGGAAAGTGAGGAATAAAAAGTTGCATACCTTGAAGAACAATGATAGTGAAGTTAGAAACGGAAACATCTGAAGTAATGTAGCATTCATTCCAAGGATAGGAATCTGGTAAATCTCGAAAGCCGTCCCAGTTGGTTGAATTGTGGCCCCAAAATGTGTGTCTCGAGGTGATTGGAGGATCGGGGTGAGTAAAATTCATGGAACTGGAAATAATTAGTGGTTAGATGAGCCAAATGGAGGGAGAGCGAAGATGCCTGAGAACAGAGAAGGGACAGAAGCGAGAATAAGATCAAGGGTATGGACACGATCGGGAATACGTGTAGGGAGGTAAACAAATTGGTACAGGTTGTTGGCCACGGCGAAATGTTCAGCTTCGCGTCCTAGAGCCGAAGTGTCCGATGAGTGAATCAGTCTATCCCTATTGTGAACATTAAAATCTCCTAGGATGATGATATGGCAGTTGAGATCTGTAACAAACGAGTGTTCAGTGTTCGGAGATAAGAAATCAAAGATGGATGAGTCGTTACTGTTGGGTGAAAGGTTAACAACATAAACGTAGTGATTCAAATAAGGAAGTCGAAGCTTCAGCCACATCAACTGAAATTCACAATGGTAAAATTCAAAATTTTGGATTCTGGATGTGGCGACTGACTGGTGGACAAAGGCACAGACACCAGCCTTTGGGAAAAAAGAGGAGTAAAAAGTATAGTTGAGAAATTGGAAATGGGTGGTGTCTGATGAGGGGATTTGAGTTGCGGTCAAAAATAGGGCGAGAGGAAATTGGTGAGCAGAGTCGATATTACGGTTCATTCCACGAATGTTGGTGATGGTAATGAGTTCATGCTTGTTCTCCGAGTGGGCAGAGTGTGCAAGAGAGCGCGCACGTGTATAATTGCGTATTTTTATGATTCACAATTTAGAGGAAAACGGGAACCATGAACCTGAGACTTAAAGTGACAAACCAAATAAGGCCTCAGTAGATCAGGCGTGGTGGTGAGTCGGGCGACAGCAGAGCTGTCTACCAGTAGGAGTGGAAACTCTAGTGATAACCCCGGCTCCTCTTTCCCATTGCAAGATAAAAGCTGACGCTCAAGGAACTGAACTGATAGGTCGTATTGGAATTGCTCATACCCAGAATTACGCGAACGAAAGTACCACGGAGACTAAGTCCGCGAAATATCACGTTATTATATTGCAGAACTGGTTTGTCTAAATACGTTAAACCAGAGAAAGTAATTGGTAGGCTAGAAGTTGGCCAATCACAGGGAGCTTTTGCCGTACCTGTTCTCGACGACCCTGGTTGGTTGAGACTCATCCACGTGTGTGCCTACGAAGCTGTACCTGCCCGTATCACGTGTGACGGCAGCTGAATCATCACAAGTGCCCAATAGGTCAGATGCGGTAACGAGCCGGGCAACGCTGGATTACTTTCCACCACCAGTGACCGGATTCGAACCTCTGACCTTCTAGGTGGAAAGTAAACGCTCTAAACTAGTCGATCATCACCGGTCAACGTAGCGGATGCGTACCTATTTCGACAATCTGCGGTGTTCCGCAACCCCGGATGACAATCGCCCTGTTTCGGTAATTGTATTAACATTGTGAACCCTGAAGACAATCGTAGACTGTCTACATCCACCCTATCATTGTGTGCACATGTTCTATCCCGTATTATCACACACACACACACACACACACACACACACACAGCTCATCTGCCTCACGCTTCTCATTAGTTCGGAACGTAAGGCGTCACTAACATGAGCACTTCGTCGCTCCGTTAATGTTCACGTTTTACCTTTACAACCAAATCGCGTATCTCACTCAACACACGCGGCCCCGACCCTCTCTGTTGGGTATACAGGTTTAAACAACAATTCGGACAGTTTTGAGAGAATATGTAACAAAACAAGACGCGCATGTTTTTGATAGGATTCCTCTACAATACTACATGATCGTCAGTTTTACTGAACACTTAAAAACTGCAGAGGCCGTGCAAAACTTTTGTATCTGACTTGTTAGAAATGGAAACGGCGCACGTCAACGAAATCAACATTGCGGCACAAGCGACCAACGTAGAATAGCGAGTACTACAGATAATCGTTTGGTTATTTAGACTAGTTTATCTCATAATTTGAAGTTCCCAACGGATCTATGCATACAAGTTTACTGCATCGATGAAGGACTGCTGAGAACGAAGTGAACGCATTGTCCATTAATGATCCCAACCAGCAAAGTCCACCGTCGTTGGATGTTGTGGGCTATTAGACTGTGAAATTGCTCAGTACAGAGTAGGAAGTTAGTTGCCGGGATCTTAGTTTCTTATTTAATCTTTATTCGAGGATGCACCTGTAGCGTTTGCACCACCAAGTGTAAGATCCATTAACTTGATGGCAAGTACTATGAGAGGAGGGGATCGGCTCGTTCATAGCATTCTACACTTGGCCCCCGAATCCCCGTACAATATTTTCCGTCTATTTTCATCACAGCTGAATTCACGTGTTCAAGGAGAATATTCTCGCCGATATTCAAATATCGCAGATACCCTCTAACTGGTTTGACTCACCTGTCAGGCGGTTTAAAATAGCACGACCGCTGCTTGTAGAAGCACTATCTCAGAGACAAGAGACCGCTGAGTACCGAGTAGCCATGAGGACTCGAGAGATGTTCCATTAAGAGACAACTGCCTCAACTACATATGCTACCTTTACCCGACACCGTAAACCCCCGATTTTAAGTGACTAGCTTTTGCGGAAAAATGAGCCAGCTTCACGGATGTATCCATGAAAACTCAGGCTGTTTAAAACGGAACGCCATTGTTGAACTTGGACCTCTACAGAGCAGTCATCCATCACAGGAGTGAATCGTTGTGCGCGTAACGGGCCTTTATCATTCAAAGCCAATTGTGGAAGAGTGCTACATCATTTAGTGTTGACGTCCAACAGAACGTTGGGAGCCAGCAGGGATGGCTTTGTGGTTAAGGTGTTCGATTCACAGCCGTACACCCTGAGTTCTAGTCCCAGTGGGAGCTCGGATGTACACCGTTGGCGAGACCCAATGAAAATGAAATAGTAGTACAGTGATTCCATGGTTTCGAATGGTGAGTGAAGAGTTGACACTGCACGTGCATCATATTATTTAAAGCATGAAGTAGCGTCCCCAACGACACTCGGCGTTTTGTTCGACGTAGCACCTCTTACCCGTGCACAACCAAGTGTTACTTGTCGGACAACGGGAAGTTCGTGTTTGAAGCCAGTAACGAATCGAGCAGTTCATACGTCTCCTGGATGGCGGCCTGCCCGTCTAGGATATCCAGTGTCCTAGTGAATCTTACCCCAATCAAGATAGCTGAGTAAAAGGCAATAGCTTTATTTGGTGGCTGGCAACGTTCGTGCACGTGATACTGCTTTCTACGGGTGTCCGTGGTTTTTGTGAGGAGTTCTGCCAGAGTATTTGCATGACCCATCGCCGATGGACGATCTAGACTCACTAGCAGACAACACCTGTCCAGAATCCGGTTCGAGACTTGAACCAACAGAATCATGAACGACGGGACACCGGATCGATAAGACGAGAAAGGATTACCGTCAAACGGTGGATGACCGTATCCCCAACCAACCAATCGGAAGAGATGTTATCCGATAACGGTTTGGACCAACTGGTTTGTGGTGCAACGACTGGTGATAGTGACTCTTTTATCCCATACAAACAATAGATTTCGAGCTGATAAAAGGAGATGGTTCGAAGGCAGAAGAGTCTTTTCACTAGAGCTAGTGGGTCGGAGCAAAACAAGTTCATCGCCAGGCAAGTACCCACCACGCTATCTGACAACACCGCCGATTGTTCGTGATCGCTTATTCAGTGAACCATTGCTCACTTATTCGCGGCTGACCACTGGCGTTGTCACTTATCCATCCGCGACCTGTAGCATTCGACGATGCTCCCGCTCCCCAACCAATACGCTGTATATCCAGTGATCCCCAAGAGTGAAAAGTTGACACGTGTTTTGTCAAACAGAAGCTATGCAGTCGTGCACGTCACGTTCATTTGTACATGTAAGGTACAGGTAGAAAAAAGCAGGCGCGGGAAAACGAGCTGAACTCAAAAAGGACAACAATCAATGTGAAAATACCTCATACTGGTTACCTGTCAACTTCGCAAACAGTTAAGGGATCAGCTGAACCAGAAAAAAGCAGCCAAATTTCCCTGAGTATACAGTGAGTATATGAGAAAATAAGTATTGCAGAAAAGTCCACCAAATGAACTTCTTGGAAGGAAATAAACAGCTCATTTCCGTTCGAGCCATTCAAGTTCTTCGTCCGAATGAATAGTACTTATTGATGAACTTCGTGATTCCCGTTTCTTTCTTTTCTCTGGCGTGCCTTTTGGTGATATGGCTTTCTGGTCGGACAACACGGATTTTTTATCTTTTTTATGCTTCTTCTTGTCTTTCTTATTTCGTTTATGGATCTTGGAACGATCTGTAACGAATGAGTTTTGAGGATTTGATTCATCCTTTGTGGACAATGGGACAAACGGTGCCGTGCTATCTGCTACCGGTAGTTTGGGAGCTGGTGTTTTTGTGGCAGCCTGTTTTCGGATGGACTGGGACGGATAGGAGATAAACGATTCCGTAATTGGTGGCCCGGGACGCTGTAATTCTTCCCAACCATCATGACCCCAACGATCCGAACTGCCCTGACTTTGAGCTACATTGAGCCAAAATTCCGAATTGTTTGCGGCTGCCGAGACTCCAGATGCGGACAACTCCAGTTTTCGTTTAGCCTCGCGGCGTATTTCTCGCTCATATGCATCCAGAGCCTGTTGCAATTTGGCTTTTGAGGGTGAAGAATGCTTTATTTTGGTACGACGGCGTTCATGCTCACGGGATTCTCTCTCCCTGCGACGATGCAGAATTTCTCTCCAGCACTGTTCTTCTTCGACCACCTGGATTGGTAAAACAAAACATTATTAAATGGGTAGTCAGAAAAAGTAAATCAGTGTCAATTAATGTTCACACAGCGTTTTCTAATTTTTTTTCTCTCAGAAAACTAGTACTGTTGCAGTACTGTTACTCAACACTGGTGGAAGACAGAAGTCCACTTATCCAGCTCGTTACCGGACAATCATCATCATCGTACAGCGTTAAACAGTAGGGCAAGCCCCACTGACCACTGCCTTTCTCATCATGTTGCACGTTGAATTAGAAAGTATGAATATACAAGATGGGTAGGGACTAGACCTACATGGGTGGGAAAACGAAACAATCTGCTAGTGGTCAACACACAGAATACACAGTCTAATTGTACAGGCGCACATCGATCAGACATTCTGATTCGATAGAAAGTGACAACACGATCGCCACTGCTCGCGGTTCGCTGCCATATCCTTCAGTGTCTCCAGCCAACTGGTAGACGGATCTTTTGGACCCCAACCACGAAGACGCGAAGCACCTACTTTTCCTAAGTTTGCTGTACATTTCCTCATTCCTCGCTGCCACGTCATCTGTTGACCTCCACGTGGTCTCTTCTACTTCCTACGAGGAACGGAGAATAGGACACGGTATAGTAGATGTGTGTTTGACATACGTAACACATGCCCCAACCAACGTAGTCTACTAAGCTGGATACGCTGTGACAGAACGTTCTCTGAATTAGTACCCAATACTCGCTTTCTGACCTCATCGTTGCTTACTCGGCTATTCCACCCAATCCTAGCGATACTACGTAAACATCGATGGTCGAAAACCTCAATACGACGAATATCTTCAGCACGCAAACTCCAAGTTTCGCAACCATACAACAAAACTGAACGCACTGCAGCACGGTATACACGATCTTTCAACTTCAGTGAAATATCAGGTCGGCGCCACAAGTGCTTCAGTCCAGCGTACGCCGCTCGAGCCTTGGATATCCGCGTGCTTACCTCTACTACTGTGCTCCCATCCGTCGTCACGCAGCTACCGAGGTAGGTGAAGTGGTCGACAACTGCCAGCACCTCCCCATCGAGCATCAAGCTCGGGATTGTTGACGTCCAGTCTTGTAACATCAATTTGCACTTTGAAGGTGCAAAGCGCATGCCGAATGAAGCTACAGCTCTTGCGAGATTATCTAGTGCACGCTGAGCATGTTCCGTGCATTCGAACAAGCAGACAACGTCGTCTGCGTAATCTAGGTCACCTAGCTTTTCACTATTTCCTAGTTGGACGCCTACATCCTGGAGATTTTGCAGCTGAGGGAGCACAGAGGGTTTGAAGTTGTCGTGTGAATTACGCTTGAAACATATTACCAAAACAGTGACCTTTCGTTTCACTGATTAATGTCGTAGAAGCCATGGTGCGTGTGACCCGTTCCAAGTAGTCGGCGAAGAGTAAAAATCTGGTCGATGCGTCCTCGACCTGGGCGGAATCTAGCCTGCTGTTCGTGGGTGTTCCTCTCGCGAGCTGGTGTCAGACGATGCAGCAAAATCGAGGCTAAAACTTTGGTGACTATCGGAATTAAGCTAATCCCACGTTGATTACTACAGTCATTGCGTATTCCCTTTCTGAAGATGGGAACAATCAATGACTCGCACCATATTACCGGTATACGCTCCTCGTCCCAAATGTCACGGAGCAAGACGGTAAGTGATTTTATCAACGCCCCACCACCCAGTTTGAAAAGAACTCGGGGAAGTTTATCGGGACCGGCCGTCTTCCCACGCCTTACTAATCGAATGCTCAACTCCACCTCCACATCCGATGGGGGCTCCAGTGATACCACCCAAGGAGTCGCAGTTGTTGACACAGGAGTAACTACACTAGCGTGTGGCCAGCTAAACTGTTGCTTGAAGTACTCGGCCCAACGGTCAAGCCTTTGCTGTTTACTATGGATGCGTTCTGCATTTCTATCCCAAATCGTTTCACTGACCTGAGTTCGCCGTCCACCGGTGTCACGAATAAGTTTGAACAGTCTTTGACTGTTACCAGAAGCAACTGCTATTTCCATTTCTTTGGCTATTTTGACCAACCAATTTTCGCGATCATTCTTAAGGCTTTGCGTAACTTGCCTCTGTAGATGTCTTCGTATCTTATTCATCTCCTTACGGTTCGAGAGCTGACGATTTTGCTCCATTATGCTCAATGACTCCTTCGAAATCCAGTGTCTTTGATGGACGTTGGATCTAGGACTACAGGCAAAACCTGCTGCAACGTGCATCGCCTGTTTAATATGGGCCCAATGCTCATCTACATTACTATTCTCCGTGGATCCTAGCTCATGTGCTAACTTCTGCTCATAACGAGTGCGTACTTCTGGATCACACAAACGTTGCACGGCTAACCGGGTTTGCGGTTTTCGTTGATGATCATGAAGCTGGAGAGATAACCGCATTAAAACTAATGCATGGTCCGACACTACGTACGTGGACCAGTAAGATCTACAGTTCTGAACAGAACTGCGCCACCGGTAGCTTACGGCGATATGGTCAATATGACTAAAAGTACCTGTAGAGTTAGAGCGCTGTGTTGGAAATTGGTGCTAGACAAGAACAATCGATTGTAAGCACGAAACTGGAGAAGCCTATCCCCGTTATCTGTACGCTCAGCGGGCAAACTACAACGCCCATCTAAACAAGCTTCTGACACACTAAGTTTGCTAACTTGTGCACTTAACCCACGTGCTAGCACTACGACGTCAGAGACTTTGCTCATGCTGACGTGAGTGGCGAGTTCAACATTGAACATCCTTCTGCATGTCAGAGTTGCAGTCCGTTGGAGAGTATGCCGAGATTAGGAACAAAGTGCGCTTAGCACAACTATCCTTTCGAACGGCAACTGACCCCTGGAGTCTCACAGCACATGCACGACTGTTAACAGGGATCCAATCCAAAAGGGCAGCCTCAGCCTTGTCAGTCAAGACTATTCCTACACCAAGTTGACCCACAGCTCGAGCTGCTTCGTCTCCTGAAGTGCGCAGAATATACCTCGATGAGATACCAGGAGAAGTTAGTTGAACCACACTGCACGAATCCTGGATATGCGTTTCGCTTAAGCAGCAGACATCAATCTTCAGAGAATCTAATGTGAGGGTTAGGCACGCCTGCTGACCGATCTGCATGAGTGTACGCACGTTGAAGGAGTCGAGATTCAGAGGCTAACGAGGCTTGAGAAAATGTGAGTTACCAGACAGATGATTATTCCCGATATTATTTGATAGTGAATCGTTGCGAGTATCGATCGTGTTATCAATGGGAGCATTATGGGTGGATAAATGGGGCAAATAGGGGTGGTTAGGGACAGAAGACAAAGGTACAATAAAAGAGAGGAAACTATGAGCAGTCTGAGGCTTTGTATGCCATCAGGTCACTGCTGTGTACTGCTATCAATGTGACTCCCCACGAACGAATGTTCATTCACCATCGAAAACTGCTGCTGGCACCAGTTTACCTCAATGATTACTAATGCCTGGGGAAGACCTATATCGAAAAAACATCCGTTAGTCCAAGTGTGATCCGATAGTGGTGGAAGTCGAATTCCTGGAGCAACACCGAGTACGCTCATATACGTCTCCCTGATGGACGCGAAGAAACTGTATCACTTGGTCATCCTACTCCCGGAGAATGATCGACTTCTGCACCACCCGTCCTTCATTCAGACTCAGACATGCCGCGTAACTCCGATTTGCAAATAACTGTGTCTGACCCAGTAGAGTCTCCTAGTGAACCAGAAACAAACGTTCAAAACCTTATCTTACAAAAAAAGGATGAGATCCTATTGCCTTAGAAACCGCGAGGCGTAACAACGCATTCCTCGTTAACTGGTATCAAAATTTTCTATTCCTTACCCACGGACTGCACGAAAAACAAGATACTAGTTTTCGTTTTCTAAGTGGTAGTGAATGATATATATATATATATATATATATATATATATATATATATATATATATATATATATATATACATATATATATATATATATATATATATATATATATATATATATATATATTACTGTGCCTCTGCTCTATAATTCGTTCCTATTTAGTTAGCATCATCTAACTGTTTGCCGTCACGACGAGACTGCACCTTGACGTGGTGTGATGGCTTGCGCGCCTCTATGACCCAAAGAGCTATACAGGATGGCTTCCTTAAGCCGGAGATGCAATCATACCTGACAGGTCAATGGGTAGAGGTCGACCAAAGTTCAGTCTCCTGGTCCTCCAGGTTGGGGATTGATTTGAGCTGGCAACTCAATCGGTGAAATCAGTGGAAGAATAATTGATCCAAGCAAATGGGCTTCCACTAAGCCATCCCGCTGCTTTGCGGATAGGTTCTTGTTAGAACTAAAGGCTTTGGATGAGGACCCTAATCGTTCTCCTGCTTTGTGACTGGACACCCTAGCAGTACCCGTCCAACATCTCCCATGAACTGCACGAATACAAATAATTCCATACTGCATCGGTCGTCGCGCAGGATAATCAGGACCCGTCAGGCATGATTGTCTCTCCGGCTCAAAGAAGCCATCCTGTATAGCTCTTTGGGTCACAGAGGCGCGCAAGCCATCACACCACGTCAAGATGCAGTCTCGTCGCACCTGACCTACTGGGACCTTATGGGGTTCTCCACAGGGTCAGTTTGCATGTTATCCCTTATAGTACAATGGGCCTTTGAGGCGATGGGACACACCTCTTCCGCCGCATTCATGAGCGAGCATGCAATAATAAAAATCCCACTGATGATTCCTCAAAGGAACGCTCGGTTTAATTTAGTTCAGTTTTTTTCAAAATTAACCTCGCAATTCAGTGCTCTGGTTTTGGTTACTAACCAGCAACATATCGTAATTCAGAGTAAAGAGAATAGAAGTATAAGGGGCAATCAAACAGAAGAGAAAGTTATAGGGGGGGGGGGGGGGGGGACAGATGTAAATAAGCTACTGACAGCGACACATAGCAACGTCGCCTAAACACACCAACCATCCGGTGGGCAAATCTCGTGGACACTAACTGCCTCGGAGAACGGTGTACACTGAGGAAGCCCATCGACGGGTATGCGTAACGAATGTCTCAATCACTCTAACTTGTTTAGATTAAACTTTTGTTTCAGTGACTCGCCTCTGGTTCCTGATACCATACGACCAAGCTAGGCACTATTGACGCCGTTTTCCCACCGGATTCGAGCAACTGATGCGAAGACACCGAAGCTCAAACATCAACAGTCTTCGCTTATATAGTAGCAGTGTACGAAACAGTCTAACGACTAACCTGCAGGACTGAAAATTTTCCTTACAATACACTGCTTCTATATATTTCATCTTTGCCAGCAGTGCCTATTTCACCAGTTCTTAACCCGGTGAGCAAGATTTGGAGTCCTGTGATGTTAGTCTTCATCTTATTTAGAATGATTCAGAACGGCTTACTTCACGTCAAAACCCCATGAAATAGCACCTATTCGTCTATCACTCTGACTTCCAATGTCAACTCAGGATGGTATCCAGGATGGATACGCGAACGTTGTATCCATCGATCTTCACTGATAAGTGCTGTATTGGTATTGCATACCGACTCTATACAAATCTCGTACCATGTAAGCAATTATTACTGTTATGCAATCGCCCCTACACCCAAGTGCCCAGGTTTATTTTGTTGCCATTTGATAAACTTTATTCATATTATACTCCAGAAATACGGAGAACGAGTAAAAACGATAAAAAGAGGGACAAACGACGATAGTACTGAACGATGATTCTTAGTACAGACGAGTCACAGTTTGTCATACGTGACAACGGGCTTTCATGATTGTAGACACCAAATAGATAAATGTCATGAATACCACGCCAAAAAGTACGCGACTGGCGGTGATCAGGAGGATGTTAATCTGATTACAGAAGTAGGATTGTGAGCTGGTCTGTTTTCCCGAAACTCAGATGGTTATCACGGATACACTTTCCCAGGTGCGTGTCGCGAGTGTCAATATTGCGTCGATGGAGTTTGAATACGTTCCGGTGACCGATTGTAGTACCAAAGGTAATTAAGATCTCGTCAAAATACAAAAAGCGACTTCCGGCGGCATTGCCCTCCAATAACCTAAAAAATTCATTTCCAACGGATGACTCTGGACCAAAGATTTGCCAATGCCTTATTGTTCAATGAGCAAGAATTACTCTCTTCAATTCGGAGAAGATCGCCTATTTACCTCGGAAAAACTCCAGAGTTAGTTAATAAAGAGATTTTACTTGTCACACAACGGCGTAAACAGTATCATTCGCAGGGCAAAGCATGTTTTCTATTGGCCTAGTATGAACAGACAGATCAAAGACTACGTGCCACGATGTGAACTAAGCCGAACCCATGAGAACAGGCAAGGGAAAGAAACAATATTTCCCCGAGAACTACCTACCCGCCCCTGGCAGATTTTGGCCACAGACATTTTCTAGAATGAAAAGAATCACCTTCTGGTTCTGGTTGATTATTCGTGATTTCTTTGAAACTGACTTGCTACGTACCATGAGCACATTCAACGTTATCAACCGACCACGCGTTCATTTCTCCAGGCACGGAATACCGGAGACACTGTTTTCTGAAAACGGACCCCAGTTCACCGGTGTAGAATTTCGACAGTGCAGCCAGAGGTGGAAGTTTGAACATCGGACCGATAGTGTATACCAGTCAGTACAATGGCAAGGTCGGATCAACGGTGAAAGAAATTTCCCGAGTGCCATTTTGGAATACAGTCCGGTGCAGAGACTGCTTAGAAGGGGAACTCGGACGGTGTTTCCGGTAGTAGGTGATCTTCTGG
The DNA here is from genome assembly GCA_948099385.1 of Fasciola hepatica. Classification (NCBI taxonomy): domain Eukaryota; kingdom Metazoa; phylum Platyhelminthes; class Trematoda; order Plagiorchiida; family Fasciolidae; genus Fasciola; species Fasciola hepatica. Next base: position 2,862,142 of record CANUEZ040000097.1, read on the forward strand.
AGCCAAAAGCTCAACATCCCAGTAAAGTACGAAACCGTTTACAACAACGAAGAGATGCTCAAGAGTTTAATTACGATCTCAGAGCACAGGACCTCCCAGAACTAAGAGGAAGAAGAGGAAATATGGATTCAGGTTGATCCAGAAAAACCTCATCAATGGAGAGGAGGAACGGTCCTAAGATACCAGGGAAATCGATCGTACGAGGTGGAGGTAGATAAGGCAAGCAAACGAAGAAATGGAAGACACATTTGAAAGGTCAGCGTTCCGGTAAATGAAGAAAATACACGCCGGGAGAACGAGAAGCAGTCGTCTTTATCAGAAAAGAGAGGACGTATGGGGTAGTGACAGACGAGTCTATGAACGACCTGGTTCGGTGGTCAGACAGCACGCCATCGCCAACTCAGAATCAAGAGTAAGGTGAGTGACAGCGAAACACATAGCACATGGTCGGCTGTCCGGAATCAGCAGACAACAGTGGAGCCTAGCAAGCGATCAATGAGCCAATCAGTGGCTAACATTTGTCTGAACCGATCGGAGCCAAATCAACCAATCCAGGCGCAGCTAGACAAACCGACCGGATGGGTCGTTTAGGTCTATCAGTGGGACAATAAGCGTTCATACAAGGTTTTGATTATGATCAGCAGTTATCTTCTTTGGGCGATCTGTTTTGTACCAACAAACGGAAATGGCGCGAAGCCAGAAGAGTCTTCTCACTAGAGCTAGCGGGCGGCAACAAAACATTAGTTCAGTGATAGAGAAACACACATTAAAGGTCATCAGGCTATGGTGGTTAAGACATGTGTCGCATATAACCCTGGGCCGGATCCTTCGGCGCGCAATGTTTGTTGAGACAGTTAATGGTCGGAAGACGAGTTAAGCTGCTCAGCTCATGATATGGAAGAAAAGTATAAATAGGCTAACCAGTGAACTTGGCTATGTATGGCATACCAGACTTCGTGAGTGGAGTTCAAGAGATTCCTCCGTCAGTGGTTAGATACGTTGGAAGATATGGCTCGGTGTGGCGACCAATGGCGCTGTTGCATTCACAAATCTTCGTCAACTTGATACTATCTGTAGGTCCTTTCTTACTCTTATCGTAATTTTTCATTATTTCTGACTGAGGTTACTGCTGATAGCACCCAAAGCTAAAGTACCCAATGCATGGTTAGAGGTTGTTTCAACTGGACTTGGGTAATAATGTAATAACGATGGATCAAAAAGTTATCAAAATTACCGTGAACAGCATATAGTCATACAGGCTATCGGTTTATCAAGTCATAAGAAGAGCAATAACATGATGATAGAAGGAACTAGAACTTACTCGATTGTGAGTCTCCGTATGAGTAACAATGTTTTTAAGCAGTTGTTTATCCTACAGAAAACAAGGTAGGAAAATAGCTTTGAAATGTTTAGATCACGTGGTAAATCTGAACGGGCAAATTAAGGGGCGAAAATTGCGGAGGGAAGTTCTTTCGCAAAACTCTCGCTGGCGAAACAAAACTAAACGACTTATTGCTGCTAGGACCATTTGTTCTATTCTAGCCCGCGGGCCAACGAGAGTATGCAAGAGAAATTTCCTCACCTGGTTTGTTTTTTGTCTTGCTTATTCAAGTGGTTTTGAGGTCGCCATGATAATGCTCTTGGTGTTGATACTACACACTAAGTTGGTTGACGTACTGGATTTCGTGTGCGTGCGCGCGTGTGTTTGTGTGTGGCACATCATGCTGAAACGCTACAGGAGCCCAATAAAACAGCTAAGGACCCAATATTCTAATTCTATCTCTTATAATCATATAGACTTAAAGTAATGTTGTCCACGTACTTCTTGCGGGGTAAATTAAACTTTCAAGTTGCTAGCAAACGATGTTTAACTTTCTCACAGGTGGCCACACAGAACGATCGAAGTTCCCAGATGCCAAAGGACCCCATGAGAAACTACGAAATTTAGCGCACAGAAACGGCTTTGCTTGGGTTTTCACATGCGAAACATTCGAATAGTCATATGTGCAAAAGATGTGGCTCTATTCAACGTGCGCTTTGTTTTACTAAAGTGTAAAGCTCAGCCGTCCACTTAATTCCACGAGCATATATGCGCACATTTGGCGCTCAGGTATCGAATACATTATGAAACAACTGTTAGTCTGGCGATATACGTTACTGGGAAAGAAATGCCGCAGTTGTGTTCCCCTGTGACTGTGGAGCGTGAACCTCCACTACACCCATTCATAAGCATCGAATGAAATTTTTTACTTGGTGTATTTTCTAAAACAACCTTATTTTGTGTTCTAACTGGCATGCTTCTGAAATATCAAAAGCGACACATTTATCACAGAACTAACGGTTGTGTAAATTAAAATAAAATATCTCGAACTTTGATATATGTCCCACTGGTAGACGAAATGATGCTCGTTGAATATAACACTAAACTCGCATGTTTCATAAATGGGCGTGAGAAGACTGCTGCACTCAAACCGGTAGCATTAACGAAAGCAGAACGATCGGACGACGGTTTTAGTCAGGTAGATTTGCTGTGTACAACAGAATATATGGGGTGTCTGAGAGTAGCGGCACTTCTGAGTTGGTTGACTGCCATGTCCCTTGAGCCAACCCCCACTTTCTTCATCTCCACCAGTCACTCAGCTATAACCTGCGGCTCCACGAAGCTGAAGTATGCATCAGCGGCTACAACTCGGCAAACGACTCGACGGGTGGGTTAAACAAGGCTGAAGGTAACCTTGGTGAGACGGTGCCCAGCATGTGTAGACAGATGCTCCTGAATAGGCAGACAAGATCTATTGGCCCGACGGTTAAAAAAGAAAACGGTCTAGCCTAGCTAACTCGGCACTCCGGATGAGGCGAATGAACCGTATTACAGCACACGGCTCCTCTGGTACAATGCTACTGTCTGGCAGTCTTCACTTGATCGTGCAAAGACAAGAGCAGAGACCTCGAATAAAAAGTTCGAGCGGCGTTGAGGACACCGCTTTGTACCTCACTCCCGCAACTCAGCATGGGCCCCGTTGGTGGCCGAAACAAAGCCAAAGCTAATCTTCCCCCGCAAGTGCTACTGGACGATAACCAACGATCTGCTTTCCAAACAGAATTATCCACCAGGTTATCGATGCAGCCAAATGCCCAGGATCCAGAAGAGCGATGGACAGGGATCAAACAGGCTCTAAGTGCGACTGCTGATGCTACCCAAGGTCCAACAACTAGACACACAGAACCGATTGATATCTGCATCCTCAGTTGTACTGTTAGATGTGCGCAGAACGATTCCTCCGAATTCCAGATACGATGAGGCACAGAGATGCCTCAAACGCCAACTGATTCGGAGCCCGATAAATAATCGTGAGCAGTTGTGGATTGGGAAGTGTAAGGAGATGAAAAAAGCTGCGGTGGTTAGTAACAGCCACAACTTTTTCCGTCCGATTAGACATACTGGTCCACGTAAACCATGCGTTAGCGAATTGATCAAAGAACCAAACGGCTCACTGATTCAAACTCAGGGGCATCGTCTAATTCGCTCGGCGGAGCACTTCGAGAAGCAATTTTATTGGCCTTTCTCCTCCTCAGTTTTGATCACTAGCGGAATGGGTACAGATGTTTTCGTAGATACCAGTCCTCCGTCAGAAACGGAGCTTCTTCCTGAGATAAGCTTTCCTAAGCTATATCAGCTTGACGGACCGGATGGGTTGCCTCCGTCTATTTTCAGAGACGGTGGGCCAGCACTTTTACTGGAATTAACAAAACTCCTCGATGTGATATGGAAGAAGGTACAAGTTCCAAAGAGTTGGGGTGAATCGGTGGTCGAACCGATTTATAAGAGAAATGACAGTCCCTCCCCCTCCCCCCCCCCCCCCCGGTGAAAACCACAGGTGAATAAGTCTGGTTAGCATCGCATCCAAACTGCTGACAAGTATTATTCTCCACCGCTTACCTAACGCCCGCGAACAGTGCTTGCGCGAAAATCAAGTTGGGTTTAGACCTGGTCGAGGTTGTATTGATCACATCTTCAGTGTTCGACAAATCTTAGAACATAAACATCCCTTCCGAAGCCCACTATCTCCGTTTTTCTTGATCGTTGAATGGGCTTTCACTGAGTCGACCGCACAGTTCCTTGAACTGGCTATTGTTGAAGAGTGTAGCAAATAAATTCATTTCCACAACAGTCTTATTAAATGAACAGCCGAAGCTGATTTCGAGCATAAGATGCTGTTCCATCCGAGTTCACGATGAGAAGTGGTGTACGTCAGGGTTGCCCCCTCTCTCCTTTTCTCTTTAACTTTGTGACTGATATGGTCCTAGAGACCGCACTTTCGTCAGGTGAGGATAGCGACACTGAACTTTTCCCGGGCGGAAAGGTATCAGATCTTGAGTATGCAGACGACATAGTTCTTCTAAGTGAAGATACAGGTAAGTTGCAAGCTTTTCTAGACAGCTTCACGGATTGCGTAGCAATGTTCCGTATGCGTTTTGCACCTCCAAAGTGCAAGATGCTCTTGCAGGACTGGGTTGGTCCAACGACAAACCTTTCAGTGTCTGGAGAAACTATAGACCTGGTAGATAAGTTCTGCTATCTGGGCAGCTGCATCTCACCCGGAGGTCGGATATCGGATGAAGTGTCTTTGCCTATACAGAAGGCTCGCTTGGCACTTGCCAATCTGAGTCATCTGTGGTGTCAACATGACATCCGTTTACCTATCAAGGGTCGAGTGTACGCTGCAGCAGTCAGGCCCGTGCTTCTGTATGGTTCGGAGACATGGCCACTATGGGTGGAGGACATACGAAGGTTGTCGGTATTTGAACACCAATGTCTTCGTAGTATTGCTCGAATCTGATGGGAACACCGTGTGAGCAATGCTAAGGTTCGGCGGAAAGTCTTAGGTCCTAGGATCAAACCATTAGATGAAACACTTAAGCTGACCAAGCTAAGATGGTTGAGACATGTGTTACGCATGTCCCCTAACAGGATCCCACGGCGTGCTATGTTTCCTGAGACGGGTGCCGGTTGGAGGATGAGTAAGGGTGGTCAGTCCACGACTTAAAAGATAGGGATGAAAAGCCTAACTAGTGGACTTGGCCATGTAGGGCGTGTTAGACTTCCCAGGTGGGGTCCAAGAGACCCTCCCACTCAGTGGTTATATACGTTAGAGGAAATGGCTAGGTGTCATGAGCACTGGCGCCCTTTTATTCTCAGGATTTGTTTGTCGACTTGATACCAATATCTATAGTTCACTCACTGGTCTTTGATATTCCTGTTCTTTTTTATTGTTTCCTATTGAGGTTGTCGCCAGGAGATAGCAAGCAAATCCACCGCACTCACTGCATGCTTAGTGGCTGTCTGAACTGAACTGATATTTGGAAAGTCCACAGTTGAAGTGGGCGAACTGTATTGTCCTTTAAAGTGCTCCGCCCAACGGTCAAGACGACGTTACTGAGAGTGAATCAGTGAACCGTCGGATTCCTTGAACAACTCACTTACATCAGAATCCCGTATACTAGAAATTGTAATCAAACGGTAAAGGTGGCTAGAATTGCCAATTGACGCAGCCTTTTTAATTTCCCTACATTTCACAATCCGCCACCACTCACGGTCATTTTTCAGGCTCCTGGACAGTTGGCATCCCAGGGATTTGAGCACTTCATTGAATCTGGCATCCGCAGGTACGGATCTGCCAGCATATAACAGAGCAGTCGATGTCGAAGATATTCATCGCTTGTGAAGTCTACCTAAACCGGAGTTCTGCCATTATCATCGTACAGTGTTAAACAGCAGGGCCAGCTACATTGAAGACTGCCTTTCTCGCCACGTTGCACGTAAAAGTAGAGAGCATGGACATGCAAGATGGGCAGAGGAGTGGAATAAAACGCCCTTGTAACCAACTCACACAATACACAATCTCTGTACAAACGCACATTGATCAGTCATTCTGATTCGACAGAAAGTGACAACACAGTCGCCACTATTCACGGACAGTCGGCATATTCTTCGTTTTCTCCAGTCAACTGGTTGAGTGGTCTTTCGGACCCCAACCACGAAGACGTGAGTCATCTAATTTTCCTATGTTCGCCGCACATTTTCTAATTTCCCGCTGCCACGGCATCTGTTGACCTTCACGTGGTCTCTTCCACTCCCTAGGAGGGACGGAAAATAGAGCACGGTACGGCAGACGTATGTTTGCCATACGTAACACGTGCCCAACCAACGAAGTCTACGAAGCGGGATACGCTGTAATAGAACATTCTCTAAACTGGCACCCAATACCCGATTTTCGGCCTCAACATTGCTCATTCAGTTATTCCGCTCCAATCTTAGCGATACTATGCAAACATCGGCGATCGAAAACCTCAGAGCAAAGAACATCTCCGGCACGCAGACTCCATGTTTCGCAAACATACAACAGGACTGGGTGCACCGTGACACAGTACATACGACCTTTGGATACGTATGCGACTACGAAATCTGAATGGTTGAGACAGACAGAAGACCGAGGATTAGAATTTAGGCTTTATTCGACATACAACTGAACGGTAGGATCTGAAAACAATAAAGCGGAAATTCAATGGAGCAGCAATAAAACTAAGGTAGATGGAAAACAACAGATTAACATGACATTCACCCTCGCGGACTGTTTTGATCGAGAATGTGTGTGTGCAAGACGTTTCAAGCTTTTATTTCTTAGGTTATGGGGATGGACTAGCTGCTATTCTTTTACTAAAGTGTGTGTCGGATTCGGTAATATATGACTCTGATACAGGTACGTGAGAGGGGGTGTTGGTATATTATTGTGCATCAAGGGGATGACACACGGTGTCGAATGAAAGATGAGAGTCGCCATTTAGACTCGAAGATTGATTTTCAGCAAATTCTACGGCCCTCGGTGGTTCTGGTGCTTGGCTCTTAGGCGTTATACGATGTGCAGAGACCGTGTCTTCTTGTCCACCGGGGAAACGAACACGAGCGTATTTCGGATTGCATTCAGTCAGTTCAACTTCGTCGACCAAGGGATCGTATTTTGTTGACCTCCCCGAACAACGCACCAAGGCCGATCCTGGACTGCTCAACCAGGTAGGTGTTGAGACCCCGATTTTTTTATTACATGCTTGTGCATGAGTGCAGTGGAAGGGGGTATACACCCCATAGCCATGACTGACCACTGCATTATCAGGTATAGCCGGCAACCAGACCCTGAGACTTGGAGTGGAGAACCACATAAGGTCCCAACAGGTCAGGTGTGGTAACGATCCGGACGACAGTGAAATGCTGTCTACCACCAAAGAAACCGGTGGTGGCGGGGATTTGAACCTCTGACCTCCGAGCTGGTAATCAAACGCTCTCAACCACCACCGATGCTTATTTACGATGATAAGTGAATAGTCGTTCATGTGGTGTTTTATTTGTTGCAGTGCAATACAGTAACTTGATGGAGTAGAGTGCGTTGGGAAGAACGTTCCCCCACTGGGTGCATGGTAGTCCCTTTAACTGGGCTGCAAGAACAATGGTTCTCCAGGGGGTTCCATTGAGTCTCTCGACTTGCTAGTTATGATACCATCGCGGTGGAGGACGTTCTTTAGTTCTTCAGACATGAAAGAAGAACCCCTGTCTGAATGGATGCAAGATGGCATGCCAAAAATAGAAAACAACTCGGAAAGGCAACGAATGATTGTGGCAATCGAAAAGTTTCAGCAGGCACAATTAAACGGAAACCTGGAGTACTCGTCTACGACAGTTATTAGATATCGATTTTTGAATACTGAGGGAAGCGGTCCCTTAAAACCAATGTTTAATCTTTTAAACGGCAAAGTGTCTCTAATCAGGTTCCCGGTAGGTAATTTGCAAAGCTGTGGTTTTCATTTGGCACAAAGTGTACAACTACCGGTAAAAAATTTTACGCCGTCAACTGAGTACGAGATTCTTTGTTCTGATTATATAAAGCATACGGACAACACCCGGATGGCAGAGTGAGTTTTGGAATTCTCTGTGCAATGCGAGTGACACAGACGCAGAGCAGAAGATGTGAGACAGTGTGTCGGCCACGACATTCTCATGGTCAGGGGGGTAAATGACGTTGAAACTGTAGCAAGATAATTCGATTCGTCACCTCTGAATCTTATCATTTCTCATTTCTCCGTGGTGTCGGGAGTCGAGCATAAAAACGACCGATTCTTGATCCGTGATAAGTAGGAAGCCTGTACCCAGCAAATAATGTCGCCAATTCCGGATGGCCTCTACCATAGTGTTGGCCTCTTTTTCTACAGAAGAATGATACTTTTCGCTTTGAGGAAGAAGAAAATGCGATCGGATTTTCTGAGTATGACTGAGATAGCTATACCCGAGGCATCCGTTTCAACGACCAGTGGTACCTCAGGGTCGATAGTGGTGACGACAGCACGTTTAACTTCGCTTTTGGGTGTTTCAAATGACATTCTGACATCGTCTGGTAAAGGGAATACGTGGTTACGGACCAACGGATAAATCCTGTCCGAGAAGCGGGGTGTTAAATTCGTTTCCAAATTTACAACTTGTTTCCTCTCTTCCCTCTATGTCCACCGTCTTAACGGGTTATATTTGGTATCCGTTGACATTGGTTTCCGTTCCCAGATAACCGACGTTCACATAACGTTTGTTTTTGGCCCTGATCCCGAAACTCCAGGCAGTTGGCATACCACACACACAACTTGGTTGACAGTTAACGGATTTACTGTTCTCTGCCCAGTTCACCCATATGCCCGACCCTTTTCGTCTGATTGGTTTCCCTTTGAGCCACCCGATACACACAAGTGCGCTCACGTACACACAGCACGGCTGACGGTTCACAAACACTTGTCTGCGCGGTTCATTTGAGTGCACCCGACCTAGCTCATTTGATAAGTTCCCGTTTAAGCGACATGTCACTGTAATCTCTGCCTTATTCACGCGTATCACATGATAACCTCGAACACATTTCGTTTGAATGCCAGCGACAACATTCACTGTCATTTTGGACACAGATTAAGGCGCGGTCTTGCACGTTCCTTGACACAGCCGCGGCTGTCTTTGTTAACGGTACCTTTTGCCATTGTTGGCAAACCCTCTGGACACAGCTGCGCGCAGTCTTACTACTGGAATCCAGCCTGCTGTTCGTGGGTGTTCCTCTCGCGAGCTGGTGTCAGACGATGCAGCAAAATCGAGGCTAAAACTTTGGTGACTATCGGAATTAAGCTAATCCCACGTTGATTACTACAGTCATTGCGTATTCCCTTTCTGAAGATGGGAACAATCAATGACTCGCACCATATTACCGGTATACGCTCCTCGTCCCAAATGTCACGGAGCAAGACGGTAAGTGATTTTATCAACGCCCCACCACCCAGTTTGAAAAGAACTCGGGGATGTTTATCGGGACCGGCCGTCTTCCCACGCCTTACTAATCGAATGCTCAACTCCACCTCCACATCCGATGGGGGCTCCAGTGATACCACCCAAGGAGTCGCAGTTGTTGACACAGGAGTAACTACACTAGCGTGTGGCCAGCTAAACTGTTGCTTGAAGTACTCGGCCCAACGGTCAAGCCTTTGCTGTTTACTATGGATGCGTTCTGCATTTCTATCCCAAATCGTTTCACTGACCTGAGTTCGCCGTCCACCGGTGTCACGAATAAGTTTGAACAGTCTTTGACTGTTACCAGAAGCAACTGCTATTTCCATTTCTTTGGCTATTTTGACCAACCAATTTTCGCGATCATTCTTAAGGCTTTGCGTAACTTGCCTCTGTAGATGTCTTCGTATCTTATTCATCTCCTTACGGTTCGAGAGCTGACGATTTTGCTCCATTATGCTCAATGACTCCTTCGAAATCCAGTGTCTTTGATGGACGTTGGATCTAGGACTACAGGCAAAACCTGCTGCAACGTGCATCGCCTGTTTAATATGGGCCCAATGCTCATCTACATTACTATTCTCCGTGGATCCTAGCTCATGTGCTAACTTCTGCTCATAACGAGTGCGTACTTCTGGATCACACAAACGTTGCACGGCTAACCGGGTTTGCGGTTTTCGTTGATGATCATGAAGCTGGAGAGATAACCGCATTAAAACTAATGCATGGTCCGACACTACGTACGTGGACCAGTAAGATCTACAGTTCTGAACAGAACTGCGCCACCGGTAGCTTACGGCGATATGGTCAATATGACTAAAAGTACCTGTAGAGTTAGAGCGCTGTGTTGGAAATTGGTGCTAGACAAGAACAATCGATTGTAAGCACGAAACTGGAGAAGCCTATCCCCGTTATCTGTACGCTCAGCGGGCAAACTACAACGCCCATCTAAACAAGCTTCTGACACACTAAGTTTGCTAACTTGTGCACTTAACCCACGTGCTAGCACTACGACGTCAGAGACTTTGCTCATGCTGACGTGAGTGGCGAGTTCAACATTGAACATCCTTCTGCATGTCAGAGTTGCAGTCCGTTGGAGAGTATGCCGAGATTAGGAACAAAGTGCGCTTAGCACAACTATCCTTTCGAACGGCAACTGACCCCTGGAGTCTCACAGCACATGCACGACTGTTAACAGGGATCCAATCCAAAAGGGCAGCCTCAGCCTTGTCAGTCAAGACTATTCCTACACCAAGTTGACCCACAGCTCGAGCTGCTTCGTCTCCTGAAGTGCGCAGAATATACCTCGATGAGATACCAGGAGAAGTTAGTTGAACCACACTGCACGAATCCTGGATATGCGTTTCGCTTAAGCAGCAGACATCAATCTTCAGAGAATCTAATGTGAGGGTTAGGCACGCCTGCTGACCGATCTGCATGAGTGTACGCACGTTGAAGGAGTCGAGATTCAGAGGCTAACGAGGCTTGAGAAAATGTGAGTTACCAGACAGATGATTATTCCCGATATTATTTGATAGTGAATCGTTGCGAGTATCGATCGTGTTATCAATGGGAGCATTATGGGTGGATAAATGGGGCAAATAGGGGTGGTTAGGGACAGAAGACAAAGGTACAATAAAAGAGAGGAAACTATGAGCAGTCTGAGGCTTTGTATGCCATCAGGTCACTGCTGTGTACTGCTATCAATGTGACTCCCCACGAACGAATGTTCATTCACCATCGAAAACTGCTGCTGGCACCAGTTTACCTCAATGATTACTAATGCCTGGGGAAGAACTATATCGAAAAAACATCCGTTAGTCCAAGTGTGATCCGATAGTGGTGGAAGTCGAATTCCTGGAGCAACACCGAGTACGCTCATATACGTCTCCCTGATGGACGCGAAGAAACGGTATCACTTGGTCATCCTACTCCCGGAGAATGATCGACTTCTGCACCACCCGTCCTTCATTCAGACTCAGACATGCCGCGTAACTCCGATTTGCAAATAACTGTGTCTGACCCAGTAGAGTCTCCTAGTGAACCAGAAACAAACGTTCAAAACCTTATCTTACAAAAAAAAGGATGAGATCCTATTGCCTTAGAAACCGCGATGCGTAACAACGCATTCCTCGTTAACTGGTATCAAAATTTTCTATTCCTTACCCACGGACTGCACGAAAAACAAGATACTAGTTTTCGTTTTCTAAGTGGTAGTGAATGATATATATATATATATATATATATATATATATATATATATATATACATATATATATATATATATATATATATATATATATATATATATATATATTACTGTGCCTCTGCTCTATAATTCGTTCCTATTTAGTTAGCATCATCTAACTGTTTGTCGTCACGACGAGACTGCACCTTGACGTGGTGTGATGGCTTGCGCGCCTCTATGACCCAAAGAGCTATACAGGATGGCTTCCTTAAGCCGGAGATGCAATCATACCTGACAGGTCAATGGGTAGAGGTCGACCAAAGTTCAGTCTCCTGGTCCTCCAGGTTGGGGATTGATTTGAGCTGGCAACTCAATCGGTGAAATCAGTGGAAGAATAATTGATCCAAGCAAATGGGCTTCCACTAAGCCATCCCGCTGCTTTGCGGATAGGTTCTTGTTAGAACTAAAGGCTTTGGATGAGGACCCTAATCGTTCTCCTGCTTTGTGACTGGACACCCTAGCAGTACCCGTCCAACATCTCCCATGAACTGCACGAATACAAATAATTCCATACTGCATCGGTCGTCGCGCAGGATAATCAGGACCCGTCAGGCATGATTGTCTCTCCGGCTCAAAGAAGCCATCCTGTATAGCTCTTTGGGTCACAGAGGCGCGCAAGCCATCACACCACGTCAAGATGCAGTCTCGTCGCACCTGACCTACTGGGACCTTATGGGGTTCTCCACAGGGTCAGTTTGCATGTTATCCCTTATAGTACAATGGGCCTTTGAGGCGATGGGACACACCTCTTCCGCCGCATTCATGAGCGAGCATGCAATAATAAAAATCCCACTGATGATTCCTCAAAGGAACGCTCGGTTTAATTTAGTTCAGTTTTTTTCAAAATTAACCTCGCAATTCAGTGCTCTGGTTTTGGTTACTAACCAGCAACATATCGTAATTCAGAGTAAAGAGAATAGAAGTATAAGGGGCAATCAAACAGAAGAGAAAGTTATAGGGGGGGGGGGGGGGGACAGATGTAAATAAGCTACTGACAGCGACACATAGCAACGTCGCCTAAACACACCAACCATCCGGTGGGCAAATCTCGTGGACACTAACTGCCTCGGAGAACGGTGTACACTGAGGAAGCCCATCGACGGGTATGCGTAACGAATGTCTCAATCACTCTAACTTGTTTAGATTAAACTTTTGTTTCAGTGACTCGCCTCTGGTTCCTGATACCATACGACCAAGCTAGGCACTATTGACGCCGTTTTCCCACCGGATTCGAGCAACTGATGCGAAGACACCGAAGCTCAAACATCAACAGTCTTCGCTTATATAGTAGCAGTGTACGAAACAGTCTAACGACTAACCTGCAGGACTGAAAATTTTCCTTACAATACACTGCTTCTATATATTTCATCTTTGCCAGCAGTGCCTATTTCACCAGTTCTTAACCCGGTGAGCAAGATTTGGAGTCCTGTGATGTTAGTCTTCATCTTATTTAGAATGATTCAGAACGGCTTACTTCACGTCAAAACCCCATGAAATAGCACCTATTCGTCTATCACTCTGACTTCCAATGTCAACTCAGGATGGTATCCAGGATGGATACGCGAACGTTGTATCCATCGATCTTCACTGATAAGTGCTGTATTGGTATTGCATACCGACTCTATACAAATCTCGTACCATGTAAGCAATTATTACTGTTATGCAATCGCCCCTACACCCAAGTGCCCAGGTTTATTTTGTTGCCATTTGATAAACTTTATTCATATTATACTCCAGAAATACGGAGAACGAGTAAAAACGATAAAAAGAGGGACAAACGACGATAGTACTGAACGATGATTCTTAGTACAGACGAGTCACAGTTTGTCATACGTGACAACGGGCTTTCATGATTGTAGACACCAAATAGATAAATGTCATGAATACCACGCCAAAAAGTACGCGACTGGCGGTGATCAGGAGGATGTTAATCTGATTACAGAAGTAGGATTGTGAGCTGGTCTGTTTTCCCGAAACTCAGATGGTTATCACGGATACACTTTCCCAGGTGCGTGTCGCGAGTGTCAATATTGCGTCGATGGAGTTTGAATACGTTCCGGTGACCGATTGTAGTACCAAAGGTAATTAAGATCTCGTCAAAATACAAAAAGCGACTTCCGGCGGCATTGCCCTCCAATAACCTAAAAAATTCATTTCCAACGGATGACTCTGGACCAAAGATTTGCCAATGCCTTATTGTTCAATGAGCAAGAATTACTCTCTTCAATTCGGAGAAGATCGCCTATTTACCTCGGAAAAACTCCAGAGTTAGTTAATAAAGAGATTTTACTTGTCACACAACGGCGTAAACAGTATCATTCGCAGGGCAAAGCATGTTTTCTATTGGCCTAGTATGAACAGACAGATCAAAGACTACGTGCCACGATGTGAACTAAGCCGAACCCATGAGAACAGGCAAGGGAAAGAAACAATATTTCCCCGAGAACTACCTACCCGCCCCTGGCAGATTTTGGCCACAGACATTTTCTAGAATGAAAAGAATCACCTTCTGGTTCTGGTTGATTATTCGTGATTTCTTTGAAACTGACTTGCTACGTACCATGAGCACATTCAACGTTATCAACCGACCACGCGTTCATTTCTCCAGGCACGGAATACCGGAGACACTGTTTTCTGAAAACGGACCCCAGTTCACCGGTGTAGAATTTCGACAGTGCAGCCAGAGGTGGAAGTTTGAACATCGGACCGATAGTGTATACCAGTCAGTACAATGGCAAGGTCGGATCAACGGTGAAAGAAATTTCCCGAGTGCCATTTTGGAATACAGTCCGGTGCAGAGACTGCTTAGAAGGGGAACTCGGACGGTGTTTCCGGTAGTAGGTGATCTTCTGGAGCCAAAAGCTCAACATCCCAGTAAAGTACGAAACCGTTTACAACAACGAAGAGATGCTCAAGAGTTTAATTACGATCTCAGAGCACAGGACCTCCCAGAACTAAGAGGAAGAAGAGGAAATATGGATTCAGGTTGATCCAGAAAAACCTCATCAATGGAGAGGAGGAACGGTCCTAAGATACCAGGGAAATCGATCGTACGAGGTGGAGGTAGATAAGGCAAGCAAACGAAGAAATGGAAGACACATTTGAAAGGTCAGCGTTCCGGTAAATGAAGAAAATACACGACTGTTAACAGGGATCCAATCCAAAAGGGCAGCCTCAGCCTTGTCAGTCAAGACTATTCCTACACCAAGTTGACCCACAGCTCGAGCTGCTTCGTCTCCTGAAGTGCGCAGAATATACCTCGATGAGATACCAGGAGAAGTTAGTTGAACCACACTGCACGAATCCTGGATATGCGTTTCGCTTAAGCAGCAGACATCAATCTTCAGAGAATCTAATGTGAGGGTTAGGCACGCCTGCTGACCGATCTGCATGAGTGTACGCACGTTGAAGGAGTCGAGATTAAGAGGTTGACGAGGCTTGAGAAAATGTGAGTTACCAGACAGATGATTATTCCCGATACTATTTGACAGTGAATCGTTGCGAGTATTGACCGTGTTATCCGTGGGAGCATTATGGGTCGATAGATGGGGCAAAGAGAGATGGTTAGGGACAGAAGACAAAGGTTGAATAAAAGAGAGGGAACTCTGAGTAGTAGCATACTTATCACTACCCACCCCGCTCGATACAATGGGCAGCGCGGTCCTGATTATCCTGCGCGACGACCGATGCAGTATGGAATTATTTGTATTCGTGCAGTTCATGGGAGATGTTGGACGGGTACTGCTAGGGTGTCCAGTCACAAAGCAGGAGAACGATTAGGGTCCTCATCCAAAGCCTTTAGTTCTAACAAGAACCTATCCGCAAAGCAGCGGGATGGCTTAGTGGAAGCCCATTTGCTTGGATCAATTATTCTTCCACTGATTTCACCGATTGAGTTGCCAGCTCAAATCAATCCCCAACCTGGAGGACCAGGAGACTGAACTTTGGTCGACCTCTACCCATTGACCTGTCAGGTATGATTGCATCTCCGGCTTAAGGAAGCCATCCTGTATAGCTCTTTGGGTCATAGAGGCGCGCAAGCCATCACACCACGTCAAGGTGCAGTCTCGTCGTGACGGGTGGCTGGCATACGCTACAGTGATAGGTATGTAGCTGCTGATGGGTTGTTTCCGCGGCGCGGTGGAGCTTTACCACCTGCATTTGGTGTGATGAACGCTTTGCGTAATCCCCGTAATTAAAACTCACAGATGGTAATGGAGAGATCAACTCACTTGGAAATTGTAATATGCAGCCATAAACCAGTTCAGCCGACGCAACACATATGTCGGTCTTGACAATGTTGCGCAGTCCTAAGAGAGCCATTGAAAAACTTCCACTCGGGATTATCATAAGGGAAGCTTTCAGCTGGCGATGAAATCGATCCACCATGCCATAAGTCTAGGGATGAAAGGCCGTCGTCTTGTTGTGTCTGAAACCGAATATGTCCAGTAGCAGGGAAACCGAATTAACTTAGTCAACCAGTTAGAAATGCTTTTGCAGCTTCCTCTGAGGTAGGACGGGGAATAGGTGTGGCCTATGGCTAACGAGTGGAGTAATTTACACACGTGAGGATTTAGACGTAACCGTTGGATGGTGGGAGTGGCCCAATGAGATCCAAATTCACATGGTGAGAACGTGTGTCTGGCTCAGAGAATGTGCCTAATGCAGATCCAGTGTGACGGAGCATTTTAACGCGTTGGCATTGACAACAGGCGAGGGTCGAAAGACGTACGTCGCGTTTGACGCAAGGCCAAAAGAACCGCTCAGTGATCAGTTTCCTTGAGGCGATCACACCAGGGTGCGATAAGTACTGGGTACTGATAACTTGTCGGCAAAGAGTAGCAGGAATTAGTGGTCGGGGTTGACCCTGTGAGACATCGCAAAAAATAGTTGCATCCGAAGTTGAGAGGGTCACTGACACTGGATGCAGGGAGCTGTTGTTTCTGAGCTGCTCAATCTCAGGATCTGTCGTTTGGGCTGCGGCAATTGCTTCAAGATCTATGCCTACTGGTAATGGGTCGTCGATATTGTGGACGCGCGAGAGTGCGTCTGATACGGGATTGTGTGCCCCAGAGGCGTTTCGAGTGTCCATAGTAAGCTGCAAAACATAGTCTAAGTGGCGGATGTCGCGTGGCGAATATCGATCAGAAGCTGGCTGTAGAGAGTACACCAGTGGTTTATGATCTGTGAACACTGTGAGCGCTTGGCCCTCGATTGTGTGCCGAAATGTCGAATGCCCAAATAAATTGCCAGTAATTCTCTACTAAATGTACTGTATCAGGATTCCGGAGGTTGAAGACGCTTAGAGAAGAGAGTTGTTAGTTGCCATGAGTTATTGACGAATTGTTAAAATGTAGTTCCAATAGCCGTGTCTGAAACGTCTGCCCCTAATGCCAGAGGAACGGAAGAGTAGGGGTGTGCAGGAAGTTCTATGTTAGCGATAGCTACCTTGATCAAAGTAAATTCTGCCTGGGCTGTGTCGAGAAGTATGAATTCCCGTTTATCTCCATGTTAAAGGTCTGTAAAGAGCTGCATTGTTTCGGTGCAGCCGAAGGATAAGCTGGCGATAAAAGTTAACCAAACCAGAAAGTTGGCGCAACTGCCGGTAAGAGTGAGGTTCGGGATAGTTGCGAATTGCCGCCACCTTGTCTGGCAGAGGTCGTGTGCCCGAGGCAGAAATGTTGTGACCTAGGAATGTGGTAGTGGACCTACCTAGTTCGCATTTGGTAGGGTTCATGGTTGCTCCTTGTCGGCTAAGGCTCTCGAAAAGAACGTGCAGGTGTGCCATGTGCTCTTTCTTCGAAGAACTTGCAGGTAAAATATCTTCTAAGTACACGTAGACATTTTTCAGACCGCGTGTTGCCTCGTGCATAAACCTTTAAAAAGTTTGGGTTGCATTGCGCAAAAAGTCGAATAGCCCGAATGGAGTTTTGATAGCGGCTTTAAAGGTGTCCTCCTCAGTTACCGTCATTTGGTGGCGGTCTCTAACTAGGTCGATGCGGCTGAAAACAGAGCAAACGGATGGAGAAGGAGTTAGATCTTGCATATGCGGAATGAGGTACCTATCTAGGATCGTAGTTTTGGTCGGGAGTCCTATGGTCGCTACAGGAACACCGTATTTTTCATGAGTCACTGAGTCCAATGGAGCAAAACGTCAGCTTTAAAACAGTAAGGAGATGAATGAGATACGAAAACGTCTACGAAGGTCAGTTACAAAAAGTATTAAGAAAGATCGCGAAAGTTTCTGGATCAAGGTAGTCGAGGAAACGGAAGTAGCAGCTAATCCAGGTAACATTCGAAGACTGCTCAGACTTATTCGCAAAATCGATGGACGGTGAACCCCGATCATCGAAACGATATGCGGTAGAAACGGAGGGCCTATTCATGGCAAACAGCAAAGGCTCGACCGTTGCGCCTAATACTTCAAGCAGTTTAGCTGGCCGCGCGTAAATACTGTTGATCCGACATCAACAACTGCGATTTCTTTGGGGAGAATCAATTGAGCCCCTCCCCCCATCGGAAGTGGGAGTAGAGTCGAACTTTCGATTTCTAAAGCGTCGAAAAGCGTTCGGCCCCAACAAACCTCCCCTAGCTCGTTTCAAATTGGGTGGAGATGTGTTGATAAAATCAATTGCCACCCTTCTCCGTTACGTCTGGAACGAGGAGCGTATTCCGTTATCATGGGACGGTCACTGATTGTATGCATTATCAAGAAGGGGATGCTCAAGGATTGTGGTAATCATCGCGGGATCAGTTTAGTTCTGATAGTCACCAAGGCATTAGCCTTGATTTTGCTCGCTAGAGGAACGCTGACGAACAACAGGCCGAGGATGCATTGGCCAGATTTTTACTCTCCAATTACTTGAAACTCGTCACACACACCGTCGTCTGACAGTAATGGTTTTCCTTGACTTGAAAGGCGCCTTTGATACAGTTGACCGAACAGCACTGTTCAGTGCTCTTCACCGGAAAGGTATCCCACAGATTTTCTTGAATCTACTGAGATCATTGTACTCTTATGCTTCTGGCCACGTAAGGGTTGACGGTGAACTATCAAGTCCATTCGAAAACGACCAGCGATGTTCGACTAGGATGTCCTATCTCGCCATTCCTGTTTAATTTTGTCATCGACGAGAAATCGGAAAATGCATTCGAAGACCTTTAGGATGTGGGCGTCGAACTGGCAAATGGTGTCAACTAGATTACGCGGACGACATTGACTGCCTGTTTGAGTGTATGGGACATGCTCAACGTGCATTAGATAGACTCGAGTTGTAGCTCCATTCGACATGCGCTTTGCACATTCAAAGTGTGAAGTAATTTTGCATGACTGGACGTAAACGGTTCTTTTTTTATTACATGCTTACGCATGAGTGCAGTAGAGGGAGCATTTATCCCATAACCACAAGGGTCCACTACACTTTAAGGGATATCGGCAGCCAGACCCTGAGACTTGGAGTGGAGAACCACATAAGGTCCCAATAGGTCAGGTGTGGTAACAATCCGGACGACACTGAATTACTGTCTGCCACCAAAGTAACCGGTGGTTGCGGGTATTCGAACCCCTGACCTCTGCGGTAGTAAGCAAACGCTCTAAATCACTCGACCACCACCGGTCAGCTCGGTGGGAAGGAACTAACGATTGTCGACCGCTTTACTTACCTCGGCAGTTGCCTGACGACAGATGGGAGCACGGTATTAGGGATGATCACGCGCGTATCCGAGGCCCGAGCGGCGTACGCCGTGCTGAAGCATTTGTGGTGGCGACCTGATATTACACTGAAGTTGAAAAGTGTCATGTTTATTTTCTGTTTTCTATCTATCTAAGCTTTATGGCTGTTCTTCTGAACTTTCGCTTTATTGTTTTCAGATCCCACTGTTCAGTCGATGTCGAATAAAACCTAGATTCTAGGCCTCTATCTGCCTTCACCACTCGGATTTCATAGTTGCATACGCATTTGTTTATTCGACATGCACATCGTCTCAAGATAAAATGCTGTCTACGTCCTGAACGATTCGACTCAGATCCATACTCAACTACTTCGATAATTTTGCGTCGCTGCACGTTCGATGGATTTCTTGCCAAAGTTGGCATAGACGATTCTGAGAAGCTTAGCTTCCTGTGCGACTATATCTGTCCGACCGTATACCATTATGTGGCCGAATGTATTCCATACAGCGGTGCTATTCAAACTTAGTGAAGTCTTCGCACCCTATCAACTCGCAACATGCACACAGGAAATGGGGCAGAATTTCAACCAATTCTTTCAAAAGCTGAAATCCTTAGCTAAGGATTGTAAATTCCAGGCAGTGACAACCGAGCAAATCAAAACAATGCTGTTTGGGACGCCTACAGCCAAACATTGTCCGGTAGCAACTTCTTAGAAATAAATCTGTGGATTTGCAAACTGCGTTGAAATTAGCCGGATCGCTCGAGATGGCCCAACAGTAATCCAGTGCCTTTAGACACCATCGATATCGTATGCGGCTTCAGCGTCAACACCCACCGCATCAACTGATAACTGTCCTTCTAATTACAAGATAGGTGGCAACTTACTCACGGGAACGACGTCTGCGGCGGTAAGAACCAAGTGTTATTTCTGTGGAAACGACTGACTTCCTCGACTTGAATGTCCTGTTAAGGATGTGATTTGCAGTAACTGCGGAAAGAAACGACACTTTGAACGTGTCTGCCGATCGCCTCCAGAAAAACGAATAGCCTCTGCCACAACACCTATACTCTCTACCACCATCGCCGCCGCTTCTCCGGATTGCCTCTCAAATGCGCTAACAACGATTATTGTGAACAAGATCCCTGTGGAAGCTGATAGATACGGGAATTTCCGACAGTTCCATCTCCGAATCCGTGTTACAGTGTCGCCGTCTTAAAAATCATACAGTCATCCAGCGCCATCGCCATGGCTTCTACGACATTATTCAGTCAAACGAAAGGTCACTGTTTTGGTAATATGTTTCAAGCATAATTCACACGACAACTTCAAACCCTCCCTCAGCTGCAAAATCTTCAGGATGTAGGCGTCCAACTAGCAAATAGTGAAAAGATATGTGACCTAGATTACGCAGACGACGTTGTCTGCTTGTTCGAATGCACGGAACATGCTCAGCGTGCACCAGATAGACTTGGGAGAGCTGTAGCTCCATTCGGCATGCGCTTTGCACCTTCAAAGTGCAAATTGATGTTACAAGACTGGACGTCAACAATCCCGAGCTTGATGCTCGATGGGGAGGTGCTGGCAGTTGTCGACCACTTCACCTACCTCGGTAGCTGCGTGACGACGGATGGGAGCACAGTAGTAGAGGTGAGCACGCGGATATCCAAGGCTTGAGCGGCGTACGCTGGACTGAAGCACTTGTGGCGCCGACCTGATATTTCACTGAAGTTGAAAGATCGTGTATACCGTGCTGCAGTGCGTTCAGTTTTGTTGTATGGTTGCGAAACTTGGAGTCTGCGTGCTGAAGATATTCGTCGTATTGAGGTTTTCGACCATCGATGTTTATGTAGTATCGCTAGGATTGGGTGGAATAGCCGAGTAAGCAACGATGTGGTCAGAAAGCGAGTATTGGGTACTAATTCAGAGAACGTTCTGTCACAGCGTATCCAGCTTAGTAGACTACGTTGGTTGGGACACGTGTTACGTATGTCAAACACACGTCTACCGTACCGTGTCCTATTCTCCGCCCCTCCTAGGGAGTGGAAGAAACCACGTGGAGCTCAACAGATGACGTGGCAGCGAGGAGTGAGAAAATGTACAGCGAATTTAGGAAAAGTAGGTGCTTCGCGTCTTCGTGGTTGGGGTCCAAAAGATCCGTCTACCAGTTGGCTGGAGACACTGAAGGATATGGCAGCGAACCGCGAGCAGTGGCGATCGTGTTGTCACTTTCTATCGAATCAGAATGTCTGATCGATGTGCGCCTGTACAGTTAGACTGTGTATTCTGTGTGTTGGCTACTAGGGCATTCTTTCCTTTTGCTACCCGTGTAGGTCCAGTCCCTATCAATCTTGCATATTCATACTTTCTAATTCAACGTGCAACATGATGAGAAAGGCAGTGTTCAGTGGGGCTTGCCCTACTGTTTGACGCTGTACGATGATGATGATGACGATGATGCCAGCCATGTGCTCATTCGAGCAGATGCGCTACGACCATCACTACAACCGGCTTACTCTGGCCCGTTCCGCGTCGTCCTACGAAAAGAGAAGAACTACGTGGTAGACGTCGAGGGTAGGCAAAAGATCATCCGCGCAGATCGCCCCAAACCAGACTTCGTCGAGGTAGAATCCACCCGGGACACACTGCCCAACGGTCGCACCTTCTAACAACTTTCGGTTAAGGGGTTCATTGGTGGGAGTAACAGATGCCAACTCAGGACAACTAACATCATCATCATCATCATCGTTTAACGCTGTACAGTGAGTATGATGATGATGTCAAGAGAATAAGTCTGGTTAGCACCGCATCCAAACTGCTCGCAAGTATTATTCTCCACCGCTTACCTAACGCCCGCGAACAGTGCTTGCGCGAAAATCAAGTTGGGTTTAGACCTGGTCGAGGTTGTATTGATCACATCCTCAGTGTTCGACAAATCTTAGAACATAAACACAGCTACCACGGGCCCACTAGCTCCGCTTTTCTTGATCTTAAAACGGCCTTCGACTCAGCCGATCACAGTGCCCTGGCCTTCCGTCTTGTTGAAAAGTGTATCAGAGAAATTCATATCTATCGTAAAATCCGTTTACATTAATAGCCAAAACCGAATTCGGACTTGCGGTGATCTTTTGCCCGAGTTCACGATGAGAAGTGGTGTACGTCAGGGTTGCCCCCTCTCTCCTTTTCTCTTTAACTTTGTGACTGATATGGTCCTAGAGACCGCACTTTCGTCAGGTGAGGATAGCGGCACTGAACTTTTCCCGGGCGGAAAGGTATCAGATCTTGAGTATGCAGACGACATAGTTCTTCTAAGTGAAGATACAGGTAAGTTGCAAGCTTTTCTAGACAGCTTCACGGATTGCGTAGCAATGTTCCGTATGCGTTTTGCACCTCCAAAGTGCAAGATGCTCTTGCAGGACTGGGTTGGTCCAACGACAAACCTTTCAGTGTCTGGAGAAACTATAGACCTGGTAGATAAGTTCTGCTATCTGGGCAGCTGCATCTCACCCGGAGGTCGGATATCGGATGAAGTGTCTTTGCCTATACAGAAGGCTCGCTTGGCACTTGCCAATCTGAGTCATCTGTGGTGTCAACATGACATCCGTTTACCTATCAAGGGTCGAGTGTACGCTGCAGCAGTCAGGCCCGTGCTTCTGTATGGTTCGGAGACATGGCCACTATGGGTGGAGGACATACGAAGGTTGTCGGTATTTGAACACCAATGTCTTCGTAGTATTGCTCGAATCTGATGGGAACACCGTGTGAGCAATGCTAAGGTTCGGCGGAAAGTCTTAGGTCCTAGGATCAAATCATTAGATGAAACACTTAAGCTGACCAAGCTAAGATGGTTGAGACATGTGTTACGCATGTCCCCTAACAGGATCCCACGGCGTGCTATGTTTCCTGAGACGGGTGCCGGTTGGAGGATGAGTAAGGGTGGTCAGTCCACGACTTAGAAGATAGGGATGAAAAGCCTAACTAGTGGACTTGGCCATATAGGGCGTGTTAGATTTCCCGGGTAGGGTCCAAGAGACCCTCCCACTCAGTGGTTTGGTACGTTGGGGGATATGGCTGGATGCCACGACCAGTGGCGCCCTTGCATTCGCAAACTGTCTTCGTTGACTCAACTCCATTATTGTAGTTCTTCTCTTACTCCTTTCTTACTCATTTCTCTTTCATTATTTTCTTTTCAGGTTGTCGCTAGTAGATAGCAACCAAAGCCACCGCACCTAGTGCATGGTTAATGGTTGCCTGAACTGTACTAATTTGATGTCCATCGTTCCGAGTCGTCACCTGTTACTCCCACCAACGACTCTCCAATTACCGGTTGCAGCATCAAACTCCACAGAAGATACAGCTGCACCCGTCAACAAGAGAAATCGACGCGGCCGCGAGCTGCGATAGCCAATGAGGTTTGCAGAATTCGTAACAGTTGTATATATTTAAGTCTATTTTTCATATTTTACTTGTACATGGTTTATTAATACATGACTGTGGGTCCACGTAGTTTATCATGATAGGAGTAATAGCAGCTTGCATTGTGCCGGAATGTCCCCCTCAGTCGATTGTCCGTCCGCGTCCCTAGGCCCACCTCTCGTGCGTTTCTTGCCTTCCACCTCGTCCCGTCGGACAGAATAACAGACTTCCAGGATCTCGCATGGCTCGAACACAACGCTCATTAGATTGCGGCTGGACTCATTTGACGCTGGACGCTGGCTCGTTCCTCAAGGCTATAACCACTGCAGGCAAACAGAACTTTGGGGTATGCCGACAACGACGAACCCCAAAACACAACCATCACTCTGCTAAGTCGTAAGCAGCATCTGTCCACGTTGGATTCATTGTTGAGGAGGACGCAATTTGCGATCGACGCACAGCGACCCGTGTGAGTCACAGAGAACGGCTTGTGCTGGCTTCGCTGGTGTGCTTGATCACGGTGGGAGGCATGAAAACCGTCTCGCCACCGAAGCCCACTTCCCAACCACGGGTTGGGGCCCAAATGCGTCGGCCTTCTAAGGGAAGACCCCTGTGGCGCTACCGATGTGTCACAGAATTGCCAGCGCTGACAAAGTCATTTATTTGAACGATTACCGAATTTAATGGCGCCACTTGCTCCGCCTGTATACACTGTCACCACGCCCTTGCGTTCCTTCAACATACGTTATCCGGCTCCAGCGTTTCAGGTTGTTCGCCTTTGCGCGCTGCCGAGTATCACCGTAAACGTGACACGGACCAAGGAGCAGGGGCTATGGACTCTATACGGAAGCAGGTCCTGACCTAACCTAGTAGGATCCTCAACTTGCTCGACTGTGCGTTTAGCGCATGCGGAAACCGCTGGCGCTACTTCCAACACACTTCCTCGGCATAATCCAGCGTGCGGTCTCTGTATTCAGGTCCTGTGAGAATGCACGTGGTTGAAACTCCACGGTCTTTTCTCGTCGACTTCCTCGACGAACGCGACCGTACCCTCGTAGCACCCAGCCCATTCGTAACATCGGTTTTCGGTCGGTTTGTTTAATAGCCATTTTACACGGATCCGCAATGAATTGATACGAAGGAAATTGACGACAGAAGTAATGCGCGATACTTGGTTGGCGTTTTATCTAAATGTATTGGTTTAATTCATCGAAATGCCCTGAAATACCTCGGTAAAGATCGCTTCATTTTGTTCCCTCGAAATGGGTAAAATATAGACTATTATCGAAAAGTCATAAGTTAGATAAAAATGGGCATCGTAATAAGTAATCTGGGATATTGAAAGAAATTAACGAAGCATATCACGTATTTCAAACAACTGGCACAAACCGCTCAGAAACCGATCGGTTTTTACTATCACGCCGATTGGTTTTCAAGCGGTTTCTGAACGGTTTCCGAGCGGTTTGTGGCAATCGTTTGAAATACGTGAAATGCTTCGTCAATTTCTTTCACCAAACCAAGTTACGTGTTACGACGCTCACGTCTATCTCCTTATTTATGATTTTCTGATTAGTTGTTCTTGTCCTATCCATTTCGAAAGGATAAAATAGAGCGACCTATACCGATTTTTTCAGGGTATTTCGACGAATTAAACCAATATATTTAAATAAAACGACAACTAAGCATTGCATACCACTCCGACCGTCGATTTCCTTCGCATCAATTCATTGCTGATCCGTGTAAAATGGCTACTAAACAAACCGACCGGGAACCGATCGGTTTAATAGTAAGAACCGATCAAAAACTGACCAAAAACCGGTTTCGGAGCGGTTTTGAGCCAGTTTTGCTACAAGGGTAGAGACTCAGTTCAGTTCAGTTCAGTTTGCACAGGACTTTTTGTGGCTAGATCCAATCGTGTGTCCAGATATTTGTGTTGTCGGCGCCTTGCCATAGCTCCCAACGCTGCATGATTTTCCTTTTCTGAAAGATAGAAATTTTGTGCAATATCAGCCCTGGCAGAATAAGGTGGAAACAATGAGTAATCAGCGTCTGACTCTAAAAACTGCCCAACACACTTCGGAGTATACTGCAACCCAACACAGGTCTACTGCTTTCTTAAAAGCCTTCACTGTTGTGGTATTTATGACCTCCTCCGGGAGCTTATTCCAATAGGGTACCACTCATTTTGAGAAGTCATTAGCCCTTATTTGAAGCCTCGAGTGCTTTCTTTGTAATATGAGGCTATGCTCCCTTGTGCCTCTCTGTGGGACCGAAGAGAAAAGGTCTTCTCGATCTATACCAGACAGCCCCTTCATTACCTTGAAGGTTTCTATCAAATCCCCGCGAACGCACCACCTTTTCACTGAGAATAGATCTGGGGCACGGAGACCCTCTGTGCAGCTAAACCCCCTTGCCCAGTCACCATTCTAGCGGCTAGCCCTTGCACTTTCTCCAGTCTTCATCCTTCTGGTAGTACGGTGCCCAGGCTTTCACGCAGTACTCCATGTGCGGCCTAACTATGGCCTGGTATATTGGAACGAAAACCTCTGGCTCTCTACACGACATAATGGATCTAACTCGGAAGAGTTCCCTCCTGGCCATATTAGATGCTGCCGTGCACTGCTTCGACGGCTTGAAGCTGTTATCCGTTATAACGCTCAAGTGTTCGACCTGAGAGACCACTTCCAATGAACCCACAACATTCTTACTAGCCCCTGTATTTGTAGTCATGCACTGACACTTGGTGAGGTTTAATGGAAGGTCCCATTTGCGTGACCAGTTTTGTACTGCTAACACGTCAAGTTCTATATCTACTCCAGCTATCTTGATGTCATCGGCAAACATAAAGGTGGGGTTTGTGAACTCACGTGCTAGGTCTTTGATGAAGGTGAGGAAGAACAGAGGGCCGAGTACCGAGCCCTGTGGCACCCCACTTGTTACACCTGGCTTTGAGATTAAAGGAGTGCGCCTTCCAACAGAGAGAATTTCCCGTCGCATAGCGTGGGCCCAGCATCCAGCTTAAGCTTACTTTGGGTTATATGCGTAGATGATGTAAGGTGATTTAAATGTTCGCGGCAACTCGTTGACTTAAGCCAGGACCAGCACTTAGTGGCGCTTCAAGACTAAACCCATGCTGGACACCGCTCGTCGCAAGATCCCAATATGGCTGCGGCTGTGCAACTATCTCCGAAGACCTTTAACCGCTCAGAATATGAGGATAATGTAATGGTAAAACTATCATCAAAATTGCATCTCATGGAAAATAAAGATGGAGGCAAAGTTTTGTAGAACAATACGTTCACGTTTTTATGAATATAACTGTGGGGCAGCTGGAACCATAAAAAGAAGTGAACTTCATCCAAATCCTTATTTTTTAAGAGTGCACCTTGGATCTTGACATTATCATACAGTCACAAATGAAAACCCCCAATCAGGGCCAACCGGGCTGCCGTCCAAAGTGTACCCCTATTTCAGTTGTTCAGTTCAGTTCAGTTCAGTCTGCACAGGACAGGTAATGGCCACGGCCAATCGAGCGTCCAGAATTCCTTCGATGGTATGCACACCAGTTATGCACCCACCACTGCCGAGCGTATTTCGTCGAATCCCCGCTAAAAATGAGAGGGAAACGGAAAACCTCATCGCACATCAACTGCGAGAGACATTATGAATCGTGAGCGTTCACTGAGACAGTATGCAATGAGGGAAAAAGTCTTCTAAAACATACTTCAGAAGGACCACAGTGCTTCCCGTCATCCATCTAGTTGATATTCTTAAGGCTCACTACAAGGAAAGATCTCGTACCACTTGCGATCAAGGGCACATTTGAAGGATTGGACTGTCTGCAGACCTACCATTTCACCAGGCAGACCGTTCCAACTGTTCACAACCCTGTTGCTGAAGAAGTGCGATCTAGCCATCAACCTAGATCTGGCTTTTATCAACTTCTTTTCGTGTCCCCTTGTTCTGGAGTCTACGGCCAATTGGAATAGACTATCTGGTCTAAGGCCAGAAAAGCCCTACATTACCCTGAACGTTTCTATGAGATCCCCTCGACTTCTCCTCCTTTCCAACGAGAAGAGATTCAGGTCACAGAGTCTCTGCTCGTAAGTCTTACCCCTCTGCCCTTCAACCATCCGCGTGGCGAGACGTTGGACTTTCTCGAGGCAGGCAGCGTCCTTTTTGTAGAAGGGTGACCAAGCCTGCACACTACCTTCTAAGTGAGGTCGTACTATAGCCATGTAAATAGGTACGAATACCTCCGGCTTCCGGCAAGACAAAGCCGATCGCAGTCTAAAGAGCTCCCCACGAGCCTTATGCGCAGCCGCGTTGCACTGCTCCGACCATTTGAAGTCACTTTTCATGATGATCCCCAGGTCTTTAACCCTACTGGCTGCCTCTACGGTGAACAGCCCTTGATCATGAGCGACAGTTAGGCTCTCTGTTGCCCTTGACAACAAATGGCTTTTTTGAGCGTTTAGAGGTAAGTCCCATTTGTATGCCCAGTTTAGGACGGTGCCTATTTCCCTGCCCAAGTCCGCCCTACCCTTAGATCCAACAATCTTCACATCATCCGCAAAAATAAAGCTGGGCGATTGAAGAGTGGATGCTAGGTCAATAATAAATAACAAGAATAGGACCGGGCCTAGGACGGATCCCTGAGGTACACCACTGGTGACGTTCACCAAACTGGAGCACCTGTCCCCCACTTTGACATAAAGCGTCCTGTGGGAGAGGAAGTCCTCCAGCCACCTATATACTGGCCCACCTACACCGAAAGTCTCCATCTTGCATAGCAAAAGACGATGATTAACGGAGTCGAACGCCTTGCTAAAGTCGAGGTAACATACCTCAACATGCTTACCTTCGTCCAGTCGTCGAGTTACTTCATCTAAGAAGCACAGGAGATTGGTCAGGCAAGATCTCTTTTTCAGGAATCCATGCTGCGCCGGGCTTAGCATGGAGTGCTGCAGTAAGTGCTGGCAGATATGGGCACGGATGATCTTCTCGAGAACTTTACAGAGAATGCTAGTTAGGCTTACCGGCCTGTAGTTCTGCACTTCCGACTTAGGCCCACTCTTATGTATTGCCACGACTGCCGCGACTTTCCAGTCCTGAGGCAGCTTTCCCTGGTCCAACGTGGATCTATACAATCTGCATACCGATGGAGTTATGAGATCCGCCAACGGCTTGATGATAGCTGGATGAATGCCATCTGGGCCCGCTGACTTGTGGCTGTTTAACTCCTGTAGGTACTTACGCACGCATTCCTCTGAAAGATCTAGCTCGTTTAACTGAGGAGGATGTATCAGCGCCAGATCTACTAGTACCCCACTATCTATCCTATGTACACTACCAAAGTGTTCCCCCAGGGCGTCTGCTTTGCCCTGGTCGTCAGTGACAATACCATATTCTCTAGTGGATAGCGGACCTACGGCATTTCTTGTTGAGCCTTTAGATTGTACATAGCTGTAGAACTTCTTCGGCTGTTGTCTTACAGACTGGGCCAATTTCAGCTCAAATTCCCGTTTAGAAGTTCTCAAAAGGCTTACAGTCTCGTTTCTCAGCTTCGTATAGCGATTCTAGGCTAGCTGGCTGCCGGAAGCTTTGTACTGGTTCCAATAGCGGTTTCTACGTCTGATGGCCTTGGCTATTGCAGTCTTGAAGTCTTGAAGTACTACACGGGTTCGAGGCTTTAAGCCCAATTGTCCCGGTTCTTTAGGAAATCTTTGATCTTCTGTCGGATTCACCGAGCTGAAACGAGAGTAAAAAGAAGCGGGGGGCGGGGGGGCGGGGGTGGCAGCGAAAACAAGATACATATAACCTCATTCAGTGTCACACTGTGGACAGTGCCTTAAGCTGAGTGGGGGTGCGGCATTCATGAACATATATGCGATAAAAGACAACTATTTTGTGTTTTTTTTTGACAAAGGGAATTATTGGGAGAGACCCAGGTAGAGGTCTAGCTTTTTCTTGAAGATAGTTTTGTCCTGCGACAGAACAATATCTTCCGGAAGTGCATTCCACATGGTAATAACCCTATAGCTAAAAAAGTTAATCTTTAGTGAAGTGCGTGGCCTCGGTTTGAAAACTTTCCTGCTGTGACCACGGAGAGAGGAGGCTGGACAGACGGAGAAGAAGTAATCGCTTTGACCTGTTTCAAAAAGGTGAAACATCAAAAACAGATCACCTCTTACGCGTCTTACGTCAAGGGGACAGAGGTTGAGGCGTGAGAGGCGGACGGGATAAGGTAGATGGGATAGACCACTTACTGCCTTGGTGGAGGCCCGCTGAACTCTTTCTAGGATCTCACGGTCTCGGACAAGACCAGAGTGCACTATCTGACTACCGTACTCCAGCAGAGGTCGGATATACGTGCAGAAAATTATGGGG
Organism: Fasciola hepatica; assembly: GCA_948099385.1. Taxonomy (NCBI): domain Eukaryota; kingdom Metazoa; phylum Platyhelminthes; class Trematoda; order Plagiorchiida; family Fasciolidae; genus Fasciola; species Fasciola hepatica. Next base: position 2,892,227 of record CANUEZ040000097.1, read on the forward strand.
AAATCATCCTTAGATATGCGCGGGAAGGACCTTCGAATCATGTTTAGAACTCGAAAGGCAGACTTGCTCGCAAGTTCGTGATGATGAGAGAAGGATAAGTTACAATCTAACCAGAAACCGAGCACCTTGTGTCGGTCAACCCTTGGCAGAGTGGCTGCTCCATTAATGGAAAACGTGTGACCAGTCTCTTTGCCGAAAGACATGCTCACGCATTTGTCATCATTAACTGGGAGTTTCCAATCCTCGGACCGGTGTTTTGTTTCATAAACTGCAATTTGCAGGTCTACAACGCTTGAACTCCAGAGGGTTACATCATCTGCGTACATGGCAATGTTCGCAGGAAGGGCTGTCGGTAGATCGTTTATATAGATCAGGAAAAGAAGAGGACCTAAGACCGACCCTTGGGGGACCCCAGTTGTTACTGGGGAGGGTTGAGACAAAACATTCCCGACTTTAACCACAAAGGTGCGGTCGGTAAGGAAGCTGCGTAGGATGGCCAACATGGAGCCTGTGATCCCGTACGTCTGCAGCTTATAAAGAAGAGGGGCATGTGGGAACTTATCGAAGGCCTTAGCAAAATCGATGAATACAGCGTGTGAGAGCTGGCCATCATCATAGGCTTTCGTTAGACTATCCATGACAGTAAGCATATTGGTGATGCATGACCTGCCAGGAAGAAACCCATGTTGGGACGGGGAGAGGATCTTAGTTATATGAAGATGGGAAAGAATCTCACTCTTAAGAATTCCCTCAAAAATTTTGCTAGGGATGCTAGTGAGGCTTATGGGTCTGTAACTAGAAGCAAGGTGTCTACTACCCTTCTTATAGATGGGTGCGATCACTGCTTTTTTCCAGTTACGGGGGAAAACTCCATCGTCAACACATCGCTGAAAAAGCGAGGCATAAGGAGCAGCTAATGTATCCGCGGCTTCCTTGAGAATACGGGGGTGGATTAGGTCAGGACCCATAGAGCAATATTGGTTGAGCCGTCGGAAACCTTGAGCGACTGCACCAATGGGAATAGTTACGCGGTTAAGGGTAGTGGTCAGAGATAACGGGTGCACAGTAGGGTGGGATGATATGGGAAAGGAGCTAAAAATTTTACGGAAGTAGGAGCTGAATGCCTCGGCTACTTGGCTAGGGGAAGTGATTGGAGATCCGGCACTATCTTTGAGAGCTAATGGCGTCGGAGCTGTGCCCCTTAGACGGCGCATGTACTGAAAGAAAAATGCCTTATTGGTCCGCGCTCGATCAAGTACAGATCGCTGGACTGCATTCTGATAGGACCTAATCTTGTCTTTGCATATGTTCCTTATGATCCAGTCTGCACAGGACAGGTAATGGCCACGGCCAATTGAGCGTCCAGAATTCCTTCGATGGTATGCACACCAGTTATGCACCCACCACTGCCGAGCGTATTTCGTCGAATCCCCGCTAAAAATGAGAGGGAAACGGAAAACCTCATCGCACATCAACTGCGAGAGACATTATGAATCGTGAGCGTTCACTGAGACAGTATGCAATGAGGGAAAAAGTCTGCTAAAACATACTCCAGAAGGACCACAGTGCTACCCGTCATCCATCTAGTTGATATTCTCAAGGCTCACTACAAGGAAAGATCTCGTACCACTTGCGATCAAGGACAGCTTTGAAGGACTGGATGGCCTGCAGATCTACCATTTCACCAGGCAGACCGTTCCAACTGTTCACAACCCTGTTGCTGAAGAAGTTCGATCTAGCCATCAAACTAGATCGGGCTTTTATCAGTTTCTTTTCATGTCCCCTTGTTCTGGAATCTACGGCCACTTGGAATAGACTATCTGGTCTAAGGCCAGAAAAGCCCTACATTACCCTGAACGTTTCTATGAGATCCCCTCGACTTCTCCTCCTTTCCAACGAGAAGAGATTCAGGTCACAGAGTCTCTGCTCGTAAGTCTTACCCCTCTGCCCTTCAACCATCCGCGTGGCGAGACGTTGGACTTTCTCGAGGCAGGCAGCGTCCTTTTTGTAGAAGGGTGACCAAGCCTGCACACTACCTTCTAAGTGAGGTCGTACTATAGCCATGTAAATAGGTACGAATACCTCCGGCTTCCGGCAAGACAAAGCCGATCGCAGTCTAAAGAGCTCCCCACGAGCCTTATGCGCAGCCGCGTTGCACTGCTCCGACCATTTGAAGTCACTTTTCATGATGATCCCCAGGTCTTTAACCCTACTGGCTGCCTCTACGGTGAACAGCCCTTGATCATGAGCGACAGTTAGGCTCTCTGTTGCCCTTGGCAACAAATGGCTTTTTTGAGCGTTTAGAGGTAAGTCCCATTTGTATGCCCAGTTCAGGACGGTGCCTATTTCCCTGCCCAAGTCCGCCCTACCCTTAGATCCAACAATCTTCACATCATCCGCAAAAATAAAGCTGGGCGATGGAAGAGTGGATGCTAGGTCATTAATAAATAACAAGAATAGGACCGGGCCTAGGACGGATCCCTGAGGTACACCACTGGTGACGTTCACCAAGCTGGAGCACCTGTCCCCCACTTTGACATAAAGCGTCCTGTGGGAGAGGAAGTCCTCCAGCCACCTATATACTGGCCCACCTACACCGAAAGTCTCCATCTTGCATAGCAAAAGACGATGATTAACGGAGTCGAACGCCTTGCTTAAGCCGAGGTAGCATACCTCAACTTCCTTACCTTCGTCCAGTCGTCGAGTTACTTCATCTAAGAAGCACAGGAGATTGGTCAGGCAAGATCTCTTCTTCAGGAATCCATGCTGCGCCGGGCTTAGCATGGAGTGCAGTTCAGTTCAGTTCAGTTGTCTTGAAGTCTTGAAGTCTTTAAGTACCACACGGGTTCGAGGCTTTGAGCCCAATTGTCCTGTTTCTTGAGGAAACCTTTGACCTTCTGTCGAATTCACCGAGCTGAAAAGAGAGTAAAAAGAAGCGTGGGGGGGGCGGGGTTGCAGCGAAAACAAGATACACATAACATCATGCAGTGTCACACTATGGACAGTGCCTTCAGTTGAGTGGGGGTGCGGCATTCATGAACAAATATGCGATAAAAGACAACTATTTTTTTTTTTTTGACAAAGGGAATTATTGGGAGAGACCCAGGTAGAGGTCTAGCTTTTTCTTGAAGATAGTTTTGTTCTGCGAGAGAACAATATCTTCCGGAAGTGCATTCCACAGAGTAATAACCCTATAGCTAAAAAAGTTAATCTTTAGTGAAGTGCGTGGCCTCGGTTTGAAAATCTTTATGCTGTGACCACGGAGAGAAGAGGCTGGACAGACGGAGAAGAAGCAATCGCTTTGACCTGCTTCAAAAAGGTGAAACATCAAAAGCAGATCACCTCTTACGCGTCTTACGTCAAGGGGACAGAGGTTGAGGCGTGAGAGGCGGACGAGATAAGGTAGATGGGATAGACCACTTACTGCCTTGGTGGAGGCCCGCTGAACTCTTTCTAGGATCTCACGGTCTCGGACAAGACCAGAGTGCACTATCTGACTACCGTACTCCAGCAGAGGTCGGATATACGTGCAGAAAATTATGGGGAAATCATCCTTAGATATGCGCGGGAAGGACCTTCGAATCATGTTTAGGACTCGAAAGACAGACTTGATCGCAAGTTCGTGATGATGAGAGAAGGATAAGTTACAATCTAACCAGAAACCGAGCACCTTGTGTCAGTCAACCCTTGGCAGTGTGGTTGCTCCATTAATGGAAAATATGTGACCAGTCTCTCTGCCGAAAGACATGCTCACGCATTTGTCATCATTGACTGGGAGTTTCCAATCCTCGGACCGGTGTTTTGTTTCATAAACTGCAATTTGCAGGTCTTCAACGCTTGAACTCCAGAGGGTTACATCATCTGCGTACATGGCAATGTTCGCAGGAAGGGCTGTCGGTAGATCGTTTATATAGATCAGGAAAAGAAGAGGACCTAAGACCGACCCTTGGGGGACCCCAGTTGTTACTGGGGAGGGTTGAGACCGAATATTCCCGACTTTAACCACAAAGGTGCGGTCGGTAAGGAAGCTGCGTAGGATGGCCAACATGGAGCCTGTGATCCCGTATGTCTGCAGCTTATAAAGAAGAGGGGCATGGTGGACCTTATCGAAGGCCTTAGTAAAATCGATGAATACAGCGTGTGGAGGCTGGCCATCATCCATGACAGTAAGCATATTGGTGATGCATGATCTGCCAGGAAGAAACCCATGTTGGGACGGGGAGAGGATCTTAGTTATATGAAGATGGGAAAGAATCTCACTCTTAAGAATTCCCTCAAAAATTTTGCTAGGGATGCTAGTGAGGCTTATGGGTCTGTAACTAGAAGCAAGGTGTCTACTACCCTTCTTATAGATGGGTGCGATCACTGCTTTTTTCCAGTTACGGGGGAAAACTCCATCGTCAACACATCGCTGAAAAAGCGAGGCATAAGGAGCAGCTAATGTATCCGCGGCTTCCTTGAGAATACGGGGGTGGATTTGGTCAGGACCCATAGAGCAATATTGGTTGAGCCGTCGGAAACCTTGAGCACAGGACTTGGTGTGGTTAGAGCCAATCGTGTGTCCAGATACTTGTGTTGTCGGCGCCTTGCCATAGCTCCCAACACTGCGTGATTTTCCTTTTCTGAAAGGCAGACATTTTGTGCAATATCAGCCCTGGCAGAATAAGGTGGAAACAATAATTAAATTGTATCTGACCCTAAAAGCTGCTTAACAAAACTCGGGGTATACTGCTACCCAACATAGATCTACTGCTTTCTTAAACGCCTTCACTGTTATGGTATTTATGACCTCCTCCGGGAGCTTATTCCAATAGGGTACCACTCTATTTGAGAAGTACTTCGTCATAATTTGGAGCCTCTAATGCTTCCTTTGTAATCTAGGGCTATGCTCCCTTGTGCCTCTCTCGGGGGTCAGAGAAAAGGTCTTCTCGTCTTATTCCTGACAGTCCTTTCATTACCTTGAAGGTTTCTATCAAATCCCCGCGAATGCGCCGTCTTTCCATCGAGAACAGATCCAGGGCACGGAGACGCTCTGTGTAGTTAAACCCCCTTTGCCCAGCCACCATTCTAGTGGCTAGCCCTTGCACGTTCTCCAGGCAGCCGATATCTTTCTGATAGTACGGTGCCCAGGCCTGCAAGCAGTTCAGTTTGCACAGAACAAATAATGGCCACGGCCAGTGGAGTGTTTAGAATTCCTTTGATGGTCTGCAAACCACCTACCCACCCAACACTTCACAGTGTATTTCGACGAATCCCCGCTAAAAATGAGAGGGATATACAAAATCTCACCACGCATCAACCGCGAGGGAAATTGTGCGTCGCGAGCGTTCGTTTAAACAATATGCAATTGGCATGAACTTCAAATAAACGATACTCCAGAAGGACCATTGTACTCCCTGTCTTCCACCTAGTTACCACACTCAACTCTTACTACAAGGAAATATCTCGTACCACTTGCGATCAAGGACAGCTTTGAAGGACTGGATGGTCTGCAGATCTATCATTCCACCAGACAGACCATTCCAACTGTTCACTACCCTGCTGCTGGAGACGTGCGATCTAGCCATCAAACTAGATCGGGCTTTTATCAGTTTCTTTTCATGTCCCCTTGTTCTGGAATCTACGGCCACTTGGAATAGACTATCTGGTCTAAGGCCAGAAAAGCCCTACATTACCCTGAACGTTTCTATGAGATCCCCTCGACTTCTCCTCCTTTCCATCGAGAAAAGATTCAGGTCTCAGAGTCTCTGCTCGTAAGTCTTGCCGCCCTCCCCTTCAAATATTCGCGTGGCGAGACGGTAAAATGTCTTCAGGCAGGCGGCGTCCTTTTTGTAGAAGGGTGACCAAGCCAGCACGCTATCTTCTAAGTGAGGCCGTACCATAGTCATGTAAATAGGTGTGACGAACGTTTGTGTAACAGCCGGTCGTGGAAAATCCCTCTTTTCCCTCGCGATTCAGTGTTTTCCCAACATCACTCATTTCCATACACTATTGGCTTGTCTTTACGAACTGGTTGTTTTTCTGGACCAATTGTTGTTTGTTCGCGCCCAGAGCGCTATTTTGGCACATCCTTGTTCAGGACCTGCGTGACGCACGTGCTGTCTGCTGGCACGCTGCTTTCGGTTTCTCGTTGTTGAGTCCTTGTGATCGTATTATTGAGGTTTGTATATTGTTTATGTCATTGTTTATTGTAATAATCTAGTATCGTAGAATATCACGGATAATCGTCTTTTGATTTCGGGATCCGTTGCGAATTTGGCTACGCATTGCTCAAACGTTCATAACAATACTCAATAGATCAATTTGGAACGAGGAAAAACACGCAAAATGCCAAGAAAAGGATCAACAGCAGTCGAATCCGGACAGGAAGTAATACTGCAAGTCTCTGGGGAGGTTTTGGGAACATATGATTCTTTAGTTAATGCTAGATCGCCCAGTCCTGTCAGTGCTAGTCCACGTGTTATTGAGAACAATATTGATCGTAAGGATGTCGATTTATATAAGCTGAGAATACTAGAACTAGAGCAACAGTTACTATCGGCTAGACTACAGGCGCATGAAGCAGAGAATTGTACACAGAAACAGCGAGAGCATGAGACCAGCGGCTTCGACACTTCCGATAGATTAGGGTGCAATAAGATAGGGAACCCCACGCCGGTCGCCGACTACAATCCACCATCGATCGATCTGTTTAGAGTGGAGTTAACGGTTTTCGACGGGCGAGCTGAGCAATACTGCAAGTTTGTCAAGCAGTTCGAGACGTTCGTTGAAAACAAGGTAACCGACCTTGGGCAAAGGCTCCTCTAACTTACTCACTACTGCCGAGGCCGAGCAAGAGAAGCTATCGACGGGTGCACCATGCTCGACCCAGAACAAGGCTACACAAGGGCAAGGAAGATTCTAAGGGACTTGTTTGGCCAACCTTTCAAAGTAGCCCGTAATCTAATAGAGGGCGTGATGGTAGAGGCAAAGAGAACCAAGGGCGACGTCTACACAATGGCCGACCTGGTGATTAAGATGCAGAATTGCTCAATAGCCCTCGACCATTTAGGTTACAGGGCTGACCTAGATGCCATGCACACTTTGGAAAACATAGTCCGTCACCTCTCTCCCGAACTACAGGGTCGGTGGGCGGAAGAAGCGGAACGGATCAGCCGAAGCGACAGAGAAGCTAACTTTGAAGACCTGACCGAATACTTGGACAGGCAAACCGAGATAGCTGACAGCAGGTTGGGCCGACTCAGCAGGGACAGCAACCGAGCAACCAAGCCCAGTATTAGCCAAGCTCAAACCCCTGCACGAGAACATCCAAAATACCAACCTTGGACCAATACACATGCCATTTCACGCGATGCTGCTGCGCAACCCAATTGCAGTACCTGTGGTACTAGCCATGGCCTGCCAGAATGCCCCAAGTTCGGCAACGCCACAATAGACGAACGGTGGGGAATGGCGAGGATGGCAGGAGCATGTTTTATCTGTCTCAACACCACGCACCGGGCAGCAGCCTGTAGGACAAGGAACCGATGTGGTTACGAGGGCTTGACGGGCAGACACCATTGGCTGCTGCACCAGGCTAGAGTAACCTTATCCGGACGAGTACCAAACCCAGTGTTATTTGTTCAACGTCGCGGTCTGCCAGTAAACCGGTACGTTTAGGTGTAGTGGCCGTGGGAGTAGTGGCCCCGACTGGGGTGGTCAAAGCTTTGGCTTTCGTCGATAGTTGATCCGACACTACTCTAGTGAAATAGCGGTTTGCCTACGAACACCAACTGGCTAAAGGTGCGACGTCGTTGGAAGTGAGCGCGGTGGGCGGAACACAGGTAATGACTGCCGGTAGGTTGAGGCTGCAACTCATCTCTCTAAACACTACCGAGGAAATTGAACCAACGGAGGCATTCGCGTTAGCGGGTCTCCCCATGCGAGCACCAAGGTCGGTGAACGCCATTTTGACTAGGTGGCCCCACCTGCAGGATGTAACCGTTGTAGACTGGGAAGATGATGAAGTGGATCTCCTCATCAACTACGACGTGCCAGAGGCGCATTGGGTGCTTGACCAGAGAGTGGGCGACCGCCAGGCAACTTATGCCGTACCCACGGCTCTGGGATGGATGTTATATGGTCCAGTAGGGGTACGTGGTTTTGCGAATTATTTATTCGCCGAAACAGATCGCATAGAGTACCATCTGCAGCGGCTGTATGAAAAGGAGTTTCATGACATTGGAGACGAAAGACCAACGCTGTCTCAAGAGGATCATTTTGCTCTACGAACGGTGCGGCAAGGCACTAGAGGCCTCAAAAATCAGTTTGAGGTTCTCCTCCCATGGCGCACATATGTCGACCCGTGGACTGACAGCAGAAATTACGTCCTCCTACGATTACTACGACTAAAAGAAGGCCTCATTCGAGACCAGAATCTGTGGGAACGATACGCGGATTTAATGAAGCGAAACGAGGCCTTCGGCTACGTTGAAAAGGTGCCTGCCAACACCGACAGCTAAAGGGGCATCTGGTATCTGCCTCACCACCCGGTTATCTACCCCAAGAAACCCAATAAACTGCGGGTGGTTTTCGACTGTGCGGCCAAGTTCCAGGGCAAGTCGTTAAACGATTGCTTACTACGAGGGCCTGACTGGACCACACCACTGATCGATGTTCTGTGCCGTTTCAGAGTGGGTAAAGTGGCTTTGTCTGCCGACATTAGGGAAATGTTCCATCAGGTGAAGATTCCGGTGGGAGAACGAGATGCTCTGCGTTTCCTGTGGTGGGAAGGGAGCGACCGGGACAACGCAGTGGTGAACTATAGGATGACCGTCCACCCCTTCGGAGCCATATCGTCACCATTTTGTGCGAACTACGCCCTCCGAGAATCAGCGAACAAACATGGCGACCTAGTACATCGGACGGTGGTAGATAGTGTCAGCAGGAACGTCTACGTCGGCGACTACCTTCGGTCATTCGATGATGTGGAATCAGCTCTAGAGCAGTTCAGGGGTCTGACAAGATTGCTGGAAGAGGACGGCTTTCATCTAACTGAATGGATGTCGAACGCTTCAGAAGTGCTGAAGGTCATCCCGTATCACGAAAAGACCGAAAGGGTAAGATATTTAGACGGCTCTCCACTTCCTATCGAGCGCACCTTGGTAATACAATGGGACGCGGAAACGGATGATTTCGTTTTCGAGCTAAACGTTCCCGAGCTGCCAATAACCCGTCGTGGCATACTATCTGCCGTCTCAAGTTTGTTCGACCCGCTCAGTTTCGTCTCACCATGGCTGCTACCCGGAAAGATCTTGCTGCAGCGGCTGTGCAGTAAGAAAGTTGATTGGGACCAGTTGCTTGACCGAAAGGACCGGTTGGACTGGGAAGACTTTTTAAGCACCTTGAAGAAATTAGGGGACATAAGGATCCCACGATGTTTGACTCCTGGCCATACGACACGGACTGGGGAACTACATGCTTTTTCCAATGCATCCGAAGTCGGTTATGGAGCTGTGGTGTACGGACGATGGTGCGCAGGAGATGGACGATATACCACGGGGATCCTGTTCGCCAAAGCCCGCGTTGCTCCACTGAAGTCGGTCTCAATCCCACGCCTTGAACTCAGCGCAGCCGTGTTGGCAGTCAGGGTGGTGCAAGCTGTGAAGAGATGTTTCGATTTCTACGTTTGGTCGGTGAGCTTCTGGACGGACTCAAAGATAGTACTTTACCACAATAACGACGTCCGGAGCCGGTTTAGTACTTTCGCTGCTAACCGGCTCATGATTATCCACGATGAATCAGCCACGAACCAGTGGAATCATGTCAGGTCTGGCGATAATCCGGCCGACCTGTGCTCCCGAGGTGCGACCAACTTCATGGAATGGCCCAAACAGGACTGGCCCGTGTTCGAATTAAAAACCCCTACGTAAGTGGAACTGGAGATCAAAGGCGTAGTGATAGCGGCCAACGTCGTCGAAGCGACATCCATTTTATCACGATTGGTCAGATTTTCTTCCTGGATGAAGACACTTTGTGCATTAACTTGGTTAACCAGGTTCAAGAGAAATTTATTAGTCATGAAAGGGCTACGCTTCTCAGGCCGGATAAGAGTCGGCCCGATATGTCCCGATGAGCCACAAGCTGCAGAGTACGATATTTTCAGAATGAAACAACGCGAGGCTTTCGCCCTAGAGCTCGAGTATGCGGAAGAAGTGGGACCAATCAACAAAGAAATATCATCTTCAAGAAGCGAATAAAAGCACTTAAACCCCAAACTCATTGATGGACTGCTGCGGGTGGATGGTAGGCTGAACAACGCCCACCTGAGCTTCGGCACAAAGTATCCTATACTGCTGCCTGCGAGACAACCTGTAGCAGAGCTAATGATTAAACACGTCTACGCCGTGGAGGGACATGCCGGCGAAAGTCACGTGACGAGCGTCATCCGAAAGCGCCTTTGGTTGCTGAGCGGACGAGAGACTTTAAAACGCGTAATCCGACGGTGTGTGCAATGTAGGAGATGCAATGCCACAGCGGGCAAACAACTCATGGCCCCACTATCAGAATGCAGGTTGACTGCGGGCTGGTGGCCGTTCAGTGACACCGGGTTGGACTATTTCGGGCCTTTGTGAATCAAGTGCTGGAAAACACTAGAGAAGCGATATGGGTGTATCGTGACGTGCATAAAGTCACGTGCGGTACTCCTGGAAGTTTCACATTCGATGACGACCGATTCGTTTCTACGGGCCTTGCAAAGATTTATCAACCGAAGAGGCGTACCGGCCGATATATACTCGGATAATGTGTCAAACTTTGTGAGCGCTCACTGGGAATTGCAACTTTGGCACAAGAACATAAACAGGGACGAACTGCAGGATCGAACCGTGGCCTACGGCATACGATGGCATTTCACCCCCCCCCCCCAGGCCAGCCACCGAGGCGGCGTATGGGAACGCATGATCCGGTCCGCCAGACGGATATTGCTGTCAATCATGGAGCAGCAGCCGCCCGACGACGAGACGCTGAACACAGTCATGACTGAGGTGGAGAGAATTCTGAACAACCGCCCCCTGGTTCCAGTAATGAGCGGCGACCCCACCCACCTGGCGCTCACCCCAAACGACTTATTGACGTTAAGGTCGGACGAGGGTTTCCAAGGGCCGGTGAACCTTCGCGTGAGCTACCTCCACGGATGGAAGCAAGCGAACTATCTGGCCAAGGTTTTCTGGAGGCGCTGGCTGCGGGGGTACCTACCGGCTCTGCAGACTCGACAGAAGTGGCTGGCCAAAACAAGGCCATTCAAAGTTGGGGATGTGGTTATGATTGCCGACGAACGCGCACTTTTCAGCACTTGGTCTTTGAGGGTAGTTATGGAAACCATCAAAAGCACTGACGAAATGATAAGAACGGTGAAGGTGAAGACAGCTAACGGAGTGCTCATTCGTGACATACGCGGTATTAACCTACTCGAGAGCGGAGGCGGAGGAGCTGATAACTCCGAGGCCCAGTAGACCTTTTCGTACTAGTCACCGAGGTGGATAAAGGAACACCGTACATACCACACGGTCTCCGTCAAACACGTTACAGTGCTCGCGGTCCTTCGTCGACATTACAGAAGGTTTTTTCCGATATGTGGTGATAAATGCGATTCCATTGCACATCCCGACACATACACACACGCTCGACGCACTCTACGCCCCGTAACCCCATCAAACATGTGACAGTGTTCGTTGTTTGCTTTTTGTTGACGGTACCGAATGCCCCTTGCATATGTAGAAGTAACGGAGCTTAGGTCAAACACGCTACATTTTACTCGTTTTTTCCTGCCACACAGACTTTTACTGACACCGCAGAGTCTTCCTTTATTGTGTAGTCATACCTGTGATTTCATTGTACACCCCAGCACACGCACACTCACACACACTCACTCAGGCACGTACATCCAGGACAGGAAGGCCCCTTACAAGGACAGCATCTATGTGGCCCCTTCACGCCCGCCATCGGTCATTTGACCTTGTGGAAGATGTAGACTAGCCTCACGTCTATGTAGCCAATGGGTTAGGTGCGACCAGTGGTAGAACATTGACGACGCGCATTATACGCGCGCACTGACAGCAGGGCCAAGCAGGTAGAAAGAATCAGTACCTTTATACCGAACCTTTGACTCCGATTAGGATCCAAGAGGATTTTGGTGGGCAGTGTAACAGCCGGTCGTGGAAAATCCCCTTTTTCCCTCGCGATTCAGTGTTTTTCCTAACATCACTTATTTGCCCACACTATTGATTGGTCTTTATGAACTGGTTGTTTTTCTGGACCAATTGTTGCTTGTTCGCTCCCAGAGCGCTACTTTGGACCTGCGTGACACACGCGCTGTTTGCTCACACGCTGCTATTCGGTTTCTCGTTGTTGAGTCCTTGTGATCGTATTATTGAGCTTTGTATATTTTTGATGTCATTGTTAATGTAATAATCTAGTATCGTAGAATATCGCTGACAATCGTCTTTTGATTTCGGGATTCGTGGCGAATTTGGCTACGCATTGCTTAAACTTTCGTTACACCCCCCACTCCTTCGCTTCAACTTTGAGAACTCTTCCTGTATGGCAAACAGAGGTCTATTTATGACCTGCCAGAACTCCTTGAATAAAGTCTTGTCTTCCGTGTCCTAAGTAAGCCCCATCGTCCTATCACGAAGCTTATTTATGTCCGTGCTACCGAAGCGTCCAGCTAGTTCAGTTCGGTTCAATTTAGTCTGCACAGAACGAAATTGGCCGAGACCAATCAAGCTTCCTAATCATTGTGTTGTCGGCAAGTTCCATTGGCTCACGATACCACGCGCTGAATATTTTTTATCTGAAAGCCAGAATTCGCGACGCAGAATCACCTTCACAGACATAAATTCTTTGACAAAAATATCAGTGGCTCATTACTGAATCAGCGGGTTGCCGCGCGGTTTGATATTTTAGGCGCTCTTTTCTGTCCTCTTTTGTTTGCCCTGGTGGTGAAGTAACAAAATTTACTTCACAAAAACTACGTACTGCAGTATTTTCTGAAATATGCTTTTTATTCAGGGAATGTTTTTACTCCGACTGGTTTATTTTTGGTTATGTGCTTTCTTTTTGGTCAAGAGTCTCATTCTTTGTGTGTTAGATAAGTGTTTATTCACATAATTTTCACAACCCCCCAGTGTTTTTATGAAATGTTGTCAACGTCTTTTCCCGGTATGCACGTTTCTTGTTCCTCTGCTAGCATGACGACCACTTGCAACGAAAATTCATGTATAGTTAGTAATTGCAAAGGGCATGTTGAGACGTGTATACAGTCTGGTGGGTGCTGTGAGTGGTACGACCTGCTCTACTCTTCCCTGACCAAGAAAAACTGTGAGCTTCTCAGGGAACACGAATCCTTGAAACCAGTATGTGATTGCTGTGTTGCTGTGGCAGAGGAGTGCTGAATAAGAACAATGGGGCCACTTCAGGAAGCTTAGTGAAAGAGTTACCACAGAGCCCGGTAATTGCGACGTATGTAGTTGCAAGGACAAACAAGCAGCAGGCAAAGCCGAGCTAGCCTGACGGTAACGAGACGCAAAGCAAGCGGCGGAGTTGGAGGTGCTTAAACAGATGATAGAGAGGCCTGAAGAAGGGCTCAAAAAATAAGGGTCATCACCAAGGAAGTAGTTGGGAAGAGTGAGGGTCTTCTCCTGCAGAGCTGTGAGGATTCGGTGATTGAAGAGGTGCGGATCCAAAGGAAAGCCGGACAGGGGCACATTATAAATGTCCTGAAGCATGCGAAGTACCAAAGGATGGGGCTTGGGAAGGCCACCAACGCGCTAAAGCCGAGGCCCCTGCTTGTCGTCTTTGCCAGTGCATACAGCAGGGTCGTAGTGCTAGGCCGGGCGTCAAGAGTACCCATGGATCACGCTGGACACTCCCATCAGTGGCAAGCCAGCACCGGCAAAATATCCACGGAATCCATTAAAACCGGCACTGAAGCTGTGGACACCCCTATAAGAAGTTCTGCGTCAAAAGCCGTAATCATTAGCATTAGCCAAGCTGGACAGCCAACAGTGAACTTGCCAGCTAAAAACGAGGTGAGTGGGGCAGTAGGTACAAAAGTGAACACAGAGTGTATAAAGCAAGTTGACACTCATTAACTGCGTGCCACCAAGAGGAAGGGTGTGACCGAAAAGGAAACGGAAGTGGCCCTGACCCCAATCCAAGTAAAACGGAATGTCACTAATACTGATGATAGCTGGGCAACAGGTATTGTAAAGACTGGTTGTGCAAAATCCCCCAGGAACACTGCGCTTTCATGTTTTTTTCGACGTCACTCCCTCACACGCACCATTCGCGTGTCTGTTTGCACTGCATGTTCTCATAAGCCAAAGTTTGTTTGTTCGAGTCCAACGCGCCACTCTGCCATATCCTATTTTGGACCTGCGTGACGCTCGCGCTCCTTCCTACCAAGCCGCAGTTCGGTCCTCGTTTTCTGAGTCTCTGTGATTGCATGATTGATGTCCGCATCTGTTTTGTGATTATTCATTTGATAGCCTATTTTCGTCGAATTTCATGGATAACCGCGTTCTGATTTCGGGATCCGTCTTGAGTTTGGCTACGTATTGCCCAAAATCGTCTTCCAACAATCACTTGATCAACTTGGAGCGAGAAAATGCACAACATGCCAAGAAAAGGATCAAAGACATTGGGATCTGAATAGGAAGTTATACGGCAAGTCGCTGAGGAGGGTGTGGGTACTCTTGACTCTGTAGTTTATGTTAGGTCACCTAGTCCTGTGGGTGCCGGCTCATGTATTACTGAGGGTAATATGGATTACAGGAATATTGATCTGCTTAAGTTGAAGATGTTAGATCTACAGCTGCAACCGTTATCTGCTAGGCAGCAGGCCCAAGAAGCAGAAGAGAGATATAGATGGAACAAGCGTGAGCAAAAGGCCAACGACTACGACCTATCCGACAGATCAGGACAACTTTAAATAGGAAACTCTGCGCCGGTCGTCAAATATAGTATAGTATAGTATATTTCTTGACCGTGGTCAATATACATGCACAAGGCAAGATCAGAGTGTACAGCAGTACATGTCAATGTGAGGTATTCACAAATTATGAATGTATAAATCACACAGCAACCGAAATACACCAGTAAAGTCATGTGGTGTTTGAGTGAACTAAAGTGGCAATGGTTGAGGCGGGAATTCCGAATCGGTTTCGAAATCGCTGGGGGCGGTGTGGATAGCTGGGCAGTAGTAGGATTGCTGATATAAGCGACAATTGGACGGTCACTAACGAATAATCGGGCGGAGGAGATGCCAAAGAACATTGTTAGAAGTAAAGCAAGCACGGGGTTTTCAACGTGCAGTGAGAGATGCCAGCGGAATATTGGAAACTGATCCAGCATTGGGTAACTAATTGTGGAGGAAACATGTGAAATAAAGGCAAGTGAGTCAAAGGTGATAATAAAACGGACCTTTTGTGCAGGTGATTTTAGTGTCATATGGAAATTCAAATGAAGGTGAAAAGCTTCGCAGGGACGTCAGTGAACTTCTGAAGAGCATGAATGGTGTATGGACGTATAACGGACTTTTAAAGAAAAGCCATCAATGAAATGGATTAGTGGAGACAAACGTCAATGGTTCGTATGGGCAGAAGTTGGAAGAGTGTAAATTTTAATTTTTTTTGTATGTGATAAAAAATTGTTAACCAAATTATAGTTGGCTTCAGATGGCTGGTATTCTGTTCCGTAAAGACCTTGGTTGCAGATGGTGGCAGGTAGAATGTTGAGGGAAGCAGGTAAAAAAGGGCTGGGTTCCGGTTATTGGTTTCGTACTGCAACGCGAGAAGAATTGAACTGTTGGGTTGGATTATTTGGGAGTAGACGTTGAGCGGATGTGTTGATGGTTGGTGACAGGAATCACCTCTGCGATCCGGTGAGACTTTCATGAGGTATTGTTAATCCGTGAACGGTGCCCCATGTAACATCAGCAGGCGAGAGTATAGGTTTGAACCATTGATCAAATCGTCCAGTCCTTACGGTAATCCGGAACAAACGTCGATTTGGCCGATTGCTACCCAAGTAACCAATGCAATCTGGAAGAGATCAGGAGTGCGGCAGTCTGGAGAGTGTTCCAGCTGTGGGTTATGATTATCGTCTTTATGGAAGCAAGAAAATGAACATTTTGTTATCCGAACAATTAGTTATCGTTTGGCTAGTGGACCGGTCTATTAGGGATCCCTAGACGGAGACTGGTAGCTTTCTAGGGTAGTTGGGTGATAGCAGAGGTTTAGGGCGATATCAGGTAGGCGGTGGATGAGGAGAGGGTGTCCGTTTGGGAACCAGGAATAAAACAATAGTAGAGGGTATGGTCTGGAAGAAAAATGAGAAAATAGGAAGATAACAGTCTGGTCAGTTCACCAGCTGTGGTCGAGGACGGCAAACAGTAAAAAGGGAGAAAAGCACTGGGTGTTAAGGAGAGGATTTTTCATGTGGACGCACACGTGCTGGTATTCCGCAGGGTCAAGAGAAATCAGAGGCATACGGATTCCGGTTGGAATGGGGTCCTAACTTACCATGAGCATATGCGCAGAGTAGTGAAGCCTAGTTACTAGGGAATGGTAATCCGTGCGGCAAGGCTTCAGTGTACGAGAAAGGCGCAAAAAAAAACAGGATGGGACGGCTGAGTTCTAGCCTGAGCCAGGAATTAAGTGAGAGCGAGCACCCATCGCTAAAGGACGGAACGGTTGTATTTATATATATGCAAATTGTTGTAAAATGGCACAATCCAGTTGGGAAGGGGGGCAAAAGTGAGTGGAGCATACCCAAGGTATATATATATCTATTTATATAATGTATGCGTATATATATATATATATATATATATATATATATATATATATATATATATATATATATATATATATATATATATATATATATATATATATATATATATATATATATATATATATATATATATATATATATATATATATATATATATATTGCTGTATACGTGGGTGCGATCATCAGACGGGTCATGCGATAGCGGTCGGACGCAAAAGACTGTGGCAAAGAAAGTGAGATAGAGAGACGCAGCTGAGGATCAACGGTTGACGGAAAGAACACAAGTTAAGCACGGGCTCGTCGGTGCAGCGGATCCCTAATGCACATTGAGGCCATGAAACGTGAGACTAAAGGGGAAACGCCTAAGTGTGGCTTAAACTTTCAATGGGAAAGTTAGTATTTTGCCTAGAGTGGTCATTGAGCAGGAGTAAAGACTAAGTTCTGCATGAAATCACAGAAGAACCTTAGCTGGGGTATAAGGTGGGAGCAGAAATGGTAACGTCATAACTGGGTGTTGAGTTCAGTTAGTGAGTCACGTTAAGTGAGATGAGTCAGACTGGATTTTCCGGTTCGAAATCGCAGAGGTGGTGAGGGAATTATATGTGGTGGGACCTGGTGCGGAAAAGAGGCATTGTAAGCTAAGCGATGTCGAGGAGCGTTGAGTTACTCACCATGCTTGTGTTAATAATTAAAGGACAGTAGTGAGTATATATACATGTACGTAGATATATATATATATATATATATATATATATATAGGTATATATATATGAATAGGTATATATATATATATGTATGCATATATATGAATAGGTATATATATATATATGTATTCATATATATGAATAGGTATACATATATATATGCATATATATGTATATATAGAATAGGTATATATATATATATGTATATATATGTGTATATATAAATGTATATATAAAATGTATATTGCTGTGTACGTGGGCGTGATCATCGGACGGGTCATGCGAAATCGGTTGGACGCAAAAGACGGGCAAGGAAAGTGAGATAGAGAGACGCAATCTGAGTAAAGCCCAGCTGAGGATCAACGGTTAACGGAAAGAAGAACGAAGGTTAGACACGGGCTCATCGGTGCAGCGGTGCAAAAGTGGTAACGTAATTACTGGGTGTTGAGTTCAGTTAGTGAGTCACGTTAAGTGAGATGAGCCAGACTGGATTTTCCGGTTCGAAATCGCAGAGGTGGTGAGGGAATTATATGTGGTGGGACCTGGTGCGGAAAAGAGGCATTGTAAGCTAAGCGATGTCGAGGAGCGTTGAGTTACTCACCATGCTTGTGTTAATAATTAAAGGACAGTAGTGAGTATATATATACATGTATATATATATATTTGTATATACATATATTATATATATATATATATATATATATATATATATATATATATATATATATATATATATATATATATATATATATATATATATATATATATATATATATATATGGTCTCTATAAATGCGAGCGCATCTGGAAGGATTTATTTCAAAGTTGAATTGGCAGGATCCTATAAGTTGGTATGAAAAAATCAGTTAGTGGACGCAGACATGCTCACATATGTCGATGGCGAAGTCTAGGAGAAGCGGTCAAACAAAGCAATCAGAATTTTAAAAGCGGTGAGGTTATTTAGGAAGGCGAGGTAAAGAGAGAAAGCAAAGCAATGGCTTAAAAGTCCAGGCCTTTCTCGTAAGCTTGACTTTCGGTTATGTGAACGTTGAATAAGTGCAAAACAGTTGGGACAGAAAGGAATTTATCAATAGCATGCACGAATGCATACTTTGACTGAGAAGATCTGATGTGCAAGGGAAGTTTACTCCAGATTCTGGAGTACTTGAGGAGAAGGAATTTAGAGCGTAGAGCAGTCCTCGCGGAGGGTGTGGCATTAGTATACTGTCAATAATGGAGTGAATATCCAGTACTCGAGGAGAAGCACCACCGTCTGGAGGAATAAGACTGCTCAGTCAATAGATTATACAGGAGAACCAGGTTCAGCCTGATGTGACCAAGCCACAGTGGCTCGATTTTGAGTGATACACATCGTTCCCTGCAGTTTAAGTTGGACAATCAACCGACAAACTGCTTTGTGAAATTTCTTGGAATGCATTCGATAATAATCCTGTCGGATTTTCTCATACTAGTGAAGATTAGGGGACAATATTCGAGAACGGGCCTGGCATGTACTTTGTACATGTAGACAATGCTCTGCCGAAGCTTAGAGGATCTGAACAGAAGGGCAAGACACTTTTTAGCCCTCGCCGTTTGGAAGACAGCATGTTCCGAGAAGTTGAAAGAGCAAGAATAACTTAAGCCAAGGTCTCTAACTAAAGGCTGGCTGTCAATGAGTGAACCGCCAATGCATAAAGAACCAGGAGGAACCTGGCATTTGTGGGTAAGGAAAATACACTTTTCGGCGGAGAATTTCATCGCCCAGGTTGAGCACCATTCATCAAGAGCGGCTAAATCAGCAGAGATTTTAGGGATAGTAGTACTGAGGTTGCCAGGCGAAAAAGTGTAGACTATCTTAATGTCGTCCGCGAACAAAAACGGCGTGCCATTAAGTATTGTCGGAAACATATCATTTATATATAGGAGGAATAGCAGGGGGCCCAAAACACTGCCCTGAATAACACCGCTAGTAACAGGCTTAGGATTTGAGGTGTGCCCGTTAATTGAGACAACCTGTGAACGATGAGATAAGTAAGACGAGAACCAAGAAAGAAGTAGATCGACAATCCTAAATGACCGTAGCTTTGTTAAAAGGTGGGGGTGAGGTACACGGTCAAATGCCTTGGATAAATCAAGATAAAGAACAACAAGAGATTTACCCTTTTTCGGCAGAGTGAGTGACGAGATTCAGAAAATCATACTGACAAGTCATGCAGTACCGTGAACGGAGGAATCCATGTTGGTTGTGATTATTAAAACTGAGGCTTAATAAATAGCTAATAATATTATCTTTAACTATTTTTCCATTATTCTGGATAAGATGGGGGTATGGTTAATAGGGCGATAATTGGATACCTCATGTAAAGGTCCTTTTTATGAATGGGAACGATTATCGAGCGCTTCCAGTTAGCAGGTACAGTGCTACCGTTAAGTGAAAAAGTGAAAAGGTTAGGCAACAACAGAGGGAGATCCGGTCCACCATTGACGAGTGCAATTGGTGGTAGGCCATCGAGGCCAAATCGAGGGGAGGGTTTGCCGCTGAAAAGTAGCTTAGAAATACTCTTGGCATTGAAGGGTATCGTAGAAAGGACAGAGGGAGTAATTGGTTAAGATGGGGGCGGGGCAATGACAGTAGCTGGAGCCATGGCTGAAGCAAAGAATGCATTGAAGGCTTCGGCTATACAAGGTGGGGAGGTGATAGGTGAGATATTGTCCAGAATCAGAAGTTGGCCTTGATATCAGCGTTTCTGGACTTATACAACAAAGATAGAAGTTGCGACTTGTTAGGATGACTCAAAGCCTTAGCTTCTTGGTCTCGAAGTCGCGTATTATCTTGTCGTTGAATAAGTGTGCAGAGGCGGTTTAGACGAATAAAAAGTGAAAATTCGTTGGAATTATGTAGTTGTTTGAGAAGTTTATGGTACTTCTTATGGAGCGGCGAGACAGGCGACCTCTTTTTAGGTACAGCCTGGGCAGTATGGGACAATTTTTCCAGACAATCGGAAAAGAAGGAGTAGAAAATATTCGCAGCATGCTGAGGGTCCTGGGCGAGAAAATAATAACCCCAGTCTTTCTGCCGAATAAGCGTGACTAGCAAGGCCCAATTTCTGCATAGAAATGTATTGTTGGAGGGGTATGCGGGATTAGGTGGGCTACTAAGGGGCAGATGGCAGATAACCATTTTATGGTCACTACCGGGGAAATTTCGTGTTACGGTCACGTCGATGAGAGGCATGTTATGAGTAAATGCCAGATCTAGTATGTTCCCATTTCTGGTAGGTTCGACAACATGTTGTGTCCAGCCGCCAAGATGAATGCTAGTGATCAGCTCCATAAGATTGGGAGGAGCCGAGAGGGTGGGCCAACAGATGTGAGGGAGATTAAAGTCACCCGCAATAAGCTTGGTTCCAGAAGGAAGGAAAGAGAGGTATTCGAAAGACCTAATGAGAAGTGGAAACAAGGAACTGGGGGAATTTGGTGATCGATAAACGCAGCCAATGTAAAGAACAGTGGCTTGGAGGTTCACAGTGAACCAGAGAGAATCAGGAATAGAATCGAGTGCCGTATGTAAAAGGGGGGTCGTGGTGTAGACTTCCTTGACGTAAGCTAGGCACCCACCACCAAGCCGGTTCGGTCTGTCTGTCCTTAGAAAACTGTTCCCTACCAAAGATACTTGATCATTGGGAGTGCTCTCAGAAAGCCAGGATTCCGTTATAAAGATAATGTCGTAATTATTTGTAAGGACAAGTTTTTTAAGGTGCGGGAGTTTGTCAAGAATAGAACGCGAGTTGAATAAGGCTAGATATATGCCATTTGTGGGAGGTGGTATAGGCACATCAGGGGGATGGTGTAATTTGGAAGGAGGCTGGCCATCGCGATTGGAAGGAGCGGAGATTAGGGTCAAAGGGGAATATGTTGATGTTGAGGCTAGTGGAGGTTCAGATGGGGTGGCTTCCAGCCAAGCTGGATTAAATGTTGCAGTGAGACGAACTGCTGGGGGTAAAAAGACTGGGCATCAACGGAGGGGGAAACATCGGAGCAAAGGGAAAAACCTGCGGGGTTTGGCGGGTCGATATCAGACAGGGGTGATTACGGGCAGTCGAGAAATACCGGCCAGTCGGAATCGAGTATTGGCTGAAGGGGTGCAGAGGGCAGGGTTGAAAATGTGTGAGGAATACGGGTGTAGGGTGGTAGATTAAGCTGCACATTGTGGGAGGGGTAACTCAAGTTGGGTGGAACACCACATATGGAGCAGTTGGAAGCGGGAGCAGTGGAGATACTTGTCAGGTGAGAAGTACGACGTGAGGCAGATTGGACGGCGTGTGGAGGCCGTATTTTGGTATCGACAGGCAGTGAGCACGGTGAATTTGTAGGGGTCACCTTACTCGGTGAGTTTAGGCGAGTTGATTTAAGAGGAGACAGTTGAATGAGGGAGGGGCTTGTGAGAAGAATGGGAAGACTGTTAGACCTATTCCTCTGGAGGGCGAATAGTTTATCACCGGAGGGAACAGATGGCGAGTTAGATTTGGGGATGTACCCAACAGGCGTCTTTTACTGGGTGGCAGTAAAAGGGGAGAGGCGGAAATGTCTAGATCAACGGTAATGGGATTAGATTTTGAAGAGTTCAATACGGGAGCAGATGAGGAGGTAGTGGGGGGTTGTGAAGAAACAGGAGGCCCGTGTGAAGATAAAGCAGTGGGGACTTGAGAAGGAGCTGTGGAGCGACCAGCCGTCTGTGTCGAAGGCTCAGAACTATCAGGCGTCGTTCTAGTAGGGAAAGTCGAAGGAGATCTGGTAATTTCCCTCTGAAGTGGGATTTTATCTTCGGCTATTTTTACGGTTTTATGAGGGGAATTAGGAGCTATAGTGTTAGGAATTTTAATGAATTCTTTGGCAGAATGATCGTCTGCAAATCGCATAAGGGTTGGACAGTTGAAGCGCTGAACGCGCTTAAGCAGCCTTGTTATTTGACAAGGAAGGTGGGCCCTACCACATGCATTCAACAGTGTGTGCTTGACGTGCTCCAGAGGTATTCTTTCTGGGACATTAAACACGACTGCATTACGAGAGTTCCTCACTCGTATGAGAACTTCGGATGCAACAGAATCGATAAAGCGGCCCGCAGCTGTCAGGTTTTGTAAGGTGGAATTTTCGATGCGTTCAGTGATGCACAGTAAGGGGGCGAGTTTAGATATCGTATCTTCCAAATTCATAATCTGAGACTTCATATCTGAAATACTTCGGTCTAAAACAGCTGTTCTTTCCGTCGCCAAGCCTACAAAGTCACAGAGGTCAACCAAACATTGTTTTAAGGCCACGGGAGTTTGAAGAAGCCTATTTTTCCTAGTAAATGGGGTATGAGCGGACGGGGTAGTATTGGAAGTCTTCTTTGCTACACGTGGCATTTTGAAATATCAAAAGATGCTGTGAATGAGGTGAAAAAGTAACGGCAAGCTAGAGCTGGGTTAGAATTTACCACTGAGAAAAAAAATACCTGAACTTCTATGGGTTAACGGAATACCCTAAGAAAATATAATTTTTTAGTATTTCCTAAGACAGATGAATGAAAACTATATCGATAACAGCACGCAAAACGACCTGGTGTAGCGCAACCAACGACCGATCTGCAAGAGTAGAACCGACAGTTTTCAGAGGACAATCTGAACATTACAGCAAGTTCATCAGGCGGCTCGAAACTTCCGCAGAAAATACGATAGCCCACCCAGGGCAAAGGCTCCTCTATCTGACTGATTGCTGCCGAGGCTGAGCAAGGGAAGCTATCGAAGGGTGTGCCATGCTCGACCCGGAACAAGGCTACATACAGGAAAGGAAGATCTTGAGGGACCTGTTCGGTCAGCCTTTCAAGGGACCTCGTAATCTAACGGAGGGCTTGATGGTAGAGACAAAATCAACCGGGGGTGACGTCTGTACAATGGCCGACCTAGCGACCATAATGGAGAGCTGTTCAATAGATCTCGACCACTTAGGCTACATGACTGACCTCGGTGCAGAAATACATTGGAGGGCACAGTCCGCTACGTCCCGCCGGAGCTACAGGGTCGGTGGGCGGAAGAGACGGACCTTATAAGTCGAGGCCACCGTGAGGCTAACTTCGAAGACTTGGCAGAATACGTCGATACGCGAGCCAAGATAGCCGACAGTAGATTTGATCGACTCATCCGGGACAGCAACCAGGTAAACAAGCCTAGCACTAGCCAGGTTCATACCACCTCACGGGAACATCCGAAATGTCAGCTTTGGACCAATCCACAAGCCATTTTACGCGAGGCCGTAGCCCGTCCAATTTGCAGGTCCTGCGACTCCAGCCACGGGCTGGAGTTCACCGGGGTCACGAGAGACGAACGACGGGGAACGGCGAGGACGACAGGAGCTTGCTTTATCTGCCTTAACACCACACACTGGGCGGTAGCTTGCCGAAAAAGAACGAGATGTGGCCGCGAAGGTTGTCTGAACAGAAACCATCGATTGTTGCACCAGGCGAGAGGAGATACACCAGAGGCGAATACCAAGCCCAATGTGATTTGTTCAACGTCACAGTCTGCTGGTAGAACAATGCATTTGGGAGTAGTTGTCGTGGGAGTGATGACTTCAACTGAGGTGGTCAAGGCGTCGGCCTTTGTCGACGGTGGATTGGACACAGCCCTGATGAAGGAGCTGTTTGCCGGTAAACACCGGCTCGCGAAAAGCACGACGTCTTTAGCAGTGAACACGGTGGGCGGAACATAAGTCATGACTGCCGGCCGGTTGCGGTTACAGCTCACCTCTTCGGACACCAACGAGCAAGCCGAACCAGCGGAGGCATTTACATTAGCTGATACCCCCCATGCGAGCACCGAGGTTGGTGAGTGCAATTTTATCTAGCAGCCCCCACCTGCACGATGTATACTCCGTAGACCGGGAGGATGAAGAAGCGGAACTCCTCATCGGCCGCGATGTGTCAGCGTCACACTGAGTGCTGGACCAGAAAGTGGGCAACCACAAGGAACCCGATGCCATAGGCACAACACTAGGACGGGTATTATGGGGTTCAGCCGGGAGACGTGGTTCCGCAGGCTGTGTATCAGCAGAATCGGACAGTATAGAGTACCAATTATAACGATTGCTTGAAAAGGAATTTCACAACATTGGAGACGAAGAACTATAGTTGTCTCAGGAGGACCATTTCGCTCTGCAGGCAATGCGGCAAGGTACTATGGGCCTTAAAATGTTCTAAGTTCACCTCCCATGGTGCACACCAGCTGGCCCTTGGGCTGCTAACAGTAACTATGCTCTGCAAAGGCTATTGCGATTGAAAGAACGCTTCTCCCGAGATCAGGACCTGTGGGAACGATACGCAGAAGTAATGGCGCAAACCGAAGCACTCGAGTGCATTCAAAAGGTGTCTGCAGCTATCGACGGTCGGAAGGGGATCTGGTATCTAACTCACGACACGGTTCTCAATTACAAGAAAGCCGAAAGAACGGCCGGTGGTCTTCGACTGTGCAGCCAATTTCCAGGGCAATTCGTTAAGCGATCGCCTGATACAGGGCCTGACTTGACCACACTATTGGTTGAAGTTTTGCGCAGGTTCAGGGTGGGTAGACTGGCCCCGTCAGCCGACACCAGGGAAGTTTTTCTCTAGATAAAAATGCCGACAAAAGTGCGAGATGAGCTGCGATTCCTATGGTAGGAACAGAGCAACCTGAACAAAGCGTTGATAAATTATAGAATGACAGTTCCACCCTTCGGAGCCATATCATCACTATTTTGTGCGGACTATGCCCTTCGAGAGATGGCGAACTAGCATGGAGCTCTGGTCCACTGGTCGATGGCAAATAGCATAAGCATCTTGGGTTGTTCGATGGTGTAGACTCGGCACCAGCGCAGTTCAGGGGCCTTACAAGATTGCTAGAAGAGGGCGGCCTGCGTCTCACGAAATGGACGTCGAACGCTTCGGAAGTACTCGAAGCCGGTCCGTGCCGTGTGGGGGCTGAAAGGGCTCGAGTTCTGGACGGCTGTCTACTTCCCACCGAAAGTGCACTAGGAATAACATGGAATGCGGAAACGGAAGACTGTTTCCGAGCTGAACTTTCTGGAACAACCAGTAACTCGTCGTGGTACACTATCGGCTGTCTCTAGTTTGTGCATCCACTCGGTTTTGTCTCTCCCTGACGGCTACATGGAAAGACCCTGCTGCATCGGCTCTGCCGTAAGAAAGTCGACTGGAGCCAGCCACTAGACCAGGAAGACCAGCTAGAATGAGAAGAAATTTCGGAACACATTGAAGAAACTAGGAGACACGAATTCCACGGTGCTTACCTTAAGGTCATACAACATAGACAGGAAAACTGCACGCCCTTTCCGACGCACCCGAAGTCGAGTACGGAGCCGTGGTGTACGGAGGATGGTGCGCGGGATAGGGAAAGAGAGCTACTAGGATGATGCTCGCCAAAGCACGCACTACCCCACTGAAATCGGTTCCGATCCCGCGCCTCAAACTCAGCACAGCCGTGCTAGCAGTAGAGGCGTACCAGCGGTAAAGAGACGTTTCAGCTTGTGTATTTGGTCGGCCAGTTTTTGAACGGACCCGACGGTAGTACTGTACTACAATACTAACGTCAGGAGCCGTTTTAGTAATTTCGTTGCTAACCGACTCACGATCATCCGCGACGAAATTGCCATGAACCAGTGGAAACATGTCAAGTCTGGCGACAACCCAGCCGATCTGTGCTCCCGAGGTGCGGCCAACTTCCGGCACCTGAGCACGTGGACGGGAGGGCCGAAAGTCCTGCAACGGCCTCAACAGGACTGGCCCGTGTGCAAACTGAAGCCCTCTCTGGGATTGGACGTGGAGATAAGAGGCCCGGTGATGACAACGACAGTCGCTGAATTGAAATTCATTTTGTCACGGTTGGTCAGGTTTTCCTCCCGAATGAAGGCGCTTCGGTCATTAGTGTGGCTGACCAGGTTTAAGGGACATTTGCTAGTAACGAAAGAGATCGGCCCTTCCAGCAGTGCACTAGTGGCCCGATAAGCCCTTATGAATTGCGAGCCGCAGAATATGATTTTGTTCTAGATGATATGGCGGGAATCCTTCACTCGAGAACTCGAGAAAGCCACAGGAGAGGGACCAATCGCCAAAAGAATATCATCTCCAAGGAGCGACTTGAAGCATTTGAACCCCAAATTCTTTATTGGTGGTAGGCTGACCAAATCCCATCTGAATTTTGGCACGAAATATCCTATGCTGCTACCGGCTGGACAACCTGTGATAGAACTACATGTTCAACACATCCACGCCGTAGAGGGACATGCCGGGGAAAGTCATGTGACAATCGCCATCCGAAAGCGCCTTTTGTGCATTTGGTAATCAACAACTTTGCCTAGTAGTGCCCAGTAATTAGCCCTTACGAACGCCGAACTACAATACCAAAGACTCCTCATTTCACTAAGACCATTGTGCCCCATTTCCAACCTTCGTACTCTTATCTGTTATCTTGCTCACGCCAACCCTTAGCCGAAACATCTCCCAGACTGCGATCCTCCCTTTTTCAAGTTCAGAACCACCCGGCCATCACGTTGCCTGCTGTAATATCTCACGCAGACAGCTTATCTTTATCTCGGCACCAAAGGCTGGCTACCGCAAATACGACCTAGCCACCGGGTTTCACCCACAAGAAGTCCTTGTATTGCTACATATGCCCCTCTGAGGTTCACTGAAGAATTCTTACTACAAAACCCCTCCCCCCAGCTATCGAAGACATTTGAACCACCGTGCGAGGACTCCTAATTAAAAAGTGATCGGTCCAGATTCCGTGATACCTTCCTCCATCCCATGATGAAACAGCGAACGAAAACCGCAGCCAACCCTTGCCAGAAAAGCCCAACACGGACACAGAGAAGCCACTTGGTACTCAAAAGAAAAATTTATTCGTCAATTTATCAGCGTAACCTGGCCTGTTGCAAAGGTTTTCACCCTTGTCTTGCCTTTTTTGTTCCTCGTGGACACGGCATTCCGAGTGCTGATTATTCCTTCCTGGAACTTCATCCATCTTCCACCAGCGGCGAACTGCCGACAACAGACGACACACGCTAATTCTCATGGGAATCGTCTCACCTTTTCAGGGGTACTATTCCTTTTCCTATCCGCAAATCTTCGAAAATTAGTATTCCTCTGAGAACTTTCATGAAATTCTTCCCTGCCTTATATGCCTCAACACCAACTACCTTTTAAAGTGAACATGGGCATGTATTATGGACCATTTTCTTGCATCATTCTTGTGAATATTGTATTTCCTGCGTCCTAAGCCAATGTCCGTCTGGACATTCCCACATCCGGCCGATTCACTACTATTGTCACAGTTGACTCGGAGTTAATTCGTACTTGCCGTGTATTCTTTTGTTGCTTTGTCTCATTTAAACTCCCCTCAGCCTTATTCCATTGTTGCTGTGATATGCGGATCCCTGTTTGAAATTTGTGAATTTCCCATCTCATTCAGTGATATTGTAAACTCTGATCATGCTTACACGCGTGCCTCTCGACCCCGGTCAAGAAATATACCATTATTGTTATTATTGGTAGAAGACTGTGGAGGAAGCTCTCATGAAAATGTGTGTGTAAATACCCTAGCCTGAAAATTTGGTGGAGCTGGGTGACGAAAGTTGACAGGTGGGGAAAATACGATTCGAATAGAGGGTTCATTTCAGGTTAATTAGTGAACACAAGTTAACAACAAGGTGGACAGAGGAGTTGATATGCGATGATCTTATGGGGTCACAGGAGGGTGGTGCATAAATGGTACTGTCAAAGCACGTAGACGATCGTTTAACGGGATATGCTGGTAAGAGTCTGACATGGGGCATTTGTCAATAACTTGGTATATGTGTAGTTCACCTCCAGCAAAGGTTTGGAGAAATAGCTTTCGCAGTGTTTTTTGGCGTAGATGCCCAACCGTGGAGGACTGATGGAAAAATGGTAATAGGTAATAGGTGGGTGAAATGGTATTCGACTACTGGTTTGTCGGGGGTTACTCCAAGACTGCCAGGTGAGGGATACAAATTTACAACGAAGTGGGCATATTAATGGTATATATGTTTAATATCTGACGGAATCAACTGGGAGTAGTACATCACTGAAGCCTTCAAAAAGCGCAGATAATTGTGTGACTGGGTACGTTGAGGAAAGTCCAACCTGAGACTTTGGGGGAGGGGACAAACAGAATAACAGCATCCTAAATTGCAGGTAGTTAAGTTTCAGCTAAAGATGTAGAAAAAGCACTCGATTGATTGTGGTGCAGGTGGCCGACCATGATATCTTGGTGGAACAGCGGCAGCGGTTCATAGATAAGTGAAATGTTTCACATTTATGGATTTGTCTGGGTTCGTTGGTGAATAGCATGGGAGCATCTAAAGTTGGCAACAAAGCGGACGCGGGAGGTGAACATATAGCGGACTGTTACGGTCGTGTAAAAGTAGCTCACATGACCAGCTCTCAGGAAGTGCAAGTGATTGCGTGGATGGATGTGCTGAAGTCTGACATGAAAATCTGAGGAGGCAATTGAACTATTTATGTCCTGGATTGCGGAGGCTTCATTGCCAATGCAACTGTCATGAAATGCAAATGGCTAAATAGCAGGAGATGCAGGGGAAGGATACAATGGAACATAGAGCTGGTGTCACGCAGGTGAAGCGCTGGAAGGAGAACCATTTCGTATTTTGCGTTATTATTGGCAGGTGAGAAACGAATCTGTAAATGATAGTTTTTTATATAAATGGAGTGGTGACATACAAATTGCCCAGTGGGTGAATGGTCTCTCTAAGAGTATATCAAGATTTGTGAATTTCATAATAAAGATAGTTGAACAGTGAAATCGTTTCGTGTTTTGTGGTACAGAATCCGGTTACTGGACGAGGTAGAATGAGGTAAAAAATGGGATGAATTCAGACAGATAGAAGGCAAGTCGATGGAGATAAATGTCAGTAGTAGCAAATAGAAGGCACATTGCTGAGCCGAGCGGGTATATGTGCATATGTTGATTTGGAAGTTGACCGGATGTATGGTAAACCTTGTTCAGGAAAGTCAGAGGAGGCAATGGGTGGCAGCAAAACGATGCGGGGGACGTTGTTTTTCAGTTCACAACTGGGGCTAGTAGGTGGGGCTGGCCGTGCACTGGACACCTAACCTGAAAACCAATTCTGGTGACAGGAGGTGCGATTCGCCAGCCCAGTTGCGCCCGCACGTCGTTGCAGACGTCCTGCACGTCTGATGTGCGCCGGCAAAAGTGGTGAATCTGGCCGCGTCCCGCACTGTTATTATTGACATGTGTTTCCTTGGTGGGGCCAAACGGCCGTAGGTATCAGGTAGTCCGCGATCAGGCGACCAGGCACCAGAGGATCCCGGAACGTTACCAGGGGAGCATCGGTCGGGTAGCGTACGAATAGCCAACGGTTAGGTAGATGCATAGGCCATGTTAGTGACCGGTGTGGTCTTCAGAGTGTTAAGAGTCAACGAGAGAAAGGTACGCACGAATGAAGGTCTGGAAATAGGCAGTGACTCTCTGGGACTAGTTTTTTGCTTGCAGAAGGCAGAAAAACTAAGAATTTCCCTTCAATTTCATCTGCCGTAGACCAAAATGCAGCAAGCTGTAGATTACTGAGGCTTTTCGGAGTTCTATAAAAGCAGTACGTTCTGAACGGGAAGAAATTTAAAGAAATTATGGAAGTATCGTCCGGATTTCTGTGAACATGAAGAGAACAGCTATCCATAAAGACGACGTGAACCCGGAATGACGGATTTTCCCGGGTTCAATAAACGGAGCAAGTTTTGAAACAAGTAGACATGAAGCAAACTGCATGAAGCTGTGCTCGGGAACGCTGGTGAATGTGGAGGGAAGAGCAACCCATAAAAAGTGAGTTTTTAGTTTCAGGATCAATAACCTGTGTCAGTCAGAAAAGGAGAGCAACCTGAGGGTCCTCAGTTAGTGAAGAACCAATTTCAAACCGGGTACCGTTCGAAAGAAAAATGAAATCTTGCAACAGATACCAGAGTGGAAAACCTTTGCATGGTCTGGCGCCTTATAGTTGTTACGCTGGCAAAATATATTGACTCACTGATTCTCAGTGTTATTAAGCGTCATTACCGGGAACCACGGTTGAGGAGGATGCGTAGCCTCGCCTCACTTGCCGTTACCCATTACCTCGGCATCCAACCCCCCACCTGGCTACCTCAACCACCCCGGAACTCCTACCTCCGCAAAAGGCCAATTTTTTCTTGACAGCACCCCCCCCAACCAAGCCTCACCTCTTTTTCACACAGCCGGCTCCCCACTTTTGACCCTGTTTAAACTCCATCGCTTCTATACATGAAAATCCTGACGTTATGAGTCCATTTATTGATGTTTACCACCTCAATAGTGTTAGCCACCAACACCCGCCGATGGTTTATCCTACTCCACGCCATGACGATACAGTTGCACTTACCTTGCTCCCCATTAACGCTCGCTCAATACTGAATAAAACCCACTCTCCATAATATAGTACTATCTTCCGACTTCGACGTCATCGTCATAACCGAAACCTGACTAAATTATTCTGTCCCACTGGACCAAATTTCTATTGCTGGTTATCAAACCTTCATGAAAAATCGTCGCCATGGAGAAGGCTGTCTAATCCACTTTAAAAACAGCTTGCCTACCATTCCTCTCTCTGATCAAACACTGGACTCAATTTGGGAGACGCCAATCCATCTACTGGTCAGCAGTCGGGATCGTTCATGTCATGTGGCTTGATTGCAATCCCGGTTTGTATGAAATATTCCATCCAGGTCTCTGCCTATGGGGGTCAAACTGTTTATACCCGCTGGTATGACTCTTCGGTTGAGAAAGCCTTTCAAGGACAGGAGTAAGGAGTCCGCTGTCATCGAATGCCTAACCTCTGAGTGTACGGCGCGTAACTTAATGTGAGTCGTGATAAAACCGTATCGTTTTACCAACCTTTTTCCGCAACTGCTCCACGAAGGCCCGAAATAGTCCATCTCAGTGTCACTGAATACCCACAGACCCGGGATAAATCTAAATTCTGGCAGCAGAGCCATGAGATGTTTGCCTGTTAAGGCTTTGCCTCTCTCACAAAGTAAACAAAGTTGGTCCACGATTTTCAAAGCCGCTCCACCTCCCAGTAATAATAATAATAATAATGGTATATTTCTTGACCGGGGTCGAGAGGCACGCGTGTAAGCATGATCAGAGTTTACAATATCACTGAATGAGATGGGAAATTCACAAATTTCAAACAGGGATCCGCATATCACAGCAACAATGGAATAAGGCTGAGGGGAGTTTAAATGAGACAAAGCAACAAAAGAATACACGGCAAGTACGAATTAACTCCGAGTCAACTGTGACAATAGTAGTGAATCGGCCGGATGTGGGAATGTCCAGACGGACATTGGCTTAGGACGCAGGAAATACAATATTCACAAGAATGATGCAAGAAAATGGTCCATAATACATGCCCATGTTCACTTTAAAAGGTAGTTGGTGTTGAGGCATATAAGGCAGGGAAGAATTTCATGAAAGTTCTCAGAGGAATACTAATTTTCGAAGATTTGCGGATAGGAAAAGGAATAGTACCCCTGAAAAGGTGAGACGATTCCCATGAGAATTAGCGTGTGTCGTCTGTTGTCGGCAGTTCGCCGCTGGTGGAAGATGGATGAAGTTCCAGGAAGGAATAATCAGCACTCGGAATGCCGTGTCCACGAGGAACAAAAAAGGCAAGACAAGGGTGAAAACCTTTGCAACAGGCCAGGTTACGCTGATAAATTGACGAATAAATTTTTCTTTTGAGTACCAAGTGGCTTCTCTGTGTCCGTGTTGGGCTTTTCTGGCAAGGGTTGGCTGCGGTTTTCGTTCGCTGTTTCATCATGGGATGGAGGAAGGTATCACGGAATCTGGACCGATCACTTTTTAATTAGGAGTCCTCGCACGGTGGTTCAAATGTCTTCGATAGCTGGGGGGAGGGGTTTTGTAGTAAGAATTCTTCAGTGAACCTCAGAGGGGCATATGTAGCAATACAAGGACTTCTTGTGGGTGAAACCCGGTGGCTAGGTCGTATTTGCGGTAGCCAGCCTTTGGTGCCGAGATAAAGATAAGCTGTCTGCGTGAGATATTACAGCAGGCAACGTGATGGCCGGGTGGTTCTGAACTTGAAAAAGGGAGGATCGCAGTCTGGGAGATGTTTCGGCTAAGGGTTGGCGTGAGCAAGATAACAGATAAGAGTACGAAGGTTGGAAATGGGGCACAATGGTCTTAGTGAAATGAGGAGTCTTTGGTATTGTAGTTCGGCGTTCGTAAGGGCTAATTACTGGGCACTACTAGGCAAAGTTGTTGATTACCAAATGCACAAAAGGCGCTTTCGGATGGCGATTGTCACATGACTTTCCCCGGCATGTCCCTCTACGGCGTGGATGTGTTGAACATGTAGTTCTATCACAGGTTGTCCAGCCGGTAGCAGCATAGGATATTTCGTGCCAAAATTCAGATGGGATTTGGTCAGCCTACCACCAATAAAGAATTTGGGGTTCAAATGCTTCAAGTCGCTCCTTGGAGATGATATTCTTTTGGCGATTGGTCCCTCTCCTGTGGCTTTCTCGAGTTCTCGAGTGAAGGATTCCCGCCATATCATCTAGAACAAAATCATATTCTGCGGCTCGCAATTCATAAGGGCTTATCGGGCCACTAGTGCACTGCTGGAAGGGCCGATCTCTTTCGTTACTAGCAAATGTCCCTTAAACCTGGTCAGCCACACTAATGACCGAAGCGCCTTCATTCGGGAGGAAAACCTGACCAACCGTGACAAAATGAATTTCAATTCAGCGACTGTCGTTGTCATCACCGGGCCTCTTATCTCCACGTCCAATCCCAGAGAGGGCTTCAGTTTGCACACGGGCCAGTCCTGTTGAGGCCGTTGCAGGACTTTCGGCCCTCCCGTCCACGTGCTCAGGTGCCGGAAGTTGGCCGCACCTCGGGAGCACAGATCGGCTGGGTTGTCGCCAGACTTGACATGTTTCCACTGGTTCATGGCAATTTCGTCGCGGATGATCGTGAGTCGGTTAGCAACGAAATTACTAAAACGGCTCCTGACGTTAGTATTGTAGTACAGTACTACCGTCGGGTCCGTTCAAAAACTGGCCGACCAAATACACAAGCTGAAACGTCTCTTTACCGCTGGTACGCCTCTACTGCTAGCACGGCTGTGCTGAGTTTGAGGCGCGGGATCGGAACCGATTTCAGTGGGGTAGTGCGTGCTTTGGCGAGCATCATCCTAGTAGCTCTCTTTCCCTATCCCGCGCACCATCCTCCGTACACCACGGCTCCGTACTCGACTTCGGGTGCGTCGGAAAGGGCGTGCAGTTTTCCTGTCTATGTTGTATGACCTTAAGGTAAGCACCGTGGAATTCGTGTCTCCTAGTTTCTTCAATGTGTTCCGAAATTTCTTCTCATTCTAGCTGGTCTTCCTGGTCTAGTGGCTGGCCCCAGTCGACTTTCTTACGGCAGAGCCGATGCAGCAGGGTCTTTCCATGTAGCCGTCAGGGAGAGACAAAACCGAGTGGATGCACAAACTAGAGACAGCCGATAGTGTACCACGACGAGTTACTGGTTGTTCCAGAAAGTTCAGCTCGGAAACAGTCTTCCGTTTCCGCATTCCATGTTATTCCTAGTGCACTTTCGGTGGGAAGTAGACAGCCGTCCAGAACTCGAGCCCTTTCAGCCCCCACACGGCACGGACCGGCTTCGAGTACTTCCGAAGCGTTCGACGTCCATTTCGTGAGACGCAGGCCGCCCTCTTCTAGCAATCTTGTAAGGCCCCTGAACTGCGCTGGTGCCGAGTCTACACCATCGAACAACCCAAGATGCTTATGCTATTTGCCATCGACCAGTGGACCAGAGCTCCATGCTAGTTCGCCATCTCTCGAAGGGCATAGTCCGCACAAAATAGTGATGATATGGCTCCGAAGGGTGGAACTGTCATTCTATAATTTATCAACGCTTTGTTCAGGTTGCTCTGTTCCTACCATAGGAATCGCAGCTCATCTCGCACTTTTGTCGGCATTTTTATCTAGAGAAAAACTTCCCTGGTGTCGGCTGACGGGGCCAGTCTACCCACCCTGAACCTGCGCAAAACTTCAACCAATAGTGTGGTCAAGTCAGGCCCTGTATCAGGCGATCGCTTAACGAATTGCCCTGGAAATTGGCTGCACAGTCGAAAAACAGGGATTCGCACTTGGCAGCAACGATAGAATAATCCTAGTAGAGTTTAGGTGAGGCGAAGCAACAAAAGAGTACTCGGCAAGTATAGTATAGTGTAGTATGTTTCTTCTTGGTCAATGCAGATCGTCACAGATCAGATTATGCAGCAGTACATGTCAATGTGAGATATTCACGAATTCTAAATTTATGAATCACACAGCAACCGAAATACACCAGTAAGGTCATGCAGTATTTGAGTGAACCAAACTGGTAATGGTTGAGGCGGGAATTCCGAATCGGTTTCGAAATCGCTGGGGGCGGTGTGGATAGCTGGGCAATCGTGGGATTGCTGATATAAGCGACAATTGGACGGTCCCTAACGAGTAACTGGGTGGAAGTGATGCCAAAGAACAAGATTAAAAGTAAAGTGAGCATGGGGCTTTTAACGTGCAGTCAGAGATACCAGCTGAATATTGGACACTTGTCCAGCATTGGATAACTAATTGTGGAGGAAGCACGTGAAATGAAGGTAATTGAGTCAAAGTTGATAATAAAACGGACCGTTTGTGCAGATGATTACAGTGTCATATGGAAACTCAAATGAAGGCGAAAAGCTTCGCAGGGATTTCAGTGAACTTTTGAAGAGCATGAATGGTGCATGGACGTAAAGCGGACTTTTAAAGAAAAGCCATCAATGAAACGGATTAGTGGAGACAAAAGCTAGTGGTTCGGCTAGGCAGAAGTCGGAAGAGTGTAACTTTTTATGTGATAGAAAATTGTTAACCAAATTATAGTTGGCTGCAGATGGCTGGTATTCTGTTCCGTAAAGACCTTGGTTGCAGGTGGTGGCAGATAGAATGTTGAGGGAAGCAGGTAAAAAAAGCTGGGTTCTGGTCATTGGTTTCGTACTGCAACGCGGGAAGAATTGAACTGTTGGGTTGGATTATTTGGGAATAGACGTTGAGCAGATGTCTGGATGGTTGGTGACAGGAATCACCTCTGCGATCCGGTGAGACTTTCATGAGGTTTTGTTAATCCGTGTACGGAGCCCCATGTAACGTCAGCAGGCGAGAGTATAGGTTTGAACCATTGATCAAATCGTCCAGTCCTTATGGTAATTCGGGAGAAACGTCGATTTGGCCTATGGCTACCCAAGTAACCAATACAATCTGGAAGAGATCAGGAGTGCGGCAGTCTGGAGAGTGTTCCAGCTGTGGGTTATGATTATCGTTTTTATGGAAGCAATAAAATGAACATTTTGTTATCCGAACAATTAGTTATCGCTTGGAAAGTAGACCGGTCTATTAGGGATCCCTAGACGGAGACTGGTAGCTTTCTAGGGTAGTTGGGCGATAGCAGAGGTTTAGGGCGATACCAGGCAGGCGGTGGATGAGGAGAGGGTGTCCGTTTGGGAACCAGGAATAAAACAATAGCAGAGGGTATGGTATGGAAGAAGAATGAGAAAATAGGAAGATAGCAGTCTGGTCAGTTCACCAGCTGTGGTCGAGGACGGCAAACAGTGAAAAGGCAGGAGAACACCGGGTGTTAAGGTGAGGTGAGGTGAGGTGATATATATATATATATATATATATATATATATTACTGTATACAAGGGTGCGATCCTCAGACGGGTCATGCGAAAGCGGTCAGAGACAAAAGACCGTGGTAAAGGAAATAAGATAGAGAGGCGCAGTCTGGATATAGCTCAGCTGAGGATCAACGGTTAACGGAAAGAAGAAAAAAAGTTAAGCACGGGCTAATCGGTACAGCGGATCCCTGAGGCTCATTGTGGCCATGAAACGTGAGACTAAGAGGGAAACGCCCAAGTGTGGCTAAAAATTTCAATGGGAAAGTTAGCATTTCGCCTAGAGTGGTCATTGAGCAGGAGTAAAGACTAAGTTCTGCATGGAATCACAGAAGAACCTTAGCTGGGGGATAGGGTGGGAGCAGAAATGGTGACGTTCTAACTGGGTGTTGAGTCCAATTAGTGAGCCACGCCAAGTGAGATAAATCGGACTAAATTTTCCGGTTCGAAATCTCAGAGGTGGTGAGAGAAGTATATTTGGTGGGACCTGGTGCGGAAAAGGGGCATTGTAAGCTAAGAGATATCGAGGAGCATTGAATTATTCACCATGTTTGTGTTAATAATTATAGGACAGTAGTGAGTATATATATATGCGTATATATATATGTATATATTGCGTGTACAAATACATATATATACACATATAAAGCCGACCAGGGGTTGGTTACCGATGCAGTTTTTATAGCGTTGCTGAGGTTGGTTTCAGGGTCGCAGACGCGATATATCTAAATAAAGGTAATAGATCGTGAAGCTGGTGAGACATATTGACAATCTGGGGGGATTAATACGGTGGTCTCTATAAATGCAAGCTCATCTGGAAGGATTTATTTCAGAGTTGAATTGGCAGGATCCTATAAGTTCGTATGGAAAAATGGTTAGTGGACGCACACATGCTTTACATATGTCGATGGCGAAGTCTAGGAGAAGCGGTCAAACAAAACAATCAGAATTTTAAAAGCGGTGAGGTTATTTAGGAAGGCGAGGTAAAGCGAGAAAGCAGAGC
Organism: Fasciola hepatica; assembly: GCA_948099385.1. Taxonomy (NCBI): domain Eukaryota; kingdom Metazoa; phylum Platyhelminthes; class Trematoda; order Plagiorchiida; family Fasciolidae; genus Fasciola; species Fasciola hepatica. The sequence continues at coordinate 2,929,600 of CANUEZ040000097.1, forward strand.
AATGGCTTAAAAGTCGAGGCCCTTCTCGTAAGCTTGACTTTCGGTTATGTGAACGTTGAATAAGTGCAAAACAGTTGGGACAGAAAGGAATTTATCAATAGCATGCACGAATGCATACTTTGACTGAGAAGATCTGATGTGCAAGGGAAGTTTACTCCAGATTCTGGAGTACTTGAGGAGAAGGAATTTAGAGCGTAGAGCAGTCCTCGCGGAGGGTGTGGCATTAGTATACTGTCAATAATGGAGTGAATATCCAGTACTCGAGGAGAAGCACCACCGTCTGGAGGAATAAGACTGCTCAGTCAATAGATTATACAGGAGAACCAGGTTCAGCCTGATGTGACCAAGCCACAGTGGCTCGATTTTGAGTGATACACATCGTTCCCTGCAGTTTAAGTTGGACAATCAACCGACAAACTGCTTTGTGAAATTTCTTGGAATGCATTCGATAATAATCCTGTCGGATTTTCTCATACTAGTGAAGATTAGGGGACAATATTCGAGAACGGGCCTGGCATGTACTTTGTACATGTAGACAATGCTCTGCCGAAGCTTAGAGGATCTGAACAGAAGGGCAAGACACTTTTTAGCCCTCGCCGTTTGGAAGACAGCATGTTCCGAGAAGTTGAAAGAGCAAGAATAACTTAAGCCAAGGTCTCTAACTAAAGGCTGGCTGTCAATGAGTGAACCGCCAATGCATAAAGAACCAGGAGGAACCTGGCATTTGTGGGTAAGGAAAATACACTTTTCGGCGGAGAATTTCATCGCCCAGGTTGAGCACCATTCATCAAGAGCGGCTAAATCAGCAGAGATTTTAGGGATAGTAGTACTGAGGTTGCCAGGCGAAAAAGTGTAGACTATCTTAATGTCGTCCGCGAACAAAAAACGGCGTGCCATTAAGTATTGTCGGAAACATATCATTTATATATAGGAGGAATAGCAGGGGGCCCAAAACACTGCCCTGAATAACACCGCTAGTAACAGGCTTAGGATTTGAGGTGTGCCCGTTAATTGAGACAACCTGTGAACGATGAGATAAGTAAGACGAGAACCAAGAAAGAAGTAGATCGACAATCCTAAATGACCGTAGCTTTGTTAAAAGGTGGGGGTGAGGTACACGGTCAAATGCCTTGGATAAATCAAGATAAAGAACAACAAGAGATTTACCCTTTTTCGGCAGAGTGAGTGACGAGATTCAGAAAATCATACTGACAAGTCATGCAGGACCGTGAACGGAGGAATCCATGTTGGTTGTGATTATTAAAACTGAGGCTTAATAAATAGCTAATAATATTATCTTTAACTATTTTTCCATTATTCTGGATAAGATGGGGGTATGGTTAATAGGGCGATAATTGGATACCTCATGTAAAGGTCCTTTTTATGAATGGGAACGATTATCGAGCGCTTCCAGTTAGCAGGTACAGTGCTACCGTTAAGTGAAAAAGTGAAAAGGTTAGGCAACAACAGAGGGAGATCCGGTCCACCATTGACGAGTGCAATTGGTGGTAGGCCATCGAGGCCAAATCGAGGGGAGGGTTTGCCGCTGAAAAGTAGCTTAGAAATACTCTTGGCATTGAAGGGTATCGTAGAAAGGACAGAGGGAGTAATTGGTTAAGATGGGGGCGGGGCAATGACAGTAGCTGGAGCCATGGCTGAAGCAAAGAATGCATTGAAGGCTTCGGCTATACAAGGTGGGGAGGTGATAGGTGAGATATTGTCCAGAATCAGAAGTTGGCCTTGATATCAGCGTTTCTGGACTTATACAACAAAGATAGAAGTTGCGACTTGTTAGGATGACTCAAAGCCTTAGCTTCTTGGTCTCGAAGTCGCGTATTATCTTGTCGTTGAATAAGTGTGCAGAGGCGGTTTAGACGAATAAAAAGTGAAAATTCGTTGGAATTATGTAGTTGTTTGAGAAGTTTATGGTACTTCTTATGGAGCGGCGAGACAGGCGACCTCTTTTTAGGTACAGCCTGGGCAGTATGGGACAATTTTTCCAGACAATCGGAAAAGAAGGAGTAGAAAATATTCGCAGCATGCTGAGGGTCCTGGGCGAGAAAATAATAACCCCAGTCTTTCTGCCGAATAAGCGTGACTAGCAAGGCCCAATTTCTGCATAGAAATGTATTGTTGGAGGGGTATGCGGGATTAGGTGGGCTACTAAGGGGCAGATGGCAGATAACCATTTTATGGTCACTACCGGGGAAATTTCGTGTTACGGTCACGTCGATGAGAGGCATGTTATGAGTAAATATCAGATCTAGTATGTTCCCATTTCTGGTAGGTTTGACAACATGTTAAATATAAATTTAAATATTAATATTGGTATATTTCTCGGCCATGGTCGAGACGCACGCGCTCAAGCATGATCATGGTGTACACGTTACTCAATAAGATGAAATGTTCACATATTCTAAGTATGAAAGTCGAGAGTATTAGAGATGAAAAAACAATGACAGGAAAAGTTTGGATGGACCATTCTGATAATGGTTTGCGCGGCAGTTTTAAACCGGTTTCGAATCCGGATCAGGCAGTGGTGCGCGGTGGAGATATCGAGAAAATCGTTAGCGCAGTGCTAAGGAGGCATTATTAACAAGAATGATGCAAGCCCAGGAATCCAGAGGCCAACTAAGGTTCTGCAGATGGAATAAATTTTGAACAAGAAGAAAAAGGGCGGAAAATTGACGCATGCGAAGAGGATAGCGATCTATGAAGACAATGCAGACCCTGAATGACGGAATTACCGGAGTTCTGTAAACGGAATGAGATTTGGAGCAGGGGGACATGAGGCCAGTTTCGTGAAAGTGAACGCCGGTGGATGTGGGAGAAACAGCAGTCCATAGAAAGGTGAGTTTAGATTCAGGGCCAGTAACATGTACTATTCAGAAATGAGAAGGCGCAACTGGAGGGTCTTCGAGAAATGGAGAGTCAAATTCCAGCCGGCTACGGTTCGGAGAAAAGATAACCTGTGTTAACGGATAATAAAGTGGGAAAATCTTCGCATGGTTTTCAGCGTTATGCTGCTTCAATGACAAATATATATGAATGTGATGACGCATTTGCCTTCAGCATTATTCTGGTAACGTACTACATCGAATGCGTAAGTTTCATCTGGCAGGGCAAAGTATGTGTCAGTCCATCAGCCGAGTGTGGCTGTATGTTAGCGGCATGCGCGTGAGCTGGAATTGGTGTTGGTTGCGTTAGAAAATGCTGAACGATCTGATAAGCAATTGAGGGTATCTCCTGTTGTGTGGTTGGATTTCGGTCCCAGTTGCCATGGTAGGTTCCACTTGAGTCTCTGTCCGTACGAGTCAAAGCGGCCTCCTTGGTTAGCCAATTTGGCGACTGAGATAGTGGGAGACAACGACCTGAAATAGAGGGAGATTGCAGTCTGGACGTGGTTCCAGCTGTGGGTTATGATAATATATGAAGACAATAAACAATGGATTGGTTAGTTTTATGTGAGTGGGGCATGGGTAAAATAGGCTCGCAGTGGATTTGAGCTATACTGCTGCAGGCCGATGAAGTTGCGTACACTGGCTTGGTAACTGAATGCATTTCAAAGGATTTATGATTTGCCCGTGGTTAGTAATGATAACCTTCAATACCGCTTGCTTACGCAGAACGCAGTTTGGCACGAGGCGATAAGATAGGTTTGAAATAACAGACAGAGCGAGTAGGACTATCATACTGTTTGCGTGGCGCTACGTTGTTACTGTCTCTTTCGGTATAGTGGTTGTTCTATACTGAGTAGTTTCTGAGGAGTCCAAGTAGAAGGAACTATTGGGGTGACAGTGGTTATAGATTAGAGGTAATTATTCTGTTTAGGCATTGTAAACTGGTAGGTTTACGCTTAGGTGATGGCAACTGCGGCGTATGGTGTGGCACATCCTAGATTATCAAGGGTTCAGGTTAGTATCCAGCGTTTTCCTCATAAGCTCTATCAAAAGACATATAAGGATCCGTAAGAGCGATCAGTTTTTGGATGTCCAGAGCTACGTGTAGTCCAGACTTAAACATAATTAGGGAATCTACGGAACGGACTTCAGCTGGGAGTTTATTCCACAGAGTTGCATATTTCAGGAGGAAGAAGTTGATGGTAAAAAGTTGGGACTGTTTTGCTGTCATAGATCGTATGGATGAACCACTGAGTTCCGTAATTGCTGCAGCGGTGGGGCCAACCCTATGCGGGTCTAATTGAGCCTAGGTTGCTCAGAGCGGTTATTCGACTTATTAGTACCCTATACCTACCTCAAAGGCCTGAGCCCTTGAAATATACGGATCGTATAACCTAATCAGCGTGTCCACCGTTAGGGCTATGCTTATTTCCTGTTTGAAAGCCACCGATGTCGGTGATAACGCCCGAATTCGTTGTGGTAGCTTATTCCACAATGAAGCGTACTTGTTAATGAAGAAGTTTGACCGAAGAGCAAGCTTCGGCAAAGGGACAGACACCAAGAACTCATTGTTACGTAAGGGATAAGTAGAAAGGGTTCTTACCTGCGGTGCTGAACTACATGATCTATTCTTCAAGATATTGTGAAAGAATAGCAGGTTATTTCTTATGCGGCGTAGCCATAAGGGATCGATTTTCAGCCGCTCACAACGTTCCATGTAATAAGAGGGCGAAGAAAAACCTATGAGCTGTTTTGTGAATGCCCGTTGTACGTTCTCAAACGCTATGCGGTCCCTTTGTCGCATGTTGGAACAAATGATTGAGCCGTATTCCAGAAGAGGTCTAACATGGGACTTAAAAATGTTAAGTTTACTTTCTGGCAAAATAAATGTTTGATGTATTAGCCCAATCGTACGGCGTGCTTTAGCCACCTGGATGGCTGCGTGTTCCGAAAAGTCAAACGTGCATGAGTAGTGTAGACCCAAGTCACGTACCTGAGAGTTATTGGGGATTATTTGCCGTTTATACTAAATCTTCCAGTGGGGACGTGACATTTATACGTAATAATATTACTTTTTTCGGCGGAAAAACTCATTTTCCAATCATCACTCCAGGAGCTGAGAGCGAGCAGTTCCCTTGTAATGTCATCTACGGTAGAAGCTAACGCCGCGGGCTCAAAAGTGTACACGATTTTGATATCATCTGCGAACAGGAAGGGAACTCCCCGTTGGAAAATGGTAAATATATCGTTAACATACATTAGGAACAGTAATGGGCCCAGTACACTACCTTGTATCACCCCACTGGTTACGGGACGGGGTTCGGACAAATTTCCACCTATACTTACAACCTGGTCTCGGGATGTTAAATAGGACGCAAACCAAGCGAGCATTGGGTCCACGATTCCATAAGTTTTGATCTTCTGTAGTAACCGGACGTGGGATACCCGGTCAAACGCCTTGGTCATGTCCAAAAAGATCACGATTGCCGATTTACCAATATTTACAGCCTCTGTGACCAGATTGAGGAAATCGGTCATGCATGTCGCACATGATCTGTTTTTCAGAAAACCATGCTGACCAGCGTTGATTAGATTATTGTTAAGAAAGTGACGTATCAGCCTTTCCTTGATCATTCTCTCCATGATCCTGGACACGACCGGGGTGTGGTTCACCGGCCGATAGTTAACTGGATCTAGACGTGATCCTTTTTTGTGCATCGGTATGATAGTTGAAGTTTTCCATTGGGAAGGGAAAACACTGCACCTGAGTGATAAATTGAATATGTTTGTCAGCAACATTGGAACATCTTCGCCACCTCGACTAAAAATGGCCGGTGGTAATGCATCTGGACCTGGCCTGCAGGACGGTCTTGTTCTTGCAACATGGACTGAAACCTCATCAGGGTAGAACACTACCGTCGAGAAAGTTACTGATGTCACCGGATCTAGAACGGGGAAGGATGTGGCGTCATCCGTCGTTAAAGAGGAGGCAAAATAGGTGCTGAAAGCCTCTGTAATCAAAAGAGGGTCACGCAAGCATTTGTTATTATAGTTCAAATATGGGATGTCTTGGTTAGGTTGCTTGTTTCTGACCTTCATTAGCCTGGCCAGTGCTTCCACCTTGTTTGGGTGGCTTAAGGCATCTAGTTCCTGTTTCTTCTTAGAAGAATCCAAGCGCAATTTAATCGTACGGGATATACGTATTATTTGAAGATACGACGAGAAGTCCCTCGTCTTAGTGAATCTTCGTTGGAGTTTGGCTAGGTTACCGTTAGGACGATCTAGAGAGTTCCGCTGTTTGCGTATGATAGGCCCCGAGGCTGGATTGATTTTGTCGAGGCAGTAGTTAAGATTATTATACAGTTGGGCAGCTGCTATCTCTAGGTCATTAGATAAAAACGATTCGTCCCAGTTTAAGGAACGGATAAAAGAGGGTAGACTATTCCAGCAAGCTTTATGGTATTGCTTATTGGTGATCGGAAGGTATGTTTCTGCTGGCTTATCAGTGTGAGGCCGAGGTGCAGTAAAAACACAGGATACCATCTTATGGTCACTACCGGTGAAGCGACTTAAGACTTGGGTATCTAAATTCTTGATACCAATAGAGAAGATAAGGTCTAATGTATTTCTCCCTCGAGTGGGGGATAAAACATGCTGTACCCAATTACCCACATGGATACACGAAAGGAAATCATGGAGTTTTGGGGGTGATGTCATGGAATGCCAGCATATTTCAGGCACGTTGAAATCACCAGCTAGAATTTTAGCAGTTACGGGGAGGTTAGAGACATAGTTGAATGCGTCTATTATTGCTGTCAACTCGTGCCTGCCCTGGTTTGGAGGACGGTAGATACATCCTACGAGAAGTAGTTGTTGATCTTCTTTGATAGTGAGCCAGACCGAGTCTGGAATGTTGTCTAGAATAGGATGATGGAACCTACTCGCCGTGAATATGTGTCTCGTGTAAATGATGCAGCCGCCTTCTCTTTGGTCAGATCTACTGTTGGCAGTGGCCTGATAGCCGGGTATGGATACGTGGTTTAATGGGGTGTGATCCGTCAGCCACGTCTCAGTAACTAGTAAGATGTCAGGGTGTAGGTCTAATGCAAGCTCTAAGCAGGGGCAATTTTAGGAGGAGAGAGCGGACGTTAAGTATTAAGAGAGACAAGGTGTTTTTGGATAGGTTCTCAGTAGATAGAGCCGTAATTTCATTGTGGTGAGGTGATGAAGGATCGTAAAATAGGGCGTGGCTTACGATGGGCAGTCGAAGCTCGACCCATTTTAACCGCGTTTCAGATGAAGAGTTTGTGCCTGTGACTAAATGCGCCGCTGGGCTTTCAAATTGGGCGTAATTTGAAGAGCGGTTAGGGGGTTCTAATTGAAACGGCCGAATCCTGGAGGGGGTAAATGAGGCGCGGAAGGAGCTAGGGGGGGGGGGATAGAGGTGGTAAGGACTTATGGACATTTGGTGCATTAGCCCGGGGCTTGATGCTATACGTGGATTGTGGGTGAGTAAGGGATAAGGACGAAAAAACGGGAGCGGTCCGGGGGCGGGGTGGAAGTTGAAGCTTGTGCCAAGGTTGCGGACTGCACTGAGGTAGTCCACTGAGGGAGGAAATTGGAGTATAGGAATATTCGACAGGGAGGGTTGAACCTGGTGGTGATATGGGTCTTGGAGGACCCCCGGAGAGGTAGAATCGAATACCCCGTTTCGAGAGGTATAGGGCACGGAAGCGAAGGCATGTTGGGTCAGTGGTGGAAAGAAAGGTCCGCCCGGCATCATATTTGGTATCGGGGCAAACTGTATTATCCGTGGAGGCATATGTGATGGTGTTGAACACGGGTCGAGAGCCGGCCACTGAGTCTCTGGGAAGGCTTTATATTGAGTGGGATTGTGCGTGGGTCGGACCCTATTGTGAGTTGTCTGACAATTCGATCAACCGTGCCGTTGTTAGGGGCAGGTGATGTAGATACGCTGCGGGTAGGGGTCGAAGCTGCATCTAGAAGTACCTGTCGTCCACTGGATGTTACCTGGGGGTCCGACAAGGGTGAGCTGTCAAGGTCGACCGGCACCTGAATTAGTACGGAGCGTGCCGGGTTGAGGGGAGGTGATCGCACGGCTGAGGCTAGCCTCAGCCGAGGGCCGGTTTGTGAGGTACTAGTGGGAGTTACTGCTGTCCTTGACGCCTCTCTTTGGAGAGGAGTCTTGTCTGCCGTAATCCTGACCGATTTATAAGCTGTGTTCAGGGCAAGCGACGATTGCCTTTTGATAAATTCTCTTGCTATTTGATCGGAAGGGAATTGGAAAAGGATAGGACATGTGTGGCGTGGTGAACGTTTGTGTAACCTTGTGCACGTGCATGGATGGTGTTCCATGCCAGCTGCCCTGAGCAGGGTGGATTTCAGTTGTGATACTGGGGTCTTGTCCGGGAGATTGAAGGCTATCGCATTTTTGCTATCTGAGATGTGCTTAAAGATCTCGGTAGAAACAGAGTCAAGGAGGTCCGTGGCTGATTTAAGCTGCTGTTGCGTATAGCTTGCCGCGGGGTCCATCAGGCATAGTAGCGGAGCAAGCTTGGCGATATTGTCATCCAGAATCGAGAGTCTTGTTGAGATATTCTCAACCTCTTGGTGAATACGAGCACTGAAGATAGCGTCGTTCGCGAGGTCCACCAATGGTATAGAGCATTGTTTCAGTTGTGTTAGCGGTTTCTTAACTCTAATCTTGGGTCGAAGTTTTTGAGTAACAGGCATGATAAAAATATTGGAAAAAAATCTTTAGAATTCTTGTATTGTTTTGGGATGATTTGTCTCTAAATAACTAGCTAAGTTCCTAGAAACCTATATAACTAGCGAGAGATAACGAAGAACACCCCGTGGCGGTGTAGCGCATGCCAGACCAACGTGTGAACGATGAGATAAGTAAGACGAGAACCAAGAAAGAAGTAGATCGACAATCCTAAATGACCGTAGCTTTGTTAAAAGGTGGGGGTGAGGTACACGGTCAAATGCCTTGGATAAATCAAGATAAAGAACAACAAGAGATTTACCCTTTTTCGGCAGAGTGAGTGACGAGATTCAGAAAATCATACTGACAAGTCATGCAGGACCGTGAACGGAGGAATCCATGTTGGTTGTGATTATTAAAACTGAGGCTTAATAAATAGCTAATAATATTATCTTTAACTATTTTTCCATTATTCTGGATAAGATGGGGGTAAGGTTAATAGGGCGATAATTGGATACCTCATGTAAAGGTCCTTTTTATGAATGGGAACGATTATCGAGCGCTTCCAGTTAGCAGGTACAGTGCTACCGTTAAGTGAAAAAGTGAAAAGGTTAGGCAACAACAGAGGGAGATCCGGTCCACCATTGACGAGTGCAATTGGTGGTAGGCCATCGAGGCCAAATCGAGGGGAGGGTTTGCCGCTGAAAAGTAGCTTAGAAATACTCTTGGCATTGAAGGGTATCGTAGAAAGGACAGAGGGAGTAATTGGTTAAGATGGGGGCGGGGCAATGACAGTAGCTGGAGCCATGGCTGAAGCAAAGAATGCATTGAAGGCTTCGGCTATACAAGGTGGGGAGGTGATAAATGAGTTATTATCCAGAATCAGAAGTTGGAAGTTGGCCTTGATATCAGCGTTTCTAGACTTATACAACATAGAAAGAAGTTGCGACTTGTTAGGATGACTCAAAGCCTTAGCTTCTTGGTCTCGAAGTCGCGTATTATCTTGTCGTTGAATAAGTGTGCAGAGGCGGTTTAGACGAATAAAAAGTGAAAATTCGTTGGAATTATGTAGTTGTTTGAGAAGTTTATGGTACTTCTTATGGAGCGGCGAGACAGGCGACCTCTTTTTAGGTACAGCCTGGGCAGTATGGGACAATTTTTCCAGACAATCGGAAAAGAAGGAGTAGAAAATATTCGCAGCATGCTGAGGGTCCTGGGCGAGAAAATAATAACCCCAGTCTTTCTGCCGAATAAGCGTGACTAGCAAGGCCCAATTTCTGCATAGAAATGTATTGTTGGAGGGGTATGCGGGATTAGGTGGGCTACTAAGGGGCAGATGGCAGATAACCATTTTATGGTCACTACCGGGGAAATTTCGTGTTACGGTCACGTCGATGAGAGGCATGTTATGAGTAAATGCCAGATCTAGTATGTTCCCATTTCTGGTAGGTTCGACAACATGTTGTGTCCAGCCGCCAAGATGAATGCTAGTGATCAGCTCCATAAGATTGGGAGGAGCCGAGAGGGTGGGCCAACAGATGTGAGGGAGATTAAAGTCACCCGCAATAAGCTTGGTTCCAGAAGGAAGGAAAGAGAGGTATTCAAAAGACCTAATGAGAAGTGGAAACAAGGAACTGGGGGAATTTGGTGAGCTACACACAAAGCCAATTTGAGGAACAGTGCTCTGGTGGTTGATAGTGAACCTGGGAGACTCGGGAATAGAATCGTGCTCTGTGTAAAATAGGGGTCGTGGTGTAGACTTCCTTGACGTAAGCTAGGCACCCACCACCAAGCCGGTTCGGTCTGTCTGTCCTTAGAAGACTGTTCCCTACCAAAGATACTTGATCATCGGGAGTGCTCTCAGAAAGCCAGGATTCCGTTATAAAGATAATGTCGTAATTATTTGTGAGGACAAGTTTTTTAGGTGCGGGAGTTTGTCAAGAATAGAACGCGAGTTGAATAAGGCTAAAGATATACCATTTGTGGGAGGTGGTATAGGCACATCAGGAGGGTAGTATAAGTTGGAAGGAGGCTGGCCATCGCGATTGGAAGGAGCGGAGATTAGGGTCAAAGGGGAATACGTTGATGTTGGGGCTAGTGGAGGTTCAGATGGGGTGGCTTCCAGCCAAGCTGGATTAAATGTTGCAGTGAGAAGGACTGCTGAGGGGTAGAGAAACTGGGCATCAACAGAGGGGGAAACATCGGAGCAAAGGGAAAAACCTGCGGGGTTTGGCGGGTCGACACCAGACAGGGGCGATTAGGGGCAGTCGAGAAATACCGGCCAGTCGGAATCGAGTATTGGCTGAAGGGGTGCAGAGGGCAGGGTTGAAAATGTGTGAGGAATACGGGTGTAGGGTGGTAGATTAGGCTGCACATTGTGGGAGGGGTAACTCAAGTTGGGTGGAACACCACATATGGAGCAGTTGGAAGCGGGAGCAGTGGAGTTAGTTGTCAAGTGAGAAGTACGACGTGAGGCAGATTGGACGGCGTGTGGAGGCCGTATTTTGGTATCGACAGGCAGTGAGCACGGTGAATTTGTAGGGGTCACCGATGCATTGGAGCTAGGGGTATTTTCTAAGGTCGAAACTTTATTCGGTGAGTTAAGGTGAGTTGATTTAAGAGGAGACAGTTGAATGAGAGAGGGGCTTGTGAGAAGAATGGGAAGACTGTTAGACCTATTCCTCTGGAGGGCGAATAGTTTATCACCGGAGGGAACAGATGGCGAGTTAGATTTGGGGATGTACCCAACAGGCGTCTTTTACTGGGTGGCAGTAAAAGGGGAGAGGCGGAAATGTCTAGATCAACGGTAATGGGATTAGATTTTGAAGAGTTCAATACGGGAGCAGATGAGGAGGTAGTGGGGGGTTGTGAAGAAACAGGAGGCCCGTGTGAAGATAAAGCAGTGGGGACTTGAGAAGGAGCTGTGGAGCGACCAGCCGTCTGTGTCGAAGGCTCAGAACTATCAGGCGTCGTTCTAGTAGGGAAAGTCGAAGGAGATCTGGTAATTTCCCTCTGAAGTGGGATTTTATCTTCGGCTATTTTTACGGTTTTATGAGGGGAATTAGGAGCTATAGTGTTAGGAATTTTAATGAATTCTTTGGCAGAATGATCGTCTGCAAATCGCATAAGGGTTGGACAGTTGAAGCGCTGAACGCGCTTAAGCAGCCTTGTTATTTGACAAGGAAGGTGGGCCCTACCACATGCATTCAACAGTGTGTGCTTGACATGCTCCAGAGGTATTCTTTCTGGGACATTAAACACGACTGCATTACGAGAGTTCCTCACTCTTATGAGAACTTCGGATGCAACAGAGTCGATAAAGCGGCCCGCAGCTGTCAGGTTTTGTAAGGTGGAATTTTCGATGCGTTCAGTGATGCACAGTAAGGGGGCGAGTTTAGATATCGTATCTTCCAAATTCATAAGCTGAGACTTCATATCTGAAATTCTTCGGTTTAAAACAGCTGTTCTTTCCGTCGCCAAGCCTACAAAGTCACAGAGGTCAACCAAACATTGTTTTAAGGCCACGGGAGTTTGAGGAAGCCTATTTTTCCTAGTAAATGGGGTATGAGCGGACGGGGTAGTATTGGAAGTCTTCTTTTCTACACGTGGCATTTTGAAATATCAAAAGATGCTGTGAATGAGGTGGAAAAATGACGGCAAGCTAGAGCTGGGTTAGAATTTACCACTGAGAAAAAAATACCTGAACTTCTATGGGTTAACGGAATACCTAAGAAGCTATAATTTTTAGTAAACCCTAAGACAGATGAATGAAAACTATATCGATAACAGGATGCAAAACCACCTGGTGTAGCGCAGCAGGAATCCCGTGGGGCCTTTGCTCTTTTTCTTGTATATAAAAGTACGAATTAACTCCGAGTCAACTGTGACAATAGTAGTGAATCGGCCGAATGTGGGAATGTCCAGACGGACATTGGCTTAGGACGCAGGAAATACAATATTCACAAGAATGATGCAAGAAAATGGTCCATAATACATGCCCATGTTCACTTTAAAAGGTAGTTGGTGTTGAGGCATATAAGGCAGGGAAGAATTTCATGAAAGTTCTCAGAGGAATACTAATTTTCGAAGATTTGCGGATAGGAAAAGGAATAGTACCCCTGAAAAGGTGAGACGATTCCCATGAGAATTAGCGTGTGTCGTCTGTTGTCGGCAGTTCGCCGCTGGTGGAAGATGGATGAAGTTCCAGGAAGGAATAATCAGCACTCGGAATGCCATGTCCACGAGGAACAAAAAAGGCAAGACAAGGGTGAAAACCTTTGCAACAGGCCAGGTTACGCTGATAAATTGACGAATAAATTTTTCTTTTGAGCACCAAGTGGCTTCTCTGTGTCCGTGTTGGGCTTTTCTGGCAAGGGTTGGCTGCGGTTTTCGTTCGCTGTTTCATCATGGGATGGAGGAAGGTATCACGGAATCTGGACCGATCACTTTTTAATTAGGAGTCCTCGCACGGTGGTTCAAATGTCTTCGATAGCTGGGGGGAGGGGTTTTGTAGTAAGAATTCTTCAGTGAACCTCAGAGGGGCATATGTAGCAATACAAGGACTTCTTGTGGGTGAAACCCGGTGGCTAGGTCGTATTTGCGGTAGCCAGCCTTTGGTGCCGAGATAAAGATAATAATAATAATAATAATGGTATATTTCTCGACCATGGTCGAGACGCATGCGCAAGCGCATGATCATGGTGTACAACGTTACTCAAAACAATGAACTATACACGAATTTCAAGAAAGCGAGTGGAGTCGTCAGAAGCAAAACAATATAGCTAGAGATAGTTTGAGTCGACTGAAATTATAAAGGTTTGCGCGGCAAATACGGTTTGGTTTCGGATTCGACTGGTTGGTGGTCGTCCGTGAAAATACAAAATATATCGTGAAAATATAGCTCTAGGAATGCGTTATACGTCATAATAATGCAAGATGTGGGTAACTGAGGCCTATTGCTGGTTCTATGCACGGAGTAAGTTATGGACATGGAGAGGTTAAAGAAATGAATGGGAGTACAACCGTGAACTTTGGTGAATATGAAGAGAGCGGCTTTCTATGGAGATGAAGTTGGCCCGGAATGATGGATATTCCCGATTCTAATAGAGGGAGTTCATCATGAAACGAGGGAACATGAGGAAACTTTGTGGAAATGGACAGGCAACGTTGATGAATGTGGAGGAAACAGCAATCCATATATAAGGTGAGTTTAGGTTCGGGATCAATAACCCTTATCATTCAGAAAAAAAGGCAGCTGTCTGCGTGAGATATTACAGCAGGCAACGTGATGGCCGGGTGGTTCTGAAATTGAAAAAGGGAGGATCGCAGTCTGGGAGATGTTTCGGCTAAGGGTTAGCGTGAGCAAGATAACAGATAAGAGTACGAAGGTTGGAAATGGGGCACAATGGTCTAAGTGAAATGAGGAGTCGTTGGTATTGTGATTCGGTGTTTGTGAGCGCTGAATGGGCTTACTCTACTGCTGAAATATTTTGATAACCGATTCGGCCGTTCACCGGAAAGTCTTATCTTCCGGGGTTAATAAAGCTTTGGAGGTACATTTGGAGTAGGTTCTGCAGGCTTCGTGAGAAAGCAGCTGTGCAGCACGAAGAACCTTGAATGGCAAGTTTGCCTTTTAGGTCTAAGTGATACACGACAAATTCCACAGTGGTGTTTCGCATGTCACAAGGAAGCAGATGGGGCACTTTAAGAACCCAAATGGCAAGTTTGTATGTTAGATCCAGAGGATGCATGACAAATCCTTTCGTGGGATATCTACAAGTCAAATGCTGCAGGTTGCTGTTAGGTAAGTCTGTGAACTGGAGAATGGGCTGGATTTTAGGACAAGAGGAACGTGGCTTTCTTAGGAAAGGGAGGGAAAACAGGTGAGTGGGCGAAAAATACGGGCGCTTCTCTCTACGGTCTTACATGTATGTTTAGATATACAATACTATGTACATAGATATAATTAACGTTTTGATAAGAAGTGTCTGTCGTATGATGTATCAATATGTTGTCCGGAGCCACGGTGGTTTTGTAGCTGACGTCAACGAACATTCCAGGCGTGCATGGAAGGGTACGAGGTGATTGATAAGTAGAGCGGGGGGTGGGTAAGCGTATGTGGAGAGACCAGTTCGGTATCACCCCCGAGTCAGTCTCGTGCGTAGGAACCAAATGCATTTCAAGCGGACAAGGGCGGTGTGGGGTTTTCCCTTTCGCAGGTTCAGGTCTGAGCTGATGGGAGGTACTAACGGTTGGAGTTTGCCCATTTCCTTCATAGCCTGATATTATTGGTATATATAGATCAAATCGATCTGACTAGGTATTTTTTCTCCACTTTTTTTCTAACAAAGAGAGGTGGTTGAGCCCACATAGGAACTTTTCACTGCCGCTCCGCCCGATTGTAGTTTTCCGCGTATGTGTCATTTTTTGCAACTGGTGGGGGTGGTCTGTTTTTCCCACCTCCGGAAGCAGCTATGGTGAAGGTACCGTTGACATCGGGGGTTTCGCTTGCATGAGCTGAGATAATACGGAGTGGAGCTAAACAAACACATGGAGTAGGACAACGAATGTTGTAATGTACGCGCCTGCATATATGTTTCAGTCTCGTACAGCTCCAGACCGTGCCTAAAACTGACAGAGGCCGTTCTCGTGTGGTTGAATTGGGCTGCTGTAGTAGATGTTATTGCACACACGGAGAGAGGATAGCAGTCTTAGTTAGGTAATGGATTCAGAAATCTTGGAGATACAGACAAGCGTTCATATCGTGAAATATAAAAGGAGGAAATTAAGGCCAACAGGTAGCTACTATAAGGTGAATGCATGGGATGAAGGATTTTCACCCGGGATGATTAATGAAAGCAAATTACGGCCGATCAAGGAAGCTGAGAGGAGCGGAAGCTAGAATGAATAAGAGAAGGATCAAGGAGTGAAGTATTGGGTGGTGGGACTTAATGTCCTAGGATCGAGCACCGCTGAACCATCTGATGCTAGGGGAAAACATCAATGGCTGAAAATCTTCAGCTGGAGGGAAGTTGTTTTACATGGCTGCCCTAGTACTATACAGCGAGGGAGGCAGTAATTTTTTAGACATAGTTGTGAAGACCAACTAGTGAATTAGATAAGGCACGGTCGTGTGGACGTTAAGTGATAGTACGTGAACGTGGGTGAGTAGCAAGGACCGGCAGGCGTCTAGCTAGTTATAGTTGTAAACGACAGGAACTGTATCCTACTGCAATGTGGATTATGTGCGGTATACGTAAAAAAGTGATAATAAATGGTAAGCCTAGCGTCTGTCGTTAGTAGGAAATGGCAGTTTTTGTATATGGTGCCATGATCCTAGTAGTGGAAACCATTTTCGGAGGCCAGCTCGGTGGATAGCCGAGAGCGGGAGGGGAGACGGAAGCGAGGGTTCCAAAGTTCGATGCCTTCTTCATAGGCTCGATCCTCGGTTACACTGGTGTTGGTCAAAGACAAAAGACGACGAACGGTAAGTTGTGATTTTAGGGCATGGCTAAACTGGGTCATTGACGCACAATTGCAAATAGTCAGGGGTAGCTTATTCCAAATCCTTGAATATTTAGTGAGAAAGAAGTTGGATCTTATTGCCATCCTGGAATGTGAGATGGTCAGACGGAAGTCTCTGTGGCGCAGAGGGTAAGATGAGGGTAGCGAAAACTGTATATTTGGTAGAAGTGAACGCAGACCGATGAACAATTCTATATAGAAAACACAAGTTAAGCCTGACATGTCTAAGCCATATGGGGTCAAGTTTTATTAGAACTCATCGCTCTTTATAGCTCAGCGGAGAACAATATCCTATTAGCCTCTTACTAAAGGCGCGCTGGGCTTTCCCCAGGCGTATTCCATCCGATTTAAACATTCCAGAGAAGATTATATGGCAATATTCGAGGTGGGGTCTAGCATGGGCCTGGTATGTAAGGAGAATACTTAGTTTCATTTTAAATGATCTGAGAACTAGGCCCATTATCTGTCTGCCCCTGGCCGTCTGAAATGAGACATTTTCCGAGAATTGTAGGTAGTTAGTGTATCAAAGGTCCA
This sequence comes from Fasciola hepatica, assembly GCA_948099385.1. NCBI lineage: Eukaryota > Metazoa > Platyhelminthes > Trematoda > Plagiorchiida > Fasciolidae > Fasciola > Fasciola hepatica. The sequence goes on from CANUEZ040000097.1 coordinate 2,946,286, forward strand.
AGATCTTTCACTGATGAGCTTGAAGCGATGGTACTTGGTTCAGTGGCAGAGTTCCGAGAGGGACTTGACATCTGTAGGTTTGTAGAAGCTTTTGGATGTCGAGAAGTACATCTGCCAGGAAGTGCACCATTGATCAATTTTCTCAAGTTCATTACCTATTTCAGATAGTAATATGCTCATATCTTGATGGCGGAAATCATACACGATTTTGATGTCGTCGGCGAAGAGGAAAGGTGGGCCGTGTTGCACAATCGAAAAAATGTCCGTAATATAGAGTAAGAAAAATAGCGGATCAAGTACACTTCCTTGTATGACTCCACTAGTGACAGGCACCAGTTGTGATAGATGACCATTAGCATATACAACCCGAGTTTGATCCGACGGGCAGGAAGTGATCCATGAAAAAAGCGGGTCATGGATACCGTAGGCCCGGAGTTTTGTCAACAACCGGGAGTGAGGATTTCGGCCAAATGCCTTGGTTATATCGAGGTAGATGATAATCATAGAGTTCCAGTCCTCAGCTGCCGTGGTCAGTAGGTTGAAGAAATCAAACTGGCATGTGGTACAAGAACGTGACTTTAGGAAGCCATATTGACCGCAGTGAATGAGGTTACGGGAGGTGAGATAATCGGACATCCGCTGTTTAATCAAACGCTCCATTATTCTGGCAGCTAAAGGCATATGATTAATAGGACGATAATTTGGAGGGTCATGCACTGGACCGCTTTTGTGGATAGGAATAATGGTAGAAGTTTTCCACTGGAATGAAAAAACGCCATGCTTATCTGGTAAGTTATAAAGATTCATAAAGAGAGCAGTCAGTTCCACCAAGATGAAAGAGAGCTGGGGGGATGCCGTGATAGCCAGGGCGGCAGGAGGGTCTAACATGCAGCAGTGGGTAGGCCACGTCACTCAAACTGAATTCAAAGTCAGAGAGAATTTGCTCGGTGCTGAGGGGTACGGGTGGCGGATTTGAAGCGCCTCCGGTGATCATGGATTCTGAAAAGAAGGTATTGTGTGCCTCAGCGATTTCGCCGCAGATATAATCTGCGAGTTGTTTTCCAAAGTTAAATGGGGTATCCCTGAAGACTGTCTCTGATTTCTACTATTTAGCAGTCGGGAAAATCGGTACGATCTGTCGGACGAATTCAAGGCCGAAAGCTCCTGCTTTCTCAGCAGTTGATAAGTCCGAAGACTGATGGTTATGGAGAGAGAGTGGATTTGCAATAGTATGGATAAGTCTTTTGTTTTATTATAGGTCTTCTGCAGTTTTGCATGTTTATTTTGCAGCCTTGTTTGGTAAGAGCTGCGGGCTTGAGAGTGGTTGGTCTCGATGTTGGTGGTTGCTGACAAGCAGTTATGTAGCTTATAGTAAAGTACGTCACTGGCGAGCTGAGGGTCGTGCTGTAGGAAGTAGTCATCTTAGTTGAGGGATCGAAGCATAGGCTTGAGGTTCATCCAGTTGATCGTGTGCAGGGGCTGTTCAGATAAGCTACATATGAGGTCTATGGGGCCGGCTGTGAATTTGCAAGTTACCATTCTATGGTCACTGCCTGGGAAAAGGTTGAGGGCAGTAGTTATCACATCCGATAGGCCAACGGTAAATATCAGGTCAAGTATGCTGTTTCCTCTGGTTGGTGACATAAAGTGCTTGACCCAGAGTCCTGCTCGTATGGTTGAAGTGAAGCTCGTGAAGTTTTGGGGTGAAGCCATGGCATTTTGGTCGCACGCACAATTTACGGACTCCATTCGCGTCCAGCGAATGGGGACGTAGAACGATAGCGATTGCTGGGTTTTAGTAATTATGTAAGTTGCCCTGTATAAGCGGCAGGAGAAGGGAGACTGAACGAGATAATGGCCAGAACCGATGAGCTGGAGCGAGCCTTCCGTTTTTGTTACGTAGCTTGAAGTAGGTTTCTCTTTCCAGTCCTTTCCGGTACCTGGTGGACTTAAACAACTCAGATTTCAGACAACTAGTCGATGGAAGGAACTTATACTAGGCCGAATTCCTGACCTATTGGAAAGCCTGGTAAAAGTAAGGGAAGCCAGTTGCGTACCTCTTTGGATGACTGGTGAGTATCACCCTAATGTCATAAAGGGTTTCTTAGATAGGCTAATGTGTCCGACCGAAGGAGATTTTAATACCGCACTGGTTAAATCGTGTCTGAATGAATAAAAGTACATTGAAGTACTTTTGTCCTGACCATGAGCCACTCTATGTGACTGAGAAGAAAGAATCGAAAAGGAAGATTGTCTATAGCTAGAGGAGGGCCTGACACCGGAGTTGGCCGCTTTTGGGGGAAGGGTGTCAATCCCAAGTAAATTTAAGTGAAAATACTTATTCGTAAACAGGGCGAGCTTAAGCTGTAAGCTAGAAATCGTATTTTAATGAGTGTGGCGTCTGCTAAGCCGCTACAGTATCCCAGCAGATATTTGGTACATTGATATCGCCAGCAATGAGTTTTGACGAAGAGGGTAATAGTGCAAACTGGTCAAAGACGCTGAATAGGTGGGCGAGGTCCGTGATGTTTGAATTGAGTGGTCGACAAACATAATCGATATGGAGTGGAGGGTTGTCCAGAAGAACCGTTACCCATATCGAGTCCTGAATTGAGTCCAGTGTTTGATCAGAGAGAGGAATGGTAGGCAAGCTGTTTTTAAAGTGGATTAGACAGCCTTCTCCACGGCGACGATTTTTCATGAAGGTTTGATAACCAGCAATAGAAATTTGGTCCAGTGGGACAGAATCATTTAGTCAGGTTTCGGTTATGACGATGACGTCGAAGTCGGAAGATAGTACTATATTATGGAGAGTGTGGATTTTATTCAGTATTGAGCGAGCGTTAATGGGGAGCAAGGTAAGTGCAACTGTATCGTCATGGCGTGGAGTAGGATAAACCATCGGCGGGTGTTGGTGGCTAACACTATTGAGGTGGTAAACATTAATAAATGGACTCATAACGTCAGGATTTTCATGTATAGAAGCGATGGAGTTTAAACAGGGTCAAAAGTGGGGAGCCGGCTGTGTGAAAAAGAGGTGAGGCTTGGTTGGGGGGGGTGCTGTCAAGAAAAAATTGGCCTTTTGCGGAGGTAGGAGTTCCGGGGTGGTTGAGGTAGCCAGGTGGGGGGTTGGATGCCGAGGTAATGGGTAACGGCAAGTGAGGCGAGGCTACGCATCCTCCTCAACCGTGGTTCCCGGTAATGACGCTTAATAACACTGAGAATCAGTGAGTCAATATATTTTGCCAGCGTAACAACTATAAGGCGCCAGACCATGCAAAGGTTTTCCACTCTGGTATCTGTTGCAAGATTTCATTTTTCTTTCGAACGGTACCCGGCTTGAAATTGGTTCTTCACTAACTGAGGACCCTCAGGTTGCTCTCCTTTTCTGGCTGACACAGGTTATTGATCCTGAAACTAAAAACTCACTTTTTATGGGTTGCTCTTCCCTCCACATTCACCAGCGTTCCCGAGCACAGCTTCATGCAGTTTGCTTCATGTCTACTTGTTTCAAGACTTGCTCCGTTTATTGAACCCGGGAAAATCCGTCATTCCGGGTTCACGTCGTCTTTATGGATAGCTGTTCTCTTCATGTTCACAGAAATCCGGACGATACTTCCATAATTTCTTTAAATTTCTTCCCGTTCAGAACGTACTGCTTTCATAGAACTCCGAAAAGCCTCAGTAATCTACAGCTTGCTGCATTTTGGTCTACGGCAGATGAAATTGAAGGGAAATTCTTAGTTTTTCTGCCTTCTGCAAGCAAAAACTAGTCCCAGAGAGTCACTGCCTATTTCCAGACCTTCATTCGTGCGTACCTTTCTCTCGTTGACTCTTAACACTCTGAAGACCACACCGGTCACTTACATGGCCTATGCATCTACCTAACCGTCGGCTATTCGTACGCTACCCGACCGATGCTCCCCTGGTAACGTTCCGGGATCCTCTGGTGCCTGGTCGCCTGATCGCGGACTACCTGATACCTACGGCCGTTTGGCCCCACCAAGGAAACACATGTCAATAATAACAGTGCGGGACGCGGCCAGACTCACCACTTTTGCCGGCGCACATCAGACGTGCAGGACGTCTGCAACGACGTGCGGGCGCAACTGGGCTGGCGAATCGCACCTCCTGTCACCAGAATTGGTTTTCAGGTTAGGTGTCCAGTGCACGGCCAGCCCCACCTACTAGCCCCAGTTGTGAACTGAAAAACAACGTCCCCCGCATCGTTTTGCTGCCACCCATTGCCTCCTCTGACTTTCCTGAACAAGGTTTACCATACATCCGGTCAACTTCCAAATCAACATATGCACATATACCCGCTCGGCTCAGCAATGTGCCCTTCTATTTGCTACTACTGACATTTATCTCCATCGACTTGCCTTCTATCTGTCTGAATTCATCCCATTTTTTACCTCATTCTACCTCGTCCAGTTACCGGATTCTGTACCACAAAACACGAAACGATTTCACTGTTCAACTATCTTTATTATGAAATTCACAAATCTTGATATACTCTTAGAGAGACCATTCACCCACTGGGCAATTTGTATGTCACCACTCCATTTATATAAAAAACTATCATTTACAGATTCGTTTCTCACCTGCCAATAATACCGCAAAATACGAAATGGTCCTCCTTCCAGCGCTTCACCTGCGTGACACCAGCTCTATGTTCCATTGTATCCTTCCCCTGCATCTCCTGCTATTTAGCCATTTGCATTTCATGACAGTTGCATTGGCAATGAAGCCTCCGCAATCCAGGACATAAATAGTTCAATTGCCTCCTCAGATTTTCATGTCAGACTTCAGCACATCCATCCACGCAATCACTTGCACTTCCTGAGAGCTGGTCATGTGAGCTACTTTTACACGACCGTAACAGTCCGCTATATGTTCACCTCCCGCGTCCGCTTTGTTGCCAAATTAGATGCTCCCATGCTATTCACCAACGAACCCAGACAAATCCATAAATGTGAAACATTTCACTTATCTATGAACCGCTGCCGCTGTTCCACCAAGATATCATGGTCGGCCACCTGCACCACAATCAATCGAGTGCTTTTTCTACATCTTTAGCTGAAACTTAACTACCTGCAATTTAGGATGCTGTTATTCTGTTTGTCCCCTCCCCCAAAGTCTCAGGTTGGACTTTCCTCAACGTACCCAGTCACACAATTATCTGCGCTTTTTGAAGGCTTCAGTGATGTACTACTCCCAGTTGATTCCGTCAGATATTAAACATATATACCATTAATATGCCCACTTCGTTGTAAATTTGTATCCCTCACCTGGCAGTCTTGGAGTAACCCCCGACAAACCAGTAGTCGAATACCATTTCACCCACCTATTACCTATTACCATTTTTCCATCAGTCCTCCACGGTTGGGCATCTACGCCAAAAAACACTGCGAAAGCTATTTCTCCAAACCTTTGCTGGAGGTGAACTACACATATACCAAGTTATTGACAAATGCCCCATGTCAGACTCTTACCAGCATATCCCGTTAAACGATCGTCTACGTGCTTTGACAGTTGTAACAGCCGGTCGTGGAAAATCCCCCTTTTTTTCCCTCGCGATTCAGTGTTTTTTCCCAACATCACTCATTTCCATACACTATTGACTTGTCTTTACGAACTGGTTGTTTTTCTGGACCAATTGTTGTTTGTTCGCGCCCAGAGTGCTATTTTGGCACATCCTTGTTCAGGACCTGCGTGACGCACGTGCTGTCTGCTCACACGCTGCTATTCGGTTTCTCGTTGTTGAGACTTTGTGATCGTATTATTGAGGTTTGTATATTGTTTACGTCATTGTTTATTTTAATAATCTAGTATCGTAGAATTATCACGGATAATCGCCTTCTGATTTCGGGATCCGTTGCGAATTTGGCTACGCATTGCTCAAACGGTCGTAACAATACTCAATAGATCTATTTGGAACGAGGAAAATTCATGCAAAATGCCAAGGAAAGGATCAAAGGCAGTCGAACCCGGACAGGAAGTAATACGGCAAGTCTCTGGGGAGGTTTTGGGTACTTATGATTCTTTAGCTAATGCTAGATCGCCTAGTCCTGTCAGTGCTAGCTCATGTGTTATTGAAAGCAATATTGATCGTAAGGACGTTGATTTATATAAGCTGAGAATAATAGAACTAGAGCAACAGTTACTTTCGGCTAGACTACAGGCGCATGAAGCAGAGAAGTGAACACAGAAACAGCGAGAGTATAGGACCAGTGACTTCGACACTTCCGATAGGTTAGAGTGCAATAAGGTAGGGAACCCCACGCAGGTCGCCGACTACAAACCACCATCGATCGATCTGCCTAGAGTGGAGTTAACGGTTTTCGACGGGCGAGCTTAGCAATATTGCAAGTTTGTCAAACAGTTCGAGACGTTCGTTGAAAACAAGGTAAACGACCCTGGGCAAAGGCTTCTTTACCTTACTCACTACTGCCGAGGCCGAGCGCGAGAAGCTATCGACGGATGCACCATGCTCGATCCAGAACAAGGCTACACAAGGGCAAGAAAGATTCTGAGGGACTTGTTTGGCCAACCTTTCAAAGTAGCCCGTAACCTAATAGAGGGCGTGATGGCAGAGGCAAAGAAAACCAAGGGCGACGTCTACACCATGGCCGACCTGGTGATCAAGATGCAGAACTGCTCAATAGCCCTCGACCATTTAGGTTACAGAGCTGACCTAGACGCCATGCACACTTTGGAAGGCATAGTCCGTCACCTCTCTCCCGAACTACAGGGTCGGTGGGCGAAAGAAGCTGAACGGATAAGCCGAGGCGACAGAGAAGCCAACTTCGAAGACCTGACTGAATACTTAGACAGGCAAACGAAGATAGCTGACAGCAGATTCGGCCGACTTATCCGGGACAGCAACCGAGCAAACAAGCCCGGTACTAGCCAAGTCCAAACCCCTGTACGGGAACATCCAAAGTACCAGCCTTGGACCAATACACACGTCATTTCACGAGATGCTACGGCGAAACCAAATTGCAGATCCTGTGGTACTAGCCATGGCCTACCAGAATGCCCCAAGTTCGGCAATGCCACAATAGACGAACGGTGGGGAATGGCGAGGATGGCAGGAGCATGTTTCATCTGTCTCAACACCACGCACCGGGCAGCAGCCTGTAGAACAAGGAATCGATGTGGTTACGAGGGCTGCACGGGCAGACACCATCGGCTGCTGCATCAGGCGAGAATAACCATATCCGAGGCGAGTGCCAAGCCCAGCGTGATTTGCTCAACTTCACAATCTGCCAGTAAACCGGTACGTTTAGGCGTAGTGGCCGTGGGAGTAGTGACTCCGACTGGGATAGCCAAGGCGTTGGCTTTCGTTGATAGTGGATCCGACACCACTTTAGTGAAAGAGCGGTTTGCCGACAAACACCAACTGGCTAAAGGTGCGACGTCGTTAGCAGTGAGCACGGTGGGCGGAACACAGGTAATGACTGCCGGTAGATTAAGGCTGCAACTCATCTCTCTAGACACTAACGAGGAAATTGAACCAACGGAGGCATTCACTTTAGCGGATCTCCCCATGCGAGCACCAAGGTCGGTGAACGCAATCTTGACTCGATGGCCCCACCTGCAGGATGTAACCGTTGTAGACTGGGAAGATGATGAGGTGGATCTCCTCATCGGATGCGACGTGCCAGAGGCGCATTGGGTGCTTGACCAAAGAGTGGGCGACCGCCAGGCACCTTATGCCGTACGCACGGCTCTGGGATGGATGTTATACGGTCCAGTAGGGGTACGCGGTTCCGTGAATTACTTATCCGCCGAAACGGACCGCATAGAGTATCATCTGCAACGGCTTTATGAAAAGGAGTTTCATGACATTGGGGACGAAAGACCGACGTTGTCTCAAGAGGATCACTTCGCTCTACAAACGGTGCGGCAAGGCTCTAGAGGCCTCAAAAAACAGTTCGAGGTTCCCCTCCCATGGCGCACACCGGTCGACCCGTGGACTGACAACAGAAATTATGTTCTCCAACGATTACTACGACTAAAAGAACGCTTCATTCGAGACCAGAATCTGTGGGAACGATACGCGGATTTGATGAAGCGAAACGAGGACCTCGGTTACGTTGAAAGGGTGCCTGTTAACACCGACAGCAAAAGGGGTATCTGGTATCTGCCTCACCATCCGGTTATCAACCCCAAGAAACCCAATAAACTGCGCGTGGTTTTCGACTGTGCGGCCAAGTTCCAGGGCAAGTCGTTAAACGATCGCCTACTACAGGGACCTGACTGGACCACACCACTGATCGATGTTCTGTGCCGTTTCAGAGTGGGTAAAGTGGCTTTGTCTGCTGACATTAGGGAAATGTTCCATCAGGTGAAGATTCCGGTAGGAGAACGAGATGCTTTGCGTTTCCTGTGGTGGGAAGGGAGCGACCGGGACAATGCAGTGGTGAATTATAGAATGACCGTACACCCCTTCGGAGCCATATCGTCACCATTTTGTGCCAACTACGCCCTCCGAGAATCAGCGAACAAACATGGCGATCTGGTACATCGGACGGTGGTAGAAAGCGTCAGCAGGAACTTCTACGTCGACGACTACCTTGGGTCATTCGATGATGTGGAATCAGCTCTAGAACAGTTCAGGGGTCTGACGAGATTGCTGGAAGAGGGTGGCTTCCATCTAACTAAATGGATGTCGAACGCTTCGGAAGTGCTGAAGGTCATCCCGTATCACGAAAAGGCCGAAAGGGTAAGAGATTTGGACGGCTCTCCACTTCCTATCGAGCGCACTTTAGGAATACAATGGGACGCGGAAACGGACGATTTTGTTTTCGAACTGAACGTTCCCGAGCTGCCAATAACCCGTCGTGGCATACTATCTGCCGTCTCAAGTTTGTTCGACCCGCTCGGTTTCGTCTCACCATGGCTGCTACCCGGAAAGATCTTGCTGCAGCGGCTGTGCCGTAAGAAAGTTGATTGGGACCAGTCACTGGACCGAGGGGACCGGCTGGACTGGGAGGAATTTTTGAACACCTTGAAGAAATTAGGGGACATAAGAATACCACGATGTTTGACCCCTGGCCATACGACACGGACTGGAGAACTACATGCCTTTTCCGATGCATCCGAAGTCGGTTATGGAGCTGTGGTTTACGGACGATGGTGCGCAGGAGATGGACAATATACCACGAGGATCCTGTTCGCCAAAGCCCGCGTTGCTCCACTGAAGTCGGTCTCAATCCCACGCCTTGAACTCAGCGCAGCCGTGTTGGCAGTCAGGGTGGTGCAAGCTGTGAAGAGATGTTTCGATCTCTACATTTGGTCGGTGAGCTTCTGGACGGATTCAACGATAGTACTTTACTACATTAACAACGTACGGAGCCGGTTTAGTACTTTCGTTGCTAACCGGCTCACGATTATCCACGATGAATCGGCCACGCACCAGTGGAGTCATGTCAGGTCTGGCGATAATCCGGCCGACCTGTGCTCCCGAGGTGCGAACAACTTCAGGCAACTGGACACGTGGACGAGAGGGCCAAACTTCCTGCAATTGCCCAAACAGGACTGGCCCGTGTTCGAATTAAAACCCCCTACGGAATTGGAACTGGAGATCAAAGGCGTAGTGATAGCAACCAACGTCGTCGAAGCGTCGCCCATTTTATCGCGACTGGTCAGGTTTTCTTCCTGGATGAAGACGCTTCGTTTGCTAGTTTGGTTAACCAGGTTCAAGATAAGTTTACTAGTCATGAAAGGGCTACGGCCCTCAGGTCGGATACCGGTCGGCCCGATAGGTCCCGATGAGCTACAAGCGGCAGAGTACGATATTTTCAGAATAATACAACGCGAGGCTTTCGCCCAAGAACTCAAGAGGGCGGAAGAAGTGGGGCTGACCAATGAAGACATGCCATCTCCAAGAGGCGAGCTGAAGCGCTTAAACCCCAAAATCATCAACGGACTGCTGCGGGTGGATGGTAGGCTGACCAACGCCCACCTGAACTTCAACACAAAGTATCCTATACTGCTGCCTGCGAGACAACCTGTAGTAGAGCTAATGATTCAACACGTCCACGCCATTGAGGGACATGCCGGGGAAAGTCACGTGACGAGCGTCATCCGAAAGCGTCTTTGGTTGTTGAGAGGACGAGAGACTGTAAAACGCGTGATCCGACGGTGTGTGCAATGCAGGAGACGCAATGCCATAGCAGGCAAACAACTCATGGCCCCGCTACCAGAATGCAGGGTAACTACGGGCTGGTGGCCGTTCAGTGACACCGGGTTGGACTATTTCGGGCCCTTGTGGGTCAAGTGCGGGAAAAGATTAGAAAAGCGATACGGATGTATCATGACGTGCATGAAATCACGTGCGGTACACCTAGAAGTCGCACATTCGATGACGACCGATTCGTTTCTACGGGCCTTGCAAAGATTTATCAACCGAAGAGGCGTACCGGCCGATATATACTCAGTTAATGGGTCGAACTTTGTGGGCGCTCAACGGGAATTGCAGCGTTGGCACAAGAACATAAACAGGGACGAACTGCAGAACCGAACCGTGGCCTACGGCATACGCTGGCATTTCAACCCCCCACAGGCCAGTCACCGAGGCGGCATATGGGAACGCATGATCCGGTCCGCCAGACGGATATTGCTGTCAATCATGGAGCAGCAGCCGCCCGACGACGAGACCCTGAACACCGTCATGACTGAGGTGGAGCGAATCCTGAACAACCGCCCCCTGGTTCCAGTATTGAACGGCGACCCCACCCACCTGGCGCTCACCCCAAACGACTTATTGACGCTAAGGTCGAACGAGGGTTTCCAAGGGCCGGTAAACCTTCGTGGGAGCTACCTCCACGGGTGGAAGCAAGCGAATTATCTGGCCAAGGTCTTTTGGGGGCGATGGCTACGGGAGTACCTACCGGCTTTGCAGACTCGACAGAAGTGGCTGGCCAAAACAAGACCATTCAAAGTTGGGGACGTGGTTATGATCGCCGACGAACGCGCACATTTCAGCGCTTGGTCTTTGGGAGTAGTTACGGAAACCATCAAAAGCACTGACGAAATGATAAGAACGGTGAAGGTGAAGACAGCTAACGGAGTGCTCATTCGTGACATACGTAGTATTAACCTACTCGAGAGCGAAGACGGAGGAGCTGATAACCCTGTGGCCTAGTAAACCTTTTTCACACCAGTAATCGAGGTGGATAAAGAAACACCATATATACCACACAATCTCCGTCAAACACGTTAAGGTGCTCGCGGTCCCTTCGTTGACATTACAGAAGGTTCTTTCCGATATGTGGTGATGAGTGCGATTCCATTATACATCCCGATACATACACACATGCACGACGCACTCTACATCCCGTAAACCCATCATACATGTGACAGTGTTCTTTTTTCGCCTTTTGTTGACGCTACCGAATGCCCCTTGCACATGTGGAAGTAGTGGAGCTGAGGTCACACATGCATGCTACATTTACTCGTTTTCTTGCCACGCGGTCTTTTGTTGACATTGCAGAAAGTCCTCCTTTGATGTGTAGTCATAACTGTGATTTCATTGTAACCCCAGCACACACACACACACGCACGCACACACACACACACTCAAGCGCGTACATCCAGGACCGGACGGCCCCGTACGAGGACAACGTCTATGTGACCATTCACGCCCGCCATCGGTCATTTGGTCTTGTGGAAGATGTAGACTAGCCTCACGTCTATGTAGCCAATGGGTTAGGTGCGACCAGTAGTAGAACGTCGACGACGAGCATTAGACGCGCGCACTGACAGCAGGGCCTAGGCAGGTAGGAAGAATCAGTACCTTTATACCGAACCTTTGACTCTGCTAAGGATCCAGGAGGATTTTGGTGGGCGGTGTAACAGCCGGTCGTGGAAAATCCCCCTTTTTTTCCCTCGCGATTCAGTGTTTTTTCCCAACATCACTCATTTCCATACACTATTGACTTGTCTTTACGAACTGGTTGTTTTTCTGGACCAATTGTTGTTTGTTCGCGCCCAGAGCGCTATTTTGGCACATCCTTGTTCAGGACCTGCGTGACGCACGTGCTGTCTGCTCACACGCTGCTATTCGGTTTCTCGTTGTTGAGACTTTGTGATCGTATTATTGAGGTTTGTATATTGTTTACGTCATTGTTTATTTTAATAATCTAGTATCGTAGAATTATCACGGATAATCGCCTTCTGATTTCGGGATCCGTTGCGAATTTGGCTACGCATTGCTCAAACGGTCGTAACAACAGTATCATTTATGCACCACCCTCATGTGACCCCATAAGATCATCGCATATCAACTCCTCTGTCCACCTTGTTGTTAACTTGTGTTCACTAATTAACCTGAAATGAACCCTCTATTCGAATCGTATTTTCCCCACCTGTCAACTTTCGTCACCCTGCTCCACAAAGTTTTCAGGCTGAGGTATCTACATACACGTTTTTATGAGGGCGTCCTCCACAATCGCTTGATGAATGGTATGTAATATTTCGGTGACAAATCGGACACTGTTTCATTTACGCAATTCCCCTCCTCGGGGGTTACCTCACAACTCTTTCGGTATTATATTTCTGCTGCCTTCTGGGTCAGTTGAGCTATTGGTTCAAGTGCACGTTCGCCACCACCAAGAATTTTTGATTTTCCGTCGGTGCTTTTTCGAAGGTTTTGTCAGTTTACTCACCCCTGCGGCCGTGCTTTGATGTTATCCGGAATACTGCGCACCCTGACACCACCATCGCTTTTACTTCATCACGTATCCCGACCGCGGAGCCCATTTCACTCAGTTATGAGAGTTGCGTCTACCTGACCTTCAAACTGAAATTTGCCGCGCATCATTCATGCGACCACTGAAACCTATATACCGTTTGGTGCTGCATTCCCCCAAATGAATATCAAAGGAACCTTGTTTCGATCTCACTTGTACCATGGGATCATGCAATCAGGCGGGCGTTGAGTGGCCCAAAAAAAACCTTTAATATTATTATTAATATTTTTATTGTGTCCTTAGCACTATGTTTTCATGATGTTTTCCGTATCCCAGCGGGCCACCACTCAGGTCGGTGCAGTTAAGTTCAGTTTGCACAGAACAAATAATGGCCACGGCCAGTGGAGTGTTTAGAATTCCTTCGATGGTCTGCAAACCACCTACCCACCCAACACTTCACAGTGTATTTCGACGAATCCTCGCTAAAAATGAGAGGGATACACAAAATCTCACCACGCATCAACCGCGAGGGAAATTGTGCGTCGCGAGCGTTCGTTTAAACAATATGCAATTGGCATGAACTTCAAATAAACGATACTCCAGAAGGACCATTGTACTCCCTGTCTTCCACCTAGTTACCACACTCAACTCTTACTACAAGGAAATTTCTCGTACCACTTGCGATCCAGGGCAGCTTTGAAGGACTGGATGGCCTGCAGATCTATCATTCCACCAGACAGACCATTCCAACTGTTCACTACCCTGCTGCTGGAGAAGTTCGATCTAGCCATCAAACTAGCTTAGGCTTTTATCAGTTTCTTTTCACGTCCCCTTATTTTGGAATCTACGGCCACTTGGAACAGACTATCTGGTCTAAGGTCAGAAAAGCTCTACATTACCCTGAACGTTTCTATGAGATCTCCTCGACGTCTCCTCCTTTCCAACGAGAAAAGATTCAGGTCACAGAGTCTCTGCTCGTAAGTCTTACCCCTCTGCCCTTCAACCATTCGTGTGGCAAGACGTTGGACTTTCTCGAGGCAGGCAGCGTCCTTTTTGTAGAAGGGTGACCAAGCCAGCACGCTATCTTCTAAGTGAGGCCGTACCATAGCCATATAAATAGGTACGAATACTTCCGGCTGCCAGCAAGACAAAGCTGATCGCAGTCTAAAGAGCTCCCCACGAGCCCTTGTGCAGCAGCGTTGTACTGCTCTGACCATTTGAAATCACTGTTCATGAGGACCCCAGGGTCTTCAACCCTACTGACCGCTTCTATAGTGAACAGCCCTTGATCATGGGCGACAGTTAGGCTCTCTTTTGACCTTGACAACAAATGGCTTCTTTCAGCGTTCGGGGGTAAGTCCCATTTGTATGCCCAGTTCAGGACGGTACCTATATCCCTGCCCAAGTCCACCCTATCCTCAGATCCAACAATCTTCAAACCATCCGCAAAAATAGAGCTAGGCGATTGAAGAGCGGATGCCAGGTCGTCAATAAACAGCAAGGATAGGACCGGGCCCAGGACGGATCCCTGAGGTACACCACTGGTGACGTTCACCAAGGTGGAGCACCTGTCCCCCAATTTTACGTAAAACTTCCCGCGGGAGAGGAAGTCCTCCAGCCACCTATACCGAACGTCTCCATCTTGTACAGCAAAAGACCATGAATAACGGAGTTAATAGCCCTGCTAAAATCGAGATAGCATACCTCAACTTGCTTTTCTTAGTCCAGTCGCCCAGTTACTTCGTCTAAGAAGCACAAGAGATTGGTAGGACAAGATCATTTTTGGGAATCCATGCCTGGCCGGAATTAACTTGGAGTACTCTAGTAAGTGCTGGCAGATGTGGGCACGGATAATCTTCTCAAGGGCTTTACATAGGATGCCAGTTAGGCTTACCGGTCTGTAGTTCTGCATAGCCGACTTAGGTCCGCTCTTATGTATTGCCACGACTGCCGTGACTTTCCGGTCTTGAGACAGCTTACTCTGATCCGATGTGGACCTGTACAGCCTGCATACCGATGGAGCCATGATATCTGTCAACGGCTTGATGGCAGCTGGATGAGTACCATCTGGACCCTCTGACTTGTGGCCGTTTAACTCCTTTGGGTACCTGGGCACTACTTCCGCTGAGAGATTTGGCTCGTTTAACTGGGGAGGAGGGTGCACCAGAGCCAGATCTACTCGTACCCCACTGTCTATCCTAGGTACACTACCAGAGTATTCCCCCGGGGCGTCTGCTTTGCCCTGGTCATCGGTGACATAACCGTGGTCCCTAGTGAATAGTGGACCTACGGCATTCTTCGTTGAGCCTTTCGACTGCACATATTCGTGGATTTTTTCGACTTTTGTTCAACGCACTGGGCCAATTTGAGCTCAAAATCCCGCTTGAAAGCTCTCAGAAGGCTCACCGTCTCGTTTCTCAGCTTTGTATAGCGGTTCCAGGCTGGCTGACTGCCGGATGCTTTGTACCGGTTCCAGGAGCGGTTCCTACGCTTGATGGCCTTGGCTATTGCAGTCTTCCACCACATGGGTTTGTCCTCCCCACTCCTTCGCTTCAAGGTTGAGAACTCTTCATGTAGGACAAACGGAGGTCCATTCATGACCCGCCAGAGCTCCTTGATTGAAGCCTCGTCTACCGTGTCCCAAGTAAGCCCCGTCGCCCCATCGCGAAGCTTATCTATGTCAATATTACCGAAATTCCTAAACAGCCCTAATGGTATCCTGGGTCGCCTCATGCCTGGGGTGGCCTCTACAAACACGAGGTCACTCTTGCCCAGCGGTTCATAGTACTGCAATCCAAGTTCATCGTTGGGGAGATTTGTTATTGCTGGATCCAGCAAATGTGGAGAGCTCCTAGCCCTACTTCTGGTATTTTCCCTAATATTCTAGAGCAACGCATTGGCATGCAGCCATTCTGAGTAGGTTTGCTCCTCCGATCTCAGCAAGCAGACCTCAGCCGTCCGGTGAATCCGCTGGAGTTTGAAGTCACCCATCATGAGGGTCTTTTGAGATTTTTTAACTAGTTTAGTCAGGGTCCGTAGTAAGGAGGCTTTCTCGTCGAGGTTTGTAATTGGTGCCCTGTAGACACAGACAAAGCTAACCCTCCTGCCTGGAAGGATGACCGCAACTGCGCATAACCGGAATTTTCGAGTGCCCGTTTTGGTCTCAGATACAAGGTAGGTTGTACGTGGCCTAATGAGGGTGATTACTCCTCTACCAAGGTGATCGTGCCCTCTATCCTGCCTAAAGACGGCAAAACCGTTACTTATTGGTCCTGGCACAATGTCTTCTTTAGAAAGTCACTTTAGGGTAACGGCAACGCTTTGTGCTCCCCAGCCGTTTTGGCGAGTTCCATCCATTTGTTTATAATACTACACTCGTTAGTATATAACACCACTTAATTTGTTCCGTCGCTTAGATGTTTTATTATTTACCCCTGTCTGATTCACAGGGGCAACCCTGAGACGATGGCCAGTTTTTTGCATCGGTCGTCCCCACTGGTGTGCACGAGGCTGGCTGAGGATCCAGAACTTCCGATGACTCCAACTCCATCACTATGCGAGTTGCCATAACATCCAGGCTGACAAGGGACGTGCTGTCTTCCAAATTCGGGTAGTACTGCCGAATTTCGCCTTCCAGCACGCCTTCAATTAAAACTATTTTCGACCCCGCTCGAGGCTTTTTTACTACTGTCAGGGCTGGGGTCTGAGAACCGAGTACGGCATTTTTCCGAAATTGTTGCTTTCTCCCCAGCCTCCTGGCTGGTCGAGCCAGGTTACTTCCCGGTGCTAGACGACTAAGCTTTATTCTATACTCGTCAGGAACAAGTTGATATCTACCCCTGGCGGTTTGAGCCACTACCGCCGCCCTCGCCAGAAGTCTCACCCGGGCGGCTTCATCAGCGATCCCGACTATCGTTGGTCTCGCATGAAGTTCACCCTTGTTCACAAGTGGTGACTTCCATGTCCCCACTCTGTGCACCTTTCCTAGAGAAGTAGGGCACGGAACACCTGCAACTGCAGCACGTAGTAGACCCGCCTCTTATCTGTGTCCCCCCTGGATTTCGATTCCCTCATTTAAGGTTCATTCTGATTCATTAATAACAATAATAATAACGGTTTATTTCGGGGACACCCTAAGCCTGCTTCAATACATGATCATATGACACAAGTGAGATCGAAACAAGGTTCCTTTGATATTCATTTGGGTGAATGCAGCACCAAACGGTATATAGGTTTCAGTGGTCGCATGAATGATGCGCGGCAAATTTCAGTTTGAAGGTCAGGTAGACGCAACTCTCATAACTGAGTGAAATGGGCTCCGCGGTCGGGATACGTGATGAAGTAAAAGCGATGGTGGTGTCAGGGTGCGCAGTATTCCGGATAACATCAAAGCACGGCCGCAGGGGTGAGTAAACTGACAAAACCTTCGAAAAAGCACCGACGGAAAATCAAAAATTCTTGGTGGTGGCGAACGTGCACTTGAACCAATAGCTCAACTGACCCAGAAGGCAGCAGAAATATAATACCGAAGGAGTTGTGAGGTAACCCCCGAGGAGGGGAATTGCGTAAATGAAACAGTGTCCGATTTGTCACCGAAATATTACATACCATTCATCAAGCGATTGTGGAGGACGCCCTCATAAAAACGTGTATGTAGATACCTCAGCCTGAAAACTTTGTGGAGCAGGGTGACGAAAGTTGACAGGTGGGGAAAATACGATTCGAATAGAGGGTTCATTTCAGGTTAATTAGTGAACACGAGTTAACAACAAGGTGGACAGAGGAGTTGATATGCGATGATCTTATGGGGTCACATGAGGGCGGTGCATAAATGATACTGTCAAAGCACGTAGACGATCGTTTAACGGGATATGCTGGTAAGAGTCTGACATGGGGCATTTGTCAATAACTTGGTATATGTGTAGTTCACCTCCAGCAAAGGTTTGGAGAAATAGCTTTCGCAGTGTTTTTTGGCGTAGATGCCCAACCGTGGAGGACTGATGGAAAAATGGTAATAGGTAATAGGTGGGTGAAATGGTATTCGACTACTGGTTTGTCGGGGGTTACTCCAAGACTGCCAGGTGAGGGATACAAATTTACAACGAAGTGGGCATATTAATGGTATATATGTTTAATATCTGACGGAATCAACTGGGAGTAGTACATCACTGAAGCCTTCAAAAAGCGCAGATAATTGTGTGACTGGGTACGTTGAGGAAAGTCCAACCTGAGACTTTGGGGGAGGGGACAAACAGAATAACAGCATCCTAAATTGCAGGTAGTTAAGTTTCAGCTAAAGATGTAGAAAAAGCACTCGATTGATTGTGGTGCAGGTGGCCGACCATGATATCTTGGTGGAACAGCGGCAGCGGTTCATAGATAAGTGAAATGTTTCACATTTATGGATTTGTCTGGGTTCGTTGGTGAATAGCATGGGAGCATCTAGATATTGGTATATTTCTCGGCCATGGTCGAGACGCACGCGCTAAAGCATGATCATAGTGTACACGTTACTCAATAAGATGAAATGTTCACATATTCTGAGTATGAAAGTCGAGAGTATTAGAGATGGAAAACCAACGAGAGGAAAAGTTTGAATGGACCATTCTGATAATGGTTTGCGCGGCAGTTTTAAACCGGTTTCGAATCCGGATCAGGCAGTGGTGCGCGGTGGAGATATCGAGAAAATCGTTAGCGCAGTGCTAAGGAGGCATTATTAACAAGAATGATGCAAGCCCAGGAAACCAGAGGCCAACTAAGGTTCTGCAGATGGAATAAATTTTGAACAAGAAGAAAAAGGGTGGAAAATCGACGCATGCGAAGAGGATAGCGATCCATGAAGACAATGCAGACCCTGAATGACGGATTTAAAGGAGTTATGTAAACGGAATGAGATTTGAAGCAGGGGGACATGAGGCCAGTTTCGTGAAAGTGAACACCGGTGGATGTGGGAGAAACAGCAGTCCATAGAAAGGTGAGTTTAGATTCAGGGCCAGTAACATGTACTATTCAGAAATGAGAAGGCGCAACTGGAGGGTCTTCGAGAAATGGAGAGTCAAATTCCAGCCGGCTACGGTTCGGAGAAAAGATAACCTGTGTTAACGGACAATAAAGTGGGAAAATCTTCGCATGGACTTCAGCGTTATGCTGCTTCAATGACAAATATATATGAATGTGATGACGCATTTGCCTTCAGTGTTATTCTGGTAACGTACGACATCGAATGCGTAAGTTTCGTCCGGCAGGGCAAAGTATGTGTCAGTCAATCAGCCGAGTGTGGCTGTATGTTAGCGACATGCGCGTGAGCTGGAATTAGTGTTGGTTGCGTTAGAAAATGCTGAACGATCTGATAAGCAATTGAGGGTATCTCCTGTTGTGTGGTTGGATTTCGGTCCCAGTTGCCATGATAGGTTCCACTTGAGTCTCTGTCCGTACGAGTCAAAGCGGCCTCCTTGGTTAGCCAATTTGGCGACTGAGATAGTGGGAGACAACGACCTGAAATAAAGGGAGATTGCAGTCTGGACGTGGTTCCAGCCGTGGGTTATGATAATATATGAAGACAATGAACAATATATTGGTTAGGTCTATGTGAGTGGGGCATGGGTAAAATAGGCTCGCAGTGGATTTGAGCTATGCTGCTGCAGGCTGACGAAGTTGCGTACACTGGCTTGGTAGCTGTATGCATTTCAAAGGTTTTGTGATTTGCCCGTGGTTAGTAATGATAACCTTCAATACCGCTTGCTTACGCAGAACGCAGTTTGGCACGAGGCGATAAGATAGGTTTGAAATAACAGACAGAGCGAGTAGGACTATCATACTGTTTGCGTGGCGCTACGCTGTTACTGTCTCTTTCGGTATAGTGGTTATTCTATACTGAGTAGTTTCTGAGGAGTCAAAGTAGAAGGAACTATTGGGGTGACATTGGTTATAGATTAGAGGTAATTTTTCTGTTTAGGCATTGTAAACTGGTAGGTTTACGCTTAGGTGATGGCAACTGCGGCGTATGGTGTGGCACATCCTAGATTATCAAGGGTTCAGGTTAGTATCCAGCGTTTTCCTCATAAGCTCTATCAAAAGACATATAAGGATTCGTAAG
Source organism: Fasciola hepatica (assembly GCA_948099385.1). Lineage (NCBI taxonomy): Eukaryota > Metazoa > Platyhelminthes > Trematoda > Plagiorchiida > Fasciolidae > Fasciola > Fasciola hepatica. The sequence continues at coordinate 2,966,083 of CANUEZ040000097.1, forward strand.
AGCGATCAGTTTTTGGATGTCCAGAGCTACGTGCAGTCCAGATTTAAACATAATTAGGGAATCTACGGAACGGACTTCAGCTGGGAGTTTATTCCACAGAGTTGCATATTTCAGGAGGAAGAAGTTGATGGTAAAAAGTTGGGACTGTTTTGCTGTCCTAAATCGTATAAATGAACCGCTGAGTTCCGTAATTTCTGCAGCGGTGGGGCCAACCCTATGCGGGTCTAATTGAGCCTAGGTTGCTCAGAGCGGTTATTCGACTTATTAGTACCCTATACCTACCTCAAAGGCCTGAGCCCTTGAAATATACGGATCGTATAACCTAATCAGCGTGTCCACCGTTAGGGCTATGCTTATTTCCTGTTTGAAAGCCACCGATGTCGGTGATAACGCCCGAATTCGTTGTGGTAGCTTATTCCACAATGAAGCGTACTTGTTAATGAAGAAGTTTGACCGAAGAGCAAGCTTCGGCAAAGGGACAGACACCAAGAACTCATTGTTACGTAAGGGATAAGTAGAAAGGGTTCTTACCTGCGGTGCTGAACTACATGATCTATTCTTCAAGATATTGTGAAAGAATAGCAGGTTATTTCTTATGCGGCGTAGCCATAAGGGATCGACTTTCAGCCACTCACAACGTTCCATGTAATTAGAGGGCGAAGAAAAACCTATGAGCTGTTTTGTGAATGCCCGTTGTACGTTCTCAAACGCTATGCGGTCCCTTTGTCGCATGTTGGAACAAATGATTGAGCCGTATTCCAGAAGAGGTCTAACATGGGACTTAAAAATGTTAAGTTTACTTTCTGGCAAAATAAATGTTTGATGTATTAGCCCAATCGTACGGCGTGCTTTAGCCACCTGGATGGCTGCGTGTTCCGAAAAGTCAAACGTGCATGAGTAGTGTAGACCCAAGTCACGTACCTGAGAGTTATTGGGGATTATTTGCCGTTTATACTAAATCTTCCAGTGGGGACGTGACATTTATACGTAATAATATTACTTTTTTCGGCGGAAAAACTCATTTTCCAATCATCACTCCAGGAGCTGAGAGCGAGCAGTTCCCTTGTAATGTCATCTACGGTAGAAGCTAACGCCGCGGGCTCAAAAGTGTACACGATTTTGATATCATCTGCGAACAGGAAGGGAACTCCCCGTTGGAAAATGGTAAATATATCGTTAACATACATTAGGAACAGTAATGGGCCCAGTACACTACCTTGTATCACCCCACTGGTTACGGGACGGGGTTCGGACAAATTTCCACCTATACTTACAACCTGGTCTCGGGATGTTAAATAGGACGCAAACCAAGCGAGCATTGGGTCCACGATTCCATAAGTTTTGATCTTCTGTAGTAACCGGACGTGGGATACCCGGTCAAACGCCTTGGTCATGTCCAAAAAGATCACGATTGCCGATTTACCAATATTTACAGCCTCTGTGACCAGATTGAGGAAATCGGTCATGCATGTCGCACATGATCTGTTTTTCAGAAAACCATGCTGACCAGCGTTGATTAGATTATTGTTAAGAAAGTGACGTATCAGCCTTTCCTTGATCATTCTCTCCATGATCCTGGACACGACCGGGGTGTGGTTCACCGGCCGATAGTTAACTGGATCTAGACGTGATCCTTTTTTGTGCATCGGTATGATAGTTGAAGTTTTCCATTGGGAAGGGAAAACACTGCACCTGAGTGATAAATTGAATATGTTTGTCAGCAACATTGGAACATCTTCGCCACCTCGACTAAAAATGGCCGGTGGTAATGCATCTGGACCTGGCCTGCAGGACGGTCTTGTTCTTGCAACATGGACTGAAACCTCATCAGGGTAGAACACTACCGTCGAGAAAGTTACTGATGTCACCGGATCTAGAACGGGGAAGGATGTGGCGTCATCCGTCGTTAAAGAGGAGGCAAAATAGGTGCTGAAAGCCTCTGTAATCAAAAGAGGGTCACGCAAGCATTTGTTATTATAGTTCAAATATGGGATGTCTTGGTTAGGTTGCTTGTTTCTGACCTTCATTAGCCTGGCCAGTGCTTCCACCTTGTTTGGGTGGCTTAAGGCATCTAGTTCCTGTTTCTTCTTAGAAGAATCCAAGCGCAATTTAATCGTACGGGATATACGTATTATTTGAAGATACGACGAGAGGTCCCTCGTCTTAGTGAATCTTCGTTGGAGTTTGGCTAGGTTACCGTTAAGACGATCTAGAGAGTTCCGCTGTTTGCGTATGATAGGCCCCGAGGCTGGATTGATTTTGTCGAGGCAGTAGTGAAGATTATTATACAGTTGGGCAGCTGCTATCTCTAGGTCATTAGATAAAAACGATTCGTCCCAGTTTAAGGAACGGATAAAAGAGGGTAGACTATTCCAGCAAGCTTTATGGTATTGCTTATTGGTGGTCGGAAGGTGTGTTTCTGCCGACTTATCAGTGTGAGGCCAAGGTGCAGTAAAAACACAGGATACCATCTTATGGTCACTACCGGTGAAGCGACTTAAGATTTGGGTATCTAAATTCTTGATACCAATAGAGAAGATAAGGTCTAATGTATTTCTCCCTCGAGTGGGGGATAAAACATGCTGTACCCAATTACCCACATGGATACACGAAAGGAAATCATGGAGTTTTGGGGGTGATGTCATGGAATGCCAGCATATTTCAGGCACGTTGAAATCACCAGCTAGAATTTTAGCAGTTACGGGGAGGTTAGAGACATAGTTGAATGCGTCTATTATTGCTGTCAACTCGTGCCTGCCCTGGTTTGGAGGACGGTAGATACATCCTACGAGAAGTAGTTGTTGATCTTCTTTGATAGTGAGCCAGACCGAGTCTGGAATGTTGTCTAGAATAGGATGATGGAACCTACTCGCCGTGAATATGTGTCTGGTGTAAATGATGCAGCCGCCTCCTCTTTGGTCAGATCTACTGTTGGCAGTGGCCTGATAGCCGGGTATGGATACGTGGTTTAATGGGGTGTGATCCGTCAGCCACGTCTCGGTAACTAGTAAGATGTCAGGGTGTAGGTCTAATGCAAGCTCTCTAAGCAGGGGCAATTTTGGGAGGAGAGAGCGGACGTTAAGTAGTAAGAGAGCCAAGGTGTTTTTGGCTAGGTTCTCAGTAGATAGAGCTGTAATTTCATTGTGGTGAGGTGACGAAGGATCGTCAAATAAGGCGTGGCTTACGATGGGCAGTCGAAGCTCGACCCATTTTAACCGCGTTTCAGATGAAGAGTTTGTGCCTGTGACTAAATGCGCCGCTGCGCTTTCGAATTGGGCGTAATTTGAAGAGCGGTTAGGGGGTTCTAATTGAAACGGCCGAATCCTGGAGGGGGTAAATGAGGCGCGGAAGGAGCTAGGGGGGGATAGAGGTGGTAAGGACTTATGGACATTTGGTGCATGAGCCCGGGGCTTGATGCTATACGTGGATTGTGGGTGAGTGAGGGATAAGGACGAAAAAACGGGAGCGGTCCGGGGGCGGGGTGGAAGTTGAAGCTTGTGCCAAGGTTGCGGACTGCACTGAGGTAGTCCACTGAGGGAGGAAATGGGAGTCTAGGAATATTCGACAGGGAGGGTTGAACCTGGTGGTGATATGGGTCTTGGAGGACCCCCGGAGAGGTAGAATCGAATACCCCGTTTCGAGAGGTATAGGGCACGGAAGCGAAGGCATGTTGGGTCAGTGGTGGAAAGAAAGGTCCGCCCGGCATCATATTTGGTATCGGGGCAAACTGTATTATCCGCGGAGGCATACGTGATGGTGTTGAACACGGGTCGAGAGCCGGCCACTGAGTCTCTGGGAAGGCTTTATATTGAGTGGGATTGTGCGTGGGTCGGACCCTATTGTGAGTTGTCTGACAATTCGAGCGCAGCTCGAATGGGCTGGATGCTTGTATCTTTGAGCTAGTGCCCTCTGTAGGCCTAGAGTCTGCACGGTTAGGTTCGGGTTTGTGGGTGGATCGGTGCGGTCGCCTCCGAGAGCCCACAAATATTTGACAACTGCTTTCCGGTTTTACTTCGGATTGCATGGTAGGATCGCCCTGGCAGTGAGGCCCCACTCTATCTGTTTGTGCGTGATGATGGGCCGGAATGGGCCTCGCGCTTGCAAGTTTTGTTGGTCCGGAAAGGTTCGTGGAGGAATTGAGAGATCTAGTAAGGGCAGGAGGGACAGGCGGATGGGCCCAACCGGATGGAGTGGTGGGAGTAGAGGTAGCCTGCATCCTACGAACCCGCTTACTTGGTGGAGGGATGGCCGGTGATGGAGAGGCCCTTAATGTTCGATCAACCGTGCCGTTGTTAGGGGCAGGTGATGTAGATACGCTGCGGGTAGGGGTCGAAGCTGCATCTAGAAGTACCTGTCGTCCACTGGATGTTACCTGGGGGTCCGACAAGGGTGAGCTGTCAAGGTCGACCGGCACCTGAATTGGTACGGAGCGTGCCGGGTTGAGGGGAGGTGATCGCACGGCTGAGGCTAGCCTCAGCCGAGGGCCGGTTTGTGAGGTACTAGTGGGAGTTACTGCTGTCCTTGACGCCTCTCTTTGGAGAGGAGTCTTGTCTGCCGTAATCCTGACCGATTTATAAGCTGTGTTCAGGGCAAGCGACGATTGCCTTTTGATGAATTCTCTTGCTATTTGATCGGAAGGGGATTGGAAAAGGATAGGACATGTGTGGCGTGGTGAACGTTTGTGTAACCTTGCGTACGTGCATGGATGGTGTTCCATGCCAGCTGCCCTGAGCAGGGTGGATTTCAGTTGTGATACTGGGGTCTTGTCCGGGAGATTGAAGGCTATCGCATTTTTGCTATTTGAGATGCGCTTAAAGATCTCGGTAGAAACAGAGTCAAGGAGGTCCGTGGCTGATTTAAGCTGCTGTTGCGTATAGCTTGCCGCGGGGTCCATCAGGCACAGTAGCGGAGCAAGCTTGGCGATATTGTCATCCAGAATCGAGAGTCTTGTTGAGATATTCTCAACCTCTTGGTGAATACGAGCACTGAAGATAGCATCGTTCGCGAGGTCCACCAATGGTATAGAGCATTGTTTCAGTTGTGTTAGCGGTTTCTTAACTCTAATCTTGGGTCGAAGTTTTTGAGTAACCGGCATGATAAAAATATTGAGAAAAAAATCTTTAGAATTCTTGTATTGTTTTGGGATGATTTGTCTCTAAATAACTAGCTAAGTTCCTAGAAACCTATATAATTAGCGAGAGATAACGAAGAACACCCCGTGGCGGTGTAGCGCAGGTCGTTGAGCTAAAGTTGGCAACAAAGCGGACGCGGGAGGTGAACATATAGCGGACTGTTACGGTCGTGTAAAAGTAGCTCACATGACCAGCTCTCAGGAAGTGCAAGTGATTGCGTGGATGGATGTGCTGAAGTCTGACATGAAAACCTGAGGAGGCAATTGAACTATTTATGTCCTGGATTGCGGAGGCTTCATTGCCAATGCAACTGTCATGAAATGCAAATGGCTAAATAGCAGGAGATGCAGGGGAAGGATACAATGGAACATAGAGCTGGTGTCACGCAGGTGAAGCGCTGGAAGGAGGACCATTTCGTATTTTGCGGTATTATTGGCAGGTGAGAAACGAATCTGTAAATGATAGTTTTTTATATAAATGGAGTGGTGACATACAAATTGCCCAGTGGGTGAATGGTCTCTCCAAGAGTATATCAAGATTTGTGAATTTCATAATAAAGATAGTTGAACAGTGAAATCGTTTCGCGTTTTGTGGTACAGAATCCGGTAACTGGACGAGGTAGAATGAGGTAAAAAATGGGATGAATTCAGACAGATAGAAGGCAAGTCGATGGAGATAAATGTCAGTAGTAGCAAATAGAAGGGCACATTTCTGAGCCGAGCGGGTATATGTGCATATGTTGATTTGGAAGTTGACCGGATGTATGGTAAACCTTGTTCAGGAAAGTCAGAGGAGGCAATGGGTGGCAGCAAAACGATGCGGGGGACGTTGTTTTTCAGTTCACAACTGGGGCTAGTAGGTGGGGCTGGCCGTGCACTGGACACCTAACCTGAAAACCAATTCTGGTGACAGGAGGTGCGATTCGCCAGCCCAGTTGCGCCCGCACGTCGTTGCAGACGTCCTGCACGTCTGATGTGCGCCGGCAAAAGTGGTGAGTCTGGCCGCGTCCCGCACTGTTATTATTGACATGTGTTTCCTTGGTGGGGCCAAACGGCCGTAGGTATCAGGTAGTCCGCGATCAGGCGACCAGGCACCAGAGGATCCCGGAACGTTACCAGGGGAGCATCGGTCGGGTAGCGTACGAATAGCCGACGGTTAGGTAGATGCATAGGCCATGTAAGTGACCGGTGTGGTCTTCAGAGTGTTAAGAGTCAACGAGAGAAAGGTACGCACGAATGAAAGACTGGTAATAGAGAAGAAGTGGAGGAGCGCATTTTGGGATGTCCCAGCTGATGATAAACTGGAATCTATACAAGGAGGCAAAAGTAATAGACAGCGACTCTCTGGGACTAATTTCTCACTTGCAGTAGGCAGAAAAACTAAGAAAGTTCATTTGATTTCATCTGCCGTAAACCGGCGATGTTTGCGCGATTCATAAGTCTAGACCATTCTCATAGGTTTTGTCGTCGAGCACGTCTACATTGGAGAGAGTTTATTCGACCCACTTCTAAACCGATGGCTAGAAATAGTGCCACGAACGTCTAACGGTAATTTATTTCATTAGTTAGAGTACACTGGGAACGTAAGTTAGTGTTGATGATAGGGGTTGATATGGTAGGATCAGGGGTCTGCGGCTTGAGACTCTACCTACCCACAATATCCGCCCTTCTAGATCCTCCACTTTGTTTTCTAACACTAGGAGCGCAGGATCGTCCGCCGTAGCTGGTTCTTCATTTGTATATTAGACTCACCTCTCTTTTTGGGCTGCCTTGCTCTTCTTGTCTCCTGCCTAGTCAACTGGCCCTCGTCGGTCTGCTTCAAGGGAGTTGAGGCAACGACCGCATGGCAAGCTCTCGGAATCGGCCCACTCGCTCTAATGGCTGTCAACTCAGGTGCGCCTACTACTTCCAAAAACGACTTTCTACAACCTGACTGCGTTGGTTTGGGGCCTTTGTCTGTGGTTTTACCTGGTAGGCGTTGGTCCCGCCCTTGGTCCGGCCGTTTGAGGGCATCTTTGCAAGGGGCATAGACCACTTACCCCGTGGGTTCTGCTCATAAGTTCAGTTCAGTTCAGTTCAGTCTGCACAGGACAGGTAATGGCCACGGCCAATCAAGCGTCCAGAATTCCTTCGATGGTATGCACACCAGTTATGCACCCACCACTGCCGAGTGTATTTCGTTGAATCCCCGCTAAAGGGTGCACGTGTCCTTTGCTATTCCGGAACAATGTCGGTGAGCCCATCTCTTGCACATATCACACTCTATGCGTTTACAACACGCTTTCCGCACTTGAAGGCAGGGCAGAGTTTGGAAAAGCGAGGCATTCAAAAATCACAAAATGTAATGGGAAGGGGTTCTAATGGTCTTCATCCAAAAGCAAAGCCCTATGAGGCTTGCAAGTGCAGCCCTTTAAAACAAAAGCACGACTGACTCCAAGCGAGAAAAAATCGCTTCACGTAAAAGTCGCAGAGCTGCTTCCTTATACCAGTTATCACCCCATACCCTCCCAACATCTATTTTCAGTACTCCATTCCAACAGTTTAGTTCGTTCCGCGTTGTAGTACTAAACCAGTGACCAGAACCCAGCTCTCACCGCTGCTTCCCCAATCTAACCTGCCCACTTCGTCAAACTAGCCCCTTTTTGCCTGCTACTCTCACCATTCGACCCGCCATCACCTGCAACCAAGGCCTTTATAAAACCGAATACCAGCCATCTGTAGCCAACTAGAATTTCGCTATTAAATCTTTTTACCACGTATACGGAAAACTTTATCTTTACACTCTTCCAACTTCTGCCTAGCCGCATCAGTAGCGCCTGTCGCCATTGGTATGTTTTTTCGACGGCTTCTCTGAGAAAGTTTGTTCTGCTTTCATACATCATTCATGCTCTTCAAAAGTTCACTGCCTTCCTAGTGGAGTTTTTTGCCTTCATGTGAATTTCCGTATGACATTGAAATCACCTACGCAAAAGGTCTGTCTTATTATCACATCTGGCTCACTTGCATTTACTTCACAGGCTCCCTCCACAATTAGTTGCCCAACGCTGGATCAATCTTCTATATATCACTGGTATCTCTGACTGAGCGTTGATAACCCCATGCGGACCTTACTTATAACCTTGGCTTTTGGCAACTCTCCCACCCGGTTACTCGTTGGTGATCGTCCAAATATCCAGTTGGCACACCCTCGCGTACTTTTCTGGATGCCGTGACTCGTCGCGGCTAGTTTTCGGCACCCATAAGGCATATCGTGTATTACTCCTGCCTTAACTTGCTGTCCATGTTGTGATATCCGACCTATTGTTTTTCTGGCACTTGCGACCACTGCACCTTTCAACATTCTGCAGTATCGCCTATGTCAACATTCTCACTTTTTCCCAGCTATCCACACCGCCCCCCCCCCACGACTTTGAAACCGGTTTATAATTCCTGCTTTAACCTTTCACCACTTTAGTTCACTAAAACACTATACTGCTTTACTGTCTTGTTTTAGTTACTGTGTGATTCCTAAATTTCAAAATTGTGAAAGCCTTACATTTTTATGTACTGCTATATTCTATGACCTTTTCTTGTACATGTGTCTTGACCATGATCAAGAAATATACAAATATCTCATCTAATAGTACTTGGCTTTACTACGAGGAAAAAATCATTTCCAGATAAAAAGCATCTAATGCAATTCCGATACGCTCTGTAAGGGGAACTAACCTGGGTCAGTTCATAAAACTATTCGAAAACTCTATTTAAATGCTAGTCATAGGAATTTAAACCACACGGTAGTCTACACTCACCGAGGTTGTTCCTATTTAAACCGTCCTCCGCTTATTGCACTGAGATCTACCGTCATTTGGCACGCTTCGGAACTTTTGGATTATTGATTGTTCCGCGGGCCATCCTCGGGAATCCTGTTAACACCTGGCATCTGCAATATTATCATTGATTAGAAAGTGGAAAAACAAGTAAATCACACTTTTTCTGAATCAATTTTAAAATTCATTTTCATTTTTTCAATGGAACTGGTGGAAAGGAAAGAAGAGCAAAAACAACCCTAAACATGAAGGAACAGAGGGTAGATTAGACTGGGAGTAGGCCAGGACCTGACCCCGGGTGACGATCCAAAAAGGCCTTTAAGATTGCTTTGGATGATGCTTTTATTATTTTTTGTGAGGTATTATTCCACAAAGTTACTTTCTTGCAAGTGAAGAAGTTTAGGAGTATGATTGTGCGGGGACAGGGCCTTAACAGTTTCTTACTATGCCCACGTAGAGCTTCTAGGCTTGGGCGTGTAAAACTTGCTCCACTAAATCTGCGGAGAACAAGCTGCAAGCTAAGAAAAATTCTCCTCGTATACGTCTTATGTCCAAGGGATAGAGATTTAAATCTGTCGGACGAGCTGGGTAAAAGGCATGTTGCAATCCGTGCACCTTCTTTGCTGCCCTTATCTGGACTCGTTCCAGCAGATCTCGATCCTTGATTAGACTGGTGTGTACTACCTGGCTGCCATACTCTAGCACAGGACGGACGTACGTTTTATGGAGGGGATGGAACCCTTATTTTGGTATATGCGGGAAGGAACGCCTAATCATAAAGAGAATTCAGAAAACAGATTTGCCGACTCTTCCTTGCTGAGGTCTACGTTTCGGGTTCGTGCACCACTACTGATCCAGAATGGACCGTCGGTGGTTCTGCCAAACGTCGTTGAGACATATTTGTCGTCTTCTATGGGCAGGCTCCATTAAGAGGCGATATTTCTGCTGCAGTCATAGACGACTGCACTTCCACTGGATTGGATCCTCATATTGTCAAGTCGTGTACATATATTGTTATGTTGACGGGTATGACTTCAGTTGGGTCGTTAATATAGATAAGTAAAAGAAGGGGGCAATTACTGATCCCTGAATCACTCCAATGGAGGCGGAGGAGGATGAGAAGCAAGATGGTCCTATTCTAACCACGAAGGATCGATTTGCTGGATAGCTACGGATAACTGACTGTAGCCGACCCCAAAAGCCATACTATTTTACCCTAAACAAAGGGGGATCTTGGGGCATTTTACTAAAGGCTTGGGAAAAGTCGATGAATGCCGCAGGAGATATCCGCCCGTCATCAAATGCCTGCTTTAGACTGTCCATCACAGTCAGCACACTGGCGATGGGAGATCTGTGAGATAAGAAGCCACGCTGGGAAGGGGCGAGTAGTCCGTGTCCTTTGAGATGATCTATGATGGCAGTCGCCGGAATGCTTTCAAAGACCTTGCCGGGTTTGTTGGTGAGACTAACTGGTCTGTAACTATCTGGAAGGTGACGACTTCGTTTTCTGAAAATAAGAGTTATTACTGCTTCCTTTCATCTCTGGGGGAAAACACCGTTGTCCAGACATTTGCGGAGAGCCAGGGTATAGGAAAAGAACATCACCTGAGCTGTTTCCTCGAGAATTCTAGGACAGATCACGTCCGGACCCGTGGCTTTACAAAGATTAAAAAGACAGATTTTTGTATACATCAGCAAAAATGATTTCGGTGGGAGCGCATCGCGGGGATTCATCGCATTGTTCACTGGCTATAATCAGTTCAGGTAGTTTGACAGCCTACATTTGGTGGTGCTTAGTACATCTTACTGCGTGTTCTGCGTATGTGGAGAAAACAGCACAAAATTGTGTAGGCCAAGCTGTAGGCCACTGGCGAGGGCGAACTTATTCAGCGATACAGTAGTGGTAATGTGGAATGGACAACTTGAAAAATATTTAGCGCACAAAGTGGAAGGTATTTCGGGGGGACGCTGGATGCTAGGTGCGGCGAGTTATTCACAGGGCTAGAACACTGAGGAGTAGGGAGAAAAAGTAGTTAACCCCAGACTTTTGAGTATCCTGTGCCCGAGCCTACGATCCGAGGCCCTAAGAGTGACGGAACTCTAACGTCGTGACTGTCTCCCGCCTGGATGGTTAGAAAAACCCTTTTAATTATTTCTTTTCAGCCGACTGAAGGAACGAGCCCATTCGAGTAAAAAAACTGAAAGGAGTTAACAAAGTCAGAGTGGTGCGTGCCGATCTCTATGAGTACCAATGAAAGAGTTCTGGAAGCTTGATTGGCCCTGGCCACTATCAGTCCCGCGAAACCAGACCTGACCTGAGCTGGAATTACCTCAGCTGCTTACTTAGGAATTCGAGGTTGGATCATGCCGGGACCCACAGAACTATAGGACAGCTGGGCTGGCGTTGTTAGCGAACGGGTATCTTGAGAGCGGTGAAAGCTTCCTCCAAAACTGCGGGCTTTTATTGTTAGTATCGGGAGATGACGGATGAGCAAAATATCAACAAAATTATTGAGCAATAACAACGAAATGTTGTTCGGCCACATTGTGGAAAACAGACTCCGAATGGGGTTTGCCAACAAAGGGTGAAAAAAGGCATTCTTTATCAAGCTCTTTGTTTACTTATGGGGTAAAAAATGCCATACCTGCGAAACGAACGGGTTTCGCGCTCACCCGTCTGCGGTTGGCCGTCAACGGAGGGGACTCGGTGTTGAGGGCTGCGCCAGGACGGCTAGGCATCTGAGTTGTCGGCGTTGGTATGGTCGGCGTATGGGACTCCGGGGACGCGGGTGCTGGTCCTAAAGAACTCGATAGGGTGAAATCGGACTGAAGAGATTCAGCCAGAAGGCTGGTTTTAGTCAGTTCATAGTGACCTCATTTCCGCCGCTGTGGTTGACGACGAATATTTTCTCCGGCCGAGTTAAGACCCTGTGAGAGCTGGAGTACGCAGGTTGCAGAGGAAAGCGTGCCTTCGCCCTAAGGAAAACGTGTGCACAGCCTTGGAGGTATGGGTGTAGTAAACCGTCGTGTTTTGCTCACGAGCCGCGGGAGGTGCCACTTACGCATATGGTGCGTTAACATGGCGGCGTAGTCAGCGTAGTCAGAAGTGCCGATAAACTAAGGAGCTACAACGTCACCAGGAAGTCGAAGCGCACAACCGAATGTTATTTCGGTTGAAATGGTTTGTAGATCAGCCTTAAGAGCGTTGCAGCAACCTAAAAGTGTTGGCGGCGGCGATTCCCACCGAACTGGGTTTTTGTGAGCCGCTAAGGCTGCCCTAAGTTTCCAATGAAAAGGTTCTACCATTCCGTTTGCCGGCGGGTGATAGGCTATATCATGCATGCGACGGGTGCTTCAGCGTTGTAGAAGACTACTGAGGGCTCCCCCAAAGTATGAGCCGCGATCCGTGGTGACCACGACTGGACAACCAAATGCTACAACTCAGTGTTCCAACAAAGCTTGGGCGACCGTTTCTCTAGGTGCGTTGTGCAAAGGTACGCCTAGCGACCATCTAGTGAAACGATCCACGCAAGTGAGAATGTATACGCTCCCCTTTGAAAGAGGGAACGACCCTGATAAGGCAACATGCACATGATAAAAACATGAGTCGACCATTAAAAATTCGGACGGTGGGCTTTTTGTGTGTCTATACACTTCCAATTGTTGGCATATGATGCAGGCGCGGGCCAATGCTGTGACAGCGTGGTTCATGTTTTGCCAAACATGACGGTCGCCGATGAGCTTAGTGGAAGCTTACTCCAAAAGTCATTCTTAGAAACTCAAAATTAGCGAGAGTAGTTGTTACGGTTGTTTTTGGGAACATCTGCCTCTGCTACCGGTATTTGGTTACATACCCGCACCCAATCTTTTCGACTGAAAATCGCCCCATCTGCTTAATTAGCTGAGACCCGCGATGTGCGGAATGAGATATTGGTCGGGCTTTGTCCCTCAGTTGATTGAGTTATGATCCTCTCACGGTCTGCAGTCGTCAGATGACTACTTCGGGACCATGTCTGAGGGTAACGCCTACGGACTGTTGGAAGGCCGGATAATTCTTAGGTTGGGCATGTGCTGGAACTCGGAGCAGGCTACACGGAGCTTGTCTAGAGCTGACCTGCGGGGTCGAGCTTAGACCGGGTGTCCTTGTATGCCGATATGATGGGCCACGTCAGTGGTGATTGGATGCAGGCTGCTATTTGGGCTGGCGAGATGAGGGTACTCACTGGGTAATCTACCGAATTCTGATTCGGAAGTGGGAATTGGCATGGGAATTGCTGGCCGTTGAGCTTGGGTTAAGAAACCAAGAACGAAATTTGATGTGACTCGATCCACTAGCTGCTGCTTTCTGGCTTCTATTACTAAGCCATGACTTTCTAAAAAATCTAAGCCTTGAATAGCCTGCTGCACTTGGGTGACGAATAAAACCCACAGGAATGGATGACCCGGGCCATGGTCTGGGGCAAGTAAATGACTGCCGGATGTTGGGACTGAAGCGTCATTGGCGGCTTGCTGTGTCTGGGCCGGAGGAGAGACTGAGCCATTTTGAAACTAGTATTTTACTGACCTGCGCTCCCGTGTCGATTAAGAAAAGCATGCCGGCGGTCTTGTCTTTCAGGTAAATGAGCAGACTAGAAACAGGGGTGCGGGTGGGGCTTGTCGCCATCACCTGGTTGGGGCGAGAACTAAGGGGCTTTTCGCATTTGCAAGCTTGAGGTCCAAAACGGCGGTAGAAGTAAAGCCTGCTAGATAGTCAGTTTGGCTTAGGGGTACAAGCCATGAAACGGCAGCTGGTTGAGCTTTGTCTGCTAAGGCTGTCGAGGGTGCTTCCTTGTTGTTCAACCACCCCCATCAAAATGCGAGCCCCCTGACGTGCAATATCGAATGGACTGAACAAGCTGAAACCGGCACAGAACTGCCGAGACACAAGATGGCCATCTCCGAATAGGATGAAGCGTGATGTCTGGTATGTGCTGCATCAAGCACAGTCCACTTGTGTTTTATAACGGAGAGGATACAACAAAGCTAAAGAGAAAAAGTCATCCTTGAATATCACACCCACTGCAGGCTGAATTGAAATTTAGGTGTTTGTAGTTCCTCTGTGGTGATGAACGTTTTCTTTTAGACCTTCTGATATCTGGTTTTTCCTCGGGATCTTCGGATTCAAACGTATCCACATCAGAATTATCGCTTTTTACTACAACATTGGAAATGACGTCTGACTAATTTCCACTGAACTGTGCCTGGTAACTGTGGCCTTTATGACTAGATAGATCATCCAGGTCCAGCATAGCAACCATCCGGTTTCCGTTGCGCAAGATGACAATTCCGTTCGTCGGTCGTTATTCATTTTCCCTTTGAAAGAGGGAACGACCCTGATAAGGCAACATGCACATGATAAAAACATGAGTCGACCATTAAAAATTCGGACGGTGGGCTTTTTGTGTGTCTATACACTTCCAATTGTTGGCATATGATGCAGGCGCGGGCCAATGCTGTGACATCGTGGTTCATGTTTTGCCAAACATGACGGTCGCCGATGAGTTTGGTAGAGGCTTTTATGCACGGGTGGAACAAACAGTGTGAGGTTTCGAAAACCTGTTGCCTTAAAGCCGATGGCGCGTCTGGGCTTGGGTGGCCTTTGGATACGTCTCACGGTACATGACCCTGGGCCGTAGTGATAGGAGCCGTTTGGAGCAGCAGCGATGAAGTGCTACGGAGTTGGTCTACATCGGGATCGTCTGCTCGTGCAAATCCAATAGCTTTGAGGCCTGTATAGCGGAAAGTGCTGAGGTCTGGGTTGTGTATGCGAGAGGGCGCCTCCGCCACAAGATTATGGACACCTGAGTTATGATGTACGTCACCGGTGAACTGAGTGACGTAATCCAGAGTTCCAGACTCTCTGGAAGAGTATCTGTCTGTGGTGGCAAGCAGTGCATGGGTAATTTATTTGTGGTCGGTGTAGACCGTGACATCGCGTCCCTCTTAAATGTGCCTGAAGTGTTGGATGTCTATGTAGATAGCAAGAATTTCGCGCCCAAAAGTGCTGTACTTGAATTCAGCCGGTTATATATTTCGGGGGAAAATGCGACGGGTTGCCAAGTGTCAAAGTAGTATTGTTGCGGCCACGGCTTTGTCTGATGCTTTGGGGCAGAATGCAATTGACGAAGTTGGTCTCAGGTGTGGTAGCGAGGCTGTGCTTTGTGCTGAACAAGAGATGAGTTGGAACACTTGCTGCAGCCCAGCCCAAGTATTATGGTGGAGCCGATGGAGACGTGGCTGAGTAACCATATCTTGGACCCAGAGGTGTCCCTTCCTGGCTATACTTTTTCCGAGACGACAGGAAATCTGTTCTGTCGTGTAGAGGCGTTACATTGGTCATCCAATCAGGCGTTCCAACCGAGCAGTTAGAGGCTTCCTCTGACCTACAAGGAGTCGGTGAAGTCATTTAGCGGCGAGCCAAGCTTATAGCCGGAGGCCGTTAGACCGCTTGAGTTATCTGGTTGGAACCCTCTGCTGTCCCCCAAGCGTGGTGCCTTCGTTGAGGAGAAGTGGGTTCAAAAGCCCCTGCCCAACCCTGGGCGACTTCAGTACCCCTCAGATTGACTGGGAGTTATGCCGGACAGCGGCCGGGGTAGATGCTTTCTCTGGGGATTCACTGACAACGGCCCAAGAACTGGCCTCATACCAACGTGTTTAGGAGGCAATCCGGAGGCAATCCGATCAGGGCACTATGCAAGATCTGATGACCTCTCCCAGGAGTTCTGAAGTCGATAGGATCCAACGTTTTCGCCCATTTGGAAGTAGTTATCACGTGGTGCTAGAAATTTACTGGCGCTGTGGTCCCTGCCCAGCCGCTGGGCTGCACATCGGACGCTACTTTCGGCGCACGCCATCCGCGGATGTCCGGAGAGCCGCTGTAGACACCGACTGGTTTCCCATGGATCCAGATGACGACAGCTATGTGAACGTAGCTTGAGCTCTTATTCGTGGCGACATCTTATGCCTCGTGAATACCTGCCTTTCTCCAGCCAGCGTAGACCCCGCGCGAAGGGCCAGTCGTGGTCCCATTTCGTAAGCCCAGAAGCCTAACTTAACAAAGAAACTGGACCTAAACGTTTTTCCCATATACAACGGAAGGTTATGATGTTTGTCGAAGGATTAGTAACCATTGACTGACCAAATACGGACAAATCAGGTGGCTTTCTTGGAGACCTTTGGGTTGATACATTGCGAGTACCCAAGCATCTGCTTTAATACTGCCAGAGCCGCACCACAGAGAACTTAAATACCCCCCCGCTGATGGAAAATGACGAAATGATCGTACCAGATGGTAAAAAAGCCGAGACACTGGCCAAACATTACCATTCAGTGTATGCTGTGGAGGGAGGAGCACCAACTCCGATGGTGAATGACTTGCCGCTGCTTGTCATGCGTGATTTTTCGAAGCCAGAAGTGAATAACGCCCTTAAAGCTGTCAAAACCCGTAAGTTACCGGGACCAGGCGGCTTTCATCCGCTGGTGTAGTAGGAGCAAGCTGATCAACTAAATCCACCGAGAATCGGCTGTTCGAAGTATCGTTGGCCTCAGGCAGACTACCTCGGAGGTCAAAAAAAGCAGCGGTCGCCCCGCCGTAAAACAAAAGGACAAAACCCATCTCGGCCGACTACAGCCCTGCTAACCTCACTTCGTTGGCAGGGAAGATCAGAGGAAGGCTGGTATAGTCTCGCCTACTTTAACGTCTAGAGTGTTATCAACTTCTACGCACAGAGCAACAGCGTTTTCGGAGAAACCGATCATGTCTGACAAATCTGCTAACCACTCGTGAAAGTTGGTCCAGCTCCAAGGCCGAGGGGTATGTCTCACTGACATCACCTTTGTGGACTTTAGCAAGGCGCTTGGTACAGTTCCTCACAATAGGGTGTTGCTAAAACTCAGGGCCATCAGCATCTCCGGGCCAATACTGCACTGGATCGAGGTCTTCTTGTTCAAAGGGACCTTTCCCATGAGAGTTACGCAGCCCCATTCCTAGTGGTATTCAGCCAATGGTGGCTCGTTACAAGGCTCCACCCTAGAAGCCCTGTCGCCTCTAGCTTTTATGGCCGACCTGCTACAGACCCTTTGATCCCAGTAGCTTATATATGCCAAAGACCCAAAGATCTGGAGCACCATTTGACCGGCAGGGGATCTTGACTTACCGGAGGAGGACCTCTATGCTGTGGTCGGTTGGCCGGCCATCTGGAATCTACCCATAAATGTGGGCTAATGCTTGTTCTTGAGGACTGGTAGCCCCAACAATACTTCCGACTTTTGCCCCGAAAATATCGTTCTCCGTCACACGCTTGAGTAAGAGTCCTCGCAGTTGTTGTCCACAACAATTTACGGACACGAGCACACACTGAGAGAGCCGGAGCCTCAGCGTAGGAGATACTTGGTACAGCTCACCTTCCATTTTGGCTTCTACTCCTGGGAACATTTTGATTGTTGTATGCCTTGCATGTACGTCCTCCGTTGCACTATGGCTGTCTAGTCACCCGCTCCTGCAAGGCGGCGGAGGCAGCCAAAGAGGAGCTAGTGCAAAGGGTTGCCATACCCCTCGTGGTAGGACTACGTGGGCTCAGCTACGAGGAAAGCCTGGAAGTCGCCGGGTTGTTTCCTATTGCATATAAATGTCTTTGAGGCGACCTCGTCAATACTAGGGTATTCATTTGTGGTGGTGTGGACCCGCACCTGCAGTCGAAATTCCGACTCAGTAAAAATGACTACACTCAAGGACAAGTACGGACTCCGTAAGGCGCACTCCACCGGTTTGCCGGCCAAATATCATTTATCGAGGAGGGTGGTGAATCCCTGAAACGGTCCATCGACTGACGTGGTGAAAGAGGAAAGTGAAACAGTTTTCAAGGGCAAGTCGGGCCATGCCCCGAAGGATTATTGACTGAGCGCCGACATCTAGCCGAGCCAACAGGATACGGTGCGATTGGGCTCACACGGGAAGACTTTCCTTTGCTTTTCACCCGAAGACTGAAGGCCGACTGGAGCCCCTATCTACAATGTGTGTGCCCTCTTCGTCAAAACGTCAGTTGACACCTCGGTTCTCCAAAACTCATCATCAGAACTGCAGCCAGGCATTCAGGTTTCCGCTATTCCGCCAACTTCAACTCGTAACTCTTGACTGCTATTGGTAAATTTGGATGAAAATACATCACCATCACTGGTACAGCCAACTAGGAAGCAACTTCGAATAAATGGAACTGCCGCTACCTTTACTCCGGGCCGGAACATTGCGACCTCTCCTATCTTATAAACTCCCTCTCTCAGGGCTCACTCATCTGGTCGGAGTACCATTTTGCAGTTACGTCTACCACTCATGTTAACACGTCGCTGACAACTAGAGTAATATCGATCAAACATACAATACAGTCTTCCCGGAAATATACCGGCAAAAGGGTTCGCCAATGGGACCAACAAAGTAATTGTCATAGATCGTCAAGGTGCTCGAGTGAAAAACTCTCGTGCCTTCTACTGTAGTGCAAAAGCCTAACTCTCCGGGAACGTTTCTTTCAATGCCCAGTGAACCAAAGGTTACCCCACGGCCTCAGCCTTCCCATTTACCACTCATACCTACCCGTTTCTAAACCCTCCCCACCTCCCTTCTACCCCGTTCATGCTCAAAATTTCTTCGCTTATCGTGACCAAGCCTTCAGCAGGCTAGAGCAACAACCATGTTTGCCCCTTTCACTACAGAACCCATTGACGCTCCTAGGTTCAGCTCTCTTTTTTCAGTTTCAATCCAGTTTATACATACCTTTCACGTGCCGACTACACAAACACCATCTTGTGCTTGTTGTGAAAAGAGATTATATCAAGGTTTACAGAATCGATAGCAATTTTTTCAGATCTCAGTAGTTCCAACCTCCACAAGTACGTCCGCTGCAAAGACCTAGAGCTTTGAATTGTCCAAATAAATGTGTTCTAGGCATTATGGTGGCTACCCCCAATTTGGAACTTCATCACCTTCACCTTTATCTGGCTCAAGCCCATCAAAACTACCTAATCGACTTCAGTATACCCATGGCAATCGCACGATGATCTTCAATGGAGTCTCCCGTAGCTTTCGTAATTAGAAGCTTCATTTTGGGTTTCCATCTCTGATACTAGTCCATCTTTGCTTGGTATCAAACAAGATGTATTAAGTGCCTTCCACGGCCTTCACAGGAGAATATGATTTCGTTTTAATAACTGAAACATGGTTGTCTGATACTGACTATTATGAAGACACTGCTGCGGCAGGTTATGTCCCCCCCAGGAAAAATCGATCAGTCCGGCTTGGGGGCCGTCCTCTAGTCAATGTGAGAAGCGGTCTTGTTTTATCTTTGTTCGAGCATCCCGTTCTGGACAGCACGGAGGATTCAGTATGGCTAAACATCAGAAAGGGGCGTCATGAGATTTCGATTGGTTGTGCTTATCCTCCGCCTAGCCCAAAAAGTTGTGACTTCCTAGCTATTAATTATGCCGTGAACTTTGGTAAAGACTTCTCTGGTGAATCCATGCTCAGAGAGTGTGGCTTACGCGCCCTCGGTGTTTGCTGGTCAACATTCTGTTCTTCACAGAACTCGGTAGGCCTCGTGACTACTATCCGTTGAAAGGAATAAATAGCACTGCGGACCTTAACCGAGTCATGAGTGTCTCTCAGATGTCCACTCTAGTCCAAGAGAAACTTCCTGGAAATGATCGCTGTACAGTTTCCTGTAGGTTCGCTATCCTTAAAAATTGCAGCGAAAACTACCGGTTACCAGCCTGTTCCATCATGCTAAATTGGACCAGTTACCTCCGCGAGTAGGCGCCAAAAATTGGATTGAAGTTTTTCTGTCTCGCCAACGACAAAGGGCAATAAACAAGCTTCATTCTACCTGAGACAGCCGTTTCAACATGAGCACGCCTGAAAGTGACTCCATCGAACTCGCCAAAACCAAATGAAATATTCTGAATGAGAGAACATCTCTCGAAGCTACCACATGCCTTTCACAGAATAAGATGCTTCTCGTTATACATACATTCCGTTCACTTATCTGGAGATATCGACAATCACCGATTAACAAAGGTATATTTCTAGACCATGATCTAGAAGCACGGGCAAGCGCATGATCAATGTGAATAACGTTACTCAGTACGATGCACTGAGCACGAATTTGAGAAAAGGAGCCGAAAATGTCAGCAACATAAAAACACGGTTGGCCACGCTTTGAATGGATCAAACTAATAATGGTTTGCGCGACAAAAGCGAACCAGTTTCGAGTTCCAGTTGGAAGATGGCAAGGTAAGGGAGGGGTAATCCAGGAAGCCGGCTCAAGGTACCGCCGGCGCTTGGTGGGAGATGAGTTTAACTGAAATTAGTCTAGTAGCTGGCATCTATCCCTTGGGCGTTTTTGTTGTTCTAGGGGCAGCCTAGCTAGTCTTTTGATGACTTGATATCATAACAAATAATAAAGCTGTTACTTATGTGGGAGAATAAAATATTACTACAAGTGAATAGTAAATACACCGTGTGAAAAGTCGTCAGATTGCTACAGTTTTATAATAAAATGACATAAAACTAAAAATGGTATTTCCAAGACGGAAGTTTTGGGATTATTGATCATCTATTTAGGAATTAGTTTCCCTACTGTCGGAGCCTTCAGCAGAATGAAACTTCTTTAACACACGTTATTGGCCCTTAATAGTCGATTATCACTGTATGTGATAACGGATGAGTGACGGAGGTTTCCAGCTTCGGCCGTTCTAGATTAAAACCTCATTATCATACATGCTAAAGACTCCCGGTGCATGTGACAACCACTGGGATCAACATAAGTGCTTGGAATTCGATGGAATGATTCTCACAACGTGTTGCAGGCTCTTCAACAAGGTGAAGGGACATGCAGTGGAAAACTGCGATGCTAGTGAGACCGATATTTCCCGTGCTTGAGTTTTCCATATGTTAGTCTTTGCGTATCAAACTTGTGGGGGTGCTGGAACTGTTACTGAAAACTGGGCTTGGTAAAATTTCTTCGAACAACAATTGATACGAAAGGCATAGATAGTTTTCTATTTTCTTCATGCGTACATATAGGTATTTGCATATGCGAAGATGTCGGGGAGTTGCACACACCAGATTTGGTAAGTTACGGCAAACATCGTCTTTTTATTGTGCTCCTAAGTCCGACTGTCTAATAATTCGCAGCGAACTAAGAGATTCACTTTCTTAAAGTAAAATGTTTGTGGATGTTCTTATGAGCATTAAAAAATACTTGGAAATAGCAGTGGTGTCTTTTCCGGCTACCAAAAACATAGACTCCAAAAGGGCACCAGGATATTTTGATGTTGGTCTGTATGGAGGTTCATAGAGGTCCATTCTGGGTCCCCTTCCGGTCTAACAAGGGTCTACGTTGCTGCTTGGAAACGCGAGTAAAGTACACTTTACTTCACGTATTTAATAAATACATTAAAATGCCCTGAAGTAACAAGTTATATATCATTCTCCTTCGTGCCCTTGAAATAGGCAAAATGAGAATAGTTGTAGGGAAAATCATAGTTTTTGGAATAATACACATATATTCTGTGCAAAATAAGTATATATATCCTGTTTGGAAAAGTTCAAATGCACACACGTTGATCTTCTCCTTTTGATCGGCATCGCCGCTCCGTCAGTTTTCGTTCGATTTTTTTCAAAGTTTTGCTTATCGAGTATAGCCAACATTTTATGATCCCAGCCTAGTTTATTTCCACAGTGAGCACTTTTTCGTGATTAGCATAGAGCCTCAATCCCATGCTTTCCACAAAGCTGCCGCTTCTCCCCAGAAGCTGTCGTTAGGTGGATATCGACAACCACTCACTGCAATGCACCCAACACCAACTCTAACATTCAGGAGTTGTGTCAGGGGGTTAAGTTTCGCGAATACGAATAGCTCAGTAGTTTCCTTACAAACTAGGTGACGGTGACAAGCGCTACCAGCAACCCTCTTTCTTTTCACCCTGATACACAGCCGTTTTCAACTCATGTTCCCGCTGGCCCTCCTGTCTGTGGTCTCACAACCTAGCCAACTGATCCTGCATCACAATCCCCTATCGCGGTCTCTTTGCGCCGCGTAAAATTGTCAGTGACTGCTGGCGCAACTCCCAATGGTGCGGGACGCGGTCAGATCCCCCTCCTTGGCCGGCGCAAGTCTGGCGTACGGGCCATCTGCAATAATGTGCGAAGGCAACTAGGATGGTGGATCAAGCCTTCTGTGTTCACTCCACGAAGTGTTTTTCAGGTTGGGTGCCCAGAGCACGGCCAGCCTCACCCACTAGAACCGGCTGCGGATAGCACGATCTAACTTTCCTTGGACTACCGCATCCAATACTGTCGGTTGAAAATTGCGCGGTCATCATCCTTGTTCCACCATGGTATGTTCACCCGTAGTTCTTATCACCTGATACCACTTTCCATTTTTCCTTTTCTACCACGGTATGCATACCTACCCATTTTTTCCTTGCCCTTATCTCCTCTCACCATTTCAACTCTCATAGCACGTATTTATCTTCCTACCAAATCTGCTCTGCCGTCGCTCAACAATGTTTCTTTTTTCCACCCGCCTTCATTGCCGGCTTCTAGCCTCTATTCACTTCGTATCACCCTATGCTCATGATGCCCACTGATGACATTCTTACACCGCACCGCTAAAGCCCTCCTTGTCCTCGCTCTTCATGTCCAATGCCATTACGTACCGGTCAAACCCACACTTATGACCCATCCCCACATTAGAACCCGCAGTTTCCAACTTCACATCTTTCACAGTCGCCTTTATCATCTAATCACCAGCACCATATTTCCCGTTCTTGGCTCCGCGATCACCCTGTGGTTCTTTCCATTAGGCAGTACCCCGAATAGCATCCTCCTGCTCAACCCACCTGTTCAACTCACTGCCATCACGCAGCTCTCCAGTTCCACTGCCCCAACTCCGTTGCGAGTTCACTTCTTGGGCCCTTCGTTCTATTACTGGTCTACCTATCCCTGTGTTTTCTGCCTCTTCAGCGTCTCATTCGTGTTTCACCTGTAGTAAAACAATCTGATTGATCATGTCTCACCCGCGTCCCTTCGGTCATTGCTCTCATCTCTCGTTCCGTATGTTGCTCGCCACAGGCAATTTCCGCGTGCCTTTCAGTTCGGTCTGCTCCTCCATGTTCAACCGATGGTAAAGACAGGTTCAGTCCATGAAATCCACTTACGGTTCCAAATCGTTGATTTGCAGCTACCCGATTCCTCTGATCCGTCAGCACTTGTCGCACTGCGTTGATCAAATAATTAGACCCGCTCTTACCTGTCCTCTTCAGTCCTATTCTTCATCTTCCCTCTCCCATGATCTGCTCTTCACTGCTGGCATCACTCCTGTGCTCCTAGGTCTTTTCTCTCTGTCCATCCACCATGTTAACCCGTCATTAATAAATTCGCCTGAATTTTCCCAAGTCAATCCTTCACATTTCGATCTAACCCTACTTAGCTCTTCCAGTCACTGGTACTTTTTTCTCTTAGTACTCCAATACTCTTTGCTCCCACTCCTCGCACAACTATTTATATACACACATATATGTGTATGTGTATATAAATTCGCTCTGCATCCTGAACTTTTTTGCCGGCTATTCCTCAGGCTACCATCCCACTGACCCTCGTGATATCAGTCCACTCTTTTTATACCTGTGCCTTGAATTGGAAAAATCCAATACTTACAAATCATTTCTACCATCTGTACTACCCATTGCTTCTTCCGAAGCTTGCTACCTGTTCTGCGTTGAGTTTTGTGCCACTTCCGCTGACCACCTACTGCAATATAATGGCATTCGACCACGTACCACACCCACATCTTCTGACCCAAACCCGATCCTTTGACGTTACTAACCACTTACCTCTCTAATCGCTCCCAGGTTGTCTCAATAAATGGACACTAATCCAGGCCTAAACAGGTTACAGGCTCTCTTATACAGAGTGGCGCCCTTGACCCTCTGCAGTTCCTCATGTATATAAACGACATATTCCTCACCGTGAGCCACGGCACCGCATTTCGTTTGCTGATGACTTTAAGATTGTCTACCCATTCAGGCCTGAGTACCTCGCCTCGTCTACCTTAAACATCTTTGAAGACAAATCCTCAACCGATAAGTGGTGCTCGACAAATTTGAAGCACCTAAATATAAAAGCTGGCTAACTCCTGGATCTTTAGCCGTTTGTAGTTAACACAGTGCTAGCAAACAAATCGTTCGTGACCTTGACCTAAGCTATTCCTGCACATTTAACTTCCTCGAATATTCGGCCTTTTAAGTCGCCAGAGCCAGAAAGTGCTTGGGGCTAATATTTTGCTCCTTCCGACTTCGTGACTGTATTCTCTTCCTCTATAAATCTCGCGCCAGGCCTTTGTAATAATATTGCCCACTGATCTTTTCTAGTATGCGCAGGTCAGACAGAGTTGTTATCCCATCAGCTTAACGTAGTTTTACTAAGTGACCGACATAAATATACAATTTCGTAAGTCACCGGCATCCACACTCCACCACTATCTCCGACACATGATTTGTTTCAAGCTGTGGCTTTTGCTACCCTCTAGCCTTCTCAGTTATGTGTCAAGCACCTTTAGTCAAACTTTTGTATGACAAGGAATACATATTGCAATGTTCAGTAAAATCTGTTTGCCAACCGTTCCATCACCTCCTATACAAACAACACATCTTCGTGATCAGGGCACCTAGCCACACCCCGTGCTTTGCTATTAGGCGATTAGCAAGCCATACGCGAATAAATTTGGGTCCCACCGCTGCAATCCTCCGGCCTTCCGTCCAACATTGCTTTAGTGACCCCTTCCATTCCGCTGGGCTTATCGTTCGTTCGCCGTACAAATGATTCCACCAGTATCGAACCTCCAAATTTTAATGCCATACCCACTGACTTTTTCACTTTCACTCAAACCTTATGTTCCGATTCAGTTTTCACGTCAAAACCACTGGATCTGTAACTTTTTTACCGTCATCGTATGCTCCGTTATTCAGTACGATCAGCCGGACATTTCCCATTGTGTATTTTTCTTACTTACAGATGCCAGGTTCCTCCTAGTTCTTTAAGCATCGGCGGTTCACCCATCGACGGCCAGCCCTTAGTACGAGATCTTGGCTTAAATTATTCTTGCTCTTTCAATTTCTCGGAATATGCTATCTTCCAAACCGTAAGGGCTAAAATGTGTCCTGGTCTTCTGTTCCGATCCTTTGAGCCTAGGGATAGCGTTAATTACGTGCATAAAGTACATGCCAGGCCCCTTCTCGAATATTGTCCCCTGATCTTCAGTAGTATGGGAAAATCCGACAGGATTATTATCGAATGCATTTAAAGAAATTTCACAAAGCAGTTTGTCGGTTTGTTGTCCAACTTAAACTGCAAAGAACGATGTGTATCACTCAAAATCGAGCCACTGTGGCTTGGTCACATCAGGCTGAACCTGGTTCTCCTGTATAAACTATTGACTGAGCAGTCTTATTCCTCCAGACGGTTGTGCTTCTCTTCGAGTGCTGGATATTCACTCCATAATTAACAGTATGCTAATACCACACCCTCCGCGAGGACTGTTCTATGCTCTAAGTTCGCCCTCTCCACGTACTCCAGAATCCAAAATAAATTCCCTTCGCAAATCAGATCTTCTCAGTCAAAGTATGCATTCGTGAATGGTATCGATAAATTCCTTTCTGTCCCAACTGTTTTGCACTTATTCAACGTTCACATAACCGAAAGGCAAGCTTACGAGAAGGACCTCGACTTTTGAGCCATTGCTGTGCTTTCTCGCTTTACCTTAACTTCACAAATAATCTCACTGCTTTTGAAATTCTGAATGCTTTGTATGACAGCTTCTCCTTAGACCTCGCCATCGACACACGTAAAGCATGTCTGAGTCCAGTAATTGTTTTTCCATACCAACTTATAGGATCCTGCTAGTTTCACTTTGAAATAAATCCTTCCAGATGCTTTCGCATTTATAGAGAGACCACCGTAATACTCCCCACAGATTGTCAATATGCTTCATCTACTCTACGATTTATTACCTTCACTCAGTTATATCGCGTCTGCGGCCCTGAAACCAACCTCAACAAAGCTATAGAAACCGCACCAGTAACCAACATCTGATCGGCTATATATATATATATATATATATATATATATATATATATATATATATATATATATACATATATATATATATCTGTGCTGTAGGAATTAACGCAAGCATGGTGAGTAACTCAACGCTCTCGATATCTCTTAGCTTACAAGCCCTGTATTCCACACCAGGTCCCACCATATATACTTCCCTCACCACCTCTGCGATTTTGAACTGGAAAATCCAGTCTTATTTATCTCACTTAGCGTTGCTTATTAACTGAAATCAACACCCAGTTATGACGTCACCGATTCTGCCCCCGCCCTATCCCCCAGATAAGTTTCTTCCGTAATTTCATGCAGAACTTAGTCTTTTCTCCAGCTGAATCACTACCCCAGGTGAAACATTAACCTTCTCATTGAAAGTTTTAGCCACACTTATGCGTTTCCTTTTTTAGTCTCACGTTTCATGTCCTTAATTTGTCTTAGGGATCCGCTGCATCGATGTGCTTGTGCCTCACTTTTGTTCTTCTTTTCGGTAACCGTTGATCTTCATCTGGGCCATACTCAGACTGCATCTCTCTATCTCATTTCTCTTTCCAGTTATCCTCAACGCCGGTCGACCAGCTCGGTCACTACACTGATCACCTTTCTGGCTGATGCGCCTGGATAATAATGCTGTATGGCCGTCTGTCGATCGCCGTTCCCGTTGGCTCTGTTGTTCAAGTTCCAACAACCTGTCCAGTTGGTCCTGGACCATATAACCTACTCGTGGGTGCTCAGCCCTCTGTACAACCGTCAGTGAACACTCACGCCAACCCCAACGGCGTAGGGCGCGGTCAGATCCCCCGCTTTAGCCGGCGCACATCGGGCGTGCAGACCGTCTGCAACGATGTGTGAGCGCAATTAGGCTGGTGGATCACACCTCCTGTGTTCACTTCACGAAGTGATTTTCAGGTTGGGTGTCCGGCGTACGGTCAGCCCCATCCCCTAGCACCCGTTAGGGGATTGCATATCCCGACACTCTTCGCCCTACCGCGTTTATCATTGTCGTTGCGGACCGCATGCTCCTACCATTCCTCCACCACGTTCTTGTCAGAACTCTTATCACTTCCCTTCCGTGCCGTTCTACCTCTGAATGCACACCAATCTTTTCTGTTTTTGTTCCTATCGTGTTCCACAATGACAATCCTCACCGCATGATGTCACCATCGCCCTATCCATTTTACTCTGCCCAAGCCCGAAATATGTTCTTTTCCACCCATTTCGCCCCCATCGGCTCCTGATCAGTATCCACTTGGCACCTCCATATGCCTATAAAGCTGATTGATCGCATACCTCACTAGCTATTATTCTGCGATATCTTTTTTGCCCATCTTATATCCCACCAATTACCCCCAGACACATCCGTAACCATGACCAATCCCCATATAAGAACTCGTCGTTCGAAACTTTTGCAGTTTTTACGACCAAATGTATTGTCTTTTTGCCACTTCCGTAATTCTTCTGTGGATCGTCCTCTTAGGCAGTGAACCGATTAGCAACTTCTGGCTCAATTCCTTAGCGCAATGGCCTGTAAGCACGCAACTCTCCAATTCCATTCTCTCAGTTCCGAAGCACAACTATTTTTCGTGCGTTTTTGTTCTATCACAGGCTTTTCCGTCCGGAATCTTTTCTTCCTCTCGGTCTTCATCCTGTGTCATCTGCAGTGGAACAATCTGATTCATAGTCCTTTACCTGTTTTTTTCTGGTCAACACTCTCGTCTGCTTCGTACCTTGCTCGCCACATGCATCTCCGTTGTGCCTTTCAGGTTGCGCCGTTTTTCCGCGTTCCACTCAGTGCAATGTCACCGTAACGTCATTACTCTCACCTACAGTTTCAAACCATGTGATCTGCCACTACCCAATTGTTCTGACCCTCCACTTCCTTATCTCTCTTTCATGTTATTCGCTGTTACAACTGATGCATCTTCTCATCTCAGTTCTTCAGACCTCCAAGTTACCCTTCCCCGGTGATCTTTTACACCTCTCCAACCACCCCGCACTTCCAGTCGCCATGCGTTCTCCATCCATTTTTACGGCCATCTTCTTCTTGCATATTGTACGTCCATTTAATGATGCTTCATCCATGTTCAACCGTCATCACATGTCACACCTGCAATAGCCACACTGTTAGATCCAGTCCTACCTGTTTTCGTCCATCCTTTCCCTCCTATTCCCTCGCTTATCAACCCCTGCTAACAGCCATCATTTCTGTGCTTCCAAAGTTGGTTCTCTTTTGCTGTTAATCCCCTGTGTTCACCTGTCATAAAATAAATCATCAGGGTTTAACCAAGTTCATTGCGCACCATTGACCCAACCCTGCCTGTCCCGTCTAGCCACTGCTACTTCCGTGTTCCATCTTTTTACTGCTATTTGCTCCTGCTGACGTATAAACATACGTATATATTTTGGTAACCACATATTTGCTCGGCCTCATCAGTTCTTTTGCCACCATGCCACCGACCCTCATAATATGCTTTCAGTTTGTCCATAACTGTGCCTCACATTTACCGTGTCTTGATCCCTCCGTGGCATTGATGCCATCTGACTCACTCTTTACGTCTTGCACTGCCAGCTCTCTGTTTTCAAATTGACACCGTCCGTTTATTGCAATAACGCATAGTTCATGGCTACCTAGTCCCCAGCTATGCAACTCAATTTTTGTTCTTCTTTTCTTCTCTTCTTTTTTCCTTTTGTTTCGTCGTTTCTCGTAACGATAGTTACTCATGTCGATTTTCAGTCCTCCTCATGTAAAACTCCTAGGTTCCGTCCTTCTCTACTTGGCTCAGGCAGCCGCTTCACGTGACCTTGACCTTCAAATTCACCGGGCCCATATTTGAGTCCATCTCTGAGTTCACTTAAACTCCCCACATTACTCCCTAGTGTGCATACATTTATCTCCCCTATTTCTTCCTACCCTCCTCGTGTTGCGTACTTCCAAATTTTTCATGAATTTTGTCTGTCAGTTTTGTCGCTTGTAAAAGATTGATCGTGCTTGAGGCATGCTTCGGGCGTCTCCGAAGTAAACATTTTTTTACATAACAACGGCCTGCTGATGATTATTTGAAAATAGGGTGCAGGAAGTGTGCTGTGCTTGGATGGGCGGTGAGCAGTCGCGGAAAACTGCATTGGAGTAAAGTACGGCTTCATAATCTGAGTACCTTTGCAGAGATTTCATTTTTCGTTGGTGGCTGAAGTCCTGTTGTACTTTCCGCTTCTTGGTGGAGAAGCACTTTTTGGGATCGGGGGGTGACGCCTGGGTCTCCGAGGCTAAACGATACGTCTTTCTGATAGAGCTACTCTGATTTATGGAATTCATTATGGCTGCTGGATCAAATACATCTAATCCCAAGCTTTGCTGAGATTCGCACGCAGTGACTGATTCTCTCACTGACGTTCGAGGGTTTGGTGAACTTTGGTTGGGCACTGGTTGTTTTTATGAATCGGCGTTAGGCTCCAGACTCCTGCGTAAGTCAGCGTTCGTTTGTTTAAACTATACGCTGTTGGTGAGTTTTTTAAATTCGACCGGACTTTCCTTGAGCTAATAGAGGGAGTCATCTCTTTCGAGTTTTGAAATGATTGGTACGAGACCGGGAGTCAGGGAGACTTATCAGTTTTGGGAACTTCGGGGAGCATATTGTGGCGAACTGTTTCATCGTGGCTATTCTACAGGATTCGATGCTTACTACGCGGCTTAGAAGGACAGGAGTTTGGCATACAATCTTAATAAACAGTTATTTCGTTACCAACTACAGAAGATGTCTTTGTGGTTAACTAACTTTTGAGGGACTAATGGTCAAATGTACACCAGGGTTTATGGTGTCGGCTTGGCTAATGTGGAGCTCTCTTTGTAGTGTGGTTTTTTTAAGAGGGCAAAATCTCGCAGCTTCCACCGTCGCCTTCGTCAAGGAAGTCAGCGAGAAAAGACCGTGGAGTGCCAACCACGAGTTTTCCCACAGGGCCTGAGTACAGAGACCGCGTGCTGGCTTGTGCCGAGGAAGTGCGTCGGAAATGGGGCTTGCTGATGCTGCGCGCGTGAAACGTGCAGTCCAACAAGTGATAGACAACTTGTGATCGGCTGATCAGTATAGAAGCCCCTTCCAGAAGACAGCCTTCAAGAAGGGCTTCTAGGTGGGTCTGGCAGGAGAACAGGTATGTTGCGCGTAATAGCGCCGGTGAAATAAATAAATGTTGTTAATTTTCATGACTTTGGAACCCTCCGTTGGTTTGGACCGCAGATCTAAAGTCCCCAAATCCAGTAATATTGCCAGCTGATAAAATCCACTGGCGTGCAGAATAAACATAAGTGAAGAAACGTGTAAGGCTACTCTAAAATGGAAGAATTTTTTTGAAAATGGAAATAAACAGCCGATTGTGACCACTTCATTTGAACGAAAAATGAATCGGCAACATGGGTGCCCCAAGGAGGACAAATAGAAAAAAAGAGAACTGAAACCAAATGCTGTAGAATTCGGCTGTTGGCAATGGGAGCGAGACTCTAGGAAGAGCCGCCTTAGCTGGCCACCCAACCCGAAAAACCTCGTAGGTGCAACGCGGGAGGTAGGATATTCCGGCGCTTGCGGCGAAGGTGTCAGCGGAGGTTTCTCTCCGCTCACCTCAGTGAATGCCCCAGTACAATTTCGGCTTGGTAAAGGGGTGTTCTGGTCGGTCTTTCCAGCAAAGCATGCAGTCCGCGCACGGATACCGGAGGGCAGTCGGGTTCCTGTCGTTAGCGAGCGGGTATTTTGAAACCCGTGCTATTTTCCCCTAAAAACACAGTCTTTTAGTGATGAATGAGCAGAGCATCGGCAAAGTTGTTTAGCGACGATAAGGAAATGATAAATGACCTCAGTGAGCAACCATAACAGTGAGTAAAATAATCCTCGTTTCTCATTCCTTTGTAGATTTCTCTTTACTGATGGGGTAAAAAATGCCATACCTGCGAAACGAACGGGTTTCGCGCTCACCCGTCTGCGGTTGGCCGTCAACGGAGGGGACTCGGTGTTGAGGGCTGCGCCAGGACGGCTAGGCATCTGAGCTGTCGGCGTTGGTATGGTCGGCGTATGGGACTCCGGGGACGCGGGTGCTGGTCCTAAAGAACTCGATAGGGTGAAATCGGACTGAAGAGATTCAGCCAGAAGGCTGGTTTAAGTCAGTTCATAGTGACCTCATTTCCGCCGCTGTGGTTGACGACGAATATTTTCTCCGGCCGAGTTAAGACCCTGTGAGAGCTGGAGTACGCAGGTTGCAGAGGAAAGCGTGCCTTCGCCCTAAGGAAAACGTGTGCACAGCCTTGGAGGTATGGGTGTAGTAAACCGTCGTGTTTTGCTCACGAGCCGCGGGAGGTGCCACTTACGCATATGGTGCGTTAACATGGCGGCGTAGTCAGCGTAGTCAGAAGTGCCGATAAACTAAGGAGCTACAACGTCACCAGGAAGTCGAAGCGCACAACCGAATGTTATTTCGGTTGAAATGGTTTGTAGATCAGCCTTAAGAGCGTTGCAGCAACCTAAAAGTGTTGGCGGCGGCGATTCCCACCGAACTGGGTTTTTGTGAGCCGCTAAGGCTGCCCTAAGTTTCCAATGAAAAGGTTCTACCATTCCGTTTGCCGGCGGGTGATAGGCTATATCATGCATGCGACGGGTGCTTCAGCGTTGTAGAAGACTACTGAGGGCTCCCCCAAAGTATGAGCCGCGATCCGTGGTGACCACGACTGGACAACCAAATGCTACAACTCAGTGTTCCAACAAAGCTTGGGCGACCGTTTCTCTAGGTGCGTTGTGCAAAGGTACGCCTAGCGACCATCTAGTGAAACGATCCACGCAAGTGAGAATGTATACGCTCCCCTTTGAAAGAGGGAACGACCCTGATAAGGCAACATGCACATGATAAAAACATGAGTCGACCATTAAAAATTCGGACGGTGGGCTTTTTGTGTGTCTATACACTTCCAATTGTTGGCATATGATGCAGGCGCGGGCCAATGCTGTGACAGCGTGGTTCATGTTTTGCCAAACATGACGGTCGCCGATGAGCTTAGTGGAAGCTTACTCCAAAAGTCATTCTTAGAAACTCAAAATTAGCGAGAGTAGTTGTTACGGTTGTTTTTGGGAACATCTGCCTCTGCTACCGGTATTTGGTTACATACCCGCACCCAATCTTTTCGACTGAAAATCGCCCCATCTGCTTAATTAGCTGAGACCCGCGATGTGCGGAATGAGATATTGGTCGGGCTTTGTCCCTCAGTTGATTGAGTTATGATCCTCTCACGGTCTGCAGTCGTCAGATGACTACTTCGGGACCATGTCTGAGGGTAACGCCTACGGACTGTTGGAAGGCCGGATAATTCTTAGGTTGGGCATGTGCTGGAACTCGGAGCAGGCTACACGGAGCTTGTCTAGAGCTGACCTGCGGGGTCGAGCTTAGACCGGGTGTCCTTGTATGCCGATATGATGGGCCACGTCAGTGGTGATTGGATGCAGGCTGCTATTTGGGCTGGCGAGATGAGGGTACTCACTGGGTAATCTACCGAATTCTGATTCGGAAGTGGGAATTGGCATGGGAATTGCTGGCCGTTGAGCTTGGGTTAAGAAACCAAGAACGAAATTTGATGTGACTCGATCCACTAGCTGCTGCTTTCTGGCTTCTATTACTAAGCCATGACTTTCTAAAAAATCTAAGCCTTGAATAGCCTGCTGCACTTGGGTGACGAATAAAACCCACAGGAATGGATGACCCGGGCCATGGTCTGGGGCAAGTAAATGACTGCCGGATGTTGGGACTGAAGCGTCATTGGCGGCTTGCTGTGTCTGGGCCGGAGGAGAGACTGAGCCATTTTGAAACTAGTATTTTACTGACCTGCGCTCCCGTGTCGATTAAGAAAAGCATGCCGGCGGTCTTGTCTTTCAGGTAAATGAGCAGACTAGAAACAGGGGTGCGGGTGGGGCTTGTCGCCATCACCTGGTTGGGGCGAGAACTAAGGGGCTTTTCGCATTTGCAAGCTTGAGGTCCAAAACGGCGGTAGAAGTAAAGCCTGCTAGATAGTCAGTTTGGCTTAGGGGTACAAGCCATGAAACGGCAGCTGGTTGAGCTTTGTCTGCTAAGGCTGTCGAGGGTGCTTCCTTGTTGTTCAACCACCCCCATCAAAATGCGAGCCCCCTGACGTGCAATATCGAATGGACTGAACAAGCTGAAACCGGCACAGAACTGCCGAGACACAAGATGGCCATCTCCGAATAGGATGAAGCGTGATGTCTGGTATGTGCTGCATCAAGCACAGTCCACTTGTGTTTTATAACGGAGAGGATACAACAAAGCTAAAGAGAAAAAGTCATCCTTGAATATCACACCCACTGCAGGCTGAATTGAAATTTAGGTGTTTGTAGTTCCTCTGTGGTGATGAACGTTTTCTTTTAGACCTTCTGATATCTGGTTTTTCCTCGGGATCTTCGGATTCAAACGTATCCACATCAGAATTATCGCTTTTTACTACAACATTGGAAATGACGTCTGACTAATTTCCACTGAACTGTGCCTGGTAACTGTGGCCTTTATGACTAGATAGATCATCCAGGTCCAGCATAGCAACCATCCGGTTTCCGTTGCGCAAGATGACAATTCCGTTCGTCGGTCGTTATTCATTTTCCCTAAAGTTACTGACATTAGTCTTCAACGTACGCCCACAAGTGGTTCTAAAACTGAGGCGTTCAAATAACTGAGACGGACTTTTACCAGTAGCCCTGTGTGCAGCGTTATGATTTTGCATGGGAAAATTGTCAGCGGCACGACAAAATTCAGAAAATGCATGGAGATTCACGGAATGAATTGCACTATCAGGCGTGCGTACAAAATGTCCTGCAGGACAACTAAACTGTAGGTGACTTGGAGCAGCATATATATGCTTGCAATCAAGACCTTTGAACCATTCATCCAAGAGACTAGCAGTGAAATGTGTGCCATTGTCAGTAACTGGCACAAACGGAACTCCTTCCCTGCTGAATGTTTTCCTGAGCGCAGTCAGTGTGAATTCAGCTGTGAAGAAAGTCATTGAACATATCACTATCCAGTGGGAAAAGAGCATCAGTGACCAAAAGGGAGTGATATTTACCCGAAACGGGTTCGCAGTAGTCTGCATGTACCCGCCGCCACGCCTCACAGGGCACTGACCAAGGAAGCTATCCTGGGGGTTTTGGGTGTACCTTATGTAAACACTACTTGCAGTTTTTAGCAGTACGTACTATAACTGCATCCATTTCCTGCCCTCGGCAATTAAGTCGCGCTAGTCACTTGATTTCGTCGACACCCAAATGCCCTGAATGAAGATCTGTTATTATAACAGAACTGAACATTAGAGGAATGACCACACTATCGTAAGGGCATATTTACTTATCTGGATTGACCGACGAATCAACACGACAAGAGTAGAAGTCAGGAAGTCGCTGCTTTTCGTTCGACGCCCAATCCCGAAGTAGGGCTTAAATGACTGGGGCAATGTAAGCTTTTGTCTCCTTTACATGATCTTTACTCCGAACCGGTGGTGACATCACCAAACAACCATGAGTGACTGAGGGTGGTGATGAATATGCCATCCTTGATAGAAGATCACTGCGTGGCATGTATTTAGCAGTACAATGCAGGGTACCACAATCATATAAACTAAGCAAAACACTGCACAGTTGAACCATTGCAGCTGATAGATTGGACAGTGGCTGAAGCTGATGGTAGGCGAACCGCATTGCACCATGGTTTGTAACTACGGTGGGCTCCAGGCAGACTAAATACCTACGCAAACTCTTGAAGGTCCAATAAACTGCCAAGGCTTCTCTTTGTGTTTGCGAATATACTTAATCAGCTTTAGTAAGCCTCCTTGAATTGCGAATGACTGGCCGTTCGCACTGTTCAGCAACAGCCCCTAAGCCAGTTGGAGACGCATTAGTCATCACAACTGAATGACCTTTCGGAGAAAACGGCTTAGGAACAACGACGGATTGTAATTAGGATAGCCTCCCCCATTTTCACCTATTTTTATCGCACTCGTCACTATCTTCGCCCTTTTACCTTACCGCTTCTCACCCCAGGCAAAATCTACTTTCCTTTGTGCATAATTTTTGCGGGTTCAAAAGACTGTTACCGTACCCAGCTCACCACCCACCAGTCCCATTCGCTAAACTTAACCAATCCCCAAGTAAAACTCGCCCTTTCATCACATTCACCGATATATATGAGAAAGGTCACACTTAGTGTTGCCATACATTTCTGTCTCACAAGTTCCAAACAGTATATTTCACTGAAGAATATATGCAGACTATCTGCCACCCTAGTGGAGATTTCCGTGCTGACAAATGTTGAGGATTCTATATGGTTTACAATTTCCCTATCCCAGATGAACGTAGCTTCACTTTGCGTTTGCGAATATCCTTAATCAGCTTTAGTAAGCCTCCTTGAATTGCGAATGACTGGCCGTTCGCACTGTTCAACAACAGCCCCTAAGCCAGTTGGAGACGCATTAGTCATAACAACTGAATGACCTTTCGGGGAAAACGGCTTAAGAACAACGACGGACTGTAGGTAAGATAGCCACTTATCAGGGGCCTTTTTCATGAGCTTGATCCTAGATGATTGCATTGATGGACAGAATATCAAACAGAAGCTGGCTTGCTGGGGAAAATTTGGGATAAAAACGAGCATAATACTGAGGAACGCCAAGAATGGAAAGTAATTCACGAAAGTTTGTGCGTGAAGACGCGTCAGTGGGCGGGGCTGAACGTGGTGGGTTCTGAGAGCAACCTTCAGCATGAATAATGTAAACAAGGCAGGAAAACTCAGGGACACCGAAAATATGATTGTCTGGTTAACAGAAACGTTGAACTTGATGAATTGCTCCAGCAAACATTGGAGGCCATAGTCATGCGTAGATCCAGCGAAACCATGGACAACAACATCGTATTAGTATGGCTCAAAACCCCCAAGACCTTGAACAGTATGGTTGGGAGGATTTGAGAAATAGCAGGCGAGACATTGAAGCCAAAAGACAAAAGGTTGTGCCAAAATAAACCGAAGGGATTGTTGATGGTTTTCTAATCCTGGGGTATCTGCTTGTATGTATCTTTTAAGCCAGTCTTCGAGAATACACTAGAATCTGCAAGTCTGTAAAGCACATCTTCCGGTTTGTAATCCGTGCACGTATTCTGTGGTAGACACATATTCACTGCCATCATGTCGTCGTCGCAAACCCATGGTACCGTTCCGTCTGCTTTTAACGGCGTGACAATCGGAGTGGCCCAGTTAGACGACTTTATAGGGCTAATAATTCCGTGCTCACACATGGACTGTAGGGCTCGGCGGACAGGTTTTCTCCAACCAAAAGCAGTTATCCTGCGCTTTAGAAAAATGGGATCACCAGATATCCCTAACCTTACTTCAGAAATATGCATCCCATCAGGGGCCTTAGAACATTTTAGAACAAGCTGTTGTATATCCAGTGAATCAGGTAAAGAAGCGAAGAAAGTTGTGTCACTGTGCGATTCATGAAAAACTTTCAATCCAAGGACTGAGGGTTCTAAATCAGAAACCAAAAACTCACATTCAATGAGACCAGCTTCATGTAGCTGAATTGAAATCCCACAAGAACGGACAAGTGGGAGCCTGCGTCCAGTAATACCTCGAATAGTCACACGGGCAGGACTAATCATAGTAATGGGATAAAAACGATCCGAAGCCTGACGTGATATCATGGATTCCTCACTACCAGTGTCAACAGCTTTGTTTGCCACCCTATGTAGTACGCAATGTCCCGTTACCATGTGAGACTTTTATGGCGAAAGTGTAGAAAAACTGGTATCAAGTGGAGAAGTGTCTGGCAATGTTGAAATGATGGCCAGTCGACACGACTAGCGACTTCTACAAACACTCCAATGTGGCCATCCTTGCCATAAGCAAAACAAGTAGGTCGTCAATAGGGACGCGTGAAGCGAGAATGTATCTGACCACATGAAACACACTTGACCAAATTAGAACTAGCACGGTTAGAATTTGGATGAGTGGATGGCTGAAGTGGGGGGCTGGTTGCCACGATAACTCACTGGTTTTTTAAAATGCGGCAATTTTTGAGAGCTTCGCTCGTCTTGATGCTTGGTGGAATTGAACAATACGGACTAGGACACGGAAGTTATGAGTTTTACGTCCTGATACTGTTCACAAGTGTAGCGAGTGTCATGAAAGATCTGATCGGCTGAAAGTACCAGCCTCCGTTGCAAATCTGGAAGGTCGATTCCTGCAATCAAGTGATCGTGCAGGTGACCTTGTATTTGGGGACCGTAGTTGCTTTTTACAGCTTGTTTCTGCAGTCGAAGAATAAACCCGCGTACTGACTGGTTTCCAAGTAGAGTGAAACAGCTAAATTTGGTTCATTCAGCAGCAAAAATTTGACCGGCTTAAGGGGCTGTAGAATAATGTTCTTGAGTTTGTCTTATGGTAAGCTGGTTGGAGGATCCGAAAAAGACGAATCTTCCACTAGAGTATGTGAGACCTTTCCGAAGAAATGGAGAGGAAGCACAGTTTTCTTTGCGACGTCTCAATGGTTTCGGGTCTAACACCAAATTTCAAAACATTCCATGTATTCTCCGACCTGTCGAGATGTAGAATTTACATCAAGAGATTCCATTTCAGAAGCAATGACAGTTTAACTCCTTTGCGCGACGCCAAAAGTGATATCCAACGGATTGCATGGGCTTAACCCCGCGCAGAAATACAGAGAATGAAGATCAACAACAGCAAATAGGGTGCGGCGCATTTTTTCGTGTGCGCGATATCACGGAGTATACAAGTATGTATCATAACAAAGAGGATGCAGCGAAGTAAAACGGCAAGAGTCAAACTTGAATATCGTAAAGTTTCACTTTCCGGGTAGGCAATTCGGCTTAGAGATACAAGTCATAAAATGCCGGCAGTTGTGCTTTGTTCGCGAAGGCTGCTGAGGGCGCTCTGTTCTTGTTCGATCCCCTGCATCAAGACGCGAACCTCCTGATATACCTTTGGAACATCAGAGTTGCTATTGGGTGCGTTCTAGCGAGTGGTTTTTGATGTAGGTTTACCGGCCGTACCGAGCGGAGCGGCGGTGACGGTGCTCAATGCCAGGGACTGTGAGACAAATGCGTTTGCATTCTAGAGGGTTTTGTCTGCAGCCCCTGTATTAAAAAGGCTTACCGTGGGAGTCGTGTTATCCATAGATGGCGCAGGACTGCATCGTCCATGGATGTCCTGCCTATTACTTAACGCATTTTCCGTAGCAACTGCCATGGCGTCATATCTCCAAGTTGGACTTCGAAGAGGATGCACTGGATATGTTTCTCTTCCGACGCTGCCGCAAGCTTGGTCAGACCTTCCCGAAGTGTGTCTCACTGATCGTGATCCGAGGGGTTCATAACGACACGCCAGGTGCGTGGGGTCATTCTAGCAGGGATTGCTGAAAGCAGTTCATTATATTTGGTCTGCTGACTAAACATGCGGGCTTCCTTGAAACGAGACACGAGGATGGCGATGAACCTCTCAGGATCTTCCGGTATGGAGTTCGGTATTTCCATGTGCGCTGCGTGACACTCCGGTTCATACACGGGCTTGGGCTCTTTGGTCATTGGAAATAAACTAGCCTGGGCTTCCAAAAGTTTGTTGGCAACACCTGACCTAAAAAATCTAGGAAATAATGGGAATGAAAAATAACAGATACGATAACGGCCATCAAAGAATGTGCGTGGTTGAAAATGTCCAATGAGGATAGATATAAGCGGTTAAAAAATCTGACAAATGTTAGACCGAATATGTATGGCTGACGAATGGAGGGAATAACTACCGGGGACATGACCTGGCTGGGTCACTTTCGTAAAACTAATCAGGAATTGTAAATTGAACGGGCTCATCAGTTATCAGGGGGAACACGCCCTCAGCTTCTACGGCCGCTTTCATCGAGGAAGTCAGCGAGAAATGACCATGGAGTGCCAACCACGAGTATTCCCACAGGGCCTGAGTACAGAGACCGCGTGCTGGCTTGTGCCGAGGAAGTGCGTCAGAAATGGGGCTTGCTGATGCCGCGCGCGTGAAACGTACAGTCCAACAAGTGATAGATAGCGCGTGATTAGCTGATCACTACATTTTGTCCGGAAGCATCTTTTGGCACTTAAAACGTGCGTGGCTAGTACAAAAGACTGTCGGTTGAATAACGCTTTGACAAAAAGTTCTGTATTGAACTGAGACAGCAGCGGAAGCATGTGTCACTTAGAAGTTTTACGAAGTCTAACAAGCGGCATGGTTGCAAACCAAGGTTGCAGGCCTTTAGGCTTAGATGTTAGCAGTTGAGAGAAGCAATTTATCTAGAATAATAGATGCTATCGCACTTTTGGCCTCTCTGCTGCGTCTGAAGACTTCAGAGACCAATGTGTTGATGGACTTCGTAGCCAAGATGAAGTTGATCTGAGTGTGGTGTGCAGATGGGTAGAGCAAGGAGGCCAATAGACTTAACTTACCGATTGTTCTATCCAGCACATCGAGCCACAATCCAACATCTCCGTATTCTACTCGGACCCCGCTGAACATTTTGCCACCTGACCCTTCATACCAAAGCTCCTTTCGCCAGCAGCCTTTTCGCTACTATTTCACCCCCTAACACTCATTCCACGGAGCCCTGTGAGATGCATGCCGCTTCAGCAAACCCTATCCATAACATTACATCCGTCCCACTCCAATCCCACTTACCTTGCCAATCGTCACCCACCTCACAAGGCCGCTATCAGAGCCATGTTTACTCCTCCACTACAGACCTTTATCCCTTACTGACCCCTTAGCCCCATTACCAACCCCCCCCCCCCATTTTTACATGATAGGCCTCAAAGGTCCCACCTAGAGTCTACCCGCCTCCCTCCAGATCCATTATTACGAGTTACCAAATCACCTTGGCATCCAAAGGTAATCTCTACTAGACATCATGGGTTCTTAGCACAATACACGCTCTGCAGCGATAGGAATACGGCAGTCCAAATGGAAGCAGCACCTAATATCCAGCTTTCTCATATGGGTGATCGGCCTATTGATCACCGCCCTCCCACGCGCACTCTGGCCACCAAATCCACTGAGGACTCAAAGTCTCCCACAAGAGTGATTTCCGTATATAACGATCCCACTTAGAAGGTAGCTTGCCGGCTCGGTCACCCTTCTACAAAATGAACGCCGTTTCCTTAGAGGAAGTTCAGGGTCAATCAACGTGAATGGCTAAAGGGCAGAGGGCCAGGACATAAACAGGTACTTCGATCTCGAAGGACTGCCTTTGGAAAAGAGAGACTTCGAACAGATCTTGCAGGGACGCTTGAGGCATTAAGGGATTTTTCTGGTCCTGGGCCCCACATAACTTTCCAGGTGGCTTCGGATCCCAGAGTCGGCTGACGAAATTTGGAGCAAGGATGATAACCACAACACACTTCCATAACAATAAGGTAGTGAACCACCGGAAAAACTGCCTGGTGCGATGATAGGCCTGAAAACCGTTCAGTCTTCCGAACGGGCTTGAGACCTTAAGTAGAACTGGATTATTCTTTGCTGTATGTGTTGAGATTGTCCACTAGATGGATGCAGGGTGACACCACCATCCGTTTGAGGTGTATTGTAATTGAAGCTTTGGTTTTTTGCATGACGTTTTAATGAACTTTCACAAAGCATGAAGTCTCTCGCACCTTTAATGCAAAGAGGTCCTAAATTCCGCTACTATTGTTGGGGGGAGGGTGATTCAACAAAATATACTGTGCGGTATTGGGTGCATAACTGATTTGCAAACCTACGAAAGAATCCTGGACTGTCGACTGGTGGTGGTTATTACCTGTCCCGTGCAATCTGCAACGAGTCAAATTGGGTTAAGTTTTTCCCACGATTTTTCTGAGACCATTCAGGCTACCATATTATAGCCATTCGCCCACTACCTCTCACTTTCCGCCTTACTGGCTCACCTTTGCTTTCTGCTACATTCCGTTTGATTTACCTCTGATCACTTAAAAGGCATAGCCATGAGCACCACTCCCATCCACCAACCAAAGTCACGGTCAGCGCTCACCTTCGCAGGACCACTCACCTCCGAAGCCCGCCCAAACTCTGTTCAGTATAGCTTGCAGATGTACAAGGGGCGGCTACCGGAGAAACTACCGACATAAGCAAAACCACGAATAGTTTTTCCTCCTGGCTCGACGTTTTGGATAGAACAATCGGTAAGTTAAGTCTATTGGCCTCCTTGCTCTACCCATCTGCACACCACACTCAGATCAACTTCATCTTGGCTACGAAGTCCATCAACACATTGGTCTCTGAAGTCTTCAGACGCAGCAGAGAGGCCAAAAGTGCGATAGCATCTATTATTCTAGATAAATTGCTTCTCTCAACTGCTAACATCTAAGCCTAAAGGCCTGCAACCTTGGTTTGCAACCATGCCGCTTGTTAGACTTCGTAAAACTTCTAAGTGACACATGCTTCCGCTGCTGTCTCAGTTCAATACAGAACTTTTTGTCAAAGCGTTATTCAACCGACAGTCTTTTGTACTAGCCACGCACGTTTTAAGTGCCAAAAGATGCTTCCGGACAAAATGTAGTGATCAGCTAATCACGCGCTATCTATCACTTGTTGGACTGTACGTTTCACGCGCGCGGCATCAGCAAGCCCCATTTCTGACGCACTTCCTCGGCACAAGCCAGCACGCGGTCTCTGTACTCAGGCCCTGTGGGAATACTCGTGGTTGGCACTCCATGGTCATTTCTCGCTGACTTCCTCGATGAAAGCGGCCGTAGAAGCTGAGGGCGTGTTCCCCCTGATAACTGATGAGCCCGTTCAATTTACAATTCCTGATTAGTTTTACGAAAGTGACCCAGCCAGGTCATGTCCCCGGTAGTTATTCCCTCCATTCGTCAGCCATACATATTCGGTCTAACATTTGTCAGATTTTTTAACCGCTTATATCTATCCTCATTGGACATTTTCAACCACGCACATTCTTTGATGGCCGTTATCGTATCTGTTATTTTTCATTCCCATTATTTCCTAGATTTTTTAGGTCAGGTGTTGCCAACAAACTTTTGGAAGCCCAGGCTAGTTTATTTCCAATGACCAAAGAGCCCAAGCCCGTGTATGAACCGGAGTGTCACGCAGCGCACATGGAAATACCGAACTCCATACCGGAAGATCCTGAGAGGTTCATCGCCATCCTCGTGTCTCGTTTCAAGGAAGCCCGCATGTTTAGTCAGCAGACCAAATATAATGAACTGCTTTCAGCAATCCCTGCTAGAATGACCCCACGCACCTGGCGTGTCGTTATGAACCCCTCGGATCACGATCAGTGAGACACACTTCGGGAAGGTCTGACCAAGCTTGCGGCAGCGTCGGAAGAGAAACATATCCAGTGCATCCTCTTCGAAGTCCAACTTGGAGATATGACGCCATGGCAGTTGCTACGGAAAATGCGTTAAGTAATAGGCAGGACATCCATGGACGATGCAGTCCTGCGCCATCTATGGATAACACGACTCCCACGGTAAGCCTTTTTAATACAGGGGCTGCGGACAAAACCCTCTAGAATGCAAACGCATTTGTCTCACAGTCCCTGGCATTGAGCACCGTCACCGCCGCTCCGCTCGGTACGGCCGGTAAACCTACATCAAAAACCACTCGCTAGAACGCACCCAATAGCAACTCTGATGTTCCAAAGGTATATCAGGAGGTTCGCGTCTTGATGCAGGGGATCGAACAAGAACAGAGCGCCCTCAGCAGCCTTCGCGAACAAAGCACAACTGCCGGCATTTTATGACTTGTATCTCTAAGCCGAATTGCCTACCCGGAAAGTGAAACTTTACGATATTCAAGTTTGACTCTTGCCGTTTTACTTCGCTGCATCCTCTTTGTTATGATACATACTTGTATACTCCGTGATATCGCGCACACGAAAAAATGCGCCGCACCCTATTTGCTGTTGTTGATCTTCATTCTCTGTATTTCTGCGCGGGGTTAAGCCCATGCAATCCGTTGGATATCACTTTTGGCGTCGCGCAAAGGAGTTAAACTGTCATTGCTTCTGAAATGGAATCTCTTGATGTAAATTCTACATCTCGACAGGTCGGAGAATACATGGAATGTTTTGAAATTCGGTGTTAGACCCGAAACCATTGAGACGTCGCAAAGAAAACTGTGCTTCCTCTCCATTTCTTCGGAAAGGTCTCACATACTCTAGTGGAAGATTCGTCTTTTTCGGATCCTCCAACCAGCTTACCATAAGACAAACTCAAGAACATTATTCTACAGCCCCTTAAGCCGGTCAAATTTTTGCTGCTGAATGAACCAAATTTAGCTGTTTCACTCTACTTGGAAACCAGTCAGTACGCGGGTTTATTCTTCGACTGCAGAAACAAGCTGTAAAAAGCAACTACGGTCCCCAAATACAAGGTCACCTGCACGATCACTTGATTGCAGGAATCGACCTTCCAGATTTGCAACGGAGGCTGGTACTTTCAGCCGATCAGATCTTTCATGACACTCGCTACACTTGTGAACAGTATCAGGACGTAAAACTCATAACTTCCGTGTCCTAGTCCGTATTGTTCAATTCCACCAAGCATCAAGACGAGCGAAGCTCTCAAAAATTGCCGCATTTTAAAAAACCAGTGAGTTATCGTGGCAACCAGCCCCCCA
Organism: Fasciola hepatica; assembly: GCA_948099385.1. Lineage (NCBI taxonomy): Eukaryota > Metazoa > Platyhelminthes > Trematoda > Plagiorchiida > Fasciolidae > Fasciola > Fasciola hepatica. Next base: position 3,009,920 of record CANUEZ040000097.1, read on the forward strand.
CTTCAGCCATCCACTCATCCAAATTCTAACCGTGCTAGTTCTAATTTGGTCAAGTGTGTTTCATGTGGTCAGCTACATTCTCGCTTCACGCGTCCCTATTGACGACCTACTTGTTTTGCTTATGGCAAGGATGGCCACATTGGAGTGTTTGTAGAAGTCGCTAGTCGTGTCGACTGGCCATCATTTCAACATTGCCAGACACTTCTCCACTTGATACCAGTTTTTCTACACTTTCGCCATAAAAGTCTCACATGGTAACGGGACATTGCGTACTACATAGGGTGGCAAACAAAGCTGTTGACACTGGTAGTGAGGAATCCATGATATCACGTCAGGCTTCGGATCGTTTTTATCCCATTACTATGATTAGTCCTGCCCGTGTGACTATTCGAGGTATTACTGGACGCAGGCTCCCACTTGTCCGTTCTTGTGGGATTTCAATTCAGCTACATGAAGCTGGTCTCATTGAATGTGAGTTTTTGGTTTCTGATTTAGAACCCTCAGTCCTTGGATTGAAAGTTTTTCATGAATCGCACAGTGACACAACTTTCTTCGCTTCTTTACCTGATTCACTGGATATACAACAGCTTGTTCTAAAATGTTCTAAGGCCCCTGATGGGATGCATATTTCTGAAGTAAGGTTAGGGATATCTGGTGATCCCATTTTTCTAAAGCGCAGGATAACTGCTTTTGGTTGGAGAAAACCTGTCCGCCGAGCCCTACAGTCCATGTGTGAGCACGGAATTATTAGCCCTATAAAGTCGTCTAACTGGGCCACTCCGATTGTCACGCCGTTAAAAGCAGACGGAACGGTACCATGGGTTTGCGACGACGACATGATGGCAGTGAATATGTGTCTACCACAGAATACGTGCACGGATTACAAACCGGAAGATGTGCTTTACAGACTTGCAGATTCTAGTGTATTCTCGAAGACTGGCTTAAAAGATACATACAAGCAGATACCCCAGGATTAGAAAACCATCAACAATCCCTTCGGTTTATTTTGGCACAACCTTTTGTCTTTTGGCTTCAATGTCTCGCCTGCTATTTCTCAAATCCTCCCAACCATACTGTTCAAGGTCTTGGGGGTTTTGAGCCATACTAATACGATGTTGTTGTCCATGGTTTCGCTGGATCTACGCATGACTATGGCCTCCAATGTTTGCTGGAGCAATTCATCAAGTTCAACGTTTCTGTTAACCAGACAATCATATTTTCGGTGTCCCTGAGTTTTCCTGCCTTGTTTACATTATTCATGCTGAAGGTTGCTCTCAGAACCCACCACGTTCAGCCCCGCCCACTGACGCGTCTTCACGCACAAACTTTCGTGAATTACTTTCCATTCTTGGCGTTCCTCAGTATTATGCTCGTTTTTATCCCAAATTTTCCCCAGCAAGCCAGCTTCTGTTTGATATTCTGTCCATCAATGCAATCATCTAGGATCAAGCTCATGAAAAAGGCCCCTGATAAGTGGCTATCTTACCTACAGTCCGTCGTTGTTCTTAAGCCGTTTTCCCCGAAAGGTCATTCAGTTGTTATGACTAATGCGTCTCCAACTGGCTTAGGGGCTGTTGTTGAACAGTGCGAACGGCCAGTCATTCGCAATTCAAGGAGGCTTACTAAAGCTGATTAAGGATATTCGCAAACGCAAAGTGAAGCTACGTTCATCTGGGATAGGGAAATTGTAAACCATATAGAATCCTCAACATTTGTCAGCACGGAAATCTCCACTAGGGTGGCAGATAGTCTGCATATATTCTTCAGTGAAATATACTGTTTGGAACTTGTGAGACAGAAGTGTATGGCAACACTAAGTGTGACCTTTCTCATATATATCGGTGAATGTGATGAAAGGGCGAGTTTTACTTGGGGATTGGTTAAGTTTAGCGAATGGGACTGGTGGGTGGTGAGCTGGGTACGGTAACAGTCTTTTGAACCCGCAAAAATTATGCACAAAGGAAAGTAGATTTTGCCTGGGGTGAGAAGCGGTAAGGTAAAAGGGCGAAGATCGTGACGAGTGCGATAAAAATAGGTGAAAATGGGGGAGACATTGGCATATTTGCTGCATTTCAGGTTTGTAAATGGTGTCTTTTTGCCGCAACCGGTGCTGGCTAGTGGAGCTGACCGTGCGCTGGACACTCAACCTGGGAACCATTTTTGTTGACAGGAGGTGCGATCCACCATCCTAGCTGCGCCAGTACATCGTTGCAGACGTCCTGCACGCCCGATGTGCACCGGCCACAGCCGTGGATCTGACCGCGCCCCGCACCGGCAGGTTGCGCAAGAGTGATACTGCGTTGTCACATAGCTGTAGAGATCAAATGGTTCAGGAGCTTGTAACCAGGTTGCGAGGGATTCTGGAGAGCGGGGCCAATCTGTTAGAGACGAAATAACGGGCAGGCTTTGAATTTTTAGCCGGAAATGTGGGCGTGGTATTATACCTGGTCATCGAGGGGAAGATACACCTGTGGTTGCTCGGAAAAAAATGAAAATAGAAAAACGCAGTCTGGGATGCTCTCAGCTGGGGATCAACGATCAGTGGTAAAGAGAAACATCTAATATCTAGAAACTGGAACTACTTTTGAAGAATGCGGGCTACGAACGGAGGATAGGACGGGAATGCCAAAAATGGCGAAAACAATGAAGAAGGATAAAGATGATTTGGTGATTAATGGTGGTCGGTGGGATGAGATTCTGGGTTAAAATGCCAGGGCGAGCTAAAAGAAGGGGAATGAGACCGGTTTGGACCGAGTAAAAAGAATTTCGTGTGATTTAGATAGGGGATGGGAATTAGGACTGAGTTAACTCCAACGGAAAACCTAGTATATGGAGCGGGCAAGAAGGAAGCTCTAGGCCTAGGGTTATCGTTGCTTTACTAAGTGAATGTTAACCAAAAGGATATTTGCTACAGAAAATGATGGAAAGATGAATCTCAGTGATAGTTGATAAGTAAGCTGATTTCGATTATGCTGGGACTATGGCATGTAAGAAGAAAAATTGAACGGTAAAACTTTGAAGAATTAAGAGCTACGAGATTCAGAGATGAGGTTGAGACTGTATTTGGAGTGACAACTCTGTAGAATAAAAAGTTGAAGTCTGCTTGAATACAAGGAATCAAACTAGCTGAAGGGCATCATGTGGGTAGTTAGTTAGATCAGCATCCGTGACATCATAACTGGAGGTCAAATTACCTCGATGAGCCACTTCAAGCATTGTGACTTAGCTTCCTCCAAAGAAGAACCTAGTAAACGGGACGAGCAAGAAAGAAACTGTAGACCTGAGGCTATATTTTTCATTTGAAGTGGGCCTTATATTGGTGGATGGTTCGACTTCGCAAAAAACAAGGTTGTACACCAAAGAATAATAAAACTTGAGTGATACATGCGGCATCTTGTGTGGTACGTGGGTCTTCTTGCTCCTGACTCATACCCAAGTGAGAGCAACCCAAACCAATATCGTACGCTCGCTCCTCCAAAGTGTATGGATAATTGTTTGGCACGAGTGTCGGGATATAAAACAGCTTACCTAGTTCCTCTTTAAATCCCGGTAAGTGGCCTATTGCACGGACATTTGGTGGAAGTTTGTTCCCCATTTGTGAATATTTAACGGTAAAGAAATTGGACTGTAAGCTGATCCTCGAGGGCCGGGCAATAACTGAATGACTGCTGTGTCGTAACGAATACTTTAAGTTCAATGGGTTTCGTACCAAAGGGGAGTCTTTGCAGGATCCGTATTTTATTAGTGAATGGAAAAAGGACAAGTCGTTCTTTACCCGTCGGAGCCAAAGAGGTTCGAGGTGTAGCAGGTCACAGCGCTGTTTATAGATGAGAGTAGACGAATAGCCAAATAGTTGTTTAGTTAAGGTTCGCTTAACACTCAATAGCAATCTGATCAGTCTGGAGCATGTTGGAGCCAACTATTGAAATATACTCTAGCAATGGTCTAAGGTGTGTTGTATAGACACTGAGTTTACTTTCACGCGAACGGAATGTTCTGTGAACCAGTCCTACTAACCTGCGGGACCTAGCAATTTGAGTGTTTGTTTGCTCGAGAAGTTGAACGAACGGCGGTATTATATGCTTAGGTCGCGTACTGATGATTTGTTGGGGATCAGTTGACCATTGATACTAAATGCTCTGGGAGGGACATGACACCTGTATATAAGAATGCAGCTTTTGCCTGCCGAGAACTTCATTACCCAATCGGTACACCACGAATTGAGCACCCATAAATCCTCCGATATTTTTGTTATAGTATTACCCATTGAATAGTGGTGGAAGGTGTACAACAGATTAACGTCATCAGCAAATACAAACGGAGTTCCATGTCGACCCACGGTTTCCATACTAACGAAGTTTTTGATAAAAATGACATTAGCGGTAGTTTTCTCGACCTTGGTCGAGACAAATGCGCAAGAGCACGATCATGACTTACAGTATTACTCAAAGCAGTGAAATATGCATGAATTAATAACAATACTCATAATAATAGTTTATTTCGGAGACGCCCGAAGCATGCCTCAAGCACGATCAATCTTTTACAAGCGACAAAACTGACAGACAAAATTCATGAAAAATTTGGAAGTACGCAACACGAGGAGGGTAGGAAGAAATAGGGGAGATAAATGTATGCACACTAGGGAGTAATGTGGGGAGTTTAAGTGAACTCAGAGATGGACTCAAATATGGGCCCGGTGAATTTGAAGGTCAAGGTCACGTGAAGCGGCTGCCTGAGCCAAGTAGAGAAGGACGGAACCTAGGAGTTTTACATGAGGAGGACTGAAAATCGACATGAGTAACTATCGTTACGAGAAACGACGAAACAAAAGGAAAAAAGAAGAGAAGAAAAGAAGAACAAAAATTGAGTTGCATAGCTGGGGACTAGGTAGCCATGAACTATGCGTTATTGCAATAAACGGACGGTGTCAATTTGAAAACAGAGAGCTGGCAGTGCAAGACGTAAAGAGTGAGTCAGATGGCATCAATGCCACGGAGGGATCAAGACACGGTAAATGTGAGGCACAGTTATGGACAAACTGAAAGCATATTATGAGGGGCGGTGGCATGGTGGCAAAAGAACTGATGAGGCCGAGCAAATATGTGGTTACCAAAATATATACGTATGTTTATACGTCAGCAGGAGCAAATAGCAGTAAAAAGATGGAACACGGAAGTAGCAGTGGCTAGACGAGACAGGCAGGGTTGGGTCAATGGTGCGCAATGAACTTGGTTAAACCCTGATGATTTATTTTAGGACAGGTGAACATAGGGGATTAACAGCAAAAGAGAACCAACTTTGGAGGCACAGAAATGATGGCTGTTAGCAGGGGTTGATAAGCGAGGGAATATGAGGGAAAGGATGGACGAAAACAGGTAAGACTGGATCTAACAGTGTGGCTATTGCAGGTGTGACATGTGATGACGGTTGAACATGGATGAAGCATCATTAAATGGACGTACAATATGCAAGAAGAAGATGGCCGTAAAAATGGATGGAGAACGCATGGCGACTGGAAGTGCGGGGTGGTTGGAGAGGTGTAAAAGATCACCGGGGAAGGGTAACTTGGAGGTCTGAAGAACTGAGATGAGAAGATGCATCAGTTGTAACAGCGAATAACATGAAAGAGAGATAAGGAAGTGGAGGGTCAGAACAATTGGGTAGTGGCAGATCACATGGTTTGAAACTGTAGGTGAGAGTAATGACGTTACGGTGACATTGCACTGAGTGGAACGCGGAAAAACGGCGCAACCTGAAAGGCACAACGGAGATGCATGTGGCGAGCAAGGTACGAAGCAGACGAGAGTGTTGACCAGAAAAAAACAGGTAAAGGACTATGAATCAGATTGTTCCACTGCAGATGACACAGGATGAAGACCGAGAGGAAGAAAAGATTCCGGACGGAAAAGCCTGTGATAGAACAAAAACGCACGAAAAATAGTTGTGCTTCGGAACTGAGAGAATGGAATTGGAGAGTTGCGTGCTTACAGGCCATTGCGCTAAGGAATTGAGCCAGAAGTTGCTAATCGGTTCACTGCCTAAGAGGACGATCCACAGAAGAATTACGGAAGTGGCAAAAAGACAATACATTTGGTCGTAAAAACTGCAAAAGTTTCGAACGACGAGTTCTTATATGGGGATTGGCCATGGTTACGGATGTGTCTGGGGGTAATTGGTGGGATATAAGATGGGCAAAAAAGATATCGCAGAATAATAGCTAGTGAGGTATGCGATCAATCAGCTTTATAGGCATATGGAGGTGCCAAGTGGATACTGATCAGGAGCCGATGGGGGCGAAATGGGTGGAAAAGAACATATTTCGGGCTTGGGCAGAGTAAAATGGATAGGGCGATGGTGACATCATGCGGTGAGGATTGTCATTGTGGAACACGATAGGAACAAAAACAGAAAAGATTGGTGTGCATTCAGAGGTAGAACGGCACGGAAGGGAAGTGATAAGAGTTCTGACAAGAACGTGGTGGAGGAATGGTAGGAGCATGCGGTCCGCAACGACAATGATAAACGCGGTAGGGCGAAGAGTGTCGGGATATGCAATCCCCTAACGGGTGCTAGGGGATGGGGCTGACCGTGCGCCGGACACCCAACCTGAAAATCACTTCGTGAAGTGAACACAGGAGGTGTGATCCACCAGCCTAATTGCGCTCACACATCGTTGCAGACGGTCTGCACGCCCGATGTGCGCCGGCTAAAGCGGGGGATCTGACCGCGCCCTACGCCGTTGGGGTTGGCGTGAGTGTTCACTGACGGTTGTACAGAGGGCTGAGCACCCACGAGTAGGTTATATGGTCCAGGACCAACTGGACAGGTTGTTGGAACTTGAACAACAGAGCCAACGGGAACGGCGATCGACAGACGGCCATACAGCATTATTATCCAGGCGCATCAGCCAGAAAGGTGATCAGTGTAGTGACCGAGCTGGTCGACCGGCGTTGAGGATAACTGGAAAGAGAAATGAGATAGAGAGATGCAGTCTGAGTATGGCCCAGATGAAGATCAACGGTTACCGAAAAGAAGAACAAAAGTGAGGCACAAGCACATCGATGCAGCGGATCCCTAAGACAAATTAAGGACATGAAACGTGAGACTAAAAAAGGAAACGCATAAGTGTGGCTAAAACTTTCAATGAGAAGGTTAATGTTTCACCTGGGGTAGTGATTCAGCTGGAGAAAAGACTAAGTTCTGCATGAAATTACGGAAGAAACTTATCTGGGGGATAGGGCGGGGGCAGAATCGGTGACGTCATAACTGGGTGTTGATTTCAGTTAATAAGCAACGCTAAGTGAGATAAATAAGACTGGATTTTCCAGTTCAAAATCGCAGAGGTGGTGAGGGAAGTATATATGGTGGGACCTGGTGTGGAATACAGGGCTTGTAAGCTAAGAGATATCGAGAGCGTTGAGTTACTCACCATGCTTGCGTTAATTCCTACAGCACAGATATATATATATATATGTATATATATGTATATATATATATATATATATATATATATATATATATATATATATAGCCGATCAGATGTTGGTTACTGGTGCGGTTTCTATAGCTTTGTTGAGGTTGGTTTCAGGGCCGCAGACGCGATATAACTGAGTGAAGGTAATAAATCGTAGAGTAGATGAAGCATATTGACAATCTGTGGGGAGTATTACGGTGGTCTCTCTATAAATGCGAAAGCATCTGGAAGGATTTATTTCAAAGTGAAACTAGCAGGATCCTATAAGTTGGTATGGAAAAACAATTACTGGACTCAGACATGCTTTACGTGTGTCGATGGCGAGGTCTAAGGAGAAGCTGTCATACAAAGCATTCAGAATTTCAAAAGCAGTGAGATTATTTGTGAAGTTAAGGTAAAGCGAGAAAGCACAGCAATGGCTCAAAAGTCGAGGTCCTTCTCGTAAGCTTGCCTTTCGGTTATGTGAACGTTGAATAAGTGCAAAACAGTTGGGACAGAAAGGAATTTATCGATACCATTCACGAATGCATACTTTGACTGAGAAGATCTGATTTGCGAAGGGAATTTATTTTGGATTCTGGAGTACGTGGAGAGGGCGAACTTAGAGCATAGAACAGTCCTCGCGGAGGGTGTGGTATTAGCATACTGTTAATTATGGAGTGAATATCCAGTACTCGAAGAGAAGCACAACCGTCTGGAGGAATAAGACTGCTCAATCAATAGTTTATACAGGAGAACCAGGTTCAGCCTGATGTGACCAAGCCACAGTGGCTCGATTTTGAGTGATACACATCGTTCTTTGCAGTTTACGTTGGACAACAAACCGACAAACTGCTTTGTGAAGTTTCTTTAAATGCATTCGATAATAATCCTGTCGGATTTTCCCATACTACTGAAGATCAGGGGACAATATTCGAGAAGGGGCCTGGCATGTACTTTATGCACGTAATTAACGCTATCCCTAGGCTCAAAGGATCGGAACAGAAGACCAGGACACATTTTAGCCCTTACGGTTTGGAAGATAGCATATTCCGAGAAATTGAAAGAGCAAGAATAATTTAAGCCAAGATCTCGTACTAAGGGCTGGCCGTCGATGGGTGAACCGCCGATGCTTAAAGAACTAGGAGGAACCTGGCATCTGTAAGTAAGAAAAATACACTTATCGGCGGAGAATTTCATCGCCCGGGTTGAGCACCATTCACCGAGAGCGGCTGGGTCAGCGGAGATTTTAGGGATGGTAGTTTTGAGGTCGCGAGGTAAAAAAGTGTAGACTATCTTAATGTCGTCCGCGAATAAAAACGGCTTGTAATCGGGTATTGTTGGAAACGTATCTTTTATATATAGGAGGAATAGAAGGGTGCCGAAAACACTGCCCTGAATAACACCGCCAGCAACAGGCCTAGGGTTAGAGGTGTGCCCATTAATCAAGACAACCTGTGACCAATGAGATAAGTAAGATGAGAACCGAAAAAGTAGTGGATCGACAAGTCCCGCTGCTCCGGCATCTCGGGCTATCGGGAGAGGACCTCTAGTTTCATCTTCTCGAGTGTCATACTTTGCGAATAGTAGTTCACCAGGACCTATCGGACTCACACGAACGCAGCTGTACCTTTAGCCTACTTTTGACTACCTACCAATAAGCCGCTTTGTGAATATTCTCTAAATACGCTCAACAATGATCTTGACTAATTTTCGCATACTGGAGAAGATTAAGGGACAATATTCAAGAAGGGGCCTGGCATGTACCTTGTACATGTAAAGAATGCTCTCCCTAAGCTGAAAAGATCTGAACAGAAGACCAAGAAAATTTTGACCTTTGCCCTTTGAAAGATATTGTTCGGTGAAGTTGAATAAGCAAGGGTAATCTAAGCCAAGGTCACTCACAAAGGACCGGTTGTCAATGGATGAACCGCTGACGCATAGGCAACCTGGTATTTGTAAGAAAAAAAACTTAGCGGCGGAGAATTTCATCGCCCGGGTTGAGCACCATTCATCAAGAGCGGCTAGGCCGGCGAAGATTTTAGTTGTGGTAGTACTGACGTTGCCAGGCGAAAAAGTGTGGATCATCTTAGTTTCATACACAGAGAAAAGCGATGTGCCAATAAGTACTGTCGGAAACGTATCGTTTATTTAAAGGAGGAAGGGAAGTGTGCGTAAAACACTGCCCTGAATAACACCGCTAGTAACAGGCCTAGGATTTGGGATGCGCCCGTTACTTAAGACAATCTCTGAACGATAAAATAAGTAAGGCGAGAACCAAGAAAGTAGTGGATCGACAATACCAAATGACCGTAGCTCTGGTAAAGGGTGCGGGTGAGGTACACGATCAAATGACTTAGATAAAAAGAGATAAGAAGGACGCAAGATTTCCCTTTTCAGCAGAGTCAGTGATGTGATTCAGAAAATCTCACTGATAGGTCATGCGGGACCGTGAACGGAGGAACCAATGTCGGTTGTGGTTAATAAGGCTGAGGCTTAATAAATAGCTAATAATATTATCTTTAACTATTTTTTCCATTATTCTGGATATGATGAGGATATGGTTTATAGGGCGATAATTGGATACCTCACTTAAAGATCCCTTTCTATGAATTGGAACGATTATTGAGCGCTCCAGGTTAGCAGGTACGGTGCTACCATTAAGTGAAAGAGTGAAAAGGTTAAGCAGCAACAGGGGAGACCCGGTTCACCATTGACAAGAGCAACTGGTGTTAAGCCATCGGGGCCAAATCAAGGGGAGGGTTTGCCGCTGAAAAGTAGCTTAGAAATACTCTTGGCATCGAAGGGTCTCGTAGAAAGGAAGGAGCGGAGATCAGAGTCAAAGGGGAATATGTTGATGTTGAGGCTAGTGGAGGCTCAGCTGGGGTGGCTTCCAGCCAAGCCGGAGTAAATGTAGCAGTGAGAGAGACTGCTGAGGGGTAGATAAACTGGGCACCAACGGAGGGGGAAACGTCGGAGCAAAGGGAAAAACTTGTGGGGTTTGGCGGGTAGATATCACACAGGGGTGATTAGGAGCAGTCGAGAAACACCGGCCAAAAGGAATTGAGTACTGGCCGAAGAGGGGTGCAGAGGGCAGGGTTGAAAATATGTAAGGAATAGGGGTGTAGGGCGGTGGATTAGGCTGCACGCTGTGGGAGGGGTAACTCAAGTTTGATGGAACACCAAATACGAAGCAGTTAGTAACGGGAGCAGTAGAGATAGTAGTCAGATGAGGAGTACGACGTGAGGCAGAGTGGACGGCGTGTGGAGACCATATTTTGGTATTGACAGACAGTGTGCAAGGTGAATTTGTAAGGATCACCGATGCATTGGATGAAGGGGTATTTTCTATGGTCGAAACCTTATTCGGTGTGTTGAGGTGAGTTGATTTAAGAGGAGGCAGTTGAATGAAGTAGAAGTTTGTGAGAAAGGTGGGAAGACTGTTAGACCTATTCCTCTGGAGGGCGGATAGTTCATCACCGGAGGGAACAGAGAGCAAACTGGGGTTGAGGGCATATCCAACAGGCAATGAGGTGGGACAGCGAGGCAATAGGTGGCGTCTTTTACTGGGTGATAGTAAGAGGGAGAAGCAAAAATGCCTAGATCAACTGCAATGGAATCAGGTTTCAAACAGTTCAGTGGGGGAGAAGATGAGGAGGCAGTGGGCGGTTTTGAAGAGGCAGGAGGCGCGTGTGAGGATAAAGCAGTGGGGACTTGAAAAGAAGCGATGGAGCAACCAGCTGCCTGTGTCGAAGGCTCAGGACTATCAGGGGTCTTTTTAATGGGGAAAGTCAAGTGGGATCTAGTAATTTCCCTTTGGCGAGGGGTTTTACCTTCGGCTATTTTTAGCTTTTTTAGGATAAGTTAGAAGCTATAGTGTTACGCATTTTAATGAATTCTTTGGCTGGTAGATCATCTGCAAATCGCATAAGGATTGGACAGTTGAAGCGCTGAACGCGCTTACGCAGCCTTGTTATTTGACAAGGAAGGTGGGCCGTACCACATACATTCAACAGTGTATGCTTGACATGCTCCAGAGGTATTCTATCTGGGACAATAAATAGGATTGCTTTACGGGAGCCTCTCACTCTTATTAGAACTTTGGATGCAACAGAGTCGATGAAGCGGCCTGCCCCTGTCAGGTTCTGTAAGGTGGAATGTTTGATGCGTTCAGTGAAGCACAATGAGGGGGCGAGTTTAGATACTGTATCTTCCAACTTCAGAAGCTGAGACTTTATATCTGAGATGCTTTGGTCTAAAACAGTTATTCTTTCCATCGCCAAGCCCACAAGGTCACAGAGGTAAACAGAACATTGTTTTAAGGCCACGAAGGTTTGAACGAACCCACTTTTCCCAGTAATCGAAGTATGAGAGGAAGGGGTATTACTGGAAGACTTCTTTACTGCAGGTGGCATTTTGAAGTATCGAAAAGACTCCGTTAGTGAAGTGGAACAGTAGCGGCGAACTAAAGCCAGCTTAAACTTTACCTCTGAGAAAAAATCCCCGAGTTTCCCTGGGTTAATGGAACGCCCCAAGTAGCTGTGATATTTAATATCGATTGGAAACTATATCGACAACAACACGCGATACGACCTGGAGTAGCCCTGTCCTACGACATCCATTTCGTGTGATGGAAACAGCCGAAAAACACGAAGCTGTGTTGGTATGACTAGTAGATCAAATTATACCTAAGGAATCGGTATCACCCAAAAATACTCTGGGGACTTGCCAAGTTAATTTCTATCCCTCTTCGGTTCGCTTTTGTCCTCTCCTTGGCACTTATGACTGGTTTTCTCGTGACGATTCCAAGTTGAGTACTGTAACGGTTATTCTGATGATGAGCAACATGCAGTCCGATTACCGAACTCCAAAGTCAGAAGAAGATTGGTTCGCCGATTCTACGGTACCGAACTAACAAATTTTACGCATGTAAATTGTGTACGAACCTCAACTGTATGGCCACAATGTTCAACAACGAGAATCAGAGTTCGGCTAAAGTCACTGTCGGATATGACCTTCACGGCTGTGCAAGTTCAGACCAAAGAAGCGCTAACGTACGTGGGCAAAATATAAGCAAGTGTTCGAGTGTAGTGGTTATTGTGAGTTGTATTCGTTCGATGATCAGTGGTAAAATAGCGGTCTGAACTATGCAAGCGTATGGCAACGAATGGGGGATTTCCGCATATATACGTTGCAGGTTGGGCTACCTAGTGAAAGGTAAGCTACAGAAGTGGCTCCAATGTACAAAGGAGATTTAATTGTCCAGGCGACCAACCACTGTCTTCTTAACCTGCCGTCTACGGTACTAAAGGTAATGAAAAATATGATCTGAAATACTTTGACAACTCACCCAGAAGACAAAACCTAAATGCCGGTGAAAAGTTTGGCTTTAGAAAGAACAGGTCCTGCCTCAGCAACTGGCCAAGTCCTTTTGGCGTATCAACCAGGAGGTTGGGTCGGGGAAAGAAGCTGGTGGTATGCTACCTGAGCTTTTGCAAGGCGTTTTCAGCGTGAACCACAGTTGGCTTTCGCATAGGCTAGGAAGGATGAGAGTGGATGCAGGGTTAATCGAATGGCAAGAGGCTTACCTGGCTGACCACCAATTCTACGTCAGAATGGGTGGCACGATGTCCTCGATGGCGACATCTATTGGAGTCCCTCCGGGATCGATGCCGGGTCCCACGCCGTTCCTGATTTGTGTGACTAACTTACCGCGGGATATAAGATGGTCCTGCTTCATGTTAGCTGATGAAGTGAAGATTCTGAGTTGTCCGGAACCTAACCAGGTTCAGATGGGCCTAGATGACCGTTATGGTTGGTCAGTTGTACTGGATTTTCCTCTGAATCAGGCAACACCTGGTTGTTGATTGGGCCGGTGGTATTTCAGCTAGGGCAACTCAAAACCGCCAGCCCAGAATTGCGAGGTCAGGGGCTTAGGCATTATCTTTCCAAGTAACTTTAAGCCCTCGTCATAAGGTCTATAGACTGCTAACAAGGCAAATAGAGCCGTGTGCCAGCCGAGTCGAAAGCTGACATCAATAGACCCAAGAGTACTACTGCCACTGAGCACGACCATCGTCCGACCCCACCTGAAGTATGTAGTCCAAGCCTGGGCTCCATCATTAGTGACGGACGCCCTCTCTCTGGAGAAGGTTCAAAGAAGGATCGCAAGAGCGGAGCTGGGGCTACCTAGACTGCAGTATGAGGACGGGCCAGCGGAGCTGAGGGTGCCCTCGAGAAGCTCAGAGGGGCTAGTAGGGAATTATTCAAAACAATGAAATAACTAAGTGGGTTGTCGGCCACGAACGAGGCATTGTTTATCCGCCACCGAAACTCTGATATTCATGGACATTAGATGAAACCAATCAAGCGGGTGGCCAATAAAACCGTCAGAGTCCTGTCGTTTGCTTTCAGGGCAATTAACAACCGGAATAAAGTTCCTGGGGCGGTGGCGAATTGAACACCATGGCAGTGTTCAAGAGGAGGCCGGACGATGAGTAGACACATTTCAGGACTGCCCGTGAGTCAGCAACTTAGGCCCAGTTGCAGCTTTTCACTCCGCTTCAGCATCCCTCTTCTTCTACTTCCCCTCTCCCCTCCTCTTCTTCGGCCTCCTTTAGTCTATCCAAATACCCCCTTCAAATACTTATTGGCTCCCTCAGATCTTCTTCCCCCTACTCTTTCACGAGAGCTACCTGCTGGAGTTCCCGACCCTTACACGAAGAGAGAACTTGTTGGTTGCTGGGGCCTACATCATTGAAATGTTGCTTTATGCTACTCTCTCGGAAGGCCATCCTGATGTGTTGTGCTGCCGGCTCCTGAAATACGGAATCCCATAAATTTGAAGCAGGGTGAGACCAGGGAGCTCATTTGCCCATGAGACTGGAATATCACTGGCACTGGCCGCCAGTCCCGTGCTCTGATCTGACCTGATCCGGACAGAGCCGACCGAAAATGAAGGGTAACCACCCATGAGCAGTTCGAGACAGTTCACCCGTGATACAATGGACTGAACCCGGCATGCGAACCCCTCTTCCCACCATACCACAGGTAATGTCGTCAGTCCTTGTTTCTGGAGACGAAGTGGACGAAGCTCTGGGGGGTCTTAACGTACACAAAGTGGCCAGTCACGATGGCACCCATGCTGCAATTCCTGCTCCCCTAGCCCAGGTAAAAGCGGTCCCTCTTGTTTGGTTGTACACTAGGTCATTGGACAGTGGGCAACTACTTCAGGACTGGCTGGCGGGCGAAGTTTTCCTGATGGGCAAAATAGGGTCCATGTAATAGGTATGAAACAAATGACCAGCCAGTCTACTACCTGTGCTACTGAAAATAGTGAAGTGACCGGTTAGAAACCGCATGGTCAGACGCCTAGCTGGAAATCGGATGATTTCCAATAGGTAACACGGATTTGTTAACGATGGGTATTGCCTGTCTAATCTGCCGTCTTTTTGGACAAGGTAAAAGCTAGGTCAGACGGGGAATGGAAGGTTCGAAGTCTGCATTTTAGAATTTCAAAAGGCTTTTGATCCCGTAAACTGCTGGCTCATTTGCTCAACACGAAAGACTAGGTATAACACCCCGGGTGCTGAAAAGGACCTGAAAATATCTCACGAACAGAAAGTTTTACTTGGGGATGGACGGAAGGCCGTCCACAGGGGCTACGGCTATCCGTGGGGGCCGACAGGGATTTGTCCGGGGCCCTCTCCTCTTCTTGATTTACTTCGGCTACCTATTGAAGGGTATACAAAACTCAAGCTACCTGCATGCGGAAGACCCAAAGCTGGTGGGTGGACCCGGGACCGCATAACATCAAGAGGACATAAACAGTGTTCACTCCCGGGCAGCTCAGTCGCAACTCCCGCTCAACGTGGGAGAGCGTGAGCATCTCATCCAGGACATCAGCGGAGAATAAATATATCCAGACCCACAAAATCCACCGGCAACAACAAAGCTTACGGTAATCACTGACCTTTACTACCAGCCATCTCCACAGAATCTAGTTGCAGCTGATAATAGGCACCGGGAGCTCCACCAACTACTGCGCGCCGTAGCTTCCAGAGGAGCTTTTGTGTAGTTGCCCTCCTACACAACACCAGTTAAGCCACACCTAGAATATTGTGTCCACGTTTGGACCCCAAATCTCGTGTAGGACACTGTTATTCCTGAGAAAGTGCAGCGATACTTCAATAGACTGTTACTGGGACTCAGGTATAAGGCATACACAGGGGGGTCACTGAAGGTAATTCTCCACTCTACGAAAAGTAGAACACTCAGGGGGGTACATCAGAGGACTTTTGGCAAGTTAGGGGGTTATTAATCCCAACGAGTCCGTTGTAGGCGCTGAAAAGGGATTCCACGCCCAGGGGAATTGAGTTCAAGCTCGTCAAACCGAGAGCTTGAAGAAACACGGGGGAAATTTCTTTGCTTGCCGCGTTTTCAACCCACGGAAAGCACTGCCGGCTGAGGTGGTATCTGCCATTTCGGAGGCAGGCTTTGAGGCAGGGCTGGGCCTTTGCTGGCATGATGTGTTCCCCAGGTGCATCGAGGTCCACATTCGGCGGCAGCATTGGACGCAGGGCCCGCATCTTTTCTGTCATCACCTACCATCAGTATTGTACCAACATCTGACTCTCTCCACCGACCCTTCTCTACCAACCCCATTTTATTCTCCTTATTCTACAGTGCAACACCTCTGCTATTTTATCTAAGCGCTGTCTGTGTTTGAGACACCCTTAGGCCGAGCTTGACTTGGAAAGGGACTTTGATCGTAACTGTGGAACAGCTACGCTCTTCCGACAGCATGCTCAGTCAGGAAATGGATTTCCAGGCACTTGATTCAACTTGACCTTGTATCAAGTTTGCAGTGTTGTTCTGTTGCATGGCGGCCACGTTTGACGAATCTCCTGCTCTTCCTCGATGAGGTAACCAAGCGTCTGGACGGAGGACAATCGATTGCGGTCTGCTACTTGGACTTCAGCAAGGCGTTTGATTCTGTGAACCACAGATTTCTGGACGTCAAACTGCAGTCTATCGGAATTGGTGGAAAAGCAAGGCAATGGACTAATACTTTTTTAGCAGGGCCAACCTTTAGTGTTAATGTGGGGAGTCATGTTTCGAATCCGGAAGGTGTAACAAGTGGGATGCCACAGGGCTCGATGCTCGGCCCTCTGTTCTTCCTCATCTTCATCAATGACCTAGCACCTGAGTTCACAAACCCCACCTTTATGTTTGCCGATGACGACAAGATAGCTGGAGTAGATATAATAATAATAATAATAATAATAATAATAATAATAATAATAATAATGGTTTATTTCGGAAACGCCCGAAGCATGCCATGTGCATGTTCTTGTTGATACAGATGATGGAATGGACAAATATAATTCATGGAAATATGGAGACTCTCATGAAAATATCGGATAAAAAGGCTCAGAGGGGGAAATAAGGTAGGATGAAAATAGGATATACGTATGCACACCATAGAGATTGTGTGGATTTTTAGTGAGCTCAAGAGCGGATCTGAATGGAACTTGACGTGTTAGCAGTACAAAACTGGTCACGCAAATGGGACCTTCCACTAAACCTCACCAAGTGTCAATGCTTAACCACAAATACAGGGGCTAGTGAGAATGGTGTGGGTTCGTTGCAAGTGGTCTCGCAGGTCAAAGACTTAGGAGTTATAATGGACAACAGCTTTAATTCGTCGAAGCAATGCACGGCAGCATCGAATATGGCCAGGAGAGAACTCTTCCGAGTTAGATCCATTATGTCGTGTAGAGCCGGAGATTTTCGTCCCGATATATCAGGCCATAGTTAGGCCGCACATGGAGTACTGCGTACAGGCCTGGGCACCGTACTACCAGAAGGATGAGGACTGTCTGGAGAAAGTGCAAGGGCTAGCCACTAGAATGGTGACTGGGCAAGGGGGTTTGGCTACACACAGGGTCTTCGTGCCCTAGACCTAGTCTCGATGGAAAGACGGTGCATTCGCGGGGATTTGATGGAAACCCGCAAGGTAATGAAGGGACTTTCGGGTATAGCTCAAGAAGACCTTTTCTCTTCTGTCTCACAGACAGGCACAAGGAACGTAGCCTCAGATTACAAGGAAAGCATTCAAGGCCCCAAGTAAGGGCGAATTCTCAAATAGAGTGGTACCCCATTGGAACAAGCTCCCGGAGAAGGTCATAAATATCACAACAGTGAAGGCTTTTAAGAAAGCAGTAATAATTGAAAACTGTACATTTCTTGACCATGGTCAATACACATGCACAAGGCGAGATCATAGAGCACAAGGTAGACCAGTGTTTGGTGGCCCTATACCCAAATCATGCTAGGCACGTTTTGGGGCCAGATGCAATTTACTCACTGTTTCCACCCCTCTCCGCCTGGGGTGGTGCTGCACACAATTCCTGCCTTTCGGAAAACAATCAGGCAGCGTTGGGAGCAACGGAAATGTGCCGACCACACTACCATCTGGACACGGGATGGGCTCTAGCCGCACAAAGTCCTGTACAAAATGAACTGAACTGAACCCTGTTACATCTACTCGGTGAAAAAAAGAAACACAACGCAAGCGCAAAGTTACAGCCAGGTGGGATTCATCCCGAACACTCCGGTGAAAGGACCTGGACCGCTTATATACCTCCGGCTTCAAGTCTTTCCATAGCCAATTGCCCTGCACCGGCTTGTAGTTCGGTAAGTTTCTTAAAGTATATTTTCCTGTGGTTTGTGTCAATCTTTGGACTATCATATGACCACGATGCCTTAAAAGCAAGCCAAAACTGTTGCACTCATGTGCCTAGTTTGTTCAAAGGCTGTTTGCTTTCGCGACAAAAGCCTACAGTGGGATGGCTGTGACGGAAGGATCCACCTGGAATGTTCCGAAATAAGCAATGATCTATACTATGCCCTCGGTAAATGTCGGGGGAACTTGCTCGAAGTGCTGCTCATCAAACTCACTGAGCTATCGAGCTCTATGTTTCCGGCAGCATAGTCAGCGACGAAGTCTGCTGTCTTCACAGTTGCTACGAAGTCGTCGCCATTATCATCATCACCGTCTTCATCTCCTTCTCCATCTTCATCATCACCAACCGTGTCGTCAACATCACCAGTGGCAGCAGTTGCGATATTTCATCACCGTCGTCACCACTACCCACAACATCATGGCTGAGAACTGGAAAGAGTTTGCTCAGGTCGCGTCTTCCAATTCCGTAATGCACCCATCGGTCTGCACCGAGGACAGAGGTACTGGGGTCGAGGCTGTTGAAGATCACTCGTGTGTCCGCCTAACTGGCCGCCGGCGGACTCGACGCAAGCCGGGTACAGCAGTGGATATACCAATTTGCTCCCCCCCAACCCTGATACAGCACTTTTCCGCCGCCATTGAACCCGGACGTAAAGATACGCCATCAGAGGGTTAGAGCATCCCGTGTAACAACGGGTAGTCCGGTAAAAGTAGGCATTCCCAAATAAGGTTCAGTGTTTTCCGCTTGCCGAGTTTCAAGGCAGACCAGACTATGAACTCTCACAAGCTGTCGCGGATTCTCACGAGCAAGGAGGAGGCTGTAGCTAATGTTGTTCGAGTAAAGGTGGCCCCTGTCTTGGAAAGCAGTGGAGGCCTGGTGAGCGACCACGACCACCCAAGTTAGTCCTGAGTGTCGTAGACGCAGCCTGAGCGGTTCGGCTTCGGGCCCACAAGCTAAAAGAGTAATTGGTGCGTATACTACGTAAAGTCCCTCCAAAGCAGCGGCAGCAGCTAAAACTAGCTACCGCGGAGCTACACAAATGTCAGCCGAAGAGCAAAACTGACCGCATTATTCGGGATCTTCGGGCCTGAAAGTTGAGGCCGCGTCGGCGTTGTTAGCTCCTAGTCCTAGTAGCGGCATCTGTGAGCCCATCGGTCAAGCTGTAAGTCCACAATGTTTTTCAGGAGGTGTTGGTCCAACGACACGACACAGTTCCGGGCGGGCGACCGTACATTTTTCCAACGTTCATAGCCTATTGAACAAACGGGGTGAGACCGAGTGGCTGGGGCACGAACCCTCATCCCACAGTCGTAGCCCTATCCGGAACTTAGCTGTACGGTGACGCTTCTAATTCTGAGGTGTCACTACCGAGGTGCTCAAAGTTCGGGGAGGATGGGAGCGACTCGAGATAAAGTGGAGGTGTTGCCTTCCATATACAGTCTGACAAACCTGTCTACGAGTAACAAAGTTTAGCTGGTACCGAGAGGTTCCGGGAAATTTTGTGGCGCAAGGTTCTAATAACACCTAGTGGCTATGTGACACTGGGACTTGTGTACGGGCAGCCTGGCGCAGGCTCCAAGGTTACCTGTGAAGAACTCTGGCCGTGGGGCCATGAGGGGCAATGCATCATCCTTGGGGACTTCAGTGTGCCGCTTCTCGATTGGGAGGAGGGCTGTTACCGATCTTCCGCAGATCCCTCCACACCTAGTTACCTCAAGGTCCTTGAGGACTTGACTCCATACCAGCAAGTATGAGGGTCGACACCGCTTCCTGGCCCTCATTTATCCATCCTGAATCTTGTGATATTCCCGAGGCGGTCTGACTTTGGGGAAGTTTGACACCTCCTTTCAGTCGGTTCTGTTGACCACTCCGTCCTCTCAAATCACTGGAGGCGCAGTGTTTCTCATTTTGGCGAACCAAATACGGAGGGCTCCATATGATGAATAAACTTAATTGAAATGCGAGCATCGGCATCGTCAGCAGTGTGGGCTGCCGCCGCTCCGGATATTGTAGAGTCCTCCTGGTCCACAATACGAGAAGAGGTCATTGGATTGATAAGTACTTTCGAGCCTCCTGTTTATTCTCGCAGGCTAAGCGAGGGTCCTCCGTGGTTTGATAGTGAGTTACATAGCACTCTCTGTAAGTGGAACCGTGCACGTCAAAGGTATCGGGATACCGGAGATGGGCACGAGCGGTACAGAGCCATCCGAAATACGCGTTCGTCCATGAAAACTGAAAAGAGAAATTGTCTTGAAAACATGCACGCCAAATACTTCTTTACTGCACCCTAACGGATTTATGCCTACTTTAGACGCGGAACCCGCGTCAACACGGTTATCTCACTCTTAGTCGACCGGGAAACGTTTGTTAAAACGGACTTTCAAAAGCTGAGGTCCCTGGGCATCATTACTCATCCGTGTACGCGACAGAGTCAACTTCGTCGCTATCAATTTTCAAACGGATGCTTCCCTCATTCTCTGGCCCTTCCATCCAGATGAAGTCCAGAAAAGACTGAAGAAACTGAACGCGTTTCAGTCGCGTGAACCAGGTGGCATCCATCCGGCAGTACTGCATGCATTGGCCAGCAAACTTGCATCGCCTTTGACCGATCCCTTTATTCTATCTCGAAGCACGGGCACTTTGCCTGGCGAATGGAAGGCTGCAATAATCTGTTCACTGTATAAAGGAGACTGGCCGAAGGTACCCACAGACTATGGCCCGGTGAGCCTAGTCTGCATTTTAGGATGACCACGGAGTGGCCTTTTTGGGCGCGAATCCGGGAGCGCCGTGAGTCACGCTGTTATTTGTGCCCCACCCAACATGGCCTCCTTTTGAGAAGGCTGGGTTTCTCTTACTTGCTACTGGCACTAGAAGGGATGGCAGGGGCTATAGGGGGCGGCCATAACACGGATGTGGTAGTCATCGACTTCAGCGAGACATTTGACAAAATGCCTCACAACCGACTATTAGAAACCCCAGGACTTTTGTTCTCCGGAGTACGATGCCTGACTGGATAGCGCACTTCCTGAAAGGGGAGAAGTTTTCAGTCAGGGCTGCTTAGTCGAAGTCAAGCTGGCGTGCAGCAACCAGTGGGGCCCATCAGGGATCGGTTCTTGGGCCGACGCTGCTTCTTGCCCACATCAACGACTTGCCGTCAGTCTTACGGTGGCCTTACCTTGTTTGTGGTAACTGAGGAAGCACTAGAAGATAAAAACTGGCAGTGCTGGCCAGTGGACGAAAGCTCTACCGTCGATAACTCGGGCGTCAAGATAGCGCTTATACCGATGGATGGGGAGTGTTAGGTAGTCCTGGATGACCAGCAGGCTCCATGCACCCCGGTGGCGGACACCATTGCAAAAAACTTGCCACCACCTCGGGTGTTGCGCCCGAGGCTCAGCCGAGGATAACCAATAAAGAGCCCGTAGGGGTTCAATCAGATGCGGTGGTGCTATACACTTACGCATGTAGTATTAGAAACAAATGGGCGGAGCTCTTCAGGGTCGCACAGGAGCAAAATGCGTCCATCGTTGCCGTTACGGAAACATGGCTCTCTAAAGATGACCACGTACCGGCAATAATACAAAATGAGTTCGCTGCCTATAGGCAGGACAGGGAGCAAGACGGTGTGGAGGGAGGAGTGGTCATCCTTATTAGGGCAGGCACAAACCATTTGGAATAACAGACCATGGTTTATACCCGAAGTATACAACTGTGCACGGTTACGCTTAAGCTCCCAAACAGAAGGTAAATGTGGTCTGTGTGAATAGGGCACCGGGTACAAATCGATATGGGGATATTCAACTTCTCCGCGTACTTACAGTGATAGTTGAGGAAACTAATAAGACCCTCGTGGTTGTAGACTTCAACCTACCTCATAGAGACTGGGTAGTCGAGGTATGTACCTCGGGAACCCAAGAGGAGGGATATCTACAATGACTGCACTCGAATGCGCTGGCCCAACACGTGAGGAAAAATACCAGGTACGGAACCGGTTGTGCGCCGTCCTTGTTGGATCTAGTGATAACGAATCATGAGAGCGACGTAGCGGAACTCCAGGTTCACTCTTCGTTGGACAAGAGTGACCACGTGAGAGTCAAAATCACTCTTTGCATGCGCAACCCAAAGTAGCCTCGAGGTTGGTCAGAAGCTTGGCAATATGGGCCTTCCTAGGCTTTGAAATCGAGCGGTCGACCCAACATGGGACATGGCGGACGAATCTACTTTGAAGAAAGGCTGGAAGGTGATTAGAGGATCTATATCTACCCTACAAAATGAGTTTTCTCCTATGAGGCTTAGGAAGGGTGAGGGCAAGTCGGTGTGGCTGAGGGCTGCAGTGGGCAAGTCTGCCAAGCGTAGTAACAGTAGCTGCGTTCTCTTCAAGGCTTCCGAGAGTTGCCTGGCTTGGGTCCGATATATCAAGCATAGAAATGAGACGGTAGGCTTCTTGCCATTTTCTAAGCGCAAGTATAAAATAAAGTTAGTCCTGCGTGTCATAATGCATCCAAAGGGGAACTTTAGCTACGTGCAGTCTAGGGGTTCTTTGATGGATGCAGCGGGACCACTGACGACCCATGATCACGGAGTGGCAGTAGACAACCAAAGCAAATCCGACGCTCTGTGGGGGTACTTTAGTAGTTCGCACAGAATGGATAACGGTGTGCATATAAGTTGTGAGGAAGTGACTCCTCCAACAGGCATAACAGGGTTAAATCTCTCGAAGGATGTCTTACGCAAATACTTGGAGGCGTTACACATCCAAAAGTCTGCCGGGCCAAATGATATCCACCCTGCCATCATCAAGATGTTGGCTGATTTCCTATGCCATCCACTATATAAGTTATATGGATCAGCCCTGGACCATAGAAGGTTGTCACAGGATTGGGAAAACGCATCAGTGATAGCTATACATAAAGGAAGTCCCGCTGTGAATTGGGAAACCACAGACCTGTTAGCCTAACCTGCGTTCTATGCAACAGTGTTAGAGAATGTCATCCGGGCGCACGGCAGCGAACACCCAATAGTGAATTCTATGCGTATCTTAGCTCGGCGTGGACTTCCTAACAACGGTTGTGCTTGTCCAGTCCCTTGAGCTTCCTACACGAGGTCACTCAAAGAGTGGATGAAGGGAAACAGGTAGGAGTAGCTTAACGGGCTCCTAGCAGCCGTTGAGATACGCGTAACACAATCCAATAGAACGCCAAGCGTCCAATTGTGGTTTTTCAATATATTGCTTCATAAAACATTCATGAATATGACATAAAAACTGTACAAACCTCAATGATAACCGCTCCGTGAATCAGAGTCGGCCAAATGCGAGCAAATTCAGGATCGCTTGAGGTTCAAGCGGTCAAGTCAACGGAATGCCCACGGGGATTGTGGTTCAAGGGTCATAGGACAAATCAAAGCGCACGCCAGTCAGCCGTCACTTAAGGTCAATGTCCGGTGTGTAGTTCGGCTAATGAACAAGTGTGGTGCAAAACGTTATTGTAAAACATGAATTGAAGTGAGGGTAAGGGGGTCCAAATAGACCCTGAGTTAGTGCCTCGAATGTGGTTGTTCTGTCGATAACAAGTATGGTACGTTGGCTCTAGCAAGGCATTTGACTCGGTGAACCGCCGGCTGCTACCAATCAAGGTGAGGTCATTTTATATAATTGGCCAGATTCAGGAATGGTTATGAGACTTCCTTATCGGTAGAACATTTTATGTTAGAGTAAGAGAAAATAACTCCTAATTAGAAAACTTCACCAGCGGAGTACAGCAGGGTTTCGCACTAGGCCCACTCCTGTTTCTTCTGTTTATTATTGGTTTACCCTCAGTCCCACGGTTATCAAGCTTCATATTGGCGGGTGATGTGAAGCCAGTGGGAGCTCGGAGGAGAGATGAGCTAAGCAGAGGCACACTTGCCGTTCTCAGATGGGAGCAGAAGTTGGGACTTACCCCTCAAAGCTGGGAAGTGCCGCTTGTTGTCAAGGCCAGCGACAAGCCTGAAGGTTGCACACGACCAAGGCCCATTTACCACTGAGGCAGTAAACGGGGTGAAAGACCTCGAAATTGTGGTCACTTCTGATCTTAGGTGGTCGGATCAGTGTGTAGCAGCCGCAAAAAGACGTACGCGATGAGCTCTTTAGGTTGAGATAAGCCTTTTTGTGAAGGCAGCCAAGGGTTTTCATGCCAGTAGGCTTGTTTATAGTCAGACCTCTTTTAGGAAACTGTGCTCAGGCATGGTCGCCCTTCTACAAAAAGTAAGCCACCTGTTTGGGGGACGTACAATATCTTGCAACGCGCATGACTGAAGGCCAAAGGAGAAGGACATATGAGCAGGGACACCAGGAACCTAGGGTTTTCTCTATAAAAAGGGGGAAACTACTAAGGGACCTCGTAGAGACATTTAAGATAGACAGAGGCTCTTCTGGGCTTAGACCGGAGACTCTATTCCATATGACAATAGACTCTGAAGCGAGAGGTCACGGGAAGAAGCTGGCGAAAGTCTGACCTAGACCGATAGCTAGATCTCACTTCTTTAGTAATAGGGTGGCTAAATACTGAAATAGACTGCCGGAGGGAGTAATAAAACCGGGGACTTTCAAGGCATTCAAGGGGGCTTTGGATCGTGAGTGGAAAGAGATCATTTCTGACAGTGAATTTTGAGCTTGTCGCTAAACAGACGGATGTAATGTGCGTAATTGTTGAACGATTACACTTGCTACGTAATGACCTAGTGAAAACTCACGACGCCTAATGACTCTGGCAGTTGATGTTCGATGAGATTTTACGTTCCCCTTCTATTATTTTAGGGATTTGAAGAAATGAGCCGAGCAGTGGTGAGAGCCTACCTAGTGTGCACACCGTCAAAGGAAGTCTGGACTACCGATCGTCCATGGCCATTATCTGTCCTGTGCAAACTGAACTGAACTGGACTGGAGTGTTGTGCGTCAGATGCACCGAGCTATCAAAGCCTACATGGCCAGCAAAGCAGCCAACCAAGATGGTGCTTCTTCTCACTGATAAGGCAGCGTCATCATTTTCGTCGTCGTCATCATCAGCACCATCAACCAGTTCATTACCATCAATAGCAGCAAAATCAGCGGCATCATTGCCTTCCTTTTCTTCGCCGGTGTCATTATTTTCACGGTCACCATCGTCGTTAGAAGGGGAAAATTCCGCCGAGGTATCTTTTCCTAACAGTGCTACATATGCTGAGGTAGCATCAGCATGTCACAAAAATCCGCCAAAGCCAGAAGCCACCTAAGCCTGCCCACCACGGCGCGGACCCAGTTGACACTGATGTGACCCCTCAAGCAAAGGACGATGTCATAGTTACAATACCCAGTCAACGGAGCACCGCCGTGGAAGAAAGTAGACGGGACTGGATAACAACGGTGAGTCGTTCACAAACAGCGCCACCGCCGAGGAAGCAGTGTTTCCTAATATTGAACTTGCCTAAGGGAAATTAGGTCACGGCACAGGCAAGTCAGGACCACGATGTCGCCAGCCTCCGAAGCATGCTAACAAAACTGTTTGTCCTCGGAGAGGAGGAGACGGCGGAATAGTTGCGGGTGAAATCAACCTTCCGAATTGACAAAGTCAGTGACGCTGAACGCAGCTGTCCACTGAAAGCGGTACTAGACTCTGAGGAAGCCTCGACTTCCGTGTTAAGAAAATCCTATCAGCTGAAGGACGAGCAGGTGCGGTTGCACCGAGAAATGGACCCTGCGGGCCATGAGAAATATAGAAATGCGCTGATTGAAAGGCGTAAACGTATAGAACAAGGAGAAACGGATTTCGCTATTCGGAATTTTCGGGTGCATAAACGGCATCCTCACATCCGGTGGAGGCCGCTGACGCCGGTGTCCCTGTCAGCTCCCCTGTAACACACTTCTGGGCAAGGCGTAGCTAAATCCACAACGGATCCCGAAATCAAAAGGCGATTATCCGTGATATTCTACGATACTAGATTATTGAATGAACAATGACACCAAACAGGTACAAACCTCAATTATGAGATCACAAGTACCCAACCAACGAGAAACCGAGTTTCGGCGTGCGAGTGAGGAGCACGTGCGTCAAGCATGTCCAGAACAAGGATATGACAAAGTAGT
This sequence comes from Fasciola hepatica, assembly GCA_948099385.1. Lineage (NCBI taxonomy): Eukaryota > Metazoa > Platyhelminthes > Trematoda > Plagiorchiida > Fasciolidae > Fasciola > Fasciola hepatica. The sequence goes on from CANUEZ040000097.1 coordinate 3,036,222, forward strand.
GCTCTGGGCGCGAACAAACAACAATTGGTCCATAAAAACAAACGGTGCATAAGGACACGTCAATAGTGTGAGCAAGTGAGCGACGTTAAGAAAACATGGAACTGCAATGGTTTTAGGGGGAATTTTCAAGACCGGTCGTTACACCGCCCACCAAAATCCTCCTGAATCCTTAGCAAAGTCAATGGTTTGGTATAGATATAATGATTCTTCCTACCTTCCTAGGCTCTGCTGTCAGTGCGCGTGCCTAATGCTTGTCGTCAACGATCTACTCATGGTCTTACCTAATCCGGTGTCCACACCGACGCGAAGCTATTCTACGTCTTCCATGAGAACAACTGACCGATGGCGGGCTTGAAGGAGGAACATAGACGCTGTCCTTGGAAGGGCCGTCATGCACAGGCTGTCTGCTCTTACGTGAGTGTGTGTGCGTATGATGTAATCGCCGCTGCTGCCACACGTGCAAAAGACATTCAGTAACGTCAACAAAGACAAACAGTGAGAGCTGTCACATGTTTGATAGGGGTTACGAGGTATAGCTAGCATCGGATATGTGTGTATGTGTCTGGATGTACAATGAATCGCATGAACCAACGCATATAGGAAAAAACCTTCTGCAAGGTCAGCGGAAGACTGTGGGAACTGTAACGTGTTTGACGGAGACCATGTGGAATAAAGGAGTATAATGTAGACGTGTGTGTTCGTCGGGTTTTTGATGGCTCGATACTTCAGTGTGTCGCAAATGCTCCCGTATATGAGGTTATTTTACCCACCTCGAAGACGAAAGCAAAATAGTCTACTGGGCCTCAGCGTTATCAGCTTCTCCGCCTTCAGTCTGGAGTAGGCTAATACTGCGTATGTCGCCGATTAGCTCTCCGTTGGCTGTCTTCACCTTCACTGTTCTTATCATTCCGTCAGTGCTTTCGATGGTTTCCATAACCACCCCAAGGATCAGACGCTGAAATGTGCGCGTTCATCTGCGATCATCACCACATCCCCAACTTTGAATGGTCTCGTTCTGGCCGGCCACTCCTGTCAAGTCTGCAGAGCCGGTAGGCACTCCCGCAGCCAGCGCCTCCAGGAGACCTTGGCCAGATAGTTCGCTTGCCTCCATCCGTGGAGGTAGCTCACGCGAAGGTTCACCGGCCCTTGGAAACCCTCGTTCGACCTTAGCGTCAATAAGTCGTTTGGGGTGAGCGCCAGGTGGGTGGGGTCGCCGTTCAATACTGGAACCAGGGGGCGGTTGTTCAGGATTCGCTCCACCTCAGTCATGACGGTGTTCAGCGTCTCATCGACGGGCGGCTGCTGCTCCATGATTGACAGCAATATCCGTCTGGCGGACCGGATCATGCGTTCCCATACGCCACCTCGGTGGCTGGCCTGTGGGGGGGGGGGGTGAAATGCCATCGTATGCCGTAGGCCACGGTTCGATTCTGCAGTTCGTCCCTGTTTATGTTCTTGTGCCAAAGCTGCAATTCCCTGTGAGCGCTCACAAAGTTTGACCCATTATCTGAGTATATATCGGCCGGTACGCCTCTTCGGTTGATAAATCTCTGCAAGGCCCGTAGAAACGAATCGGTCGTCATCGAATGTGCAACTTCTAGGTGTACCGCGCTTGACTGCATGGGCATCGTGATACACTCATACGGCTTTTCCAATCCCTTCCCGCACTTGATCCACAAGGGCCCGAAATAGTCCAACCCGGTGTCGGTGAACGGCCACCAGCCCGCAGTCACCCTGCATTCTGATAGTGGGGCCATGAGTTGTTTGCCCGCTGTGGATTTGCATCTCCTACATTGCACACACCGTCGGATTACGCGTTTTAAAGTCTCTCGTCCGCTCAGCAACCAAAGGCGCTTTCGGATGACGCTCGTCACGTGACTTTCGCCGGCATGTCCCTCCACGGCGTGAACGTGTTGAATCATTAGCTCTGCTACAGGTTGTCTCGCAGGCAGCAGTATAGGATACTTTGTGTCGAAGCTCAGGTGGGCGTTGTTCAGCCTACCATCCACCCGCAGCAGTCCATCAATGAGTTTGGGGTTTAAGTGCTTTAATTCGCCTCTTGGAGATGGTATGTCTTTATTGATCGGTCCCACTTCTTCCGCCCTCTCGAGTTCTCTGGCGGAATTCTCTCGTTGTATCATTCTGAAAATATCGTACTCTGCAGCTTGTAGCTCATCGGGACATACCGGGCCGACCCTTATCCGGCCTGAGGAGCGTAGCCCTTTCATGACTAATAAATTTCTCTTGGACCTGGCTAACCAAGTTAATGCACGAAGTGTCTTCATCCAGGAAGAAAACCTGACCAGTCGCGATAGAATGGATGACGCTTCGACGACGTTGGCCGTTATCACTACGCCTTTGATCTCCAATTCTTCTTCCGTAGGGGTGTTTAATTCGAACACGGGCCAGTCCTGTTTGGGCAATTGCAGGAAGTTTGGCCCTCTCGTCCACGTGTCCAGTTGCCTGAAGTTGTTCGCACCTCGGGAGCACAGGTCGGCCGGATTATCGCCAGACCTGACATGACTCCACTGGTTCATGGCTGATTCATCGTGGATGATCGTGAGTCGGTTAGCAACGAAAGTACTAAACCGTCTCCGGATGTTGTTAATGTAGTAAAGTACTATCGTTGAGTCCGTCCAAAAGCTAACCGACCAAACGCAGAAATCGAAACATCTCTTCACAGCTTGCACCACCCTGACTGCCAACAGGGCTGCGCTGAGTTCAAGGCATGGGATCGAGATCTACTTTAGTGGAGCAACGCGGGATTTAGCGAACAGGATACCCGTGGTATATCGTCCATCTCCTGCGCACCACCGTCCGTACACCACAGCTCCATAACCGACTTCGGATGCATCGGAAAAGGCATGTAGTTCTCCAGTCCGCCTTGTATGGCCAGGAGTCAAACATCGTGGGATTCTTATGTCCCCTAATTTCTTCAAGGTGTTCAGAAATTCTTCCCAGTCCAGCCGGTCTTCTCTGGTCCCAATCGACCTTCTTACGACACAGCAGCTGCAGCAAGATCTTTCCGGGTAGCAGCCATGGTGAGACGAAACCGAGCTGGTCGAACAGACTAGAGACAGCGGATAGTATACCTCGACGGGTAACAGGCAGCTCCGGAACTTTTGGCTCGAAAACAAAATCGTCCGTTTCCGCGTTCCATTGTATTCCTAAAGTGTATTCAGTAGGGAGTGGAGAGCCGTCCAAATCTCCAACATTTTTGGCCTTCTTATGGTACGGAATGACCTCGAGCACTTCTGAAGCGTTCGACATCCACGTAAAAGTTTCTGATGACGCTATCTACCACCGACCGGTGGACGAAATCTCGATGTTTGTTTGCTCATTCTTGGAAGGCGTAGTACGCACAGAATGGTGACGATATGGCTCCGAAGGGGTGGACGGTCATCCTATAATTTACCACTGCCTTGTCCCGGTTGTTCTCTTCCCGCCACAGGAAAAGCAACGCATCTCGTTCTCCTACCGGCATTTTCACCTGATGAAACTTTTCCCCAATATCGGCGGACAAGACTACTCTACCTACTCCGAAAAGGCACAAAGCTTCGATTAGTGGTGTGGTCCAGTCAGGTCCTTGTAGTAAGCGATCGTTTACCGACTTGCACTGGAACTTGGCTGCACAGTCGAAAACCCCGAAGCTGGGACACCGTGGCGAACGGAGATGGTAGCGGACCGGGACAGTACCGTCATCCTGTTGTCTAAAGTCCTTGGTCTGATAAGCACGAGAGGTGACCTGGAACACTAGCTGCGGTCCAGCTCACTTACTATGATAGCTTTGACGGCGGCTTGGCTGAGTAACAATGTTGTAGACTCTGGGGCGTCCCTCCCTGGCTACACCCTATTCCGAATCGATAGCAACTCTATCAGAGCTGGTGGAGGCGTAGCATTGTTCGTACGACCAGACATCCCAACCGCGCAGTTAGAGGCATTCGCAGACCCGCAAGGATTCGGTGAAGCTATCTGGTGCCGCGTCAAGCTTACCGCCGGGGGCTTTAGGACAGTTGGAGTCATTTATCGGACACCTGCGGTCACTCCTACAGATATGATGAATTTATTGAGGAGATGGGCGTGCAACGGCCACTGCCTCGTCCTGGGCGACTTCAATGCTCCGCATATTGATTGGACATCAAGCAGGACAGCGGCCGGGGCAGATCCTTTCTCTCGGGAATTACTGACAACCGTCCAAGAACTGGCACTACACCAACATGTTCAGGAATCAACCCGGAGGCAATCCGGTCACGGTTCCATTCTAGATCTGGTGATTTCTCCCAGGAGCTCGGACGTCGATAAGGTTGAACATCTCCCTCCACTTGGAAGCAGTGACCATATGGTGCTAGAAATTCACGGGCGCACTGGTTCTTGTCCATCCCCTAGACCACACATCGGACGTAATATTTGGCGCACTCCGTTCGAGGATGTCCGGAGAGCGGCGTTAGACGTCAACTGGTTTCCCATGGATTCAGATGTCCACCACGATGTGAACGAAGCTTGGGCTTCTAGTCGTGAATACCTACCCCCCCCTCCTCAACCGACGTAGACCCCGGATGAAAGGCCTGCCGTTGTTTGATCTGGAGCTCCGATGCCTACCCAAACGACGACATCGAGCCTGGCTGTGGTTCCAATCTACAGGTGAGCGTGATGATCTCTATCGTAGGATTCATAGCCAGCGTACCGGACGAAAACGGATGAGGAGGATGGCGTTCAAGGGGGCCATATTGGTTGATGCAGTGCGAGCACCCAAGCGCCTGTTTGCATATCTAAAGCGCCGTATCAGAGCGAAAGTAGGTATCCCGGGGCTGATGGCCAAGGACGAAATGGTTGCAGCAGATGACGGAAAGGCTGAGACATTAGCCTAGCATTATTTGTCAGTGTATTCTGTGGAGGGAGGTGCAACAATCCCGATGGTAAATAGCTCTCCGCTGTTTATTATGGATGGTTTTGGGGGACCGGAGGTGAACGACATGCTCAAATCCATCAAAACCCACTAGTCATCGGGACCGGACCACATGCATCTGTTGATGTTGGAGTGTTTGGCGGACCAACTAACCACACCACTAACTCGGTTATTCAATCTATCGTTGGCCTCTGGCAGTCTACCTCGAGAGTGAAAGAAAGCCGTAGTTGTTCTGCTGTACAATAGTGGGACAAAATCCACCTCGGCCAACTACAGCCCAGCTAGCCTCACTTCCGTAGCTGGAAAGGTCATGAAAAGCCTGGTGGCGGCTCGCATACGTGAACATCTGCTGCGCTCTCAACCGCTATGCGCAGGGCAGCACGGTTTTCGGAGAAGCAGATCGTGCTATCAAACCTGTTGACTGCTCGCGAAAGTTGGTCGAACGCCAAGGCCGAGGGATATGTCACGGACTTCATCCCTGTGGGCTTTAGTAAGGCGTTTGATGAAGTTCCCCATAATGGGCTGTTGCTGAAACTCCGGGCCACTGGCATCTCCGGGCTCATGCTTCACTGGATAGAGGGTTTCCCGGTCCTCGTGGTATCCAGTTGGCAGTGGCATGTTTCAAGGCTTCGCGCTGGGGCTCTTGTTGTTTCTAGTGTTTGTGGACGACCTACCACGGACCTTTCGATCCCAATGCCTCATCTACGTGGACGGCCTAAAGGTCTGAAACACCATTCGATCGGCAGAGGACGGTGAGATACTGCAGGAGGATCTCCAGGCTCTTGGCAGTTGGTCGAACACCTGGGGTCTGCCGATAAACGTGGACAAATGCTCGAGCATGAGGACTGTTTGCCCCAATGATACTTCCGGCTACTGCCTTGGGGGTATCGTACTCCATCATACGCAGGAGCAAAAGGACCTCGGAGTTGTTGTCACCGGCAACCTGAAGACAAAGTCACACACCGAGAGAGCGTGCGCCTCAGCGTGGAAGATACTAGGTCCCATTTGAAGCTCATTTGGGCTTCTACCCCTGGACACCCTCCGATTGCTGTGTCTTGCATGTTCGTCCTCGCTTGGAATATGGCGGTCCGGCTGTCCACCCCTTCACCGCGGCGGAAGTAGCCAAGCCGTATCGAGTGAAACGTTCTGCCGCGTGCCCCACGGCTGGTCCGCGTGGGTTCAGCTTTGAGGAAAGCCCGGAAGTCACCGAGTTGTTCCCCAGGGCCTATAGACGTCTTCGAGGAGACCTCGTCTATGCCAGGCGAATAATCCGTGATCAGTTGGGCTGATAGATGCCTTCGGAATTCAAGGTCAGGAATAATGATCGCACCAGAGGACACACCCTGAAGAATAGTAAGGCGCATTCCACCGGCTTACCATCCATCTATCAATAGTTAAGGAGAGTGACCAACCTCTGGAACGCTCTTCTGACGGAAGTGGTGGAACAGGAAACCGAGACACTGCTTAGGAAGAAATTGGATCAGACCCTGAAGGATTATTGGCGAACCACCGACATCTAGCCGAGTCGATAGAGTAAGATAGGATGGGTCTCATACGGGATGATTTCCCACTGCCCTTTACCTGAAGACTGACTTTGACGGGTGAATTTTCCAATTGCTCTCAGCGATAAATATTTTTGCATTGTTTGGTGGATTAACACACTTTATTTCGCCCAAACTAAGGCATCGTAATTAGTATTTCGGTACGCGTACACTTTGAAGAGTTCTTTCTCTTCAGAAAAGTTTATTCTCATCAAAAACGGAATATACTTTTTGGTGTATTTTCTGGTGTCTTTTGTTGGTGTCAGCGCAACTGATACCGGAAAACGTCTTTTTGTGGTGCTTTTCCTAGTGTACAGCTTTTGTGGAACTTTTGTAGTGTGCGGGTTTGCTGCACTTGCCTTAGTGTACCGTTTGTGTCCGTTCAAAAGGTTGTGTTATTATCCGGCAAAAGGCCGAAAGTTACCGGCCGGTTAGCTTGACTTCAGTACTGTAAAAGTGCCTGGAGCGAATAGTCAGGAAACAGATCTCTAGGCATTTGGTTCAACACAACCTCATATCAAATGCTCAGCATGGGTTTGTGGCAGGACGATCCTGTCTGACAAATCTCCTGCTCTTCCTCGATGAGGTAACCAAGCGTCTGGACGGAGGACAATCGATTGCGGTCTGCTACTTGGACTTCAGCAAGGCGTTTGATTCTGTGAACCACAGATTTCTGGACGTCAAACTGCAGTCTATCGGAATTGGTGGAAAAGCAAGGCAATGGACTAATACTTTTTTAGCAGGGCCAACCTTTAGTGTTAATGTGGGGAGTCATGTTTCGAATCCGGAAGGTGTAACAAGTGGGGTGCCACAGGGCTCGATGCTCGGCCCTCTGTTCTTCCTCATCTTCATCAATGACCTAGCACCTGAGTTCACAAACCCCACCTTTATGTTTGCCGATGACGTCAAGATAGCTGGAGTAGATATAGAACTTGACGTGTTAGCAGTACGAAACTGGGCACGCAAATGGGACCTTCCACTAAACCTCACCAAGTGTCAATGCTTAACCACAAATACAGGGGCTAGTGAGAATAGTGTGGGTTCGTTGCAAGTGGTCTCGCAGGTCAAAGACTTGGGCGTTATAATGGACAACAGCTTTAAGCCGTCAAAGCAGTGCACCTCAGCAGCCAATACGGCCAGGAGGGAACTCTTTCGAGTTAGTTCCTATATGTCGTGTAGAGCCGGAGATTTTCGTCCCGATATATCAGGCCATAGTTAGGCCGCACATGGAGTACTGCGTACAGGCCTGGGCACCGTACTACCAGAAGGATGAGGACTGTCTGGAGAAAGTGCAAGGGCTAGCCACTAGAATGGTGACTGGGCAAGGGGGTTTGGCTACACACAGGGTCTTCGTGCCCTAGACCTAGTCTCGATGGAAAGACGGTGCATTCGCGGGGATTTGATAGAAACCCGCAAGGTAGTGAAGGGACTGTCGGGAATAAGACGAGAAGACCTTTTCTCCCTGATCCCCGAGATAAGTACAAGGGGGCAAAGCCTTAGATTACAAAGGAAACATTCGAGGCTCCAAATTAGGGCGAAGTACTTCTCAAATAGAGTGGTACCCTATTGGAATAAGCTCCCGGAAGAGGTCATAAATACCACAACGGTGAAGGCGTTTAAGAAAGCAGTAGATCTATGTTGGGTGGCAGTATACTCCGAGTTATGTTAATCAGCTTTTATGGCCAGATTCATTTTACTTATTGTTTCCACCTTACTCTGCCATGGCCCGTACTGCACAAAATTTCCGCCTTTAAGAAAGGAAAATCACGCAGTTTTGGGAGCTATGGCAAGGCTCCGACAACACAAATATCTGGACGCACGATTGGCTCTAGCCACACCAGGTCCTGTGCAAACTGAACTGAAACCTGGCTCACCCCTGACATACTTGATGCCGAAATATCCATTCCTGTATACTTCACAGTAACGCAGGGCTCCAGTAGAGGTCGTGCCGGCGGGGTCATCATATACTAAGATAATTCGATCCCTCCTCCCACTTTACTGACAATCCCAACTTTTTCATATATTGATTGTTTGTGGGCTGTGTTTGACCTCTCTAGGACAGACACCCTATTGTTGGTTTTGTCTGTCGTCCTCCCGCATGCAATTCAACTGATAGCCTAGGTCTCATAGACTTATTAGGCTCTTTGAAAAGCTACACAGACTTCACCTATCTGTTAGTCACTGGTGACTCCAACTCTCCCAGTACAAACTGGCAAAGGGCTGTTGTCCCGGATATCACTTTCGGTAAACTCCTCCTTGATCTCGTACTGAAAAACTCATGGGTGCAGAACGTAAGAGATCCGGCTAGATATCGCACAGGCCACGCCCCGTCTCTACTAGACCTGGTCACCACCAATGATCGGTTCCTAATAGATGTGGTGCAATGCTTGCCGCCCCTCGGCAAAAGTGATCACATTCACATTGGGCTCGATTATATCGTGAAATGGCCTCCTCTTCCCTCAGAAACCAAAATTTTGAGATCCTTCAAAAGGACCAATTTTGACCAAGTCTGCTCATTTTTTTCGCTTCCAGATAAATTCAACTAACCCAGGTAACTCTGCTGATGAAATGGCAGAGAATCTCAGAGAGGTAATCTCCTTGGCTGATAGGCTATTTGTCCCCAGAATTCGTCGCCCACAGACCGCTAAGCGACCACTCCCTCGCCCCATTTAGCGCATTCTAGACGAACGCGCATGCCTCTTCGCCAGATATAAAACCACAGGCCTTGCCCGTGATGCAGAAGACTTCAGGATCATACGGAACATGTGCAAAGACTAGATTAGGTCCCATCAGAATGCAGTCCAGCGATCTGTAATTGATCGAGCACGGATCAATAAGGCATTTTTCTTTCGCTACATGCGCCGTCTAAGGGGCACAGCTCAGACGCCATTATCTCTCAAAGATAATGACGGATCTCCAATCACTTCCCCTAGCCAAGTAGCCGAGGCATTCAGCTCCTACTTCCGTACAGTTTTTAGCTCCATACCCATATCATCCCACCCTACCAAGCACCCGTTATCTCTGACCACTACCCTTAACAGTGTCACTATTCCCATTGGTGCAGTCGCTTAAGGTTTCCGACGGCTCAACCAATATTGCTCTATGGGTCCTGACCTAATCCACCCCCGTATTCTCAAGGAAGCCGCGGATACCTTAGCGGCTCCTTATGCCTCGCTTTTTCAGCAATGTGTTGATGATGGAGTTTTCCCCCCGTAACTGGAAAAAAGCAGTGATCGCACCCATCTATAAGAAGGGTAGTAGACACCTTGCTTCTAATAACAGACCCATAAAGCTCACTAGCATCCCCAGCAAAATTTTTGAGGGAATTCTTAAGAGTGAGGTTCTTTCCCATCTTCATAGAAATAAAATCCTCTCCCCGTCCCAACATGGGTTTCTTCCTGGCAGATTATGCATCACCAATATGCTTACTGTCATGGATAGTCTGACGAAAGCCTATGATGATGGCCAGCCCTCACACGCTGTATTCATCGATTTTGCTAAGGCCTTCGATAAGGTCCCCCATGCCCCTCTTCTTTATAAGCTGCAGACACACGGGATCACAGGCTCCATGTTGGCCATCCTACGCAGCTTCCTTACCGACCGCACCTTTGTGGTTAAAGTCGGGAATATTCGGTCTCAGCCCGCCCCAGTAACAACTGGGGTCCCCCAAGGGTCGGTCTTAGGTCCTCTTCTTTTGCTGATCTATATAAACGATCTTCCGACAGCCCTTCCTGAGAACATTGCCCTGTACGCAGACGATGTAACCCTCTGGAGTTCAAGCGTTGAAGACCTGCAAGTTGCAGTTTATGAAAGTAAACGCTGGTCCGAGGATTGGAACCTCCCACTTTTAGAGCGTAAGCTGTCTAAGCTGCAACTTACCTTCGCTAGATCACACGACTTTACACTTCTCCTGCGCATAAACCAGCTACAACTGAGGCTGCGTTGCATGGTCGATTCGCATCTGAGAAGGCAAGAGGCCATCGCCCTAGCACACCCAAACAAAACTGGCTACCTGTCCAACCTGCTTAGTAAAAGGTCCAAGCAATCCAATCATATCTCGCCCAAGTTCCTCATCTGCGGCTCATCTACCGCTAATACTCTTGCATCTATTTCTGAGGCCTTCAATGAGCATTTTTCTTCCTCCCTTATAAGCTGTCCTGGTATTCCCCCTCCTACAATCCAGCCCTGCTCCCCTGCCTCACTTTCATCGATTCCCTTCACCCATCTAGAAATTGAAAAATCAGTTTCGTCTATTAAACCTTCCTCGAAACCGGGACCAGATGATCTCCCACCGGCCCTCCTCCGTTTCGGTGGTCCTGACCTCCCTTTATTGTTACTTAATATGTATACCACCTCCATGATTCACAGTTTCGTCCCCCCTCAATGGAAATCCTCTGTTATAGTTCCGCGCTTCAAAAAGGGCGTATTACACGACCCAGATAACTATCGGCCCATCAATCACACCCCAGTAGTCTGCAAAATTATGGAGAGAATTATCAAAAGACACATTGTCCAGTACCTGTTATCTAACAACCTGCTGAACCCTGGTCAGCATGGTTTCTTGAACTCCCGTTCCTGCTCTTCCTGCCAGCTTGACTTTCTCAATGTCCTATCGTCTGCTGCCGACGCCGGCAACTCTGTAATTGTCCTGTACCTCGACATGTCTAAGGCTTTTGACCGTGTTCCCCATATTCATCTGTTGGCCAAAATCCGATCTCTCGGTATTACTGACCCTCTCCTCTCCTGGCTATCCTCCTATCTCTCTAACAGATCACAAGCCGTGCTCGTCGACGGCCACCTATCTTCCGCCAAACCAATTACTAGCGGCGTCATCCAAGGCAGTGTCCTAGGCCCATTACTATTCCTTATTTACATCAATGACATTTTCTCTTCTATTCGACACGGCACTCCTTTCCTCTTTGCCGACGATATAAAAATAGTGTACTCTTTCCTCCCCAGTGACCTTTCCGTGACTCTATGCAACATATCGCAGGACTTACTCGTTCTCCAAACTTGGTGCGTCTCGTGGTTCATGAAATTCTCTGCGGAGAAAAGCTTCCTCTTACCGTACAAGTGCACGGTACCACACGGCCAAATTTGTCTGGACGGTCTGCCCATCCCCATACACCCCATGGTTACCGATCTTGGCGTGCGCTACTCTTGTTCCTTTAACTTCTCAGAACAGGCATCATTCCAAATCGCTAAGGCTAAGAGAACCCTAGGCCTGATCAATCGGTGTTTCCTAATACCGGCCAGTCGCCTCTCCATGTATCTCTCACACGTGAGACCGCTCCTAGAATATTGTCCCATTACCTCCAGTCTCTGGCCACGTTCCTCCATTGTATCTCTTGAGAACGTTCAGCGTACCTTCACCAAAAGGCTGTTGGGCGTATCCCTAGCTCTAACATACCGCCAGCGCTGTGAGCTCCTACAAATTGAGCCTCTATGGATTCGTCGCATGAGGCTCAACCTGATTTTCCTCTTTAAGCTAATCCATAACCTGGCCTACACCTCTTATCCCATCTCATTCGTTGCGCCCTGCTCCTACCCCATCCGGCACCGTGCCTTCTCTCTCACTGTCCCTCATTCTAATCTCTGTCTGAAGTCCCGATTCTTTCTGTCAGCCTATTCCAAAATCTGGAATAAGCTGCCCCTTAGCTTACGCAGTGCCTCCTCAATGTTCGCTTTTAGGCGCGCACTTTTGTCATACTTAACAGTCCCCAATGCTATATTGCTCACCAATGAGCTCGTCTCCGCCGACCTGGCCTTTGAAAGAGGTCTCACACTGTAACTCTACTACCTCTGCGTCACAAGCCACTAGGTACACCCCGCGAACTAAGGCCACTGCCGTCAATGATCCATAGCGAACCTACCTCCTGCCATCATAAAATAACCCTATTGCTCACCTAAGTTCATATCTTATCCATCATATTCACTTTTTTCTCCTCAGTATCCGTTGATTCTCAGCTGGGGCACACCCAGACTGCGCTTCTCCATCTTTTTCCCCTCTCCAGTGATCCCCGCTGACGGCCAACCACTTCGGGCACCGTAATTACCATGTCCCTGGCAGGTGCATCTGGATAATATTGCTACACGGTCGTCTACCACTCGCTGTTTCCGTTGGCTCTCCTGTCCATGGTCTCACGGCTTGGTCAATTGTTCCTGGTTCACGCAACCCCATCGCGGTCGTTTTGTCCCCTGTACAATTATCCATGATCACTCGTGCCACTCCCAACAGTGCGGGGCGCGGTCAGATCCACCGCTATGGCCGGCGCACATCGGGCGTGCAGGCCGTCTGCAACGATGTGCGAGCGCAACTAGACTGGTGGATCACACCTCCTGCGTTCACTTCACGAAGTGTTTTTCAGGTTGGGTGCCCAGCGCACGGCCAGTCCCACCCACTAGCACCGGTTGCGGGTGGCACGCCCTAACTTTTCTTGAACTACCGAATCCAATGCTGTCGGTTGAAAATTGCATGCTCCTCATCGTTTTTCCGCCACAGCTTGTTCACCTAGAGCTCTTATCATCTGTTTCCACTTTCCGTCTTTGTCGCCCTACCACGGTATGCACACCTTCCCGTTTTGTCCTCCCTCCTATTACCTCTCTTTACATCAACTTTCACTGCTTTGAGTCACTATCGTCCTAACCACTCTTCTCTGTCGACGCTCGCCAATTACTCTTTTCCCACCTGCCGTCATTGCTGGCTTCTATCATCTATGCGCTTGATGTTACCCTCTGCTCAGAACGCCCATTGATAGCTTCCTTAAAACCTGTCGCCCTGTTAATCCCTCCTCGTGCCCCATGCCATGATGCACCAACCGCACCCTCACCCATGCCCAATCCGCATATTAGAACTTGCCGCTCCAAACTTCGCATCCCTTACAGTTGTATTTATTATCTAATCACCACCACCATATCTTCCTCACTTGGCCCCGCGATTCCTCTGCGGTTCTTTCCAGTGTCCTGATTAGTATCCACCTGTTCAATTGTCTGCCGGCACTCAGCTCTCCAGTTCCATTGCCCCAACTCCTTTGCGCGTTCGTTTTTTTGTGTGGCCTTTTTGCTCTATTACTGGTCCACTTTTCTCAGGGCTTCCCGATTCCTTGTCCGCCTCCTTCGTGTTCCATCTGCAGTAAAATGATCTGATTGGTGATTTCTTACCTGTGTCTCCTCGGTCGTTGCTTTCATCCCTTGATCCGTTTATTGCTCGCTACAGGCATTTTTCTGTACCTTCCAGTGTGGTCCGCTTTTCCATGTTCCACCATTGTAATGACAATGTTACGTCGCGACGTTTTTTTACAGTTCCAAATTGTTTGACCTGTCACTACCCGATTCCTCTGGTCCGTCACTACATCTCGCACCTGCATTGATCAAATAATTAGACCCATTCTTACCTGTTTTCCTTGATCCTGTCTTTCATCTTCACTCTTCCATGAACTGCTCCTCACAGTCTTCATCACTTCTGTGCTTCCACATTCTATTTTTCTCTCCGTTGGGCTGCCACGTGCACTTGTCATGAAGTTAATCCACCACGAAATTCCAAAGTTAATCCTACGACAAATTGATCTAACATTACCTACTCCTCCTATTGACTGATAATTTCTTTCTAGGACCCCGTTGTTATTGCTCCTGCTTCTCTTTAACCTATACATATATATACAATTAATCTATATATATATATATAAACTTACGCATATATATCTATGTGCATGCGCTCTGCATCTTGCAGTTCCTCACCTGCCATTTCTCTTGCTATCATCCCAACGACCGTCATCATAGGCATCCATCAACTCTAAATCTGTGCCTCACATCTACCGTATCCAATCCTTCTAAATCGTTTTTGTCATCTGATCATCCCTCTACGTCCTGCATTGCTCGCTGCCTGTTTTACGGTGAGTTTTGTGTCCTGTCCGCCGACAATTCACTGCAAAGTACCAATGCTTCATTGTCATCTAATCCACTGCAATGCACCTCACCTTTTTCTCCATCGTTCCTCGCTACTGCAATTCTTTATACCGATTTCCAGCTTTTCTCATGTTTACCAGTCTGCCTCCATATGTAATTGCCCGGGACCAGCCAATCAGTCCACCTGACCTTGAATTTCAAATTCACCGGGCGTCCATTCAAATCCGCTCTTGAGCTCATTTAAACTATACACAATCTCTATGGTGTGCATACGTTTATACTATTTTCATCCTACCTTATTCACCCTTCTGAGCCTTTTTACCCAACATTTTAATGAGAGTCTCCATATTTCCATGAATTATATCTGTCCATTCCATCACCTGTATCTACATGATCATGCACATGGCATGCTTCGGGCGCTTCCGAAATAAACCATTATTATTATTATTATTATTATTATTATTATTATTAATGACGACAAATGCGTGAGCATGTCTTTCGGCAGAGAGACTGGTCACACGTTTTCCATTAACGGAGCAACCACACTGCCTAGCGTTGACCAACACAAGGTGCTCGGTTTCTGGTTAGATTGTAACTTATCCTTCTCTCATCATCACGAACTTGCGAGCAAGTCTGCCTTTCGAGTCCTAAACATGATTCGAAGGTCCTTCCCGCGCATATCTAAGGATGATTTCCCCATAATTTTTGGCACGTATATCCGACCTCTGCTGGAGTACGGTAGTCAGATAGTGCACTCTGGTCTTGTCCGAGACCGTGAGATCCTAGAAAGAGTTCAGCGGGCCTCCACCAAGGCAGTAAGGGGTCTATCCCATCTACCTTATCTCGTCCGCCTCTCACTCCTCAACCTCTATCCCCTTGGCGTAAGACGCGTAAGAGGTGATCTGTTTTTGATGTTCCACCTTTTTGAAACAGGTTAAGGCGATTGCTTCTTCTCCGTCTGTCCAGCCTCTTCTCTCCGTGGTCACAGCATAAAGATTTTCAAACCGAGGCCACGAACTTCACTAAAGATTAACTTTTTTAGCTATAGGGTTATTACTCTGTGGAATGCACTTCCGGAAGATATTGTTCTCTCGCAGAACAAAACTATCTTCAATAAAAAGCTGGACCTCTACCTGGGTCTCTCCTAATAATTCCCTTTGTCAAAAAAAATGGTTGTCTTTTATTGCATATTTGTTCATGAATGCCGCACCCCCACTCAGCTTAAGGCACTGTCCATAGTGTGACACTGCATGATGTTATGTGTATCTTGTTTTCGCTGCCACCCCCGCCCCCCCCCCCACGCTTCTTTTCACTCTCGTTCCAGCTCGGTGAATTCGACAGGAGATCAAAGATTTCCTCAAGAACCGGGACAATTGGGCTCAAAGCCTCGAATCCGTGTAGTACTTCAAGACTTCAAGACTTCTTGTTATTTATTAATGACCTAGCATCCACTCTTCAATCGCCCAGCTTTATTTTTGCGGATGATGTGAAGATTGTTGGATCTAAGAGTAGGGCGGACTTGGGCAGGGAAGTAGGTACCGTCCTGAACTGGGCATACAAATGGGACTTACCTCTAAACGCTCAAAAAAGCCATTTGTTGTCAAGGGCAACAGAGAGCCTAACTGTCGCTCATGATCAAGGGCTGTTCACCGTAGAGGCAGCCAGTAGGGTTAAAGACCTGGGGATCATCATTAACAGTGATTTCAAATGGTCGGAGCAGTGCAACGCGGCTGCGCATAAGGCTCGTGGGGAGCTCTTTAGACTGCGATCAGCTTTGTCTTGCCGGAAGCCGGAGGTATTCGTACCTATTTACATGGCTATGGTACGACCTCACTTAGAGAGTAGCGTGCAAGCTTGGTCACCCTTCTACAAAAAGGACGCTGCCTGCCTCGAGAAAGTCCAACGTCTCGCCACGCGAATGGTTGAAGGGCAGAGGGGTAAGACTTACGAGCAGAGACTCTGTGACCTGAATCTCTTCTCGTTGGAAAGGAGGAGACGTCGAGGAGATCTCATAGAAACGTTCAAGGTAATGAAGGGCTTTTCTGGCCTTAGACCAGATAGTCTATTCCAATTGGCCGTAGACTCCAGAACAAGGGGACACGAAAAGAAGTTGATAAAAGCCCGATCTAGGTTGATGGCTAGATCGCACTTCTTCAGCAACAGGGTTGTGAACAGTTGGAACGGTCTGCCTGGTGAAATGGTAGATCTGCAGACAGTCCAATCCTTCAAATGTGCCCTTGATCGCAAGTGGTACGAGATCTTTCCCTGTAGTAAGCCTTGAGTATATCAACTAGATGGATGACGGGTAGCATTGTGGTCCTTCTGGAGTGTGTTTTAGCAGACTTTTTCCCTCATTGCATAGTGTCTCAGTGAACGCTCACGATGCATAATGTCTCTCGCAGCTGATGTGCGATTAGGTTTTCCGTTTCATTCTTCATAACAAAGGCAGAGGGTATCTCTCCCGTGTAAGCCTCCTCACAACAGCTCAGTGATGCAGACTCATGTGTGTCTCCCACCACTTTAGAAATACGTCCAGAAGTCGCTTGAACAATGTGTCGCTGGGCTCTTCCACCACTTCGGCTGGCAGCGAGTTCCATAGATTGGTCACCCTCCGAGATAGACGGTACACCGGAGGGAGGCCCACCGAGTGCAGTTTCTTTAGAGTTAGTGGGTGTCCCCTCGTACGGCCATGTCCGCGGAGAGGGAGCTCTGCACGTAGTTCTGGACCGAAGTCGCCTCTGATGACACGCCTGGTGAAGATCAGATCTCCCCGGACTCTCCGATAGGCCACTGGAAACAGCCCTGTGATCTTCATCCGCTCTTCGTAGCTGACCCCACGTAGCCCTCCGATAAGGCGGGTTGTGCCTCTTTGTACTCTTTCCAAATTTGCCACCTCTGCCAACGTACAAGGGAAAACTGCTGGCCCCCCGTATTCCAGCCTGGGACGCACATGGGTTGCATACAGCACCTTGAAGGCGTTGAGTGAGAGATGGCCGAATGAACGAGTTATCGGCCCCAGGATACTCCACGCTGAAGAACAGACCCTATCAGTATTGTGCTTCGTTTTTAGTGACAAGGTCACCATCACTCCCAGATCTTTTTTGCAGACAGAGCGCCGGAGGGGTGCCCCGTGTATATTGTACATCCCACTGCTGGACGCTGCTCCTACTCGCATATGCGCACACTTGTCCGTGTTGACTGGTAGTGACCACAGATCTGACCATCTCTCAAGGGCTCTGATGTCCTCTTGAAGAACGAGCTCGTCAGCGTATGACGTAATCGTGCGCCAGATCTTTAGGTCGTCTGCGTAAATGAGGCACGGCGATTGAAAAACTGGTGGTAGGTCATTGATATAGGCCAGGAAGGGGAGCGGACCCAGAACCGATCATTGTGTAACACCACTAGCTGCCACTTGCCAAGTTGACAGTGACTGTGCTACTCGTACTGCAAAGGTTCGGCCTTTTAGAAAGTCCTCTATCCACAGAATCAAGGGATCTACTACACCAAGAGCCTTAAGCTTACCTAATAGACGGTCATGCGGATCTTTGTCAAAAGCTTTGCTAAAATCCACGAAGATTACGTCAGTAGGGTGTCCTTCGGCCTTGGCTATCGTCCAGCGTTCTCGTGCGATTACCAAGTTTGTTAGGCACGACCTGCCCTTCCAAAAACCATGTTGTTGTCGGCTAAGTAGGTCGTATACCCCAATATGGTCCCGGATTCGCGTTGCCAGCGGGCGCTCCATAACCTTTCCTATCACCGGTGTTAGACTGACAGGTCGGTAGTTGACAGCCTCAGCTTTTGCCCCACCTTTGTACAGTGGCACGAAGACCGCTTTCTTCCATTCTTGGGGGAGCCTTCCCGCTGCTAAAGACGCGTTGAACAGTCGTGTGACTGGTTGAGTTAACACATAGGCCAGTTCCTTTACCACCAACGGATGAACAACATCAGGTCCGGGGGATTGGTTTACTCCAATGGTGCGCATGGTTGCCGCCACTTCTTCCTCGGTGAGTTCTTGACAAGACATTTGGCGGGCTCCCCCGGCAATGTGTGAGGGACGATTGTGCCTCTGTTCAGGAGCATAGACTGACAAGTAATGTCTCGCCAGGATCTCTGCCTTGTGTTCATCTGTAACTCCCAGCAAATGTCCGTCCTGTAGGGCTGGGATTGCAGTCATGGTTCGCGTTCTCCGTCGCAGATATGCGAACAGTCGTTTGGGTGCTTGTACCGAGCCCGTTTCTAACGTATCCTCGACGATACGTCGCTTTTCTCGTTTCATTTGGGTACACTGGTTCCGGATGTTGCGGTATCGATCATATCCTTCCCCAGTCGCTTGACATTGTTTCCATGCTCGGTTTCGACGCTTCAAAAGACGGCTTAGTTGCGAGTCAAACCAAGGTGGGCCTTTCGCATGCGGCCGCTGTCTGGATGGTGGAGCAAAAGTCTGGCATAACTGAAGGATTTCATCTCGGATTACCTCCCAAGCCTGGTCTATGTCATACGGTTCTGGCGGATACCACACCATTGAGGATGCAGCCTCCCTGACTCGTTGGAACGACATTCGCCAGACGTTGGGTCCGCCCTGTGGTCTGGGGACAAACGTCGCTCCTCTCTTCCAGCTGATGGTCAATACTGCATGGTCACTGCACCCTAGTGGCGGTAGGTACTCGATCTGATCAACATAGGACCGCCTTGGAGATATCACCAGATCTAGGATAGACGTGTGATGATCCTGGGTTCGGGTCGGCCTTCTGACGTGTTGGTACAAGGAAAGTTCCAGCACCGTTGAAAGAAGCTCGCGGGAAAATTGATCCGCTCCTGCAGTGCGCCGCAAGTTCTCCCAGTCCACATTCGGCGAGTTGAAGTCACCCAAAATAAGACAGTGACCATCGCCCGCCCAACGTCTTACTCCAGTCAGTACTTCCCGTGGGTCTGCTTCTGGTGACCGATAAATGACTCCGACAGACTCAAATCCACTGGGTGTCAACTTCACGCGACATCAAAGCGATTCTTCAAAGCCCTCCGGGTCTATCAGGCGATCCAACTGTGGCGAAGGGACGTCAGCTCGAATGTACATCGCCACGCTGCCTCCTCGCCTAGCTTGGCTCCTATCAGCACGGTAAAGTGTGTATCCTGGGATAGCTACTTCCAAGTCCTGCACCCCACTGGTAAGCCACGTCTCCGTCAAGGCGACCAATGTTGGCGAGTGCTGAACCACCCATGCCTCGAGCTCATCTCGCTTGTTCAACAGACTCCTGACATTAGACGACATGATAAGTGCATGCCCTCTTCTGTCTTCCCTCTTCTTACCGACCCTCACTGCACCTCCACCGCAGGGGCCGCCTGGTTGATGATGCCGGTGAGATTGAACGGATCCCATCTCAGTTGAAGACGCCTCCGCTGAACACGAAAATCCCGGATAAAAAGGCCTGATTCACCATTGGCCTGGCGTTCGCGGAGCTCTCTCAAGGCTAACCGGTGCCTCTCCCTTTCCTCGGGGTCAAGATCTCGAAGGAGTCATTGTTTTTCTCCTTTTAATCTGTAGGACCGCTGTAGCACCCAGCGGCATCCCTCATCGGAATCCAAGACCACCTTGAGCGGACGAGGGTTACCATTGTCATTTATTTTCCCTAATAGAAAAACGGCTTTGACCTTTACGTTATTTGCCAGGTTTTCCTCATTCGTGGAGAATATTTTGGCAAATATGTCCCGTAGTAGAGACACGTCGTGCTCTAATCTACTTTGAGGCTCCGACTCGGTTGATTCCGAAAGATTCACGATTAGGAAGCATTGGGTCCTAGGTAGCGGCGCCATTCGTTGACGTGGCCTTACTGTTTTCCATTGACTCATGGTTTCCGTCTGCCCTGGATCGGGGCCTGTGTCTCCGCCGGCTGCGTTCGATACTTCCGGAAAATTAGTTTTGTCTTCCGAGTGTACAGCTACTTCGGCTTTGTCTGTGACCACGGATTTCTTTCGGCGTTGCTTCTTCACTGCTCTTAATGGGTTGTTCGTAGCGCCTGGAGCTACTTCAGCGTGGGACCTGGGGCTCGTTGCACACGGTACCGCGGGTGCCTGGTTAGCCGCTGAATCAGCTTCATCTCTTTTTCTTTTATTTGCGGTGGTACAATCTGTGCATAGAATTTGCAGGAATGGGGAGCTGCAGGAACTCAGCCACTCATACTTATTCTTGTCGATTTTAGTACACTTCAGGTGAATCCACCCCTCGCAAAAATCACACATCAGGGCTTTGACCCGAGGGCCAATATTTTTCTTGCACATCAAACACGCACATTGATCCTCAGAGGTAACTGAACTCATAATGTTTATAAATCCGCTGAGAAGCCACAAATATCACAGGACAATATATCTCCACGAGGCACAACGGTAGACACCCGGTGTATCGCAGTCCAACCTTACCGTCTCTCATTTCTAGCGGGTATTCGACGAAATATACTAGGCAGTGGTGGGTGCATAACTGGTGTGCATACCACCGAAGGAACTCTGGACACTCGATTGGCCGTGGCCATTACCTGTCCTGTGCAAACTGAACTGAACTGAACTGACCAATGGATAAGTAGTTTCTTAGCAGGGCAAACCTTTAGTGTTAAGGTGGGGAGCCATGTTTCAAAACCGGAAGGTGTAACAAGTGGGGTGCCACAGGGCTCGGTGCTCGGCCCTCTGTTCTTCCTCATCTTCATCAACGACCTAGCACCTGAGTTCACAAACCCCACCTTTATGTTTGCCGATGACGTCAAGATAGCTGGAGTAGATATAGAACTTGACGTGTTAGCAGTACGAAACTGGGCACGCAAATGGGACCTTCCACTAAACCTCACCAAGTGTCAATGCTTAACCACAAATACAGGGGCTAGTGAGAATAGTGTGGGTTCGTTGCAAGTGGTCTCGCAGGTCAAAGACTTGGGCGTTATAATGGACAACAGCTTTAAGCCGTCAAAGCAGTGCACCTCAGCAGCCAATACGGCCAGGAGGGAACTCTTTCGAGTTAGTTCCTATATGTCGTGTAGAGCCGGAGATTTTCGTCCCGATATATCAGGCCATAGTTAGGCCGCACATGGAGTACTGCGTACAGGCCTGGGCACCGTACTACCAGAAGGATGAGGACTGTCTGGAGAAAGTGCAAGGGCTAGCCACTAGAATGGTGACTGGGCAAGGGGGTTTGGCTACACACAGGGTCTTCGTGCCCTAGACCTAGTCTCGATGGAAAGACGGTGCATTCGCGGGGATTTGATAGAAACCCGCAAGGTAGTGAAGGGACTGTCGGGAATAAGACGAGAAGACCTTTTCTCCCTGATCCCCGAGATAAGTACAAGGGGGCAAAGCCTTAGATTACAAAGGAAACATTCGAGGCTCCAAATTAGGGCGAAGTACTTCTCAAATAGAGTGGTACCCTATTGGAATAAGCTCCCGGAAGAGGTCATAAATACCACAACGGTGAAGGCGTTTAAGAAAGCAGTAGATCTATGTTGGGTGGCAGTATACTCCGAGTTATGTTAATCAGCTTTTATGGCCAGATTCATTTTACTTATTGTTTCCACCTTACTCTGCCATGGCCCGTACTGCACAAAATTTCCGCCTTTAAGAAAGGAAAATCACGCAGTTTTGGGAGCTATGGCAAGGCTCCGACAACACAAATTTCTGGACGCACGATTGGCTCTAGCCACACCAGGTCCTGTGCAAACTGAACTGAAACCTGGCTCACCCCTGACATACTTGATGCCGAAATATCCATTCCTGTATACTTCACAGTAACGCGTGGCTTACCAGTGGGGTGCAGGACTTGGAAGTAGCTATCCCAGGATACACACTTTACCGTGCTGATAGGAGCCAAGCTAGGCGAGGAGGCAGCGTGGCGATGTACATTCGAGCTGACGGTTATGGAGCGCCCGCTGGCAACGCGAATCCGGGACCATATTGGGGTATACGACCTACTTAGCCGACAACAACATGGTTTTTGGAAGGGCAGGTCGTGCCTAACAAACTTGGTAATCGCACGAGAACGCTGGACGATAGCCAAGGCCGAAGGACACCCTACTGACGTAATCTTCGTGGATTTTAGCAAAGCTTTTGACAAAGATCCGCATGACCGTCTATTAGGTAAGCTTAAGGCTCTTGGTGTAGTAGATCCCTTGATTCTGTGGATAGAGGACTTTCTAAAAGGCCGAACCTTTGCAGTACGAGTAGCACAGTCACTGTCAACTTGGCAAGTGGCAGCTAGTGGTGTTACACAATGATCGGTTCTGGGTCCGCTCCCCTTCCTGGCCTATATCAATGACCTACCACCAGTTTTTCAATCGCCGTGCCTCATTTACGCAGACGACCTAAAGATCTGGCGCACGATTACGTCATACGCTGACGAGCTCGTTCTTCAAGAGGACATCAGAGCCCTTGAGAGATGGTCAGATCTGTGGTCACTACCAGTCAACACGGACAAGTGTGCGCATATGCGAGTAGGAGCAGCGTCCAGCAGTGGGATGTACAATATACACGGGGCACCCCTCCGGCGCTCTGTCTGCAAAAAAGATCTGGGAGTGATGGTGACCTTGTCACTAAAAACGAAGCACAATACTGATAGGGTCTGTTCTTCAGCGTGGAGTATCCTGGGGCCGATAACTCGTTCATTCGGCCATCTCTCACTCAACGCCTTCAAGGTGCTGTATGCAACCCATGTGCGTCCCAGGCTGGAATACGGGGGGCCAGCAGTTTTCCCTTGTACGTTGGCAGAGGTGGCAAATTTGGAAAGAGTACAAAGAGGCACAACCCGCCTTATCGGAGGGCTACGTGGGGTCAGCTACGAAGAGCGGATGAAGATCACAGGGCTGTTTCCAGTGGCCTATCGGAGAGTCCGGGGAGATCTGATCTTCACCAGGCGTGTCATCAGAGGCGACTTCGGTCCAGAACTACGTGCAGAGCTCCCTCTCCGCGGACATGGCCGTACGAGGGGACACCCACTAACTCTAAAGAAACTGCACTCGGTGGGCCTCCCTCCGGTGTACCGTCTATCTCGGAGGGTGACCAATCTATGGAACTCGCTGCCAGCCGAAGTGGTGGAAGAGCCCAGCGACACATTGTTCAAGCGACTTCTGGACGTATTTCTAAAGTGGTGGGAGACACACATGAGTCTGCATCACTGAGCTGTTGTGAGGAGGCTTACACGGGAGAGATACCCTCTGCCTTTGTTATGAAGAATGAAACGGAAAACCTAATCGCACATCAGCTGCGAGAGACATTATGCATCGTGAGCGTTCACTGAGACACTATGCAATGAGGGAAAAAGTCTGCTAAAACATACTCCAGAAGGACCACAATGCTACCCGTCATCCATCTAGTTGATATACTCAAGGCTTACTACAGGGAAAGATCTCGTACCACTTGCGATCAAGGGCACATTTGAAGGATTGGACTGTCTGCAGATCTACCATTTCACCAGGCAGACCGTTCCAACTGTTCACAACCCTGTTGCTGAAGAAGTGCGATCTAGCCATCAACCTAGATCGGGCTTTTATCAACTTCTTTTCGTGTCCCCTTGTTCTGGAGTCTACGGCCAATTGGAATAGACTATCTGGTCTAAGGCCAGAAAAGCCCTTCATTACCTTGAACGTTTCTATGAGATCTCCTCGACGTCTCCTCCTTTCCAACGAGAAGAGATTCAGGTCACAGAGTCTCTGCTCGTAAGTCTTACCCCTCTGCCCTTCAACCATTCGCGTGGCGAGACGTTGGACTTTCTCGAGGCAGGCAGCGTCCTTTTTGTAGAAGGGTGACCAAGCTTGCACGCTACTCTCTAAGTGAGGTCGTACCATAGCCATGTAAATAGGTACGAATACCTCCGGCTTCCGGCAAGACAAAGCTGATCGCAGTCTAAAGAGCTCCCCACGAGCCTTATGCGCAGCCGCGTTGCACTGCTCCGACCATTTGAAATCACTGTTAATGATGATCCCCAGGTCTTTAACCCTACTGGCTGCCTCTACGGTGAACAGCCCTTGATCATGAGCGACAGTTAGGCTCTCTGTTGCCCTTGACAACAAATGGCTTTTTTGAGCGTTTAGAGGTAAGTCCCATTTGTATGCCCAGTTCAGGACGGTACCTACTTCCCTGCCTAAGTCCGCCCTACTCTTAGATCCAACAATCTTCACATCATCCGCAAAAATAAAGCTGGGCGATTGAAGAGTGGATGCTAGGTCATTAATAAATAACAAGAAGTCTTGAAGTCTTGAAGTACTACACGGATTCGAGGCTTTGAGCCCAATTGTCCCGGTTCTTGAGGAAATCTTTGATCTCCTGTCGAATTCACCGAGCTGGAACGAGAGTGAAAAGAAGCGTGGGGGGGGGGCGGGGGTGGCAGCGAAAACAAGATACACATAACATCATGCAGTGTCACACTATGGACAGTGCCTTAAGCTGAGTGGGGGTGCGGCATTCATGAACAAATATGCAATAAAAGACAACCATTTTTTTTGACAAAGGGAATTATTAGGAGAGACCCAGGTAGAGGTCCAGCTTTTTATTGAAGATAGTTTTGTTCTGCGAGAGAACAATATCTTCCGGAAGTGCATTCCACAGAGTAATAACCCTATAGCTAAAAAAGTTAATCTTTAGTGAAGTTCGTGGCCTCGGTTTGAAAATCTTTATGCTGTGACCACGGAGAGAAGAGGCTGGACAGACGGAGAAGAAGCAATCGCCTTAACCTGTTTCAAAAAGGTGGAACATCAAAAACAGATCACCTCTTACGCGTCTTACGCCAAGGGGATAGAGGTTGAGGAGTGAGAGGCGGACGAGATAAGGTAGATGGGATAGACCCCTTACTGCCTTGGTGGAGGCCCGCTGAACTCTTTCTAGGATCTCACGGTCTCGGACAAGACCAGAGTGCACTATCTGACTACCGTACTCCAGCAGAGGTCGGATATACGTGCCAAAAATTATGGGGAAATCATCCTTAGATATGCGCGGGAAGGACCTTCGAATCATGTTTAGGACTCGAAAGGCAGACTTGCTCGCAAGTTCGTGATGATGAGAGAAGGATAAGTTACAATCTAACCAGAAACCGAGCACCTTGTGTTGGTCAACGCTAGGCAGTGTGGTTGCTCCGTTAATGGAAAACGTGTGACCAGTCTCTCTGCCGAAAGACATGCTCACGCATTTGTCATCATTAACTGGGAGGTTCCAATCCTCGGACCAGGGTTCCTTTCATAAACTGCAACTTGCAGGTCTTCAACGCTTGAACTCCAGAGGGTTACATCGTCTGCGTACAGGGCAATGTTCTCAGGAAGGGCTGTCGGAAGATCGTTTATATAGATCAGCAAAAGAAGAGGACCTAAGACCGACCCTTGGGGGACCCCAGTTGTTACTGGGGCGGGCTGAGACCGAATATTCCCGACTTTAACCACAAAGGTGCGGTCGGTAAGGAAGCTGCGTAGGATGGCCAACATGGAGCCTGTGATCCCGTATGTCTGCAGCTTATAAAGAAGAGGGGCATGGGGGACCTTATCGAAGGCCTTAGCAAAATCGATGAATACAGCGTGTGAGGGCTGGCCATCATCATAGGCTTTCGTCAGACTATCCATGACAGTAAGCATATTGGTGATGCATAATCTGCCAGGAAGAAACCCATGTTGGGACGGGGAGAGGATTTTATTTCTATGAAGATGGGAAAGAACCTCACTCTTAAGAATTCCCTCAAAAATTTTGCTGGGGATGCTAGTGAGCTTTATGGGTCTGTTATTAGAAGCAAGGTGTCTACTACCCTTCTTATAGATGGGTGCGATCACTGCTTTTTTCCAGTTACGGGGGGAAAACTCCATCATCAACACATTGCTGAAAAAGCGAGGCATAAGGAGCCGCTAAGGTATCCGCGGCTTCCTTGAGAATACGGGGGTGGATTAGGTCAGGACCCATAGAGCAATATTGGTTGAGCCGTCGGAAACCTTAAGCGACTGCACCAATGGGAATAGTGACACTGTTAAGGGTAGTGGTCAGAGATAACGGGTGCTTGGTAGGGTGGGATGATATGGGTATGGAGCTAAAAACTGTACGGAAGTAGGAGCTGAATGCCTCGGCTACTTGGCTAGGGGAAGTGATTGGAGATCCGTCATTATCTTTGAGAGATAATGGCGTCTGAGCTGTGCCCCTTAGACGGCGCATGTAGCGAAAGAACAATGCCTTATTGATCCGTGCTCGATCAATTACAGATCGCTGGACTGCATTCTGATGGGACCTAATCTAGTCTTTGCACATGTTCCGTATGATCCTGAAGTCTTCTGCATCACGGGCAAGGCCTGTGGTTTTATATCTGGCGAAGAGGCATGCGCGTTCGTCTAGAATGCGCTAAATGGGGCGAGGGAGGGGTCGCTTAGCGGTCTGTGGGCGACGAATTCTGGGGACAAATAGCCTATCAGCCAAGGAGATTACCTCTCTGAGATTCTCTGCCATTTCATCAGCAGAGTTACCTGGGTTAGTTGAATTTATCTGGAAGCGAAAAAAAATGAGCAGACTTGGTCAAAATTGGTCCTTTTGAAGGATCTCAAAATTTTGGTTTCTGAGGGAAGAGGAGGCCAATTCACGATATAATCGAGCCCAATGTGAATGTGATCACTTTGCCGAGGGGCGGCAAGGAGTTTCATGACATTGGAGACGAAAGACCGACGTTGTCTCAAGAGGATCACTTCGCTCTACAAACGGTGCGGCAAGGCTCTAGAGGCCTCAAAAAACAGTTCGAGGTTCCCCTCCCATGGCGCACACCGGTCGACCCGTGGACTGACAACAGAAATTATGTTCTCCAACGATTACTACGACTAAATGAACGCTTCATTCGAGACCAGAATCTGTGGGAACGAAACGCGGATTTGATGAAGCGAAACGAGGCCCTCGGTTACGTTGAAAGGGTGCCTGTCAACACCGACAGCAAAAGGGGTATCTGGTATCTGCCTCACCATCCGGTTATCAACCCCAAGAAACCCAATAAACTGCGCGTGGTTTTCGACTGTGCGGCCAAGTTCCAGGGCAAGTCGTTAAACGATCGCCTACTACAGGGACCTGACTGGACCACACCACTGATCGATGTTCTGTGCCGTTTCAGAGTGGGTAAAGTGGCTTTGTCTGCTGACATTAGGGAAATGTTCCATCAGGTGAAGATTCCGGTAGGAGAACGAGATGCTTTGCGTTTCCTGTGGTGGGAAGGGAGCGACCGGGACAACGCAGTGGTGAATTATAGAATGACCGTCCACCCCTTCGGAGCCATATCGTCACCATTTTGTGCAAACTACGCCCTCCGAGAATCAGCGAACAAACATGGCGATCTAGTACATCGGACGGTGGTAGAAAGCGTCAGCAGGAACTTCTACGTCGACGACTACCTTGGGTCATTTGATGATGTGGAATCAGCTCTAGAGCAGTTCAGGGGTCTGACGAGATTGCTGGAAGAGGGCGGCTTCCATCTAACTAAATGGATGTCGAACGCTTCAAAAGTGCTGAAAGTCATCCCGTATCACGAAAAGGCCGAAAGGGTACGAGATTTGGACGGCTCTCCACTTCCTATCGAGCGCACTTTAGGGATACAATGGGACGCGGAAACGGACGATTTTGGTTTCGAACTGAACGTTCCCGAGCTGCCAATAACCCGTCGTGGCATACTATCTGCCGTCTCGGGTTTGTTCGACCCGCTCGGTTTCGTCTCACCATGGCTGCTACCCGGAAAAATCTTGCTGCAGCGGCTGTGCCGTAAGAAAGTTGATTGGGACCAGTCACTGGACCGAGGGGACCGACTGGACTGGGAAGAATTTCTGAACACTTTGAAGAAATTACGGGGACATAAGAATCCCACGATGTTTGACCCCTGGCCATACGACAAGGACTGGAGAACTACATGCTTTTTCCGATGCATCCGAAGTCGGTTATGGAGCTGTGGTGTACGGACGATGGTGCGCAGGAGATGGACAATATACCACGAGGATCCTGTTCGCCAAAGCCCGCGTTGCCCCACTGAAGTCGGTTTCAATCCCACGCCTTGAACTCAGCGCAGCCGTGTTGGCAGTCAGGGTGGTGAAAGCTGTGAAGAGATGTTTCGATCTCTACATTTGGTCGGTGAGTTTCTGGACGGATTCAACGATAGTACTTCACTATATCAACAACGTCCGGAGCCGGTTTAGTACTTTCGTTGCTAACCGGCTCACGATTATCCACGATGAATCAGCCACGCACCAGTGGAGTCATGTCAGGTCTGGCGATAATCCGGCCGACCTGTGCTCCCGAGGTGCGAACAACTTCAGGCAACTGGACACGTGGACGAGAGGGCCAAACTTCCTGCAATTGCCCAAACAGGACTGGCCCGTGTTCGAATTAAAAACCCCTACGGAAGTGGAACTGGAGATCAAAGGCGTAGTGATAGCAACCAACGTCGTCGAAGCGTCGTCCATTCTATCGCGACTGGTCAGGTTTTCTTCCTGGATGAAGACGCTTCGTTCGCTAGTTTGGTTAACCAGGTTCAAGAGAAATTTACTAGTCATGAAAGGGCTACGGCCCTCAGGTCGGATACCGGTCGGCCCGATAGGTTCCGACGAGCTACAAGCGGCAGAGTACGATATTTTCAGAATGATACAACGCGAGGCTTTCGCCCAAGAACTCAAGAGGGCGGGAGAAGTGGGGCCGACCAATGAAGACTTGCCATCTCCAAGAGGCGAGCTGAAGCGTTTAAACCCCAAACTCATCAACGGACTGCTGCGGGTGGATGGTAGGCTGACCAACGCCAACCTGAACTTCGACACAAAGTATCCTATACTGCTGCCTGCGAGACAACCTGTAGTAGAGCTAATGATTCAACACGTCCACGCCATGGAGGGACATGCCGGGGAAAGTCACGTGACGAGCGTCATCCGAAAGCGTCTTTGGTTGTTGAGAGGACGAGAGACTGTAAAACGCGTAATCCGACTGTGTGTGCAATGCAGGAGACGCAATGCCACAGCAGGCAAACAACTCATGGCCCCACTACCAGAATGCAGGGTGACTACGGGCTGGTGGCCGTTCAGTGACACCGGGTTGGACTATTTCGGGCCCTTGTGGATCAAGTGCGGGAAAAGATTAGAAAAGCGATACGGATGTATCATGACGTGCATGAAATCACGTGCGGTACACCCAGAAGTCGCACATTCGATGACGACCGATTCGTTTCTACGGGCCTTGCAAAGATTTATCAACCGAAGAGGCGTACCGGCCGATATATACTCAGATAATGGATCGAACTTCGTGGGCGCTCAACGGAAATTGCAGCGTTGGCACAAGAACATAAACAGGGACGAACTGCAGAATCGAACCGTGGCCTACGGCATACGATGGCATTTCAACCCCCCCACAGGCCAGTCATCGAGGCGGCATATGGGAACGCATGATCCGGTCCGCCAGACGGATATTGCTGTCAATCATGGAGCAGCAGCCGCCCGACGACGAGACCCTGAACACCGTCATGACTGAGGTGGAGCGAATCCTGAACAACCGCCCCCTGGTTCCAGTATTGAACGGCGACCCCACCCACCTGGCGCTCACCCCAAACGACTTATTGACGCTAAGGTCGAACGAGGGTTTCCAAGGGCCGGTAAACCTTCGTGGGAGCTACCTCCACGGGTGGAAGCAAGCGAACTGCCTGGCCAAGGTCTTCTGGGGGCGATGGCTGCGGGAGTACCTACCGGCTTTGCAGACTCGACAGAAGTGGCTGGTCAAAACAAGACCATTCAAAGTTGGGGACGTGGTTATGATCGCCGACGAACGCGCACATCTCAGCGCTTGGTCTTTGGGAGTAGTTACGGAAACCATCAAAAGCACTGACGAAATGATAAGAACGGTGAAGGTGAAGACAGTTAACGGAGTGCTCATTCGTGACATACGCAGTATTAACCTACTCGAGAGCGAAGACGGAGGAGCTGATAACCCTGAGGCCTAGTAAACCTTTTTCACACCAGTAGTCGAGGTGGATAAAGAAACACCATATATACCACACAATCTCCGTCAAACACGTTAAGGTGCTCGCGGTCCTTTCGTTGACATTACAGAAGGTTCTTTCCGATATGTGGTGATGAGTGCGATTCCATTATACATCCCGATACATACACGCATGCACGACGCACTCTACATCCCGTAAACCCATCATACATGTGACAGTGTTCTTTGTTTGCCTTTTGTTGACGCTACCGAATGCCCCTTGCGTATGTGGAAGTAGCGGAGCTCAGGTCACACACACATGCTACATTTACTCGTTTTCTTGCCACGCGGTCTTTTGTTGACATTGCAGAAAGTCCTCCTTTGATGTGTAGTCATACCTGTGATTTCATTGTAACCCCAGCACACACACACACGCACACACACACACACACTCAAGCACGTACATCCAGGACCGGACGGCCCCTTACGAGGACAACGTCTATGTGACCATTCACGCCAGCCATCGGTCATTTGGTCTTGTGGAAGATGTAGACTAGCCTCACGTCTATGTATCCAATAGATTAGGTGCGACCAGTAGTAGAACGTCGACGACGAGCATTAGACGCGCGCACTGACAGCAGGGCCTAGGCAGGTAGGAAGAATCAGTACCTTTATACCGAACCTTTGACTCTGATAAGGATCCAGGAGGATTTTGGTGGGCGGTGTAACAGCCGGTCGTGGAAAATCCCCCTTTTTCCCTCGCGATTCAGTGTTTTTCCCAACATCACTCATTTCCATACACTATTGACTTGTCTTTACGAACTGGTTGTTTTTCGGGACCAATTGTTGTTTGTTCGTGCCCAGAGCGCTACTTTGGCACATCCTTGTTCAGGACCTGCGTGACGCACGTGCTGTCTGCTCACACGCTGCTATTCGGTTTCTCGTTGTTGAGTCCTTGTGATCGTATTATTGAGGTTTGTATATTGTTTATGTCATTGTTTATTTTAATAATCTAGTATCGTAGAATATCACGGATAATCGTCTTCTGATTTCGGGATCCGTTGCGAATTTGGCTACGCATTGCTCAAACGTTCGTAACAATACTCAATAGATCTATTTGGAACGAGGAAAAATCACGCAAAATGCCAAGAAAAGGATCAAAAGCAGTCGAATCCGGACAGGAAGTAATACGGCAAGTCTCTGGGGAGGTTTTGGGTACATATGATTCTTTAGTTAATGCTAGATCGCCTAGTCCTGTCAGTGCTAGCTCATGTGTTATTGAAAGCAATATTGATCGTAAGGATGTCGATTTATATAAGCTGAGAATACTAGAACTAGAGCAACAGCTACTTTCGGCTAGACTACAGGCGCAGGAAGCAGAGAGGTGTACACAGAAACAGCGGGAGCATGAGACCAGTGACTTCGACACTTCCGATAGGTTAGGGTGCAATAAGGTAGGGAACCCCACGCAGGTCGCCGACTACAAACCACCATCGATCGATCTGCCTAGAGTGGAGTTAACGGTTTTCGACGGGCGAGCTGAGCAATACTGCAAGTTCGTCAAACAGTTCGAGACGTTCGTTGAAAACAAGGTAACCGACCCTGGGCAAAGGCTTCTTTACCTTACTCACTACTGCCGAGGCCGAGCGCGAGAAGCTATCGACGGGTGCACCATGCTCGATCCAGAACAAGGCTACACAAGGGCAAGAAAGATTCTGAGGGACTTGTTTGGCCAACCTTTCAAAGTAGCCCGTAACCTAATAGAGGGCGTGATGGCAGAGGCAAAGAGAGCCAAGGGCGACGTCTACACCATGGCCGACCTGGTAATCAAGATGCAGAACTGCTCAATAGCCCTCGACCATTTAGGTTACAGGGCTGACCTAGACGCCATGCACACTTTGGAAGGCATAGTCCGTCACCTCTCTCCCGAACTACAGGGTCGGTGGGCGGAAGAAGCTGAACGGATAAGCCGAAGCGACAGAGAAGCCAACTTCGAAGACCTGACTGAATACTTAGACAGGCAAACGAAGATAGCTGACAGCAGATTCGGCCGACTCGTCCGGGACAGCAACCGAGCAAACAAGCCCGGTACTAGCCAAGTCCAAACCCCTGTACGGGAACATACAAAGTACCAGCCTTGGACCAACACCCACGTCATTTCACGAGATGCTACGGCGAAACCAAATTGCAGGTCCTGTAGTACTAGCCATGGCCTACCAGAATGCCCCAAGTTCGGCAACGCCACAATAGACGAACGGTGGGGAATGGCGAGGATGGCAGGAGCATGTTTCATCTGTCTCAACACCACGCACCGGGCAGCAGCCTGTAGAACAAGGAATCGATGTGGTTACGAGGGCTGCACGGGCAGACACCATCGGCTGCTGCATCAGGCGAGAGTAACCATATCCGAGGCGAGTGCCAAGCCCAGCGTGATTTGTTCCACTTCACAATCTGCCAGTAAACCGGTACGTTTAGGCGTAGTGGCCGTGGGAGTAGTGACTCCGACTGGGATAGTCAAGGCGTTGGCTTTCGTTGATAGTGGATCCGACACCACTTTAGTGAAAGAGCGGTTTGCCGACAAACACCAACTGGCTAAAGGTGCGACGTCGTTAGCAGTGAGCACGGTGGGCGGAACACAGGTAATGACTGCCGGTAGATTAAGGCTGCAACTCGTCTCTCTAGACACTAACGAGGAAATTGAACCAACGGAGGCATTCACGTTAGCGGATCTCCCCATGCGAGCACCAAGGTCGGTGAACGCAATCTTGACTCGGTGGCCCCACCTGCAGGATATAACCGTTGTAGACTGGGAAGATGATGAGGTGGATCTCCTCATCGGATGCGACGTGCCAGAGGCGCATTGGGTGCTTGACCAAAGAGTGGGCGACCGCCAGGCACCTTATGCCGTACGCACGGCTCTGGGATGGATGTTATACGGTCCAGTAGGGGTACGCGGTTCCGTGAATTACTTATCCGCCGAAACGGACCGCATAGAGTATCATCTGCAACGGCTTTATGAAAAGGAGTTTCATGACATTGGAGACGAAAGACCGACGTTGTCTCAAGAGGATCACTTCGCTCTACAAACGGTGCGGCAAGGCTCTAGAGGCCTCAAAAAACAGTTCGAGGTTCCCCTCCCATGGCGCACACCGGTCGACCCGTGGACTGACAACAGAAATTATGTTCTCCAACGATTACTACGACTAAATGAACGCTTCATTCGAGACCAGAATCTGTGGGAACGATACGCGGATTTGATGAAGCGAAACGAGGCCCTCGGTTACGTTGAAAAGGTGCCTGTCAACACCGACAGCAAAAGGGGTATCTGGTATCTGCCTCACCATCCGGTTATCAACCCCAAGAAACCCAATAAACTGCGCGTGGTTTTCGACTGTGCGGCCAAGTTCCAGGGCAAGTCGTTAAACGATCGCCTACTACAGGGACCTGACTGGACCACACCACTGATCGATGTTCTGTGCCGTTTCAGAGTGGGTAAAGTGGCTTTGTCTGCTGACATTAGGGAAATGTTCCATCAGGTGAAGATTCCGGTAGGAGAACGAGATGCTTTGCGTTTCCTGTGGTGGGAAGGGAGCGACCGGGACAACGCAGTGGTGAATTATAGAATGACCGTCCACCCCTTCGGAGCCATATCGTCACCATTTTGTGCAAACTACGCCCTCCGAGAATCAGCGAACAAACATGGCGATCTAGTACATCGGACGGTGGTAGAAAGCGTCAGCAGGAACTTCTACGTCGACGACTACCTTGGGTCATTTGATGATGTGGAATCAGCTCTAGAGCAGTTCAGGGGTCTGACGAGATTGCTGGAAGAGGGCGGCTTCCATCTAACTAAATGGATGTCGAACGCTTCAAAAGTGCTGAAAGTCATCCCGTATCACGAAAAGGCCGAAAGGGTACGAGATTTGGACGGCTCTCCACTTCCTATCGAGCGCACTTTAGGGATACAATGGGACGCGGAAACGGACGATTTTGGTTTCGAACTGAACGTTCCCGAGCTGCCAATAACCCGTCGTGGCATACTATCTGCCGTCTCGGGTTTGTTCGACCCGCTCGGTTTCGTCTCACCATGGCTGCTACCCGGAAAAATCTTGCTGCAGCGGCTGTGCCGTAAGAAAGTTGATTGGGACCAGTCACTGGACCGAGGGGACCGGCTGGACTGGGAAGAATTTCTGAACACTTTGAAGAAATTACGGGGACATAAGAATCCCACGATGTTTGACCCCTGGCCATACGACAAGGACTGGAGAACTACATGCTTTTTCCGATGCATCCGAAGTCGGTTATGGAGCTGTGGTGTACGGACGATGGTGCGCAGGAGATGGACAATATACCACGAGGATCCTGTTCGCCAAAGCCCGCGTTGCCCCACTGAAGTCGGTTTCAATCCCACGCCTTGAACTCAGCGCAGCCGTGTTGGCAGTCAGGGTGGTGAAAGCTGTGAAGAGATGTTTCGATCTCTACATTTGGTCGGTGAGTTTCTGGACGGATTCAACGATAGTACTTCACTATATCAACAACGTCCGGAGCCGGTTTAGTACTATCGTGTATGGAAATGAGTGATGTTGGGTAAAACACTGAATCGCGAGGGAAAAAGGGGGATTTTCCACGACCGGCTGTTACACCGCCCACCAAAATCCTCCTGGATCCTTATCAGAGTCAAAGGTTCGGTATAAAGGTACTGATTCTTCCTACCTGCCTAGGCCCTGCTGTCAGTGCGCGCGTCTAATGCTCGTCGTCGACGTTCTACTACTGGTCGCACCTAATCTATTGGATACATAGACGTGAGGCTAGTCTACATCTTCCACAAGACCAAATGACCGATGGCTGGCGTGAATGGTCACATAGACGTTGTCCTCGTAAGGGGCCGTCCGGTCCTGGATGTACGTGCTTGAGTGTGTGTGTGTGTGTGCGTGTGTGTGTGTGCTGGGGTTACAATGAAATCACAGGTATGACTACACATCAAAGGAGGACTTTCTGCAATGTCAACAAAAGACCGCGTGGCAAGAAAACGAGTAAATGTAGCATGTGTGTGTGACCTGAGCTCCGCTACTTCCACATACGCAAGGGGCATTCGGTAGCGTCAACAAAAGGCAAACAAAGAACACTGTCACATGTATGATGGGTTTACGGGATGTAGAGTGCGTCGTGCATGCGTGTATGTATCGGGATGTATAATGGAATCGCACTCATCACCACATATCGGAAAGAACCTTCTGTAATGTCAACGAAAGGACCGCGAGCACCTTAACGTGTTTGACGGAGATTGTGTGGTATATATGGTGTTTCTTTATCCACCTCGACTACTGGTGTGAAAAAGGTTTACTAGGCCTCAGGGTTATCAGCTCCTCCGTCTTCGCTCTCGAGTAGGTTAATACTGCGTATGTCACGAATGAGCACTCCGTTAACTGTCTTCACCTTCACCGTTCTTATCATTTCGTCAGTGCTTTTGATGGTTTCCGTAACTACTCCCAAAGACCAAGCGCTGAGATGTGCGCGTTCGTCGGCGATCATAACCACGTCCCCAAATTTGAATGGTCTTGTTTTGACCAGCCACTTCTGTCGAGTCTGCAAAGCCGGTAGGTACTCCCGCAGCCATCGCCCCCAAAAGACCTTGGCCAGACAGTTCGCTTGCTTCCACCCGTGGAGGTAGCTCCCACGAAGGTTCACCGGCCCTTGGAAACCCTCGTTCGACCTTAGCGTCAATAAGTCGTTTGGGGTGAGCGCCAGGTGGGTGGGGTCGCCGTTCAATACTGGAACCAGGGGGCGGTTGTTCAGGATTCGCTCCACCTCAGTCATGACGGTGTTCAGGGTCTCGTCGTCGGGCGGCTGCTGCTCCATGATTGACAGCAATATCCGTCTGGCGGACCGGATCATGCGTTCCCATATGCCGCCTCGGTGACTGGCCTGTGGGGGGGTTGAAATGCCATCGTATGCCGTAGGCCACGGTTCGATTCTGCAGTTCGTCCCTGTTTATGTTCTTGTGCCAACGCTGCAATTTCCGTTGAGCGCCCACGAAGTTCGATCCATTATCTGAGTATATATCGGCCGGTACGCCTCTTCGGTTGATAAATCTTTGCAAGGCCCGTAGAAACGAATCGGTCGTCATCGAATGTGCGACTTCTGGGTGTACCGCACGTGATTTCATGCACGTCATGATACATCCGTATCGCTGACGCTTTCTACCACCGTCCGATGTACTAGATCGCCATGTTTGTTCGCTGATTCTCGGAGGGCGTAGTTTGCACAAAATGGTGACGATATGGCTCCGAAGGGGTGGACGGTCATTCTATAATTCACCACTGCGTTGTCCCGGTCGCTCCCTTCCCACCACAGGAAACGCAAAGCATCTCGTTCTCCTACCGGAATCTTCACCTGATGGAACATTTCCCTAATGTCAGCAGACAAAGCCACTTTACCCACTCTGAAACGGCACAGAACATCGATCAGTGGTGTGGTCCAGTCAGGTCCCTGTAGTAGGCGATCGTTTAACGACTTGCCCTGGAACTTGGCCGCACAGTCGAAAACCACGCGCAGTTTATTGGGTTTCTTGGGGTTGATAACCGGATGGTGAGGCAGATACCAGATACCCCTTTTGCTGTCGGTGTTGACAGGCACCTTTTCAACGTAACCGAGGGCCTCGTTTCGCTTCATCAAATCCGCGTATCGTTCCCACAGATTCTGGTCTCGAATGAAGCGTTCATTTAGTCGTAGTAATCGTTGGAGAACATAATTTCTGTTGTCAGTCCACGGGTCGACCGGTGTGCGCCATGGGAGGGGAACCTCGAACTGTTTTTTGAGGCCTCTAGAGCCTTGCCGCACCGTTTGTAGAACGAAGTGATCCTCTTGAGACAACGTCGGTCTTTCGTCTCCAATGTCATGAAACTCCTTTTCATAAAGCCGTTGCAGATGATACTCTATGCGGTCCGTTTCGGCGGATAAGTAATTCACGGAACCGCGTACCCCTACTGGACCGTATAACATCCATCCCAGAGCCGTGCGTACGGCATAAGGTGCCTGGCGGTCGCCCACTCTTTGGTCAAGCACCCAATGCGCCTCTGGCACGTCGCATCCGATGAGGAGATCCACCTCATCATCTTCCCAGTCTACAACGGTTATATCCTGCAGGTGGGGCCACCGAGTCAAGATTGCGTTCACCGACCTTGGTGCTCGCATGGGGAGATCCGCTAACGTGAATGCCTCCGTTGGTTCAATTTCCTCGTTAGTGTCTAGAGAGACGAGTTGCAGCCTTAATCTACCGGCAGTCATTACCTGTGTTCCGCCCACCGTGCTCACTGCTAACGACGTCGCACCTTTAGCCAGTTGGTGTTTGTCGGCAAACCGCTCTTTCACTAAAGTGGTGTCGGATCCACTATCAACGAAAGCCAACGCCTTGACTATCCCAGTCGGAGTCACTACTCCCACGGCCACTACGCCTAAACGTACCGGTTTACTGGCAGATTGTGAAGTGGAACAAATCACGCTGGGCTTGGCACTCGCCTCGGATATGGTTACTCTCGCCTGATGCAGCAGCCGATGGTGTCTGCCCGTGCAGCCCTCGTAACCACATCGATTCCTTGTTCTACAGGCTGCTGCCCGGTGCGTGGTGTTGAGACAGATGAAACATGCTCCTGCCATCCTCGCCATTCCCCACCGTTCGTCTATTGTGGCGTTGCCGAACTTGGGGCATTCTGGTAGGCCATGGCTAGTACTACAGGACCTGCAATTTGGTTTCGCCGTAGCATCTCGTGAAATGACGTGGGTGTTGGTCCAAGGCTGGTACTTTGTATGTTCCCGTACAGGGGTTTGGACTTGGCTAGTACCGGGCTTGTTTGCTCGGTTGCTGTCCCGGACGAGTCGGCCGAATCTGCTGTCAGCTATCTTCGTTTGCCTGTCTAAGTATTCAGTCAGGTCTTCGAAGTTGGCTTCTCTGTCGCTTCGGCTTATCCGTTCAGCTTCTTCCACCCACCGACCCTGTAGTTCGGGAGAGAGGTGACGGACTATGCCTTCCAAAGTGTGCATGGCGTCTAGGTCAGCCCTGTAACCTAAATGGTCGAGGGCTATTGAGCAGTTCTGCATCTTGATTACCAGGTCGGCCATGGTGTAGACGTCGCCCTTGGCTCTCTTTGCCTCTGCCATCACGCCCTCTATTAGGTTACGGGCTACTTTGAAAGGTTGGCCAAACAAGTCCCTCAGAATCTTTCTTGCCCTTGTGTAGCCTTGTTCTGGATCGAGCATGGTGCACCCGTCGATAGCTTCTCGCGCTCGGCCTCGGCAGTAGTGAGTAAGGTAAAGAAGCCTTTGCCCAGGGTCGGTTACCTTGTTTTCAACGAACGTCTCGAACTGTTTGACGAACTTGCAGTATTGCTCAGCTCGCCCGTCGAAAACCGTTAACTCCACTCTAGGCAGATCGATCGATGGTGGTTTGTAGTCGGCGACCTGCGTGGGGTTCCCTACCTTATTGCACCCTAACCTATCGGAAGTGTCGAAGTCACTGGTCTCATGCTCCCGCTGTTTCTGTGTACACCTCTCTGCTTCCTGCGCCTGTAGTCTAGCCGAAAGTAGCTGTTGCTCTAGTTCTAGTATTCTCAGCTTATATAAATCGACATCCTTACGATCAATATTGCTTTCAATAACACATGAGCTAGCACTGACAGGACTAGGCGATCTAGCATTAACTAAAGAATCATATGTACCCAAAACCTCCCCAGAGACTTGCCGTATTACTTCCTGTCCGGATTCGACTGCTTTTGATCCTTTTCTTGGCATTTTGCGTGATTTTTCCTCGTTCCAAATAGATCTATTGAGTATTGTTACGAACGTTTGAGCAATGCGTAGCCAAATTCGCAACGGATCCCGAAATCAGAAGACGATTATCCGTGATATTCTACGATACTAGATTATTAAAATAAACAATGACATAAACAATATACAAACCTCAATAATACGATCACAAGGACTCAACAACGAGAAACCGAATAGCAGCGTGTGAGCAGACAGCACGTGCGTCACGCAGGTCCTGAACAAGGATGTGCCAAAGTAGCGCTCTGGGCACGAACAAACAACAATTGGTCCAGAAAAACAACCAGTTCGTAAAGACAAGTCAATAGTGTATGGAAATGAGTGATGTTGGGAAAAACACTGAATCGCGAGGGAAAAAGGGGGATTTTCCACGACCGGCTGTTACACCGCCCACCAAAATCCTCCTGGATCCTTATCAGAGTCAAAGGTTCGGTATAAAGGTACTGATTCTTCCTACCTGCCTAGGCCCTGCTGTCAGTGCGCGCGTCTAATGCTCGTCGTCGACGTTCTACTACTGGTCGCACCTAATCTATTGGATACATAGACGTGAGGCTAGTCTACATCTTCCACAAGACCAAATGACCGATGGCTGGCGTGAATGGTCACATAGACGTTGTCCTCGTAAGGGGCCGTCCGGTCCTGGATGTACGTGCTTGAGTGTGTGTGTGTGTGTGCGTGTGTGTGTGTGCTGGGGTTACAATGAAATCACAGGTATGACTACACATCAAAGGAGGACTTTCTGCAATGTCAACAAAAGACCGCGTGGCAAGAAAACGAGTAAATGTAGCATGTGTGTGTGACCTGAGCTCCGCTACTTCCACATACGCAAGGGGCATTCGGTAGCGTCAACAAAAGGCAAACAAAGAACACTGTCACATGTATGATGGGTTTACGGGATGTAGAGTGCGTCGTGCATGCGTGTATGTATCGGGATGTATAATGGAATCGCACTCATCACCACATATCGGAAAGAACCTTCTGTAATGTCAACGAAAGGACCGCGAGCACCTTAACGTGTTTGACGGAGATTGTGTGGTATATATGGTGTTTCTTTATCCACCTCGACTACTGGTGTGAAAAAGGTTTACTAGGCCTCAGGGTTATCAGCTCCTCCGTCTTCGCTCTCGAGTAGGTTAATACTGCGTATGTCACGAATGAGCACTCCGTTAACTGTCTTCACCTTCACCGTTCTTATCATTTCGTCAGTGCT
Organism: Fasciola hepatica; assembly: GCA_948099385.1. Taxonomy (NCBI): domain Eukaryota; kingdom Metazoa; phylum Platyhelminthes; class Trematoda; order Plagiorchiida; family Fasciolidae; genus Fasciola; species Fasciola hepatica. The sequence continues at coordinate 3,076,522 of CANUEZ040000097.1, forward strand.
TTTGATGGTTTCCGTAACTACTCCCAAAGACCAAGCGCTGAGATGTGCGCGTTCGTCGGCGATCATAACCACGTCCCCAAATTTGAATGGTCTTGTTTTGACCAGCCACTTCTGTCGAGTCTGCAAAGCCGGTAGGTACTCCCGCAGCCATCGCCCCCAAAAGACCTTGGCCAGACAGTTCGCTTGCTTCCACCCGTGGAGGTAGCTCCCACGAAGGTTCACCGGCCCTTGGAAACCCTCGTTCGACCTTAGCGTCAATAAGTCGTTTGGGGTGAGCGCCAGGTGGGTGGGGTCGCCGTTCAATACTGGAACCAGGGGGCGGTTGTTCAGGATTCGCTCCACCTCAGTCATGACGGTGTTCAGGGTCTCGTCGTCGGGCGGCTGCTGCTCCATGATTGACAGCAATATCCGTCTGGCGGACCGGATCATGCGTTCCCATATGCCGCCTCGATGACTGGCCTGTGGGGGGGTTGAAATGCCATCGTATGCCGTAGGCCACGGTTCGATTCTGCAGTTCGTCCCTGTTTATGTTCTTGTGCCAACGCTGCAATTTCCGTTGAGCGCCCACGAAGTTCGATCCATTATCTGAGTATATATCGGCCGGTACGCCTCTTCGGTTGATAAATCTTTGCAAGGCCCGTAGAAACGAATCGGTCGTCATCGAATGTGCGACTTCTGGGTGTACCGCACGTGATTTCATGCACGTCATGATACATCCGTATCGCTTTTCTAATCTTTTCCCGCACTTGATCCACAAGGGCCCGAAATAGTCCAACCCGGTGTCACTGAACGGCCACCAGCCCGTAGTCACCCTGCATTCTGGTAGTGGGGCCATGAGTTGTTTGCCTGCTGTGGCATTGCGTCTCCTGCATTGCACACACAGTCGGATTACGCGTTTTACAGTCTCTCGTCCTCTCAACAACCAAAGACGCTTTCGGATGACGCTCGTCACGTGACTTTCCCCGGCATGTCCCTCCATGGCGTGGACGTGTTGAATCATTAGCTCTACTACAGGTTGTCTCGCAGGCAGCAGTATAGGATACTTTGTGTCGAAGTTCAGGTTGGCGTTGGTCAGCCTACCATCCACCCGCAGCAGTCCGTTGATGAGTTTGGGGTTTAAACGCTTCAGCTCGCCTCTTGGAGATGGCAAGTCTTCATTGGTCGGCCCCACTTCTCCCGCCCTCTTGAGTTCTTGGGCGAAAGCCTCGCGTTGTATCATTCTGAAAATATCGTACTCTGCCGCTTGTAGCTCGTCGGAACCTATCGGGCCGACCGGTATCCGACCTGAGGGCCGTAGCCCTTTCATGACTAGTAAATTTCTCTTGAACCTGGTTAACCAAACTAGCGAACGAAGCGTCTTCATCCAGGAAGAAAACCTGACCAGTCGCGATAGAATGGACGACGCTTCGACGACGTTGGTTGCTATCACTACGCCTTTGATCTCCAGTTCCACTTCCGTAGGGGGTTTTAATTCGAACACGGGCCAGTCCTGTTTGGGCAATTGCAGGAAGTTTGGCCCTCTCGTCCACGTGTCCAGTTGCCTGAAGTTGTTCGCACCTCGGGAGCACAGGTCGGCCGGATTATCGCCAGACCTGACATGACTCCACTGGTGCGTGGCTGATTCATCGTGGATAATCGTGAGCCGGTTAGCAACGAAAGTACTAAACCGGCTCCGGACGTTGTTGATATAGTGAAGTACTATCGTTGAATCCGTCCAGAAACTCACCGACCAAATGTAGAGATCGAAACATCTCTTCACAGCTTTCACCACCCTGACTGCCAACACGGCTGCGCTGAGTTCAAGGCGTGGGATTGAAACCGACTTCAGTGGGGCAACGCGGGCTTTGGCGAACAGGATCCTCGTGGTATATTGTCCATCTCCTGCGCACCATCGTCCGTACACCACAGCTCCATAACCGACTTCGGATGCATCGGAAAAAGCATGTAGTTCTCCAGTCCTTGTCGTATGGCCAGGGGTCAAACATCGTGGGATTCTTATGTCCCCGTAATTTCTTCAAAGTGTTCAGAAATTCTTCCCAGTCCAGCCGGTCCCCTCGGTCCAGTGACTGGTCCCAATCAACTTTCTTACGGCACAGCCGCTGCAGCAAGATTTTTCCGGGTAGCAGCCATGGTGAGACGAAACCGAGCGGGTCGAACAAACTCGAGACGGCAGATAGTATGCCACGACGGGTTATTGGCAGCTCGGGAACGTTCAGTTCGAAACCAAAATCGTCCGTTTCCGCGTCCCATTGTATCCCTAAAGTGCGCTCGATAGGAAGTGGAGAGCCGTCCAAATCTCGTACCCTTTCGGCCTTTTCGTGATACGGGATGACTTTCAGCACTTTTGAAGCGTTCGACATCCATTTAGTTAGATGGAAGCCGCCCTCTTCCAGCAATCTCGTCAGACCCCTGAACTGCTCTAGAGCTGATTCCACATCATCGAATGACCCAAGGTAGTCGTCGACGTAGAAGTTCCTGCTGACGCTTTCTACCACCGTCCGATGTACTAGATCGCCATGTTTGTTCGCTGATTCTCGGAGGGCGTAGTTTGCACAAAATGGTGACGATATGGCTCCGAAGGGGTGGACGGTCATCCTATAATTCACCACTGCGTTGTCCCGGTCGCTCCCTTCCCACCACAGGAAACGCAAAGCATCTCGTTCTCCTACCGGAATCTTCACCTGATGGAACATTTCCCTATTGTCAATGGCATTTTGCGTGATTTTTCCTCGTTCCAAATAGATCTATTGAGTATTGTTACGAACGTTTGAGCAATGCGTAGCCAAATTCGCAACGGATCCCGAAATCAGAAGACGATTATCCGTGATATTCTACGATACTAGATTATTAAAATAAACAATGACATAAACAATATACAAACCTCAATAATACGATCACAAGGACTCAACAACGAGAAACCGAATAGCAGCGTGTGAGCAGACAGCACGTGCGTCACGCAGGTCCTGAACAAGGATGTGCCAAAGTAGCGCTCTGGGCACGAACAAACAACAATTGGTCCAGAAAAACAACCAGTTCGTAAAGACAAGTCAATAGTGTATGGAAATGAGTGATGTTGGGAAAAACACTGAATCGCGAGGGAAAAAGGGGGATTTTCCACGACCGGCTGTTACACCGTACTACCAGAAGGATGAGGACTGTCTGGAGAAAGTGCAAGGGCTAGCCACTAAAATGGTGGCTGGGCAAAGGGGGTTTAACTACACAGAGCGTCTCCGTGCCTTAGACCTATTCTCGATGGAAAGACGGCGCATTCGCGGGGATTTGATAGAAACCTTCAAGGTAATGAAAGGACTGTCAGGAATAAGTCGAGAAGACCTTTTTTCGCTGATCCCCGAGAGAGGCACAAGGGCGCATAGCCTTAGATTACAAAGGAAACATTCGAGGCTCCAAATTAGGGCGAAGTACTTCTCAAATAGAGGGGTACCCTATTGGAATAAGCTCCCGGAAGAGGTCATAAATACCACAACGGTGAAGGCGTTTAAGAAAGCAGTAGATCTATGTTGGGTGGCAGTATACCCCGAGTTATGTTAATCAGCTTTTAGGGTCAGATGCAATTTACCTATTGTTTCCACCTTACTCTGCCAGGGCTGATACTGCACAAAATTTCTGCCTTTCAGAAAAAGAAAATCACGCAGTGTTGGGAGCTACGGACCGCGCCGACAACACAACTATCTGGACACACGATTGGCTTTAGCCACACCAAGTCCTGTGCAAACTGAACTGAACTGGAAAAACATAAGAGTGGGCCTAAGTCGGATGTGCAGAACTACAGGCCGGTAAGCCTAACTAGCATTCTCTGTAAAGTTCTCGAGAAGATCATCCGTGCCCATATCTGCCAGCACTTACTGCAGCACTCCATGCTAAGCCCGGCGCAGCATGGATTCCTGAAAAATAGATCTTGCCTCACCAATCTCCTGTGTTTCTTAAATGAAGTAACTCGACGACTGGACGAAGGTAAGCATGTTGAGGTATGTTACCTCGACTTTAGCAAGGCGTTCGACTCCGTTAATCATCGTCTTTTGCTATGCAAGATGGAGACTTTCGGGATAGGTGGGCCAGTATATAGGTGGCTGGAGGACTTCCTCTCCCACAGGACGCTTTATGTCAAAGTGGGGGACAGGTGCTCCAGTTTGGTGAACGTCACCAGTGGTGTACCTCAGGGATCCGTCCTAGGCCCGGTCCTATTCTTGTTATTTATTATTGACCTAGCATCCACTCTTCAATCGCCCAGTTTTATGTTTGCGGATGATGTGAAGATTGTTGGATCTAAGGGTAGGGCGGACTTGGGCAGGGAAATAGGTACCGTCCTGAACTGGGCATACAAATGGGACTTACCTCTAAACGCTCAAAAAAGCCATTTGTTGTCAAGGGCAACAGAGAGCCTAACCGTCGCTCATGATCAAGGGCTGTTCACCGTAGAGGCAGCCAGTAGGGTTAAAGACCTGGGGATCATCATTAACAGTGATTTCAAATGGTCGGAGCAGTGCAACGCGGCTGCGCATAAGGCTCGTGGGGAGCTCTTTAGACTGCGATCAGCTTTGTCTTGCCGGAAGCCGGAGGTATTCGTACCTATTTACATGGCTATAGTACGACCTCACTTGGAAGGTAGCGTGCAGGCTTGGTCACCCTTCTACAAAAAGGACGCCGCCGGCCTCGAGAAAGTCCAACGGCTCGCCACGCGAATGGTTGAAGGGAAGAGGGGTAAGACTTACGAGCAGAGACTCTGTGACCTGAATCTCTTCTCGTTGGAAAGGAGGAGACGTCGAGGAGATCTCATAGAAACGTTCAAGGTAATGAAGGGCTTTTCTGGCCTTAGACTAGATAGTCTATTCCAATTGGCCGTAGACTCCAGAACAAGGGGACACGAAAAGAAGTTGATAAAAGCCCGATCTAGGTTGATGGCTAGATCGCACTTCTTCAGCAACAGGGTTGTGAACAGTTGGAACGGTCTGCCTGGTGAAATGGTAGATCTGCAGACAGTCCAATCCTTCAAAAGTGCCCTTGATCGCAAGTGGTACGAGATCTTTCCCTGTAGTAAGCCTTGAGTATATCAACTAGATGGATGACGGGTAGCATTGTGGTCCTTCTGGAGTATGTTTTAGCAGACTTTTTCCCTCATTGCATAGTGTCTCAGTGAACGCTCACGATGCATAATGTCTCTCGCAGTTGATATGCGATGAGGTTTTCCGTTTCCCTCTCATTTTTAGCGGGGATTCGACGAAATACACTCGGCAGTGGTGGGTGCATAACTGGTGTGCATACCATCGAAGGAATTCTGGACGCTCGATTGGCCGTGGCCATTACCTTTCCTGTGCAGACTGAACTTAACTGAACTGAATTGACCTTGTACGCGACGTTGCGCTACGATGGAGGTCAGACGGCGCAATGTTGTCCGCCATCCACCTGAATATCAGAAATCTCTGGATATACTTCAGAAGCTCGATGTTTTCACGAAGTTGCCAGAAGAATGTGAAAAATCCACTAGTGGAGGTGGACTCAGTAATGACACATTCGCTTATTTAAATGGTAGTTTAGTAACGATCGTCACGTTAATAATTGCGTGCATCTTGGTCATCTTTGAAGTAAAAAATTACCTTCAACCTCGGTACGTTTATTCCTATGAGGTTGATCCGGATTTTACAAGGTAATCTACTGCATTTCTGTCACAATGTTTCAGCGAAATACGCATAAATATTGACCTCACTGTTGCCACGAAATGCCAACGTAATTCTTGAACATAATAACATTTCAGATTGTAGACACTTCTCTCGATGTGCTGGATACTACTGGATCATCTATGGAATCTAAAGGCCAGGTGCATTATCGGGATACCATTTTTGAACTAAACAAAGTACAGCGTCGTCGTTTTGAAGTAAGAATTCCGAATACGCAATTCTGTTCTTAGTTGATATAACGGTCAACCACTTGTTCGCAATCAAGACTTAGATGCAGATTTTTTCTAACTGACATTTGTTTAGCACTCACTAAAACATGTTGAGTTTGCTGATATCAGGTTCTGGTCAGCAAAATGGTGTCAGAAACAGACCCATAATGGCCCCACTTGAAGCCGCTGTGGAGCGTTTCGAGGACTGTTTTTAAATACAAGGATTGCAGCGGTTCATGTTCATTAATTTTAAATTTGGGTTTACTGAGACACATTATTTTATCTTAGAATGTTAGTTTGTTAACCTTTATCAATTTCCATTCGAGCGAAGGACATGCTATGCCAGCAACCAACAAACTAATTGACGTGTTCCACGTACTTTCCGATGCCGAATGTCTTTATGAACTATAGCATCTTATAGAGAAGCAAAATAATACTTTTTTATTTCAGATCCTACTAAGTAGCTAGCAAAATTCCCCAACTTGAACCGTAGTAAAATTAGCCCCGAAGAGATTGATGTGCACGAGTGGTGTCGCAATGTTCCGAATGAAAAGAATCAAAGACCTAAGAGCTAGACTTTATTCAACAAACTACAGGAATGCAACCTAGAAAGAAAAAAGGAGAAGCGTTAGGATGATAAACCAATCAGATAAATATACATTATTCTCTCCGGCTGTTTAATTATAAACTGTGACAGTTTGTAAATAGTTATGGTCCTCGGTTGTGTAAGCTGTATGGACGTGTTCTTTCCTATTGCTGAAGAAAGGGTACTGGATCTGGGGTGAGAGTATTCAGTATGAATAGGGTCACTGTTTTCCTGAGTTAGTTGTGTGGTGAACCCATCAAAATTTCATTGGTTCAAATGGTGACCAAATACAGTCAGTCCATCAGCCGATTTACCTACTTTTAAAGACACCGGATTTCTGGAAAGTCGCTGAGTCTAATGGAGCGAAAGCGTCAGCTCTCGAACTGTGAAGAGATGAATTAGATACAAAGAAAGCTACAGAGGCAAGTTACGAAAAGCCTTCAGCAGGATCGCGAAAATTGGTGGGTCAAGGTTGCCGAAGAAATGGAAATAGCAGCTGCTTCAGGTAACAGTCAAAGACTGTTCAGGCTTATTCACGTTACAGGTGGACGACGAACCCCGGTCACCGGAACGATATGCGATAGAAATGGAGAACCTGTTCATGGTAAAGAGCAAAGGCTCGACCGTTGGGTCGAATGGTTCAAGGAGCAGTTTAACTGACCGCATGCTAATGTAGTTACTCCTGTGTCAACAACTGCTATTTCTTGGGGAGTATCACTTGAGTCCCAATCGGAAGTTGGCGTAGAGTCATTTATTCGATTACTAAAGCGAGGGAAAGTGGCCGGTCCCGATGAACCTTCTCCAGTTCTTTTCAAAATGAATGGTGGTGCATTGATAAAATTACTTACCAACTTGTTCCGTGACGTTTGCAAGGAGTAGCGTATACCGCTATTATAGGGTGAGTCATTGATTATACCCATCTTCAAGAAGGGAATACGCAATGGCTGTAGTAACCATCGTGGGATTGGCTTAATTCCGATAGTCACCAAAGTATTAGCCTCGATTTTGCTGCGTCGCATTACACCAGCTCGCGAGAGGAACGCCCGCGAACATCGGGCCGGATTCCGCCCAAGTCGAGGATGCATCAACCAGATTTTTACTCTTCGTCAGTTACTTGAGGTGCGTCACACACACCGTCGACCGACAATAATGGTTTACCTCGACTTGAAAGAAGCCTCCGGACGGCGCTATTCAATGCTCTTCACCGGAAAGGTATGCCCCAGAAGTTCGTGAAGCTGCTGAGGTTTTCTTAGTCCTACTTCTGGCCGCGTAAGGGTTCACGGCGAGCTACTCAATCTGTTCGAACCGACGAGGATGTTCGGTTTCTCCATTCCTCTTCAGCTTCGTCATCGACGGCATAATGGAAAATGCCTTGCGAAATATTGAGGATGTGGACGTCGAACTAAAAAATAATGAAAAGCTGTGTGACCTACATCATGCCGACTACCTTGTCTTCGTGTTCGAATCCACAGAACATACGCAACGTACACTAGATGGTCTTACAAGAGCTGTATCTCTATTTGGCATGCGCATTGCACCTTCAAAGTGTAAAGTGGTGTTGTAAGACTGGACGTCAACGATTCCGAGCTTAGTGCTCAATAGGGAGGTGCTGGCAGTTGTGGACCGCTCCATCACGACTAGACTGGACCTTAACGTGGTGCAATGGCTTACGCGTCTCCAAAACGCACATACAAGACCCCACTTCTATGACCATCCTGTTCGCACCCCAGATGCAACCCCAGTCTCTCGCTTTACTCTTCGCCTGTCGGATGGTCCGCGTCTAATGCTCGTGTTCAGGCCGGCATTGAGCTTGCTTTGAGCATGAGAGCTGAGCGTGCACTGCTAAACTGGATTCCAGTCGGCAGTTCGCTTGGATGGTTCTATGTATGTCAACAACAATAAGACGCCTCACTGTGGCCGGGGGTGGGTGTCTCAGGCTCCGAGTTGGCTACTCGCCCTAAATGCCTCTCGAAATGCTCCCAAATGATCGCGCGTCCAATATAGCTTCTGCCGAGGAAGTCCTACACACTGCCTTCCCGTGTGTTTCCACAAAAGTATGAGGGCGAAGGCGATCGCCCAGCGCTCTCCAGGTTGACTGACTAGTAGTCAATCTAGGGGAGTTAGCTAAACCCTGATTCCAAACCGACCATGGATGGCGTATAAAGCGGACAACACTATGCTCACTGCTATCTGTGATGGAGGGGTGTACTGGGTACCCAGGATGTTTGGCCTCATCCGAAGGGCGTATGAACTGAGCAACTAGTCGCCGGCTCGCAGAGTTCCCGAGGATACGAATGAACCATACGGTTGGTCACCGGCTCATCTAGACCAACATTGCTGCCTTGCAGGATGTGCTTCGTTGCGCGGAGGCTAGAGGTAAATCCTCGAATTAAAATGCCTACTACACCGGACCGGGCGACCGAGTAGTGCAACAGCCTACAACGTCAACAACAGTGAAACCGATGGATCTCATTACACGCTCGTTACTCTCGACGAAAACATGCTCGTTGTGATGCTCTCACACCATACACGCATTGATTTCTCTACTTCCACATCTCACCCCTGCACACAAACATTTCCCTATTCTTCAGGAACTACAGTCGGCCGTACTTACGGTATTTTCTCTGAGGAAAGCCCTGTTCCTGTTCTGTCACGCCGTCCTTCGTCTAATATCCGAACCCGCTTCCACCAGCCGATGCTCTTCTTCGCCCCAGGCGTCCCTTTAAACTGGCCCCACTTAATGTGCGAACGCTGATGCGTATAGAACAACAGGCGTGTTTAGCTCGTATACTGGGGACCTTTGCCATCGACGTGTGTTGTATTCCAGAGGCTCGCATCCAAAACTCCAGCTCGGTCATTCGAATGATGCCCTCATCCAGTCCTGTAAAGTTTCACTTGCATTTGTCTGGGGACTCTGAAGCTGCGGCTGTTGGTCTTGCTGGTGTAGGTGTAGCTGAGACTGCTCTACTTGACTGGATCCCAGTGGACAGTCGGTTGTGTGCAGTGAGACCTATAGGTTCGTGCAACGTAGGCGAACGCCGTCCCGATAAGCGCAATTTGTTTCTCGCCTCGGCTTATGCCGCTACAGATTGCAGCCCAGATGCAATCAAAGATGTCTCCTACCAAAAGTTACACGATCTACATAAAGCAAAACGAGGAGATAGTCGCTCTACACCGCCTCCGATGGCTCGGGCACGTTTTGCGTAAGCATGCCCATCGTGCTGGGGAATGCTGGAAGAAAAGGCGTGGCGGTCAAGTTAGGACTTGGCGCAGGGGCATGAAGAAGTTAGCTTCGGTTTTGGCTTCCGTCTGTGCTTCCTGCCTTCCTGGTTGGGGCCCAAAAATGATGATTGCCGTTGGTTAGACACGCTAAGAGATATAGCTCAGAACTGAATCCAGTGGCGCGAATGCTGTATGGTCTGTCTGTTGACTTCCCGTTCCCCCAAAAAATTGGAAAAGGGACACAAAAATACACAAAACATGTACGGTGAAAATACTAAAAAATATTGCTCTTACTTGTTGTAATCTTTATGCTGAGACTTCATCCCCCTCCTCTCAACTTCGTAGGTTCTCTCTGTTATTGTTGTGTTGGCACTATGCTTGTTCTCAATCCGGTGTTATATGTATATACCCTAGTGAACATTATATATATATATATATATATATATATATATATATATATATATACTTAAACTGAAGCGTCGATTCCTATTCGTCGTGTCAGTGTATGCGCTCACTGACTGCAGCTCCACTGAGACCAAAGACGAATCCTACCACAATTTGTCTTAGCTGCTTCGAAGCGTGCGTTCAACGGACGTAGTGGTCATTGCTGGGGATTCCAGCACCGAAGTTAGTTGTTTGGGAGGTTCCTAAAGGCATATCGGAGGCCCATTTGCTATTTCAGCTGACCGTGCCGACAACGGCGATCGTCTCATCCAGCTGTGTTCCGACCACAGCTTGTTTCTGGCGAGTACGAACTTCCGTTATGAGAAGTGGCATAAACTGATATGGCGTCCTTCTACTTATTCTTAACGTTGGAATCAGATTGACCATATTGTTACTGATCATCGCTGGCGTGGATCAGTTGAAGATTGTCGGGCTTTCTGGTCTACGCCTGTGGACTCAGATCACGCCTTGGTACGTGCTCGCTTCTGTTTATGCCTCGTCCATGGTCGCGCCAACGCCTAAGTTACCCATCCCACGCAGCTATTTCTGCACGATAACAAACGGTCTGATTTCCAGGCAGAGCTGCCTACACGGTTATCGATGCAGCCGGATGTGCACGGCCTAGAAGAACGCTGGCAGCTGATCAAGGAAGCCCCCTGGGTGCCACTTTTAATGCCACACAGGACTCAGGTTCAAGTAGGCCTCACAAACGATGGATATCTTCGACATCGATCGCTTTGCTAGTTGCTCGCAGACCCGTCTATTGACAATACTCGCAGCCTTTGCCGTTTGATTGGACGTACTAGTCCATGGGATTCTGATGTAAGTGAGTTAATCAAGAAATCCTACGGTCCATTGATTCACTATCACGGAAGCAGTTTGAATTGTTGGGCGAAGCACCTGAAGGAGCAGTTTCGTTGGCCTATCTCCGTGTTTATACATTAATTTATATAGTAATTCGTCCTTCGCCTGACCATTCGGAAGCAGAGTTGACCCCAGATATTTGAACTATGGTACATACTCGATCGTTTGACCATTGCTAAACAACTGCTGAGCTGACGGCTCAGGGCGAGTCAAAAAAAGCCTTTGTTTTCGCCGAATTGACTTCGAGACCAAAAGTCTTCGAGAAATAATCGAGTCGGTTCGGGAGTGGCTGAAGTGTGGCGGGAGAATCTCTGCACGACAACGTCGTTTGCAAACTACAGGTCCGAGATGTGTACCGTTGGAATCAATTGGACACCGGGATAATCAGCCAAGACTTTGTTCATTGTCCAGTCGACTGCACAGTTGAACAACATCAGTAAGAGTGGCATCCCCGTCTAACTCCGGAATTAATTGCGAACGCCGAAGATTCTTCGCCAAAAAGTCGGACACGTGCGCTAGTGGAGGCATAGTGAGCCCTCAGGATCCTTGATTTTGACAGGAACACCGGCAGATCCTAGTATACTCCAAAGACGTTCACGATTAACCGAGTCAAAGGCACCCCGGAAACATTGCCGATAATGGTAGAAAACGACGAAGACTGACAGTATTTGAGCACCGATGTCGCCGTAGCACTGCTCGAATATGGTAAAAACACCGTATCAGCAATGCTGAGGTTTGACGTAGGGTGTTGGTTACTAGTGGCCATTCATTGGAACAAGCACTGAGTCTAAACAAGTTGAGGTGGCTGGGACATGTTGCACATGCCCACCGATAGGCTTCCTCGACGTACGCTGTTCTCCGAGGCAGGTAGTGGTGGGAAGATGGGTCGAGGTTGTCAATCCATGACATGACAAAAAGGTTTGAAAACCTAGACCAGTAAACTTGGCCAAGTAGGGCGTGTTAGACTTCCAGGTTGGGGTCCACGTGATCCGTCTACCAGATGGTTGATTGGAGAAAAGAATTGATATGACTAGGTGTCGCTGCCAGCGGCGTAGTTGCATTCGAACGCTTTCTTTGTCTTCGTGGAGCAAAGTGCGAGGTAGTGGAAGAATAAAAAATCAAACTTAACTGAATCACCTTCGACCACAGCCGCGGTGAATGTCATGATATTATCGTGTGCCTTATTTTTTGTAAGCCACCAGCAAATTTTTCTGTTTACATTTTAGCCACTTTTTGCTTCTACTACCCGAAGCTCGAAATCTGCTTCTGTCACATTCACCGGAGATAAGTTGAAGAGTGAGGTGCTGAAGTTAGCTTTGGTTTTATGAAGGGAAATCGGGTTCCATGAACACAGTGTTTTGTAATCCTTGTTGCTGACAGCTGCCGCGTTGCTGTGAAGACCAGGGTTATCGGTGAATCCACTGTGGTAGAGGTGGTAACTGTCGCCTACTCTGGTAACCCTAATACACCGAGTGCCAGAGGTCAGCAACCGAGCTTCGGAGAGGCATGCGATTTCCATGCGATAGTCATGTAGCGTTTGTGTGGTGATGGCTTGGCTTCTGATGTCCTGGAGTGTTCCCACATTCCGGCAAGTGATTTGGATGCCATTTTGCGTCATAAGGCGCCCAGCTAGCATATTTGTCACCTCAACCGCGGAGAGAACACGAGGCGCGTCGCTTGACGGGATGGCTTAGCATAAGCGATGTGTGCTAAGGAACGCATCATCAAGAGTCTTGAGAATCTGGTACGAAGTGGCCTCTCTAGCGACACTCGGATTTTTGTTCGAGGCCGCAACTCTAGCCCGTGCACAACCAAGGGCTGCCGGTCGGACAACAAAAAGTTTTTGTGTTGGGCGCCGGTGACCCAACGAGGGGTTCTTACACTTTTTGGATGGTGGCCTACCGATCCGGAATGCCCAACGTGTTCGAGTGATCTTGGTGTATAGTTGCCGGTGGCTCTCTAGAAGCTCATTCGCCATTTTGTAGAGGCGACTAAGACCTTGGGATCAATGCAACCCTGTTGATTGGATGGATTTCTCTAGTAGCTGTTGGATCCCAGCAGACTTCATCCGCCTATGCAGGAGTATTCGTCTTCATATGCTGGGCATCTTCTCACCAAGGTTTTTAGGTCTTGATTTCCTTTGACCTGGTTTGGCTCACCTGTCGAAGGGTTTGCCGGGGTGTGGTCTGTTGATGCATACTTCAGCTTCATGGAGCCACAGGTGAGGGTTGAGCAGGTGGTGGAGACCAAATAGATGGAAGATACCTCAGGGGGCACAAGAGCCTACCAAATTAGTGGTGCTACTACCCTCAAGTACCTCATACACCTTTAGCCAATATATGGCGAGAAACAGTCTCATTCTTTAGTTTGATATATAGATTCGTGAAAGTTCCTGTGGCTTCTTCGTAAGTTGCCTACCTCCTGATATAGTCACAACATTTGGAGACAGTTGGCAAGGGTTCTGAGTTTTTTGGGAGTAAACGGTTCGATACTGCTCAGAAAATAAGTGAATGTATCTAGCCAATGAATCCATTGCTTAGAAGCAGTTGAAGAATTGGGATCATCCGAAAAATCCCCCAGAGCACACTCGGAAACACAGGTTGGCGAACAAGCTCGTTTTCAGTGATTCTTAATCATGTCAATGCAACATAATATATATCACTAGATACATAAGGGATACAGTCAACAAAAATCGCGTCAGGGATCGTTGTTCACACCTAGTGTGTTACAGGGTTATCCGGAGACCAGGTGTGAATGGACTAACACGTTCTCAACATGTAAGCTTTCGGACGTTCTTGGACCTGACGTTGGGTGGGATGATGCAGTTGAATATAGAAATTCCAAGAAAAACGGTAGTTGACAAGAAACCAGTATGCATCTCTCTGCCATTTAAAGGTGACACTTTGGCAGATGTAATGCACCGACGATTGGCAAGCGCTTTCAACAAAACATTCTACGCTGCTAAACTGCGTGTTTTGTTCACATCTAAGCCAGCGGTGTGTTTGCGGGTAAAAGACAATTTACCTGTTTCTGCAGCCTCATTCTGTGTGTATTCTTTCACAACGTATATCGGCCGCACGACCAAACGCTTGTCTGAACACATCCGTGAGCATCATCCAGCGCGGTTGAGGACTGGAACAACTAGGTCAATTACCAGCGCAATTGTTTCACACCTAGCTGAAACTAATCACATGGTGAACGTGGATCAAGCATTCCGCCCCCTGTATAGAGTCCAAGATCGGCGAGAAGTCGCATCTTGGCCACAGCGGAAGCGGTCGGGTTTCGCCTCCACAACTCCCTTGTGTGTGCTTATAAGGAATTTGTGCATGTACTCAGTTTACCCTGGCCCACTCACCACCCAACGTCAGGTCCAAGAACGTCCGAAAGCTTACATGCTAAGAACGTGTTAGTCCATCCACACCTGGTCTCCGGATAACCCTGTAACACACTAGGTGTGAACAACGATCCCTGACGCGATTTTTGTTGACTGTATCCCTTATGTATCTAGTCATGTATATTATGTTGCATTGACATGATTAAGAATCACTGAAAACGAGCTTGTTCGCCAACCTATGTTTTCCAAATTCGGATCATCATTGAAGCGCTTGGGACGCAGAATTCGATCCATTTGTTGATTGAATAAATTATGATCTAGAATGGCGCCCGCAACGTTCCGAATGGGGAGGATCAACGACCTAAGAATGGAGCTGTATCCAATAAACCACAGGAATGCAATTGAGAGGGATGATAAACCAATCAGGTAATTAAACAACGTATGAATCCTTTTCCTTTGTGCTGGCCGGGCTGGCAAACCATGATGTTTTCCGAGAAGACAGAATTGTATTTTCAATTTTTTAGGCCTTTCTGAATCCACTTACTGTTGCGTTCAGTTCAAGCAGTCACTTGCGTAGCCAGACAGTCTAACACGCATACGCGCACCCCGCGGATCGGTAATCCATATCCCCCCCCCCACACACACACATGGACACTTGCACCTATGCACGCATACAGAATTGATGCTAGTCATGCTCAATCCCGGACCGCGTTGACCAACCGTATGTTGTCACGTGTCTTACGACCTTGCATGGCCTGATCCAATTGCACATTTGGCTTCCGATTCCATTTGCACGTGATTGCCTCACGTACTTACGTACGCGCTCGCATCTCTGCTTACATGCTTGTGCTCACATTTTATTACATGCTTGCTTATGAATACATAAGTACAGTGAAGGGGACATACTTAATAGCCACAAAATCCTATTGCACGACTGAGGATAATCGGAAACCTGACCCTAAGACGGAGTGGAGAACCACTCAAGGTTCCTGGTTTGACTTGCCCCGGGCAATCGGAAGTCTGTGAAAAAGGTTGAAGGTGTGATAACCCAAATAATCTGAGGACCTCATTCGGTTCCGATTTAAATTTATTCCCCTGTATTTTGCATGAGGTTCCTAGTAGTTTTGCTGCCTCATCACTGCCAATTTTAGCAGCACGTGTACTCTTGTATCGCAAATTGATTTGAAATATGGCCGTTTACTTTTCATCACAGAGACGACGCAGGGTAGTCCAAGTTTTACGTTCCCAATACCACACTCTTCACGATCTACTTTGGAAACGAGAGAATTTGTTGTTTTCCTCGCATTTGGATTCGACGGATTTGGAAAGTTTGCCTGAATTGCAGGCGATCAACCCAGACCATCTCAACGCATGCCATATGAAAGGTACACTTTATGTGCGTAAAGTTGCCGGAAACATGCATATCATTCCCGGAAGGTAGGTCCCGTTTCGCATGAGGTTATCCGTAAAGTTTTGATTTCAATCTCCACCTTATAGCAGTTGTTCAGGACATTTATGTTCTGTCATCTGTCTTTGAATGGCATTATCTCTATTGAACCACAATATCTGTGAATTGGATTTCACAGCGTACAGAGCTTCAGTTTTAATCCAAACAACTGTTAATTATGCACTGGTAGCTACAAATTTAACCGATATTCCTCACTGAACCCTCGGCTTGATGGTAATTTAAAATAGTGGAATAACAGTAAAAGCTCTGAGATCTGATGTATTTTAGGTCTTATAAGATCCATACACCCTAGTTTGAGCGCCTTGCGCGATTGTCTAAAATCCACGCATGACTCTCAATACTAACGATACCGGACTACACCGAAACCCCTTACAACTGTGACAGGTTCGTTCACTCCTGTTGTTACGAAACCGGTCAATCTCTCGTTTTGATTCTCTTAGAGGGTAAGTGACGTTACTATCAGTGTTAGTTTCCACTCCACTGCACGTGCGCACATTCTGTTCCGTCCAGCTTGTAGCCGGTTTATGGGTGGTTCATGAACCAGCTTAACGTTATCAGTGAACAGAAAGCCTTAGTAGTTATTCACAACAATATTATTTATGCGTCAGGGGTGTAAGTAGACGCTTCTCTTAGAAGAGTTCACTGAGGGACCATAACGGCGATTCGGTAATAGTTCTATGTGGGTTGGCCACTGCTAACCTCGAAAACCAATAGTAAATCACGACTCTCGACCTCAGTGTTATCGTCCTCGAGATTCATCATCGTACAGCGTTAAACAGTAGGGCAAGCCTCACTGACCACTGCCTTTCTTACCATGTTGCACGTTGAATTACCAAGTATGAATAAACAAGATGGACAGGGACTGGACCTACATGGGTTGGAAAAGGAAACAACGCCCTAGTAGCCAACACACAGAATACACAGTCTAACTGTACAAACGCACATCGATCAGTCATTCTGATTCGATAGAAAATGACAACACGATCGTCACTGTTCATGGTTTGCTGCCACATACTTCAGTGTCTCCAGTCAACTGGTTGAGGGATCTCTTAGACCCCAACCACAAAGACGTGAAGCACCTACTTTTCCTAAGTCTGCTGTACATTTTCTCATTCCTCGCTGCCACGTCATCTGTTGACCTCCACGTGGTCTCTTCCACTTCCTAGGAGGAACGGAGAATAGGAGACGGTATGGTAGACGTGTGTTTGACATACGTAACACGTGTCCCAACCAACGAAGTCTACTAAGCTGGATACGCTGTGATAGAGAACTCCCTGAAGTGGTACCCAATACTCGATTTCTGACCTCAGCATTGCTCACTCGGTCATTCCATCCAATCTTAGTGATACTACGCAAACATCGATGGTCGAAATCCTCAAGAGTAGGAATATCTTTCGGACGCAGACTCCAATTCTGGCAACCATACAACAAAACTGAACGCACTGCGGCACAGTATACACAACCTTTCAACTTCAGTGAAGTATCAGGTCGGCGAAACAAGTGCTTCAGTCCAGCGTACGCCGCTCGAGCCTTGGATATCCGCGTGCCCACCTCTACTACTGTATTTCCAGTGCATTTTCAATTATCTCGTCCGTGGCGTGGTTGAACTAGAATGTAGAAATTGGACAGTCCTGTCGAACACCACTTGTCATTTCGAACGGACTGGATAGTTCACCGTAAACTCTACTACGGCCACAAGTATGAAAGTACAATGAACTCGGTAGATCACGAACTTCTGGGGCATACCTTTCCGGTGAAGAGCATTGAATAGCGCCGTCCGGAGGCTTCTTTCAAGTCGAGGTAAACCATTATTGTCGGTCGACGGTGTGTATGACGCACCTCAAGTAACTGACGAAGAGTAAAAATCTGGTTGATGCATCCTCGACTTGGGCGGAATTCGGCCCGATGTTCGCGGGCGTTCCTCTCGCGAGCTGGTGTAATGCGACGCAGCAAAATCGAGGCTAATACTTTGGTGACTATCGGAATTAAGCCAATCCCACGATGGTTACTACAGCCATTGCGTATTCCCTTCTTGAAGATGGGTATAATCAATGACTCACCCTATAATAGCGGTATACGCTACTCCTTGCAAACGTCACGGAACAAGTTGGTAAGTAATTTTATCAATGCACCACCATTCATTTTGAAAAGAACTGGAGAAGGTTCATCGGGACCGGCCACTTTCCCTCGCTTTAGTAATCGAATAAATGACTCTACGCCAACTTCCGATTGGGACTCAAGTGATACTCCCCAAGAAATAGCAGTTGTTGACACAGGAGTAACTACATTAGCATGCGGTCAGTTAAACTGCTCCTTGAACGATTCGACCCAACGGTTGAGCCTTTGCTCTTTACCATGAACAGGTTCTCCATTTCTATCGCATATCGTTCCGGTGACCGGGGTTCGTCGTCCACCTGTAACGTGAATAAGCTTGAACAGTCTTTGACTGTTACCTGAAGCAGCTGCTATTTCCATTTCTTCGGCAACCTTGACCCACCAATTTTCGCGATCCTGCTGAAGGCTTTTCGTAACTTGCCTCTGTAGCTTTCTTTGTATCTAATTCATCTCTCCACTATTCGAGAGATGACGTTTATACTCAACTAGATTGATCGACTCTTGCGAAATCTAGTATCTTTGATGGACCTCGGTTCTGGGACCACAGGCGAAACCTGCTGCCACGTGCATTGCCTGCTGCTTATGGGTCCAGTGTTCATTTATATTACTGTTCGTCGTGGATCCTAGCTCTTGTGCTAACTTCTGCTCGTAACGGGTGCGTACTTCTGGATCACACAAACGTTGCACGGCTAATCGGGTTTGCGGTTTGCGTCGATGACCATGGAGCTGGAGAGATAATCGCATTAAAACTAATGCATGGTCAGACTCTACGTACGTGAACCAGTGAGATCTACAGTTCTGAACAGAACTGCGCCACCGGTAGTTTACGGCGGTTTGATCAATCTGATTCAAGGTATCTGTAGAGCTAGAGCGCCATGTCGTTGTGCGACGCGAGCTGTGTCGGAAATTTGTATCTGTTAGGAATAACCGATTGTCTGCACAAAACTGGAGAAGCCTATCCCTGTTATCCGTGTGCTGAGCGGGTAGAGCGCAGCGGCCTTCTTAACAAGCTTCTAACACACTAAGTTTGTCAACTTGTGCATTGAAGTCACCAGCTAGCACTAGAATGTCAGAACCCTTACTGCTGCGAACGAGAGTGATGAGTTTATCATAAAACTCATCCTTCTGCATATCAGAGCGGCAGTCCGTTGGAGCGTATGCCGAGATTACAAACAAGTTGCGCTTAACACAGCTATCTTTTCGAACGGCAACTGACCCCTGGAGTCTCACAGCACATAAACGACCATTAACCTGTATCCAGTCTAAAAGAGCAGCTTCGGCCTTGTCACTCAAAACTATTCCTACACCACGTTGACCCGCAGCTCCAGCTAATTCGTCTACTGAAGTGAGAAGGAAGTACGCTGATGAGATACCAGGAGCAGTTAGTTGAATTACACTGCTCGAATCCTGGATACTCGTTTCACTTAAGCAGCAGACATCAATCTTAAGAGAGTCTATTGTGAGGGCTAGACACACCTGCTGACCGGCCTGCATGAGTGTACGCACGTTGAAAGAACTGAGGTTCAGAGGCTGACGAGGCTTGAGAAGATGTGAGTTATGCGATTGTGGATTATTTACGACACTACCTGGCAACGAACATTTACGAGTGTCGGCCGTGTTATCAATTGGAGCATTGTGGATGGATAGAGAGGGAAAATAGGGGTGGTTGGGGACAGAAGACAAAGGTTGAATAAAAGAGAGGGAACTCTGAGCAGTAGCATACTTATCACTACCCACCCTGCTCAATACAATGGGCAGCGCGGTCCTGATTATCCTGCCGGACGATCGATGCAGTATGGAATTATTTGTATTCGTGCAGTTCATGGGAGATGTTGGACGGGCACTGCTAGGGTGTTAAGCCACAAAGCAGAAGAACGATTGGGGTCCTCATCCAAAGCCTTTAGTTCTAACAAGAACCTATCCGCAAGGCAGCGGGGTGGCATAGTGGAAACCCATTTGTTTGTATCGGTTATTCTTCCACTTATTTTACCAACTGAGTTGCCATCTCAGATCGACCCTTAACCTGGAGGATCAGGAGACTGGACTTTGTCTGGCCTCTGCCCATTAATTTTTCAGGCATGATTGCATCTCCGGCTTAGAGAAGTCATCCTGTATAGCTCTTTGGGTCAAAGAGGCGCGCAAGCCATCACACCTCGTCAAGGTGCAGTCTCATCGTGATGGAGGTTAGCAGGGACTAACCCACATATAACTGTCGGAGGACAACCGCTGTGTTTCTTCAGTGGACTTTTCTAAGAGAAGCGTCCATTCACACTTCTGACGCACAAATTAGACTGTTGTGGATGAATGCTTGCGAAGTGTATAAATACCAGAAGGAATCGACGGGAAAAGGAGTACCGGATACACATACCTGATAAGCGGTAATAACCGCGAAACCGGTCGTATCCTTCCGATAAACTTTGCTCACTAATCTGTAAATATTTCTTAGGATTTAAAAAGCCTAAATAGTCTTAGGTCGGTGAAGATTCTTTTGTATGTCTTAGAAATAGCAGAGAACCCATCACCGTTTTTCGTGATACACCACTAAATGCCGAATGAAGAAGACTGTCTCCGGTCCTAATTTCCAAACATCTCCCTCCTAGATATACTTATTTCTGTTTCTAGCCTTCAACCGTACAGATAACGGGTGTATACTCCAGTATCATGCAGACTATTGGTTATTCCTGTCTAGTATGAATTTCCGACACAGCTGGGACATGGTGCTCTATCTTCACAGGTACTCTAAGAACAATCATATCGCAGTAATCTACCGGTGACGCAGTTCTGTCTAAAACTGTAGATCTTACTGGTCCATGTACTTAGATTCGGATGATTTATTAGTTTCAATGTGATTTGCGTTCCAGCTCCATGATCGTGAACGCAAACCCAGTTGGCCGTACAACGTTCGTGTGACCCAGAGGTTCGCGCCAGTTATGAACAGAAATTATCACTTGAGCTAGGATCTACGACGAACAGTGATGTGGATGAACATTGGGCCCATATCAAACAGGCGATGCACGTGGCAGCAGGTTTCGCCTTTGATCCTAGATCTGATGCCCATCATCATCATCATCATCGTGCAGCGGTAAGCAGCAGGGCATGCCCCACTGACAGCTGTCTTTCTTACCATGATGCATGTAGAATTAGAAGGAATGAAGGGAGTGGACCTGAGGGGATGGGAAAAGGAAAGTACGCCCTAGTTGCCAACACACGCAATATAGTCTTCTCAAAAGCCTCTGAGTCTAATGGAGCAAATGCTTCAGTTCTAGAACTGTGAGAAAATGAATAAGATACGAGGAAATCTACGAAAGAAGTTACGGGAAGCGTTAAGAATGATCGTGAAAATTGGCGGGTCAAGGTTGTCAAATAAATGGAAGTAGCAGCTGCTTCATTTAACAGTCAAAGACGGTTCAGACTTACTGATGTCACCGTTGGACAGTGAACCTCGGTCACCGAAGCGATATGCGATAGAAATGGAGAACCTGTTCATGGTAAAGAGCAAAGGCTCGACCGTTGGGTCGAATGGTTCAAGGAGCAGTTTAACTGACCGCATGCTAATGTATTTACTCCTGTGTCAACAACTGCTATTTCTTGGGGAGTATCACTTGAGTCCCAATCGGAAGTTGGCGTAGAGTCATTTATTCGATTACTAAAGCGAGGGAAAGTGGCTGGTCCCGACGAACTTTGCCGTACTTTACTTGGCCATGTACGCACCACCTGAAAATATGAGGAGCGGTAATATGGTGCGAATAAAATATCGCAACGTTTTACGAGCGCAGAAGTTCGACGAGCAATAATCGGATGTGCACGAAAAGTTGATTTAAAGGACGTCGGGGAACACCTAGAAAAAAGGTCAAAACAAGAGTGACATTAGAGCAACAGATCAGAAAACGGCATTCACACCTGGATCCTACAAGACGAAGTTTGGCGAAGAGTTTGTCGTGCATTTGTGTAATGTGGTGGGAGAAAACCTACCAAACACATTTAGGCAGTTGAAGGATAGGACGGAAGAAGGTTTCGACTCCTTTTGTTCGTTTTGGATCTTTAAGTACATTAAAAACTGTTTCACTGAAAACACAGCGGTCATACGGGCCCATCGTCAAAATCTCCAGCCAATTTACGGTGCAGCATTCGAAACCATACCACGGTCAGCTGCGCAGCATACGGTTGTCATACTTTCTCATTTGTTCAGCCAACCCTTGCAACACCAATGTTTGTAAAAAAAATGAATTGTTCCAACATTTCTCGATGTCTTAATGTCCGATACTTTCGATGTGACTGACTTGTAGCGGCACGCGTCGAGGTTGAAGAATGGTGGGTCGCTGCTGAATAATTGTGGGTTGTGGCTGAAGAATGGTGGGTCGTGGCTAAAGAATGGCGGATTTTGGCTAAAGCTTGATGGGAAAATGTGTAGACAGTCTCATTAGAGCTGTAGCTCCACTCGGCATGCGCTTTGCACATTCGAAGTGCACGGTGATTTTACAACACTGGACGTTAACGATCCCGAGCTAGATGCTCCAGGGGGAGGCGCTGACAGTTGTCGGCCGCTTCGCTTACTTCACCGGTCAATCGGGAAACACTCCTTATCTCTCTGCTCCTCCCCTTTACGTTCCAATTCTAAATGCGTACGAGTAGCCACAATGAGCCGTGACTGTGAACTTGTAGCTCTCAGAAAGGGTAGCAAATTGATGATATGGGGGAAAAGAGAATTTATTCTTCGACCTAAGCATCCTCTTCACTTAACTGCTTTCAGCGCCGCTCACTTTGCCAAACGGAGCAACAGGCTGCCCTAGCTAGGACTCTTGAAACCTTAAACATAGACGTGTGTTGTGTCTCCGAAACACGCATACAAGACCTCACCTCAGTGTTAACACTTGACTCCCCAGCTACAAATTCGGCTTCTTGTTTCACTCTTCGCTTGTCGGGTGATTCGGTTTCTCGTGCTGGTGGTCAGCCTGACGTTAGCATCGCTCTGATCACGAAAGCCGAGCGTGCGTTGCTCAACTAAATCCCAGTCAACAGCCGTCTGTGTGCAGTTCGGTTGAATGGTTCTTTGCATGTCAACAGCACCAGACTGAAGCGTCGCTGCCTGTTTGTCGTTTCTGTGTATGCCCCAACTGACTGTAGCTCTTCTGAGGCTAAAGACGAATTCTACCAAAATCTGTGTCCACTGCTCCGCGGTGTGCGCTCTACGGACATCATGGTTGTTGCTGGTGATTTCAATGCTCAAGTCGGAAGCCTAGACGAGACGGAGAGGAATATGGGAGGCCGATATTGCATTCCAGCCGATCGAACCGACAACAGTGACCGATTCTTTCAACTATGTTCCGACCATGGACTATTCCCAGCGAGTACAAATTTCTCGCAAAAAAAGCGAAACCGGCTAACCCGGCGCCCTCTTACGCCTTCACAGCATTGGACTCAGATCGACCATATTCATTCGTCATAGAGGAAATAATGGAGAGTGCGCTGCGAAATCTTCAGGGTGTAGGCGTCAAACTAGGAAATAGTGAAAAGATATGTCACCTAGATTACGCGGACGACTTTGTCTGCTTGTTCGAACCACGGAACATGCTCAATGTGCACTAGATAGACTAGGGACAGCTGTAGCTCCATTCGGCATGCGCTTTGCACCTTCAAAGTGCAAGGTGATGTTACAAGACTGGACGTCAACAATTCCGAGCTTGATTCTCGATGGGGAGGTGCTGGCAGTTGTCGACCACCTCACCTACCTCGGCAGCAGCGTGACGACGGATGGGAGCACAGTAGTAGAGGTGAGCACGCGTATATCCAAGGCTCGAGTGGTGTACGCTGGACTGAAGCACTTGTGGCGCCGACCTGATATTTCACTGAAGTTGAAAGGTCGTGTATACCGTGCTGCAGTGCGTTCAGTTTTGTTGTATGGTTGCGAAACTTGGAGTCTGCGTGCTGAAAATATTCGTCGTCTCGAGGTTTTCGACCATCGATGTTTACGTAGTATCGCTAGGATTGGGTGGAATAGCCGAGTAAGCAACGATGAGGTCAGAAATCGAGTAGTGGGTACTAATTCAAAGAACGTTCTGTCACAGCGTATCCAGCTTAGTAGACTTCGTTGGTTGGGACACGTGTTACGTATGTCAAACACACGTCTACCATACCGTCTCCTATTCTCCGTTCCTCCTAGGAAGTGGAAGAGACCACGTGGAGGTCAACAGATGACGTGGCAGCGAGGAATGAGAAAATGTACAGCAGACTTAGGAAAAGTAGGTGCTTCACGTCTTCGTGGTTGGGGTCCAAAAGATCCGTCTACCAGTTGGCTGGAGACACTGAAGGATATGGCAGCGAACCGCGAACAGTGGCGATCGTGTTGTCACTTTCTATCGAATCAGAATGACTGATCGATGTGCGTTTGTACAGTTAGACTGTGTATTCTGTGTGTTGGCTACTAGGGCGTTGTTTCCTTTTCCAACCCATGTAGGTCCAGTCTCTGTCCATCTTGTATATTCATACTATCTAATTCAACGTGCAACATGGTGAGAAAAGCAGTGGTCAGTGAGGCTTGTCCTACTGTTTAACGCTGTACGATGATGACGATGATGATGACCATATTGCTATCGTTTACAGCTGGCGCGGATCACTTCATGACTGTCGATCATTTTGGTCCAAGCTCTTGTGCAAGATGCTCTTGCACGATTGGGTTGATCCAATACCAAACCTTTCAGTGTCTGGGAAGACTATAGACGTGGTAGACAAGTTCTTTTACCTGGGTAGTTGCATCTCACTCGGAGGTCGGATATCGGATGAAGTGTCTCTGCGTGTACGAATGGCTCGCTTGGCATTTGCCAATCTCGGTCGTTCGAGACTGTTTTGTTCACCATTCAATTATAGACACACTCTTGGTGTGATCTATGATACATCCCGGTAGATGGTTCTAGATGGGTTGGTCTCTGGTAATACTGTTTATTCATCGGTTGGTAGAATCGGTGTTCAAATTGAACACAAGTCTGTGTCATCTTGCTGATTCACGAGGCTGCCAACAAGTGCTTTTGCGTGCTTGGTTCTTGAAGGGAGTCATATTTAATTCGGTTTTATCTGGTTTCCTTTTTGGTTCTGGTAAATCGTAATCTAACTGCTTTGGGTCATAACATTATTTACCTATAACTTTTTCCCATCATAGTTCACACAATTTTGTCCCACTATTTTACCGTATTATTAGATCATATTGTACATTCTTTTTTACCTTGATCAAATAAAAATTCAAATTTATAAAATTTAATGGTTGAAAAGCAATCAAAATGAGACCGTACGCAGTACATCGAACGTTTTTATGCCATGGCTTTTCCATTCGTTTATAGGAAACGTTAGTCTGACTAATAGCACACGTTTTTTAAGGTTAATATCGGTATGGTTAACGCGGGAATCTAATTCAGATTCCGGAATATTACGCATTTAGATATGCTATCACACTGTCATTAGGGCGTCGTTAGTCACTGCGTCCAATCACGGCGAGTAGCACTCAGCAAGTATAATCAAAATCACTAGTCAAGTTTACACACGAATGTGTCGATGTCACTGTACGATCGTGGTGAAATCACCTGCATAATATTGGTAGATATGATTCACTGATTGTCTGCTCCAATTTGTCCGATGTGACATCAGTGTTCCCCACTCCGGCATAATATCCGGGCATGAAAAGATACGTGGGTTTAGTTGGGGTAACTTGAGAATCGTTCAGGTTAAAAACGAAAGCTGGATGAAGTGCTATTTATTTATCTCATATAATGATTTGCTTTTGGTTCAGGCCCATTACCGGACTCGGTGGTACTCATATTCATATTGCGCCATTCACATCCGTTTCCGGTAAGTTGTTTTTTGTAAAAACACGCTTTGTTCATACCTTCATTTTGTGAAATATTCCCATTGTGTGGCTTTAGAAAACGTAACGTGGTGAACTCAGATCTGTCTTTTCGGTACTTCTCATCAGGCCAGTACATTATGCATGCAGTTTTTAACAGTGCTCAAAAATGAATAGTCCACGCTATTAACACGAAAGCACAAAATTGACTGTCAGTCCTGTTGTTGCAGCTTTTGTGAACAAATAAGCCACCAGGTTCATCAGTCCTGTGTGCTAGTCCCACCATCCCGTTGACTTTTGCTTAAGGTAGCTGTTGCACCTCGATGAACAGTTTTGCGGGCACAGGATGGATCTGTCTAATCCGATTACAGTCTGCTCGTTCATGGAGAGGATTCACTGTCTGATCCCTTTAGGGCGACTTGTCAACATGGTAAATGACAGTAAACGGCCCATCCCATGTTAGCATGTGACCCGTATCATTCGCACAGACCGGTATTGCGCTGGTTACCGTCCTATTGATCCCCTTGGTTAGCCATGTAAGGCAGTGTTCTTCAGCTCGATCAGGCAGGCGCATTTTGCTCTACAGGAGCAAGAATAAGAATGTGCACAACATGAGGTTCAATAATTAGCCAGCTTGTCTTTGAGTTTCAATTGCGAACGTGGCCTAGTGTTGTACGCGATTTGCAGTTTAGCTGCGTACAGTGTTTTTGTTGCCGTGTTAGATAACCGGTGGGTCATTGTTTCTCCAGGCGCATACGAGCAGAAACAACCTTTTTGGATTTTAGAGGGTGTCTTGGTCGAAGGCTTGCATTCCTGTAATGTTCGAGGAGACTACGGGGGCAGTTTTCTCTGAGCGATTTGCTAACAGTTTCCAGATCTTTCTGGAGCACATTTGGCACACTCTATGCCTTAGACAAAGTACCACATTTCGTTTTTGCTGCACTGGAACGAAGCTCTATCATACGCAACGAGTGCATTAAAAGATGAAGTGGTCAATAAGTGCACTTTCCGTGCTTCATTGTCTTGCCTACAAAAGCACAATTCTGTGGGTCGGATGGAAGCTTACGACGCGCCGACTCTCCATAAAAATACTAGTTTTTTATCGGCAATGTAAGCTCTTTATTGATGCTTCGATCACCGGTGGTTTAGCAGTATAATTGATTGAATGTTGAACTTGAACATGTAGATTGTCTCTACTTCCGTTAATTAGTTCTTGTGCTGGATACTTTGCTCTTGCTTGACATGTAGGCATGCCTGACTTATTAAAGTCTTTTATGATTACCTATCAACTTAATTATCAATATCAAGACGAACGTCGATAAAACAGTAAGCCCGCATAGCTGTTATATATCGCCTACAGTGGCTCAACCATTTTTTACCAGTATTTCCTCATCGCTTACTATTTCGTGCTCTGCTCTGCTGAGCACTGTCCTCAGTTTGCGTGTTCCAACTTCCCGTCTGAGATCAAGGAATGACAATATCGTGGGCTGGGTACATTGATGGATGTATCAGTTGAAGTCACTAACGCCGTTACCGTGTGACGTGCTTAGAAAAATCCAGTGTCCCATAATTATTCGGTAGCATTTGAACAATCACAAAAAATATGTAATAGAAAATCCGCTTGCATTTTCCGTATGCAAACGTTCACACGGCGAGCTGTAGACCTATCGTGGTACGACCATCAGACGCGAAGAGCCCAAGTGTATATCTAGTGCTGCACAGCCACTATCCCAGTGATAAACGGGAACCTTTCTGCGCCAAAAATGCAAGCGGATTTTCCATTACACGTTTGATTCTGGTTCCTCATTCCAATCATAAATTGTATGCATAAACACAAGTGTTCATTGTCCAGTAACACAGCGTTGTCGGAAAAGATGGTAGTAAGTCGATGTTTTAGTTACCGTAACCTTTCCCAGGACCGGCTTGCACTCGATTGAAATCTGGCTTTGAGGAAGGTTACCCGCGGTAACCGAAACGTCGACTTACTACCATTTTTCTTGACAGCGCTGTGTTACTGAACAACAAACACTCACGTATAGCATATCGCATGGCTCATCATGTTTTTTTGATACAGTATGAATTGATCTCGGTTCTGACACTTAATACATATAAAGCACAGAAATGTTACAAATTGCGTGCAATGAAAAAAAATTATTCAAATTTTTTTTTCTCTACCGTAGTTCCCGGCTTTGTTTCCTACTAGTATTGTTGGCACTAGGCCTCCAGACCGGTTGTCGTCGTGCACACCAATCATCATCATCATCGTACAGCGTTAAACAGTAGGACAAGCCCCACTGACCACTGCCTTTCTCACCATGTTGCACGTTGAATTAGATAGTATGAATATACAAGATGGACAGAGACTGGACCTACATGGGTTGGAAAAGGAAACAACGCCCTAGTAGCCAACACACAGAATACACAGTCTAACTGTACAAACGCACATCGATCAGTCATTCTGATTCGATAGAAAGTGACAACACGATCGCCACTGTTCGCGGTTCGCTGCCATATCCTTCAGTGTCTCCAGCCAACTGGTAGACGGATCTTTTGGACCCCAACCACGAAGACGTGAAGCACCTACTTTTCCTAAGTCTGCTGTACATTTTCTCATTCCTCGCTGCCACGTCATCTGTTGACCTCCACGTGGTCTCTTCCACTTCCTAGGAGGAACGGAGAATAGGAGACGGTATGGTAGACGTGTGTTTGACATACGTAACACGTGTCCCAACCAACGAAGTCTACTAAGCTGGATACGCTGTGACAGAACGTTCTTTGAATTAGTACCCACTACTCGATTTCTGACCTCATCGTTGCTTACTCGGCTATTCCACCCAATCCTAGCGATACTACGTAAACATCGATGGTCGAAAACCTCGAGACGACGAATATTTTCAGCACGCAGACTCCAAGTTTCGCAACCATACAACAAAACTGAACGCACTGCAGCACGGTATACACGACCTTTCAACTTCAGTGAAATATCAGGTCGGCGCCACAAGTGCTTCAGTCCAGCGTACACCACTCGAGCCTTGGATATACGCGTGCTCACCTCTACTACTGTGCTCCCATCCGTCGTCACGCTGCTGCCGAGGTAGGTGAGGTGGTCGACAACTGCCAGCACCTCCCCATCGAGAATCAAGCTCGGAATGGTTGACGTCCAGTCTTGTAACATCACCTTGCACTTTGAAGGTGCAAAGCGCATGCCGAATGGAGCTACAGCTGTCCCTAGTCTATCTAGTGCACGTTGAGCATGTTCCGTGGATTCGAACAAGCAGACAAAGTCGTCCGCGTAATCTAGGTGACATATCTTTTCACTATTTCCTAGTTTGACGCCTGCATCCTGAAGATTTTACAGCGCACTCTCCATTATTTCGTCCATGACTAAGTTGTATAGGAATGGAGACAGGACATCTCTGTCGAACACCACTGGTCGTTTCGAACCGACTGGATAATTCACCGTAAACTCTAATGCGGCCGCAAGTGTGAGAATACATTGATCTCAGTAGTTTCATGAACTTCTGGGGCATACCTTTTCGATGAAGAGTGCTGTAAAGCGCTGTTCGATCAACTGAATCGAAAGCGCCTTTTAGGTCTAAGAAAACCCGTATTGTTGGTCGGCGGTGCGTGTGACGCGTTTCAAGTAGTCGGCGAAGGGTAAAAATCTGGTCGATGCATCCTCGACCTGGGCGGAATCCAGCCTGATGTTCGCGGGCATTCCTCTCACGAGCAGGTGTAAGACGGTGCAGTAGAATTGAGGCTAATACTTTGGTGACTATCGGAATTAAGCTAATCCCACGATGATTACTACAGTCATTGCGTATTCCCTTCTTGAAGATGGGAACAATCAATGACTCACTCCATATAAACGGAATACACTCCTCCTTCCAAATGTCACGGAGCAAAGCGGTAATTGATTTTATCAAATCATTTCCACCCAGATTCAAAAGAACTGGGTGAAGTTCGTCGGGACCTGCCGCTTTCCTTCGTTTTAGTGATCGAATGCATGACTCTACTTCTACTTCCGATGGGGGCTCAAGTGATACCACCCAAGGAGTCGCAGTTGTTGACACGGGAGTAAATACACTAGCGTGCGGCCAGCTAAACTGTTCCTTGATGTATTCGGCCCAACGGCCAAGCCTTTGCTGTTCGCCATGGATGGGTTCTCCATTCCTATCGCGAATCGTTTCACTGACCTGAATGCACCGTCCACGGGTGTCACGAATAAGTTTGAATGGTCTCTGACTGTTACCTGAAGCAGCTGCTATTTCCATTTCTTCGGCTACCTTGACCCACCAATTTTCGCGATCCTTCTTAAGGCTTTTCGTAACTTGCCTTTGTAGCTTCCTCCGCATCTTATTCATCTCCTTACGGTTCGAGAGCTGAGGCTTTTTGTCCATTATACTCAGCGACTCTTGCGAGATCCAGTGTCTTTGATGGACAACGGATCTAGGACCACGGGCAAAACCTGCTGCCTCGTGCATCGCCTGTTTGATATGAGCCCAGTGCTCATCTACATTACTGTTCGTCGTGGATCCTAGCTCTTGTGCTAACTTCTGCTCGTAACGGGTGCGTACTTCTGGATCACACAAACGTTGCACGGCTAATCGGGTTTGCGGTTTGCGTCGATGACCATGGAGCTGGAGAGATAATCGCATTAAAACTAATGCATGGTCAGACTCTACGTACGTGAACCAGTGAGATCTACAGTTCTGAACAGAACTGCGCCACCGGTAGTTTACGGCGATTTGATCAATTCAACTCAAAGTACCTGTAGAGTTAGAGCGCCATGTCGTTGTGCGACGCGAGCTGTGTCGGAAGTTGGTGCTAGACAAGAACAATCGATTGCTGCACGAAACTGGAGAAGTTTATCTCTGTTATCTGTACGCTGAGCGGGTAGAGCGCAGCGGCCTTCTTAACAAGCTTCTAACACACTAAGTTTGTCAACTTACGCATTGAAGTCACTAAGGTTCAATCGTAATTTCGTGCTCTTCAGACATGGAGTGAAACGAAGTAATTGGGGCTGAAGGGCATCGAAGAATGTGGTGCTGGTATCACGTAAAAGTTAACAACTGAGAAATACTCCGTGCCATCGGTCTGATTGGTGACTTATGTCATGCAATACATTTTGTAACCATTGTCGACGTTCATTCGGAACTAGCCTAACAGTCTGATGGGTCAGCCATGGACACCGATGTTAAAAAGTCCAACTTAAACACAATCATCTCTACAATGAACAGTGTCCGTTTGAGCGATCCGTTATGTAAACCAAAGTACTGTTATTTGGTGTTAATTAAGAAACCTATTCCGGATGACCTGAATGTAATAATTTATACGGAAACTGTACGTTTTGTGTATTCAAAGCTTTTTTACCTATCTTTCATATGTGCAGTTCACCTGTGGTTCAGATGATTGTCATACCCCACAATAGCTTGTCTTAAAATGTGTAATGTTTATTACGTGAGTACACCAACAATAATGATGATGGACCACACACAGGCTTCTGCTAGTTTTTCATGTCAAGGCTGTCTACATATTCCGTCACAGGTAAAATGCTATTTTTGACTCCGATTTGTTACGGTTGTCATACCGATGAATCTGAACTAGGCAACAAGGTTCCGTCAATCGGATATGACAGAAATACAATGTGATAGGTATACAAACGTCACGGAGACAAATTAATTCACAAACGCACTCATAGTAATTGTCTTCTATAGTTCATTTAAGTACTTGTCATCGATCTTCCCGTTCTGTGGCTTCGCTGTCTCCATGGAGTCGTGAATCCACTGAATCTCAGAGGATCTACAGTAACTATTCAACCAGGTTTAGTCAAGTCAGCAAATATTTTACACACCCGATAAAGAGTGAATTTTCAGCATAACAAAACTAATCATTTCCACTGTTGGCCCACTTCCAGCGGCACTTGCGATTGTTACCGGTCGGATAACCGTCACCGATCACCGATCACCATAGCTTGTTCCATAAAGGGGTCACCTTTAGAGTTCTGATTTGGAACTGGCCTAGATTGCAGATCATCAGCGTTATGATTGTTTTGAACGTGAATCTGAATTCGCTTGCTTATCAGTTCCCCCACCATGATTCCTTCCAACCAAATTGATGGGTGAGTGTTTTTCTTCAATAAGATGACTATTTATTCATGTTCCCTGGGGGCTGAATTTTCTCTAGTCGTCAACGTTGTTGAGCGGCTGAATAAGTGAGGTTTCGCCCCTCAAACAAGTCTGTGATCTCAGGGTTTTCAGTGAAACCGTACTTTACATCCAGTTCCACGTGACTCTCACGTCATTTGCGTGGCAAAATAGCTAAAATTGAAGATCGATGTCATTACTGTAGCTGCAAACATATCAAAAAGGCATCAGTTATATTGTTCTTTTAGAATTAGGTTTGCGCCACTGCATTGGAAGGTGTTTCAGGCCACAAACGATAACACCACTTCAGGCAGGTGCATAGTTCAATAGCGTATCTTTATGAATACGATAATGTAACAGCTGTATGGTTTTTATCTGTATCTGCATGGAGATATGCGAAGCAAGACTTCCGTGATACGTGCGATAAGAAAAGAAATGGTTCTCATATTTGCTGAAAAGTTCTACCCGTTTGCCTCTTATCATCACATACACAACATCGATCTTTTACATTAGAACAATGCTCGGTGCATCGTCGTAAGGAGCGATCGTTTTTGTTTTTCAGGTCAGGTTCACCCAGTGTCCCGTGCATTCCTGACACTTGCCGTCTACGCGGTCACATGAACCATTGAGAAGCAATTGAAACGATCGGTACTGCATGGTTCTTGGTTCATTTACAAAATACTTAGGTTTACAAAAAAGTAGAGATGTTATGGAACAGAAACTATCGGAGCGCACTCTTATAGGTAAATATTTAATTGTATCGAGAGAGTGAATATCATGAATTCGAATTATGGTGCCAAGAAGCAATCCCCGTCACACCACACTTATTGACTATTTGGTAATACCTAGGCAGACAGATGCATTATGCTTTGTAGTTCAATCACTACCACACCGGTTGTATCATTTTCTCGTCACTCGATTCACGGTTGTGGTAGTCAAAGTTCACGTCCTCGTATCGCAAAGAGGAATGTGTTGTCTCAACTAGTATTTTCGTAAAAAACCTGGCGCAAAACTTTAGCGAACACCGACGGAAGCCATCACTAGGATAATCCGCTGTGTTCAACAATCCCTGATAATGATCATACATGGTAGCTCAATGTAGTCTGCAATCTGATTTCGATGACAGTCCCTATCGGTCGAACTCCAGTTTTTACTACTGGTAATGTTAGTAGCAGTCAAAGACGATGTAACAGCCGTAGGTTGACGCACAGATTGAAAACAGTGTACTCGCATTCGGATAGTCAATGATACCATTAATGCACTACGTATTTCTGCGACAAACGTCTTCCGAGCGGATAAATAAATGTGCCGAGATTTCCATACTGTCGTGGGCTTTGTGTTTTGTGAATTTGTTTGCTACTTTAACGCGGGAGCCAACTAACGCGCCAAATAACAATCTAATTCATCATCCGCAATTTATTCAGTTCCGCCTTCGTCAGTTACCGAACCAGACGCTCCTATTTTCGTTCTTATCTTCTGACCTCAATTCATTTCCTATTACCTCTTTGGTCCCATGGTTCCGCCCTATGGGATGTATGAATGCCAGTGATTGAGATAGCAAAGCGAGGATGTCTAATATGGATGAGAGAAACAAAATACATCATTTCGGTTTGCACGGCACCAAAAAAGGAGGCCAGAAGTGTAGCATTTTATAAAAACCATTATTTTCCCATTCTATGTGAGCCCTTTTTTCCAGCCAACCTAATTACTAATTTCGCAGATTTTGACGTTGAAAAAATTCTTCCGGGATATCCTTTGCAAGTAGGTGATGCATTACTCAACAGCCGACCGAGGCATTTTGAAATGGAAGTGCCGGAGCATCGATATTTTCCATTAAAACAAAAAAATAACATACGCACGCCACTGGGATGTCATCCAAATAGAACGATTTTATGTATTTTATCTAACCAGTCTAACTGTAAATTGTGAGAAAAAATCTGTTAGATATGTCAGGTGCATATTCATTAGATTGGTCTGCAGGTCGTCCGGATTCCTAGTCAATGAGTCTCACGTTCTTCAAGTTACTGTGTTTTTGTTCTTTTTCCCACATCGAAGTTACCAACCTTCCGTCTTGCTCCTCTGGAACTGTAATTAAATACGCGGACGTCGTAACCATTTGTCACGCAGTATCAACCGAGAGAAATTTACTATCTGAACGCGGCTCACGTGATCACAGCGCGAGTGAGTATCATCAGAAGCCGTGTGGAGTGGTTCAGTATCGAGTGCCTCGGCTGCATCGCTGATGCCAGCGCGGTTGTCGGGTGAACGGTGTACGGTGAAGACAGAGCCGTACGAAATGTGGAGTGTCGCTCGCTATTACGCGCCCACAAAGTTACAACACTATCGGTTTCACCAAAGGGTGTGTTGGCAATCGTCATACAGAACCGCCCGAGCTATCGAATTTGAATAATAAGTCGACGCAATTCGCGTACACAATTGCGAACATGAGAATATCAGGGTTGAACGTCAGTTTGAGATGCTAAATAGACTCAACCCCATGTAATTGAATAGTGCGCATAGTATATTTGTTATTCGGGTAAGATGGTCGAAATGGAGTGAAAATACATTCGGAACACCTGAAAGGGTTGAGGGAAAGATCGCTTTATACAAAATAGCTTGATTGATACAGTATGACGAATAGTTACGACGTCCGCATATTTAATTACAGTTCCAGAGGAGCCAGACGGAAGGTTGGTAACTTCGATGTGGGAAAAAGAGCAAAAACACAGTAACTTGAAGAACGTGAGACTCATTGACTAGGAATCCGGACGACCTGCAGACCAATCTAATGAATATGCACCTGACATATCTAACAGATTTTTTCTCACAATTTACAGTTAGACTGGTTAGATAAAATACATAAAATCGTTCTATTTGGATGACATTCCAGTGGCGTGCGTATGTTATTTTTTTGTTTTAATGGAAAATATCGATGCTCCGGCACTTCCATTTCAAAATGCCTCGGTCAGCTGTTGAGTAATGCATCACCTACTTGCAAAGGATATCCCGGAAGAATTTTTTCAACGTCAAAATCTGCGAAATTAGTAATTAGGTTGGCTGGAAAAAAGGGCTCACATAGAATGGGAAAATAATGGTTTTTATAAAATGCTACACTTCTGGCCTCCTTTTTTGGTGCCGTGCGAACCGAAATGATGTATTTTATTTCTCTCATTCCACATCATTCACTTTGATAATGTTATTTTTTTTGATTAGAAAGCCGAAGTTCTGATGAGTGGAAGAGGAAATACCATGCGATATTTCAGACTAGTGACGGGAGAATAGAAATGCGAAAAAACACCGTGAGACATCACGATGGCATGGACATTTCAACAAACCTGTTTATCTTCTTTGAAGACGTTGGTGGCGGTCAAAGTTTAATCAACGCTGTCATTGATCCACCGGTCACCTGCACTCCCCAGCTTTGGAGTGAATTTCGCTACTGACAACATGACCAGTAGTAAAAACTGGAATCCTATCGAAGTCAAACGACGCCTTTCGTCGAACTCAATTAGCAGACCGTACATAGCCACAAACTTGGCTGATTCGGTAACAGCAGTACGTCGGACTTATGTCGCTGACGGTCCGTAACAACCAACTGGAATCGGCCGAGGTGAATCTCATGAATCCCGCCTTACTGCCAGTTCCTTGTCGCCGAACGAATTGGTGTTCTCGCACGGTTGTTCCGGAGTGTTCACAGTGCACTGTGAACAGTTTCTTGGTCGAAGAGACGCTGTTTGATAGAACAGGAACCATCGTGTGGGGTTTTGAATGAATGTCCAGTGATGTGTAACTCAGAAGTTTTATGATTTGCTTTAATTGGTCAGTAGTTGAAGCACTGAAGGCGAGCTTGTTCGTCAAGTTTTTGTTCTTCTAATGCATTTATTAATGAAATAATATCGAAGTAATCGGTTTCGCATTTTGATTTTGTTTCCTCATTAACGGTTCTTATGAGCACAGTAACGATCTGTTCAATAATTCAGATTGATCTCGCGTAATTGTTTGGTTGTAGATTTTTACTTCCATACGTCTATGTTTCAGAAGTTAACTTCAGTCATCGGATAAACCATTTGTCCTTCGGGGAACTAATGCCAAACCGTGTCGATCCGTTAGAAGCTGTGGAACAAATATCCCTTACAAGTATGCTCATCTAATGACCCATGATCCAATCACGATAGTTATTAAATTCCTGTTCATTTACCATTTAATTACCAAATATATGTCGCGGTATATTCATTCGGCAACTCGTACCGCAAGAGAACCGTCAGTTTGTATCGTTAAAAAATTAGTGTGTGGATGAAGTGAACGTTGCCTTTTTGCTTCGACCTATGCGAAAAGCTGTCTCACATGACTGCGCGTCTAACGACAGGGATTACCCGCAGTGCGACGGTGTGAAACCAGAAGATGGTGTCTGTCTACAGCTGATGGCCGGAAGTGTTTCGAATACGTCTATGTAGGCCAGACGAAACAAACAGAATTTTCCATCTAGTGGTTGGTCGCATTACACCACTGTTTACGAATGTAGTTTGTGATGGACAACACATACCAAGCAAACAGCCGCCCAATTCGCAAGCACTGATCTTCTGTGATCGTTTATTCGGTGTGCTAGACCCACTTCATTTGGCGTTCCTACTACTGGAGAATGTGTTAGCATACAGTCTCCCTCTAGCGCACATGATGTCAAAACTGGATATACATTTACTGAATCCAGTCGATCGATCATTTAGTACCGGACACGGTTTACTTTTACTCTCCTTCTTCGCTAACAACGGGGTCAGGTGCATCGGAATGAGTTTTAATTTAAACCAGTTAACCAATAATCTAGTTAGCATGTGACCGCGCCATGCACACGATATCGGCTTTTCGGGCTATTCATCGACCAGTGAGACAGTATGGTTCTTCAATTTGTTGAAGTCGTGCTGATCCAAGGGCTGAAGCTCGACCTTGTCCTGAACAGTCAATTATATGATTAGTGCTGCGTCAGGGCTGATAAGAAACTATTATCATGGTCGTTTTGCTTCAGTACTAACCAGTCGTTAGGTACTTTTATCAAGTCCCCTGGATGTGTCTTTGTCTGTAGTTAAAAAAGAAATTGAACCTTCCTAAAACGACGTCTTCTGTTTGTTTTGACCAAATTGGTGCCGACAGTGACAATGCCTCAAAATATCAGTTCCGCCCAAACTGTTCATATTGTATTTGGATGCGTTTTTGAGACTGAACAGTTTCGACAAACGTAGATGAAAGCACATGAGAGTGTGCGGTTTTGTGTTTCTGTTCACGTGAAGCTACGCTACTCCCGTGTGGGAATTTCTGCTAAGTTCACCAGAACTAGGCTAGATGGATTCAATTCGGTCTACTTCAGCAGGATGCTAGTTCCAACGGTTTTCGTCGCCGTCACTCAACGCAGTCCATTCAGAAATTTAACATATGCGCACGGAAGTGGCAAAAGGGGAATTGTTATTCTGGTGCTCGTGTACATTTAGTGTGGCTCTGATTATGACGATGAACTTGAACCCGTAGTATTCAGTTAACCTCCAGATATAACTGTTTACTTGTGCAAACAATGATCTGATGTTCATTTTCACGTCCATTTCTGGGCCATCCGGGTGCGAATAAGCTATTGTTTTCGCAAGCAACGCTGATAATTGCTGTTTTGCTTATTTTCTGTCAAGTCGCGTTCCCACTTTTCTCGGTAACATTCGCAATGGTTCATGAAGTTTCTTCAAGATTTCCCCGCCCTGTTTAGTGTTGTCCGTGCATCTTACTGGTATGTTAACTTCACAGTGAAAGCAGTGTTGATATCTACTGCTCACTGAATCATGGTGTATCGGAGGATGATAATAGCCACCATATTATTTACCACCACAATACCGATGTTACCGATAGGATCCCCTAATATTCCCCGTGTATATTGGTCTGATATTCAGTCTGTTCGCACTCCTTTGGATGCAGATTGGGATTCGTTCCACTACAAGGTGGACATCGTACCCACACGAGTAGCGTACATGTTCTCCACTTCGGATACCTACCAGTATGCTGCCACAATAAAGGTAAGTAGTCGAAAGCATTTGTTAGCTTCAACTATCTTCTGGTTCCACCTCTTACCTCATTTTTTTGCCCTTCTATTTGTTTCCTGATATGACTCCACAGCAGTTTTAAAAACTATCTTCATTATTGTTCTGCACTTTAGGACCACAGCTATAGTTGCAACACTAAAATCCCATCATGGCAACACTAAACTCTTTTATAGACATTGATTTTTTGTTAACTGGACGGACCGTTAAATATTGGGTCTGTTACGGCCCACAGGCTCTAGGGAGAAGGCGTCTTTGTATCTGAACCATCTTGTTTTATTACCACAAAGTTGGCAGTCTACATAGGATGCCACGTGGCCGCAGTCAAAGACATTGGACGAAACACATTGATCCAGAGCGTTTATAGAAGACGAAGGGTATGCAATCCGAAGTGTATTTCTATTAGGTCTCGAAGCGAATTATCAAGGAAATTCCCTCGGCCGAATGAACAGCGAGGATTCGGCTCTCTAAACGGATGCGTAAATGTAGTGTAGATGTCGTGGGACCGACGAAGTACCGATGCGAGCAATATACGTGAGGCAAATCCAACGCAACGGCGAAGCTAACATACGTGCAACCCAGTTCACCGCATTCAACCAGCAATGAGCACGTCAGTGTTCTGCTTTTGGCTACTTCCTCGGCGTATCTTACAGTCGAAAATGAAATGAATCGAAGCGTGAATATTAAATGACAAAAGAAACTGGCTAGTGAAAATAAGATAGAGGAAGGAAGAATTTGAATGCAACTACGTCACTGATCGCGACACTTCGCCGTGTACTCTAGTTTCTCCAACTGCTCGATGGGCAGGTTTTTCTGGTCTCAATTTGGAAGCTTAACGCGGCAAAACCAGCTGGCTACGGTTTTCGTAAATTTAACGTCATCGAAATCTCTCGTAAGTGGGGGGCTGCTGGAACGAGTTTTATATGACATTGGAGACAGTTCACGATGTTTCCTACGTTTGATATCCCGGTTTGTTAAGATCCTCGGCCTCTGGTTACATCGACAACTCCATGGACAGTTTTTTTCCGGAAAGCAGACCATCGGTTAACATTTTGAAGCAACTGTGCAGGCCGTGTGACTTTGGCATTGATGACAGGTGAACCGTAAACGGATTCGAGTACGCACCAAGAAGTCAACAAATACAGGCTAGGTTGAGTGATCATCTTCGATTGATGTACACCATGGGTAACCAGTTTCCATGCGACCAACCTGAGTGCAAAGTTGAGAGACCGCCACTTTCTATGCCAGAGTAAGTCTGTGACCAGAACTCAACTATATCAAACAGTCACTGCCTTCGATTCGATCGGCTGGGGTTGCAAATAGGCTCCATGTGTGCGTTTCTGCCTCATTCGAACATCACAATTTCGCTAACCTAATTACGAGGTCCGTTATACTCGCACATGAGCGATTGGGCGAATCTCAGAAGAATCAGGATATGGACACGAAAACGTGCGCCTAGAGCCTCAACAGACCGAATGTGGTAACGAATCGAATGACCGAGATGGCTGATGCTGTCAGATACCCAGCATCAGAATGAATGCTCGTGGTACTCACGAAGATCTATCTCTGTTCTGCTGACGCCGTACCAGACTGTTACTAGATTTCACAAGTGGTGAATTATTTGACAGCACAAGGTACATCAGTATGATTTTCCCTGACCCGAAGTCACTTTTCGAATCGATGAACAGCAGATTTCTGTGATGCTTAGAGCGATATTTCACCTGGGTTCATTACGACCGTTGGCGGTTTTCGGAGTTGATTTCTGTCACACTCTTTTCAACTTGGTAGTTGATGTGATTCTAGAAATAACGATATCCTCGTGCGATAACTGCAGGACAACTCCTCAATCAGTCAGAAAATTGTCAGATCACTTGAGTGGTAAAATTAAATTAACTTTCCCCTGTCTCGTAACCGCGGCTGACCTCTTGGAATCTTGTGTGCTTTTCCACTCCAAGTCTCAGGACCAGATTTCCGACGATCCCTTATAGTGCGGTAGGCCTTAAAGGTTATGGCATATAACCCTCCGCTGCACTAATGCGCAAGCATGCAATGAAAATGGACGGATGTAAACTACCCGGACGGCATTTTGCTTCTAAGTGAAGATTCAAATGATTCGCAAGCTTTTCCTGATAATGTGATTTTACTGAGACAGTGCTCGGGATGCATTCTGCAACTTTAAAAGATGGGGTTGGTTCAACGTCAAATATTAGCCCAGTAGACGAAGGGTTGATGGAATTAAAAGTTTTGTTGCTTGTGTATTGCTCTTTACGTACTATTCGCAATATTTGAATTGAGAACATATCGGAATGGCTCCAGCCCAGAACTACACAAACCGAGACAGAAAGATTAGTTGCGGAACTGTATGTTATTTCTGTTGCAGAAATGATTCCTAAAAAAAGTGTTGTTTCAAAATAGATACTTGGTAGATCACAATTCAAGCGATCGGAACGAGCTTTTGTTGTACCTGTTCACGGCGTTGCTGGTCGGATAGAGCTCCTCATCGTATGTGGCCACGAAGCTGTACCGTGCTGTCTCGTGAAATGCTTGCTGGGTCACCATGACCCCTCCTCCCTCAAGAGCTGCCCGTCAATTTGATTCA
The DNA here is from genome assembly GCA_948099385.1 of Fasciola hepatica. NCBI lineage: Eukaryota > Metazoa > Platyhelminthes > Trematoda > Plagiorchiida > Fasciolidae > Fasciola > Fasciola hepatica. Next base: position 3,117,104 of record CANUEZ040000097.1, read on the forward strand.
CCTGTTTTACTGATCTTCGAACTGGGGCTGGTGGCGGTGGTTAGGTCTCTTCGACTTTCATCTTCACCTTCAACGCAGTCGTCGTTCGGATCCTCGGTCGACACTTTTAAGTGAATGCGGCTGAGATGGCGTCGATGTACGGATGCACTCTCACTCGGTGGATGGATATTGTTTGAAGTACCGTCTTTTCCAGTCAGTGGTCAATAAGGCGGTTTCATGGTCATGTTGGATAAGGTTCACGACACCTGTCTAGAGGCAACTCTAAATCGCGACCCATGAATCCCTTGTATTCAGTCTTCTTCTTCACCTCATAATTCTTTCGTACTATTTATTTGTCAGTCGGATTAAGCTGAGCGACAACCAAATTTGTGAACTGAAAGTTATTCAAGTGGGACTAAAACTGAGTTGTGTTCTCATATCGAGGGGGAGAATTTCCGCTTTTGGGTTGCATAGCACGGTGTCTGTTTCACCATCTCACGATCCCCTCCTCATACAAATTTTATCACAGGATAATGTGAAAGATGTAAGTTATCCTAGTTGGCTCCGGCTATGTTCGTTTACAAGCTGATTTCGTTTTCGTTCGGTTGTGTGTTTCGGTTTCTGTTCACTTTGCTACAATTCTGTCCCTCGATCTCGCACGCAAACAAACATGGCACAGAAAAAACTGTTTCCGCCACTTCTGCTGCACTTCTGCACCGGTTTGCTTTCGTTCACGTCACATTTCTACGCCATCTGCGGTGCGGTGCACCGTCATCGTGCGGCTTTGTGGCCGAATAGTTCATTGCCATAGAAAAAGTACTTTTTCTGTTTGAAAATCACAGTAGTTGTCTCTAAAATCTATTTCGAAGGTCGGTCCCGTGCGGTATATTGTAAGACTTTTCGCCTCAGCACCCAGTCTCATTTCTCATACTCGCCGACTTGTTCTTCCTATCGAAACGGACCAGTTGTTTTTCATTGTGATGCTAGGCTACATGCGCGAAATAATGACTGGAACTACAAATCCCCACAACCGTGAAGATGATCGGACGTGAAAGTGGTTTGGTTTCTTTGATCGAATCGTACCACGCTGGGGCTGCGATCTTCCGACGGGTGAGCAAGCGTACGTTTCGAATCTTTAGTGGCGCAAAAAAGATGAAAAACTCCAATCGGCTTTCCATACTCAACCCAACCAATTTTCAGGATGGTTGCCTGCAACCTGCTGTTTCAGGATAGTGTCTAAACATACGGGCTTAAGTATAGCCCAACTGAAGTTGTGGGACTTATATGTGGAACGGTTAGAACAGATGAATCGGTGCCCGTAGAAAATGAGATTGACGTGAAATGTTATGGTGCGACTTTTGTTTGAATGCGTGCCACAAGGGTATATAAGCGTTGTGATCAAGGTCAGCACCCTCATTGGCCGCGATGGCTGTTGGTGCTGCGGGCGCGGCTATGGATGATGGTTCTGCAGTATTTTCTCGCTTAGGTCGCGATACGTAGAAGAGTTCTTCAGATTTTGAAAATTGATTTTCGGGTTTTTTCAAAGCGAAACTTCAACTTTTTTCTAGATTTGTGATGGTGTAGTTACCGTTGGCTGTATAATTCACCAAACTGAGTATCAGTTATCGCGCATGTTTGGAAGATGTGCCAAAAGTAGCGTTTTCCCGCACCCGGGTGTTTGGTATATACCGCTGTTTCAAGGTAATTATTCAAATAGCCATCACCCTTCGGTTAGACAAAGTTCAATGTTTTAGATTGAACAAGATGGATCACCGGTACGATGTGTTTGATATGCAAATTTGGCTATTCTGTTTGCACGATCTGATGCGCCCCTGCGATGCAGAACGTGATCAGAGACCAACAAAAATGATGACTTCATGTAATTTATTTTCAGTATCAGTCAGATTCAATAAGAGGCGCTTCTGTTTCCGCAGGATGGATCGCCACTTGTTGGTCGCTATCGAACCTCAATAGTCTCAACTCGTGCTTGCGTAGAGTATCCGGAATCATCTATCGTGATCGACCTTGTATTTTTTGAAATGCCTTGTTATTCAATCCTGTCGGTGTTTTGTGGCTTACCAAGCCCCGTACGTTGGCTGTTTTTCGACTTAACTTGGAATGTGCTCAGCCACAGGGTTGCTAAAATGTCCTTCCGTTTTTCCGATAACGGGTGCTCCATACCCACGTTCAAATTCACTGATCACATTTTATTAAAATTTTTATAGATGCACATGCGCATGGCATTGGTATATGAACCGCACCGAAACGGATAATTAGAGCAATGGTGATGTAAAATGAAGGACTCATCAAAATCATTGTTACTTGTCTTACATATGTGAGTTCGGCCAGTTACCTCTTCAGCGCTGACCCAGCACAGTCGTAAATGTAGGACTTCGTATTACTCGGTTTGCAGAATACTGATGACTGTCACAAACAGTAAATCTACCTGAGATACCATTCCCAGAGAATAATTTTCGGTTGGTATTGTACATTTCGTTTCACTTTGGACATTCAACCCTGAAGCCATCAATCTACTAAAATCAGTTGTCAGCTTCTTTTGATGGTCGTTCAACGACAGATACACAACGCATAACTTACAACCCATTTGCCAATCTTTGTCACTCTGATTCTCGTTGTCAACAGTGACTTCTTCGTGCTATTGTGGCGCATTTTCTGAATTCGTCGCGGTTTAACCGTAAAAACTCTTTACAATAATGACTATGCTGGGGATATGACCGTTTTATTGGATATTGAACACGAAAGATGTCACACGGATCGAGATACTGTCTAGTATCATAGTTGACCTATAAACAGAAATATCAGTATGCTCTTCAAATATTACATAGCTTGTACCAAAAACGTTCACAGTATTATTTGGCCGCTTGCACTCAAGGTTTCGTACAACTGCATTCTTTCGAACATAATGGAGACAATCACTGGTCCTACGAATATGACCTTGTCCATGAGCATGATGCCGCAAAGATGAAGGGTTGACGCTAATGTATTAGTATTTATCAGGATCGAATTCTCATTCCCTTTTTGTTTCGTTTCTATCCTGCAGAACCGAACTGCAAATTCCTCGAGCAATCGGCGCAATATTCCTGGCATATTTTTCAGCTACGACACTTTCCCACTTCTCGTCAAGGTCACTGAGACACGTGATTTGTTAGGTACTTTTCTGGCTCGACTGGCTGCGTTGGCCGGAGGACTTTTCGCGACTGTCGGCCTGATACGCCAGGCTTTGTGCGGCATACCGGAAATCCTACTGAATACTCGTTCAGGTCGTCGGCTGAAAACAAGTTGGATGCGATACCGACGCACTTTGAGTGAAAAACTCGCAACTGACGGACAGTTGACGGTCAATTCTGATGCACCACTTAATCCCGATTCGGACACGTGAATTGAGCCGCACGATAGTCGTGTAACCTTCTTTTGGTAGATCGCCGGAGTCTTCTAATAGACGGAACGAATCGCTGTGTTTTTGTACAGTTTGTTCTCTTTTTGTGAGCCACTTCTCATTCGATTGCAGAGGCATCATTCTCATTCAAAATTGCTGTGATACTCGTTTCAGAATCCTCTTTGGTCTTTATGTTTAGCCCACGTTTTGCGCTGTTGATGTTCTGTACCAGCACTAGTTTTTTTCTGCCCATTGTTTCGTAAGCGCTACTCTGACCAGTACGCCTGCGCATGTATTTTATTGGTTTGGTTTAGCAAAATTAAGTGCATTTGTCTCGAAACCAACAAATATATTCTTTCGAGTTTGAGGCTAAACAGTACTGTCATGGTCATTATCGTACGGCGCTCACCACTAAACATCAGTTCTTACTATTTTTTGTGGGAGAATTAAGATGAAATCTGGAGTGAGTGTGGATGCACACGGATGGAGGACCAAATCGACAAAGAAACTGCAGAAGGAGTGATACAGGATCACCGCCGTTGACATTTGGTTGTCATAATTTTTTGTCTCAGGGATCTAGTTGATGGGGTTTTAAAGGCCTCATAAAGAAGACCGTAAAATTTCTTTTCTCTGCCTCTGTGCACTTGCATATTACGATAATTTAAGAAATCGGAATAATGAGACAAATAGGTGGAAATAAAGGGGATTTTTGATCACAAACAAAAATTTGGGTCAGACTTAACTCGAGACCAGATGTGGGTTACTTCACAAGTTTGTCAGTTTTTATCTAGTCTTGGGCCTGTTTTAGATGGATAGGTCAGGTTAGATGAAGAGCATTGGGCTCCCCGCTCGGACGACTGTTTGCCGATGTTTTGTTGTCCGAGTTAGAAAATGGCCTACTTGAATCGTCACTCCGAAGATGTCGTAAACACAAACGCTGTGTGGGTGATATTTTCTATGTTTTCAGTGCATCAGACCACACAACTCTACTACTGGACAGATTTGACTGAGCTCACGCAAAATCACTTTTCACAATCGAAACTGAGTCACACAATACAACCACCTCCCTTGAAGTTCGGATGAGCCGTCGTGAAGACGGTTCGATCAGCCGGTCAGTTCACAGATTGGCAATGCGGAATGAGCGGTACATTCATTCACTTCCACTGCTTTGAACCTGTATTCATTAAAAGGAACCCTAATTTGATGTATCAGAAACAGAGCAAGAAGAAAATGCTCGTAGGCCACCGTTGGAGAAATCTAAACGGTCTTGAGAAAGGATGCCTGCAGTAGCCGAAACGTCGACTTACTGCCATCTTTCCCGACAACGCTATGCTACCGAACGGTGAACACTTGCGCACGAAGAATCTCTGCCCAAAACGGCTGTCCGGAACGATTAGCTGAGGTGATGCGAATGTAAGTGCGAATTCCTAGAAAAGATGTAGTGTAAACAAAACCAGTATATATTCCAGTGCCTTTCAAAGGTGATACATTGGCACAGATTGTGCATAGAAGATTGTCAAGGGTCATCGACAAAACGTTTCGCTCAGCTTAGCTGGTTGGAATCACGGCCTGTAGTGATTTTGTGATTGTAAGAGGATGTACCGGATTCTGCGGTTTTATTCTGGGTTTAATCATTCCCTTGATCCTGTGAGACAATTTTCATCGGCCGCATGACAAGACGTTTGTCTAAACGTATCCACGAACACCACCGTGCATGGTTAAGCACTGGACCTATAAAATCACCACTAGCGTGGTGGTTTCACACCTTGCCCAGACTGATCACACGGTAAACGTGACTGAGACTATCCGTCCCCTGCATAGGGTTCAGGGTCGAAATTCAAGACCGGCAAAATGTCACACTATCCACAGCGGGGGCTGTTGTAATCCGTCTCCACGACCCCCCCCCCCATATGCACTCAAAAACAAAATGCGTGCTTTTCATCTAACCTGGCCCACCCTAATAACCCGCCCCAGACTAGACGGAAAATGACAAACTTGTGGAGCAATCCACACGCTTCCCCGAAATGAGTCTGACCGTTCACCTAGTCGTCTAATTGATTCCATCCCCTAACTTGTAGTGTGATGCAGCGGCATGAGCGTAAATCACTGAAGACGCACTTTTAGATTATTATCTTCAAGTCGCTTTCTAACCTCCATTTTGATGTGAAATTCACTCGTGGGACACGATGCAACGAGCGAATGCTTGTGTCACACGCGTATCAGCTGGTATATTTTGATCTGGGAATTCTCGGCTCAGGTGCTGTGGTACTATCACCTGCTTTCAGTTCTGTCGAGTGAATTGTTTCGTCAATTCTTAACGGTGTGTATGGACCGACGGGAAAGCCCGAATTTTTTTAAAAAAATATCTAAGAGAAATAGCGAACAGTAAACTGTAACTGCCCCTGGATCAACTTGCATTCTCGGATTTGCGCGCCCGCTACACTGTGATGCTAATCGACATAGCTAATTAAATCTGCCGGGTACCAAATTTATTGCAACTGGATCCGAAGTATAGCTATGGTGTTTATCAGTCGTTTGAGGGCACATTCCGCATAAGTCAATCTACTGGATGTGTGAGTAATTGTTAAATTACTTGAGTTTTCAAAGGAGAATACTGGGCCGTTGCTTTACGTAATTTGTGATTCAACCATAGGCAGACCAAAGACTCAAGACAGAAATGGTGTGGGCATGTTACTGTTGGTCACGTGACATTGTGTTTCTGTCTATTTGAGTACAAGGCTGTGCGGTGCACATCTTGATGTTGAAAGTCGGAATACATCATCAGTGGGTTACAGCGTACTGAATCAGATCCGGGCGATGAAGCTGGTATGGGTCAGGGTGAGCAAGTGAATGTATTGGACATTTAATTGAGACGCCTTACTTGCGTTGATCGAACGGCTCTACTCTATCATATAGATGGTAATCGTCACTTGTGCGTATTTCGCTTGGTTCAACCCACACAAATTGTTCCACAGGTGCAAGAGAGATAGTGCAAACTGCAAGACGTGGAACCCACCAGTGGTCTGTAAAAGGAAAACTGATCGAGAGGTTGACGAAACACTGAGCTCAGCATCGAAATACGCGGTTCTGGCAGCGATCCTATATGCCCAATCTGCTGTATTGTCTCCTCTAAACGGAATAGCGAGACAAAAGGGCGTCTTCTCACCATTCAACCGTATTTGTTTATCTTCATTGCTGGCTGTAAACCACAGTTTAGTGGCGCAATTTGTTGGACACGAGAAAATTCCGATTCTTCTTCAAATGAAGGCAATTTTGGTGACTTGCAGTGACATAGTTCGTCCCGAGAGCACAGCCACTTCCATTGTATCTATTATGACTCAACGGTTAGGAGAAACAGAACAACCGATCACAGTGGATCTTTATATGAATGAACATAAACGTGACATACAGGCACGTCTAACAAAGTAGACCGATAAAAGGAAGTTGATACAAGAATGAGCGATTGTGGCTTGGCGAATAACCGGACAGTACAAACACTTTAGTGTGAGCGTACGCGTACGCAGGCTTGTATGTAGGTGTGTATGGATGGGCATGGCGTCAGCTGACGGTCCACTCAGTATCTTTATTCCTATCTAATCTGACACTTGACTCTGATTATGACACGTCTACGAGGTTGTGTTTTACTGAACTCAAAATCCACGGAGTTTAAGTCGAATTCATTATCCGCACGCGCTTGGATTGATTTGTTACACCTTTGCGTTGGTTCTTTATTCGTGTTGATTGTATGGGTGCCGTTTCAGCACTACGGTATTTACGACAGACCATACATTTATTCGCCGACTTGGATCTTCTTTGTTCAACGGACTAGCGGATATCTTATTGAGGACTCGTTCGGGGATCGCCGGCCGTTCGTCTTCTCTACTGGTGAGCACAACTGTAGAACGATAGATGCTGCTTTCTTCCATGGGGTTTGACGTGCACGACCTGCGAAGACAAGAAACTCAAGCCAGAACTCATCAAGTTCATAAGCAGGCATCAACACTTACGTCGATAAGGTTCGGCGCGATGGTCTATGTCCGGGCGAGTTACACTGTTGTCTCCAAACGAATGAGCACCCTCCAGTGTTCCAAGCTCGTGCAAATCGGAGTACAGAACTGATGAGGACCGCAGAATCCGACAAGGTTCGCGGAGACGGCTAGTTGACAAGGTTCGGTAGCAGGTTTGTCAAAATTAAATAAGCTGGATGTAGCCTTTCTCCGTAAATCTGTGCATGCACATTTTGCAGAGATAAAACTCAAGCCAAAGCTCAGTTAAGGCATGAGCAAGCATCAACACTTACACCGATAAATATAGGTGCCCCGATCCATTGTAGCGGCTCTTCGGAGACACAGAAATCGAGATCTTCAAATCATTTCTTCGAGCCAGTGAGTCTTGATTGCATCTGAAATATAAATGCTCATCTAGATTTAGCATCAGGTAATCAGTTACCAGTAACATTTATGACCTCGCCGCGACTAGGATTACTGGGTTACCTGATTTCAGAAGCTGCTGAGAATCAGACACAAATCATCCGCAGTACAATTAAGTCACAGGCGGTCTCTTCACAGAGTGCCGAACTTGTTTGGGTGACTTTCATTATTCACGCTGTAGCACATTTCACGGATCGGTGACTCCACACAAGTTTATAACATTATTTAATTAAATAATTACATCCACCCTAAGTAAGGGACTGACTGTTTGAGTGGTGTTTGTTTTAGTGAACCTGATGTTGTCCGACTATTGCTCATGGCCAAGTCTCGTTGTGCTCGCTCTGGAATCGTGGAGCATCACCGACTCACTGGCTCGATTCTAGCTGGCTTGCCTCGGTAGATCTGTTAATTCAATTGGACGGACAGTACACCTCAAACTCTATTGGTCTTCTCTCTTGTCGACTGAGTTCGTGGGGTCCACCGTTCGGATAGGAAGGCTCAGGAAATCATGAAACCATGTCAGTGAGTTACAGAACCTTCGGAAACATTCAACACATCTGGGGAGTCTTTACTATCCTGAGTAACCAGGTACAAATTACATCCCGGCAAGGGTCTAGAGAACACGCGATAAACTAATAGTGCCAGTGGTTGTCGAAAACTGACAAATGATCCACGGGATACACGAACGACTGTGTTCATTGAAATAGTAGTTTGTCGATCACATCTTAAGGTCAGAGTGACACCGGACACAAATGAGCGAAATGAAGTGTGATTCAACCGTCCGCAAGCAGAACGAGCGTACAAACAATAAACAGTCCTGTGATACTGAATAATATGCTAATTGCCTAGAGCCCAGTACTAATGAATTTTGGTAGTCTAAAATAGTTTGTTAGCGAATTTACACATCCATCAAATGCCCTCGTATATGGAGTGGCAAGCAATACAAAACAAATACGAAATCAGTGGATAAATGTAAACGGAAATTAGCGGGTCGGTCGGAGTTATATGAAAAATTCAAAATGTATGAAGAAGTTCAACCTCTACTTACTTTCAAAAAGAGTTTTGTAACAGAATAAAATAAAAAAAGTTAAAAAAGAATGAACTGTTTTGGGTAAAAATGAACACTATCCACAAGACGTCTTGATCAATGTACAGTGTTCAACTGGTTTGGGTACAACACCGGAGGCTTGAAATTCCTTTCTTGCTACTGAAAATCGTAGCAATAGTTATATTTTATTATGCCGTTTATCCTCTTGAGAAGACGGTGGTCGACACCACAGTTTGCAAGTTCAGTCTTCAGAAGTGCTATATTCAACAGCCGAGTGATCGCACAAGGCTACTGAAGTAACGTGACAGCACCACTACCAGTATATCAATCACCATGAACTTGATTATAATGAATGCTGGTCATTTTGGCAGCACCTTGTGTGGAGCGCTCGAGTCGAATCGCAATTCAGTGGTACGCAACCTATTAGCAATGTTAACCGCTAACCTGTTGGTGGTTTAACATACAGGTTTGTAGCGGTTGCCATCTTCGTTCATACTTTACCACGTTTATTGTTTAACTGAACGCGGACTACCAAGCGCGGTTGCCATTTGACCGTTGCTCTTGCGCACACTCTCACGCACACTCCTAAAATCTACCCTAACCACTATCTCTCCCAATCGCCTACTCGTTCTCACGGGGCGCAGAGAATACTGTTCTGGTTAACATATTCGTACAGTGCCGAGCATTAGAGTAACGTGCAGGTGGTCCACGCAGCACAAAGGACCGAAGCACGCGTTTACTAAGGAAACCGCGAAGTAAGGTCTAACCAACCTTACAGGTTTAACGCGCAGAGCTAACAAGACGAATGGCACACAGACTCGGTTGAAAACCACAGTCACGGATTAGACGATGCTTCGCTAGCCGACACAAAACCAAAGACGCGAGCCACACAGACGTCTGTGCGAACTTGCAGAGCAAAGGGTATATAGCGAAAAACGATCAGAGAAGGCTCATATGAGAGTGTGTCGCATTGGTGGTCGAAACAGTAACAGCTTGGTTCGAAGTGATAAAACAAAGTTTATACACAGGGTGGCATCAAAGATGATGATTGAAAGAAATGAATGCAGCTTCAGTACGCTGGTCTACTCGAAACTCTGTAGAATAGCTCTTTAGTGTGCACTTTGTTCTCGCACAAATCGAGACAAGCCAGATCACAAGATATGTGTCTTGTTCACCTATTTACACTTTAGAACGCAGTCCTTTTCTGGTCACTACGCATCCAGTTTCTTGCACTGCGAACTCCGGGGTTTCCCGCTGTGCTGCGATTTCCAGGTATTCCGAACAATTTGGTGCCTCCGTATTGGCAGTGGAAAAAGGATAAAAGCGAAGTTTCGCTCAGGAATAGAGTTAAACTTCAATCACATGACCTCGCCAAAGGCTAGACTCAGCGCCTCAACTCTCTCCCATCTCCAAGTGAGACATGTCGTCGAGTCGTCAAGTAGTGAAACGAAGTGAGTGAGAGTGATGACGATGCCAAAGGGTGTGCAAAGATGCAAATATATGGGAAGGCCCTAAACTAGTTGATTGTGTGCAGAAAGAACTTGACGACAAAAAAATCGGTATGGAAGAAGGAATCACTTCCTACTGGTTAGTCATGGTCCGGGAAAAATTCTACCCAGCAGGTATCCAGCTTGTATTTGAAATGAGTCAACCAAAGTTGCCATCATCACACATGGGTCCACCTCGAGATAGCTCGTCCCACTTGTTGGTTATCTGGTGGAAGAAAAACTGAGCCCTTACAATCTTTTTTACTCTTGGTTTAGTGAGTTTTGCCCGTGACCCCTGACTAAGAGCCAAAAGAGGCCGGTCTGTGGCTTCCGTTTGGCAGTGAAGAAGCATGAATAGGACCTGGGTCGAGTGGTCATCACAGCACCATTAGAGAAGAGCGATCGCGCGGTAATAAGCTCTGAACCGGTGACACGTGAAAGCACACTGCAGGACAAGTACCGTCGTAAGCTCGCTGGACCAAATAACCCGGATCTGGCAGGGGCAGTGGAGGAACTGAATTGAAGAGTCACTAACGGCAACGTGGAAAAAAGTGGAACTGGATGCATTCGAACTGTTGGTGAGGGCTGAGCAAAATGGCCAGCAGCCACGGTGAAAACCAGAGCACGGAAATCTCTGGCTAGAAAACACTAAGCCCGGTGCAGGTTTATGGGGATAGGAAGCAGTAGATAGCTGTTGGATTTCATGGAGGCTCACAGTAATGTTTTGCCTACCCAACCGGAGTGCAGAGGTCAGTACGAAGATACGTTTTCGTGAGGGGGGAAACTAGACGCAAAGGCGTACTTAAATTATTTCCAGCAGATCTAAGCCCCACGACTTGATAATGAAAGAGACTCAAAAGGCAGGGATACAAGAGCGAATGAGGGCGAAGGCAACGTATTGCTTTACTATTGTGGGGGACCGATAGCAACAATAATGGTAGGAGAAAAATTAGTCCTCCGCTATTTGACGTGATAGGGAAGATACCCATCTTCTCTGCAAAAAAGAAGTTAGAAGGGAGCTAGACGAATCGGGACTACGTAATAGAGCAGGCCAACACCAACTGAGTCCAACCTTGATGAGGTCATTAAGAAGCCCCTCAGAAAAACATTTTATTGCGAAGCGACCAAAGTAGGGGCACCATGTTAAAAACCGTTTTCAGTTTCTACACACTTTCGGAATCCAACCATATTTCATGTTGCTCTTCTAAAGTCGCTCATACACAACACTTTTGCACGTCTGTTTGTTTGAATGAGGCGTTTGAATTTGGCCTTGAACGGTTTCTAATTGTCGTGCTTCGCCTACGGGACGTTGGACCCTTGGAATTAACTGTTAAGTATATTTGGTCACACACTTGAGGTTCATATATATCTGTGCTGTTTGTGACTTTTAACTTAGTACCGTGGAAACTACGACTCACCCTTTTTCTGGTTTTTAGATTCCTGTGGACTGACTACATTTTTCTCGGATTGCGATTCTTGTGACTTGCAGTACTCAAGTGGAACCTCAAAAAGAATCTCTTTGGATACGTTCGAACGAGAAGACGAGGACTTCGTGCGGCCGCAGTAGTTATTGCGGCAAGTCTCTGGAGCTGGGTAGAGTGTTGTTAGTTCTGTGCGTAGCGCTAAATCTGCCTCTTCTGTCACCGCCAAATCATGTATTTCTTGGGGCGAGACTCTGAACTGCACTGCGATACTAGGTGATGTGGAAACGAACGATGACTCAGCGTGGCCAATAACCGAAAATTAGAGGAGGATGACCTTGTCATGGGAGCGGAAAGTATCACAGAATTCAAAAAAAAGATCACGAAAACCACCTAAAATCCATCTGTCAGTCGCCAGGGCAAGATGGAACTTGGAACCAGGAAGCGTCACCAGCCTTAAGAATAAAAAAGCATTGGATCTGCCAGGATAATCCCCCTAAAGGTGAGCTGTTCTGCAGCTACCGCTTGTGGAAAGACCCACTCAGTACGTTACTTTCATACCCACCTATCTTAGGTATTCTTGTTCTTGGGAGCTAGCTTGAAAACTCTTATCCAATCTCATAGAATGTGATAGTTGCTGAGTCATTCGCGGCTACGGTAATGAGGTCGCCCGCGGGCAACTCCAAGTGGGGTAGGAGGAGAAGTGAATATTGTAACGAACGAATACTGAAAATCCTTCTAAATGTTCAACATGCTTTGTGAATTTGACTATATTTAACATTATCTTGGAAAGCTCGCTCATACACCACACATTTTCACGTTTGTTTATCCATGTGAGACATTTGAATTTGGCCTTGAACCGTTTCTGACTGTCGTGCTTGAGCCACGGGGCTTTGGACCTTTGGGTTTTACTGTGAAGTCTATTTGGCCGCATACTTGAGGTTCGTATATATTTGTATCCTTTGTGCATTTCAATTTAGTAACGTGGAAGCTACGAATCAATCTTGTTCTGGTTTTGGGATTCGTTTGAATTGGCTACGCGTTGCTCGATTTGCGAGACTTGACTTACAAATATGTGGTGGATATTGAGGGCATGCGGTGCGATCTCTTTGTGGCTTGATATCGTCCTAAGTGCCGGGGGATAACGAAAGCTATATGCGCAGTGTATTGAGAACACCAGAGGCTAACTTGGGGCTGCCTCGGGTGCAAGATCAGGGCCTAGGCTAGCGTTGAACGGGGGAAGTCGGTAGCTGAGTCAGCAAATAGCACGGCCAAGAATGAGGCTGTCAAACGTACCGAGTTGGGGCTGAGTCAGGATTCAAGTAAGAAAGACTGAGAGAGAAGCAGAGTGGGAGAGAAACTGTGTTCAGCTAGGAGGACGTACCTTCAACAGTATTAAATGTGGAACTCACGAAGGTTACGGAAAATGATTCCATCTGAGAAACACCTGACAAGGTGAGATCTGCGGCAGGAAGTCACGGGGGGTCTTCGGGAAAGGTTGCACATCTGGAAGCCAGGATGGAAGCAATGGAAGGCGCAAACCAATATCCCACGACTACTCTGCAGCAACTGATAAAGGGTAGCTGCATTGCACTGGGGCGAAATAAGATTACGGTTGTCAGAGGGGTGCCGGGGCCCGTAATCAAAAATAATAGACAAAGAGAGCTTGCAGTACCATACCGCTTGACGAACTTGTTGAAGGTGATGGATATGCCGGGGTACACGGCCGTCAAACGAGCCTTTATGTTGGGAAGGTGGCAGGAGTAGGGAGGGATACACCCCAGACCACGGCTCGTAGGATTAGCAAACCCGAGACACCCCGATAGGTTCCTGGCAGGAGCAGGCAGGCTAAAGGAGGTGTATTAGGTTACTGAGAAGGTGGAGCCAGACGATCACTCCAACCACAGGGGTGAATCACCAAAGTGGGTGCAGAAGGAAAAGCCATCGTCTCGACTGCGTCGCCACGCATGACTCTGAGGTGAGTTGACGAAATGAGAGTCACCTGTTTTCAACGAACCAGCGGAGGCAGTAGCCTCCCTAGAATTTATGAATAGGGGACATTGCAAGGCAGTACACAAAAGGATAACTCTCGGGACGACGTGGTAGCACCCCCCCCCCAGAAAACGGGAAGGATACTCGGTACTAGAAACCCAGCATTACGCCTCCTCCTCCGACAATGGCCCCAATAAGAGGATGCCTGCCACGCAAGCTGCTTACACACTAGCACTGGGCGTCGGAAGTTAGTGAGGTGAGCTACGGGCTAGCGCGCACGTGAAAGACGTCATCGCAACCACGGAAACGTGGCTGCGACAGAAAGAGAAGGACAACCACCTTGCCTCAGAGAACTTCACTATAGTTGGGATGGACAGAAGGGACGGAAGAGCCGGGGGCGTGCTACTAGTGGCGGGTCAACACACCTGCAGGGACGGAGGTCATCTGTCAACACCAAAAGTGCAGGCAGTCGAGGTTATAGCGCAATTAAGGGGGTATAAATTGGCCGTGACTTGCGCGCACAGGGGGACCATCGGCGGAGGGTGACGAGGGTGAGGAATTACTTCGGTTTCTCAGGACTGCCACAGTGGACAGAAGTAAGCTTCTCATCATTAGAGACTTCGGTACTTCAGAGGTTAACTGGTCGGCGAGGGCAGCTCCGGTGGGGTCTTTCGAGGGGAAGTAAGTAGCCTTATTGATCGACGAAGCTCCTGCCCAAAGTGTCGATCAACAGATCGGGTAGAGTGCTAGGCAAGCGGCTTCAACGCTGGACCTTGTGATAACAAGGTACCCAAATGATACTGTGAACATGAAAATGCAAGATGCACTGGGCAAAAGCGACCGCGCAGTTATTCACACCAAGTGCAGCCTCGTAGATACATCGGTATTGGTGAAAAGGCGGATGAAGTTTTCCAAAATAAATGGAGACGGTATCCCGACGAGAGACATGCTGCTAAACTAAGATTTGGAATAGGACGAACGCACGGCCCAAGAACAGTGGGAGGAAGTAAAGGGTAACATCCTGAAGTTAACGGATGAGGTTGCTCCGGTTTACAGAGCCCGCAGGGCTGGAGTACCACCGTGGCGGCTCTGTCTGGCATGAAAAGCAGATCGTAGAAGGCAAGCGGCGTGGAAGGGGTACAGGGTGAGAGAGGAGTACCGCAGCCTCCTCCAGTAATTGGCTGTTAGAAAACGGGCCACCAGCTTTCACAATTAGTGCAAGAGAGACTGTGAAGAGACACTGATTAGAGGGGTTAAAAAGAACCTCAGGGCATACTACGCACACCTGCAGCCGAAAGGCGGCTTGCTAAGAGAGGTAGGGGAGTGACGGCTGAACAACGAAGCGCCGCGGCCCCAGACCAGGAAAAGGTAGATCACCAGAGTAGATTCTTCCAAAAGGCGTACAGGGTTGACCGAGGAGTAACATGTCCAGGGGGTTCTTCCCTGGCAGCGGCTGCCATGGAAGAACACCCAATCGGGGAAGATGTGGTCACATGAAGTATCAAGAAGCTAGGGAAGTCCAAGACAACCAGCCTGGATGGTATCCGCCCGGCGGTTCTGAAACCGCTAGCATCAGCAATGGTAGGACTACTGACGAAACTATTTATTACCTCACTTGAAACCAAGGTCCTGCTGAAGAGTGGCTAACTTCGACAATCACCCCCATACATAAAGGGAGTGGTAGAAGTATCTGTGAAAACTACCGTCCAGTGAGCCTTACTTCCATTTTCCTGAAGGCCATGGAAGGGGTTAATCGCGGCCGGATAGTGTTGCACCTGAAGCAATACAGCCTTGCCCAGGAATCCCAGCACGGATTAGTGCGGAAACGCCCGTGTCTGTAGTCCCCTGAGCAGCGTGGAAGAAGCGACCAGTAGAACGGATGATGAGGCAGCTTTTGCCGCGGTGAAATCAGTGACTACACGCAGCCCCAAAGTGACTGTACTGGTTTTGGCTCTGCAATTGGCGACGATTTTGATAAAGTGTTTGGCCACAGTCAAATGGAACGTTTTGTACCGGACGGATCTTAAATTCGTGCGACAATAAGGAAAACGGAATAACCGGAGACTACGGTGGAAATATCAGAGACGGCTGTCTGTTCACAGAGGACTGTCGTGGTGGCTACGTTTCTGAGCTGACTCAAGACTATGCAAAGTAGGTTGAGGCAGATTGCAGACTACCTCGCCCCCAGTGGCTCTGCAAATAATTCCATTTTACCCCTTTATTATCTCTAAGTTGGCTCAATCTTCTTAAACGATGGCCAGCGTATACTCAGTTCAAGTCTTTTATCCGATTTGCGTAAGGAAACAAAAGAGAAGTTCGTCAGAGTTTTGCCTGGGCCGTTCAAACAGGGCTTATCATTTGAAATCGCGCTGTGTAGTTCAGTTCAATTCCTTTCGAATCCTGGACTTGACGGCGGGATGACTGAATGCCCAGATTCTTGCACTGGTGAGCACCTCGAAACCCCCGGAGCTTCGACAATTGGAAGAGACAACTCTTCTTCAATACTTGGCCATAATCAGTGAACGTTCAGGTTAGACCTCTGACCCAGTTTCGCTTCAACAACTTGTTGGATCGCTGCCACTAGTTACACGCACCTCAAGGTCAATCTCTCCGGTAACGAGGAAGGCATAGTAGGAGAGGTAGGTACTAGATAAGGGTTCCGCGAGGGTTGAAGTGAAAGGAACCAGGCCGTTGCCTACAAAAATGGTAGTAGACTCCTGGTCATATTTCTCGAAATGCAGTCATCCACACCTAGTCTAATCTTCTTTTGAACTCGCCAATTTGCTTACCCTTATCACATCATTCGGCCGCCCATTCCAATCATTAGAGACCCTGACTGCAAAAGACTGACTCCTGATTCGAGCAAAAGTTCTCCGTTTCCTAAATGTCAGCACACGCCCTCCTGGGCAGCCATTCCATGGCAGCTCAAACAAGGCCCCTCTGCGACCCCATGCTTCTGGGAATCCTTTTAGTATTTTGGAGGCCACCACAAAGTCACCTCTTTTTTCTAATGGAGATAACCATAGCTGCTGCTACCCTTTTCCGTAGCACAAATGTCCGTATTCCGCGAACCATCTCGTGAATCGCCATTGTAGCTGCTCGAGAGCCTTGATGTCCCTCACCAAATATGGCCTCTACATTAGGGCACAGTTTTCTAAATGAGATAATAATAATAACAATGGTTTATTTCGGAGATGCCCGAGGCATGCCAGGTGCATGATCAACTGTTTACAAGTGATGGAATAAACAGACAAAACCCCTGAAAAAGTAGAAATTTACAAGACAGGATTTGGAAAAAGGGGCTAAGAAGGGGGAGTAACGTGGGATGAATGTATGGCAAATGTATGCACACCAAAGTAAACGTACTGAGTTTAAATAGACTCATGGAAGGATTCAAATGGACGATCGGTGAGTTTGAAAAGTCAAGGTCAGGTGAGGGATCCGGCTGGTCAGTATAGGGACATCTGAAAGCTGGCTGGTACACATGAGAAAGGCTAGAAATCGCCATAAGAAACTGTAATAGCGGGAGACTATGAGGGAAAAGTGAGATTCACTGCAAAGGATTAGGTAGCAATGAAGCACTGGTACTCCGCAACAGGTGGTCGGCGTACAGGGCACAAAACTCATTGTAAAACAGGGAGCAAGCAAAGTACCACGTAAAAGGTGAATCAGGTAAAAACATAGTTCATAGGAATTGGACACAGTAGATGTGGGTTATATACGTAGAAGGAATGGATGCATATCATGGCGGTCAGCGGGATGATAGCAAGAGAGATGGCCTGTGAGGAACTACAGGATACAGAACGAAAGCATATATATGTATCTGCGCTTGTTTACATATACATATATATATATGTAAATATAAGAGAAGACAGATCAATGAAAATGGAGTCCTAGAAAGAAATTATCAGTTATTAGGAGGAGCAGGTTAGGTTAGTTCGAATGTTTGTAGAATTAACTTTGGAATATGGCGGTGAATTATCTTTATGACAGGTGAACTCAGCGGATCAACATAGAGAGAGGAGAATGCCGAAGCACAGAAAAGACGACGACTTAGGAGCAGTTCAAAAAAGGGAAGATGAAGGAAAGTGTCGAAGAGAACAGGTAAGAATGGATCAAATAACCCGATTCATGTAGTTGAGACATGTGGCGTCTGTCAAGAATGGGAGGAGCATTATTGAATGGGCTTACTTTATTCAGCAGGAAGATAACGACGATGGAGATGGCCAAGCAGCGCAGAACATTGTGCATACAAATTGGAGAAAGTTACCAGGGAGGTGAAACTGTCCGTGGTGCAAGATGCAGCAGCTGTGACGGCAAACAGCGTGGGAGAGGAATGAGCAAAAGGGGTACCAGAGGGTAATGGAAGATCAAACGAACTGAAGCCGTGAATGAGAACCATGACGAAACAGTGAGTTTATATTAGGTGGTAAGTGAAAAAGCAGAACTGTCCAAAAGGCACGCACAAAATGCCTGTGGCAAACAGTAGACGAAACGGGAGATGGGAGCACGGGCTGAAAAATACGGGTGAGATAAACAACAAGATCATTTCTTTGCAGGTGGAGCACGAGAAAGGCAGAGAGGAAAGAAGCACCGGGACAGGTAAACCGGTGGACGAACATTTCGCATGAACAATGGATGTGCGTCGGAGTCGGGGACATGGAAATTGAGAGCCGCGTGCATGCCAGCAATTGTGTAAGTGGATGTAAATGGACGATAATAATCGGAGCACCGCCAAGTGGAAGGATCCATAGGGGAATCGTGGAGCCAGGCAAGAAAAATAGCTTGTTAGTGACTGGATAATAAATGTGGCTGTGTGAGATGCAGAGTTTGAAACGGCAGTTCTAATATGTGAATTGGTCATGAGTGCGGGTAGGCTGGTGTGTAATGGTATTAAGCTTAAGAAGGGAGAACGAGGGAGGGTTTGACAGAACGGTAGGCAGTGGGGAGTAAGCATGCGATCAATGAGCTTTATAGGCCCAGGATGATACCAAATGAATAGATACTACAAGCCAGCAACGCAAACATTGGTGAAGAAATGAAATATAGGCGGTCGTCTGTAGAGTAAAGTGGCTAGGACGATGGTGACGTGCAATGAGAGGTAACACAGTGAGAGTCGATAAGAGCACGGGCAGAATGCGTAGGTGTGCATACCATAGAAGAACGGAAAAATGGATGTGATAAAAGCAATAGGTGGGCGTACAGTGGCGATCAAGGATAGTTGGAGCATGCAGTCTGCAGCTGACAGCATTGGAGCGTGCGGTTCGCAACCGGTGCCAGTGGGTGGGACTGGCCGTGCGCTGGACAGCCAACCTGAAAAACATTTCGAGGTGAACACAGGGGGTGTGATCCACCAACCAAACTGCGCTCGCACATCGTTTCAGACGACCTGCATGCCCGATGTGTGCCGGCCACAGCGGTGGATCTGACCGCACCCCGCACCGTTGGGAATGGCACCGGTGTCTATTGACGGTTATGCTTGTGGGGCGAAGTTCAACTGTGAAAGTATGAGATATAAGTTCGGCGGTCGGATGGTCAGGTTTCAAGGGGTTCCACAGGACGGATCTAGCGGCTTATAATCGACCAAACAGCGGCTTTACCCAGGCGCGCATACCGAGGTAGAAGGTGAGATGCATATAAGGAGAGAACTGGAAAGGGAGAGCATATAAAAAAGAGCAGTCAGAGTATGCACCTGCTGTGGATCAACGGTAAATAGGGGCATAGAAAAACCAGTAATGGACGAGGCATAAGAGTGACAGGAACTACGGGGTGGGTGGAAGCAAAGTGGTTGAAATTAGTGAAATTTCAGTTTGTTTGATTCATTAGGGAAATGGCCATAATTAGTCTTACGTTGAGAACTCAGTCAGATAGATGAAACTGTCTATCCCTGATTGTGTCCTTAATTGAAGGAAGCAAGTTCGGCGAAGGAGTTGGTCTTAGAAGTCGAGGCGCCTCTCGTAAGCCATATCTTCTGCCATGCTCATGATAGATAACTGGAGCGCACGGGTTGTAACGAACGTTTGAGCAACGCTTAGCCAAATTCGCAACGGATCCCGAAATCAAAAGACGTTTATTCGCGATATTCTACGATACTAGATTATTACATGAACAGTGACATCAAAAATATACAAACTTCAATAATACAATCACAAGGACTCAACAACGAGTAACCGGATAGCAGCGTGTGAGCAAACAGCACGTGCGTTACGCGGGTCCTGAACAAGGATGTGCGGAAGTAGCGCTCTGGGCGCGAACAAACAACAATTGGTCAATAGAAACAACCAGTTCGTAAAGACGAGTCAATAATGTAGGCAAATGAGTGATGTCAGGAAAAACACTGAATGGCGAGGGAAAAAGGGGGATTTTCTACGACCGGCTGTTACACGGGTGACACTGAGATATGGGATGAGTGCCGACAGAAATTAAGACTTGGTTTGTGAAGTTCGAAGGGTGATGGGCAACTCGTGACAGACTTTGGAATAGGCAAGAAGAAAAAAGCGTGACTGTATGGCCGACTTAGCTATACTGAAAGGGACAGTAAAAGCCCTGTGCCGAAGTGAGTGGGGAGTTTCACGGGGCAGCTTACTGGGTCGAAGGAAAATGACCGGTTATGGAGCAGGTTATACGATAAGACTTAGTTTAGTCTTAGGCGGCGGAGCCAGATTGGATCAAGATTCAGATTTTGGCATCGTTCTCTATAGCCTAAAGAGGTGGACCATCCGAGTAGTTGTCTGGTGAAAAGCCTTTGTACGCTTTCAATCGCAACTTTGTCGAATTTCGTGGTGTTAAAAGTTTTATTGGGCAGTATTCAAGCAAAGGCCTGACGTGTGATTTGTAGATGCTGATAATGCTGTCCCAGAGACGAAAGGAGCGGAAGAGAAGGGCCACACTTCTTCTAGCCTTTGCCGATTGCTTGACGGCGTGCTCAGAAAAGTTGTGGGGGCAGGAATAGTTGAGGCCCAAATAGTGGATGGTAGGTCGACTGGCTATTGGGGACCCACCAAGAGTTAAAGATCCAGGGGGCAATTGGAACTTGCAGGTCTTGACCTCGCACTTATCAGTGGAAAATCTCATCCTCCAGGTGTGGCACCAGAGGTCAAAGCCTTGTATAATGGCAATAAGACCCTCGGTCTCCTCAAGCCGACCGCCCTCCTTAGCTAGTGCATGACTCTACTTGCTTTCTGTAAGGCTTACTGGAACTGACTATTTAGCTTAATGTCAGAGATTATCATCATTCATATGTCCCGGGGCCTCCATGGTCTGAGCTGGCGACCTCCGATTGTCTAGCGGCCCCATATATCGTGTGGGCCGTGGTTCTTCCCTCTTGATGAGATGCCGGCATCTGCTCGGCTTGAGTGGAAGATTCCACGCCACTGACCACTGGTATACCTAGTGTAGATTACACTGGACCGCGACATCGTCTGATGCTTCTTCCACCCTGAGGTCATACGCGAACGAGAAGCACGTGTTTTCCAACCGGTCTTCTAGATCGGTAGTCTACATTAGGAATAACAGGCGTCCCAGGGCTGACTGTTGCGGAACACTACTCTGCAGTCTCCCATTGTCCAACGAGCAGCCTTCTACTTTTACTCGGGAAACTCTCTCCTTTAAGCTTAGTATAATCCACTTCTGTATTTTGGCCGTGAGTTGAAACGATTTCGCCCTTTCTTTGAACAGCCTGTAGTTAACCGAGTCAAATACCCTTGGGAAATCCAAATAGCAGACTTTTGCCCGTTCTCCTCGATCCACCGGACTGGTTACCTCATCCAGGAAACTTATCACGTTGGAGAGGCAAAGCACCCGTGCCAGGCCCCATGATAGTTGTCAGTCACCAGCCTGTTCCTCCCTAAGTGCCTCACTATTCTGTCGCTTGGTATTCTGTCGAGAGTCTTCAAACACCACTGAAGTCAAGTTAATCGGCCTGTAACTGGTACATACGTATCTGTCTCCACCTTTACAAACGGGTGTGATGATCGATGCAGGCTCATTTGCAGGTAGCACACGCTTGTCTAGTGATGCTGTGAACAGCTTAGCTAGTGGTTCAACCAGAATGGACGCTAGTGGCTTCAGTATTAGAGGGTGGGTTTCATTCTGTCCTGCCGTCTTGAATACGTCCAGCTGCTTCACGGTGTTCAATACCTCTCCTGCGTTGATTTTTCCGCCCCCAATTTCTCAGATTTCACGGCCCTTGGTCGCAGGTAACCTCTGAGCACCTCGGTTCTGCCTGTATGCCAGCTGAAAGAATTACAGCAGGGTCGCAACTTTTTCCTGCCCGCATTTTGCCCGCACTCCCTGTGAGTTTCCGACCCCACCCACGGCCTTCCTCAGTGTTGCCTTAGATTGAACTTAGTTGTAGGATGCTTTCGGATTAGTTTTGGCGTTCCGCGCGATAAACTTCTCGTAGCTGTTCCTGCACTGTTTCCATGTCTGAGATAGTCTAGTTCTCGCTACTTTAAACAGTGGGAAGGCCCGGAAGCCGCTGATACGTCTGTAATTCTTAAGTGCCCTCTGCTTCTGTTTTAGCTCCTTTCTCACTCGGCTGGTCCACCACGGTGGCAATCCGTTTTTTTAACTCTTCTAAGTGGCCCGGCGGCCTCAGTTATTTCCAATGGTCTGGTCTTGATCCAGCCCCATTGGTGGTCTCCGTTGTAGTCATGGCTCACCATATCCCGATCTATTCGGAAGCCCAGTTCTAATAAGCTACTCTCGTCCATCTTTGAGAAGTTCCTTTTGAAATTTTCAGGCGCGCTTATTCCCCGAAGGTTTAGCCAAAACTGCAGCACCCCATGATCACTCTTCCTCATGGGTTACCCGGCTTCTAAATGTTCTAGGTCATTTGGGGCTCTGGTCATTACCAGGTCAAGGAATGACGGTGACTGACTAAACCGCCGTCTTGTCACATGAGTAAGGTTTTGCACAAAAACCTCCCTGTGGGTTGGGTGGAGTGCTTTCTCCCCAAACATGCCTCCAGAAGCCGCTTCCGAGGCCCGGTCTACTTCGGGTGCGTTGGAATCACCCATGAATAGTAACTTCCGTCCGGCATCGTCAACGGTGGCGAGGAAATCAAGGAGGCCGCTGTCCTCAGCACCTCCCGCTCCTGGGCCTCGATACTTGCAAACAAACCGAAGCTTTCGGTCCGCCAGTAGCTATTACAGCCTCTACCGATTGTATATTCGGCTTTAAAATCGAACGCTCCAAATGTAGCCATACTGCTCCACTAGGAGGACGATTATACCAGCTCAAGTCTGGCCCTCCAGCACTTCCACCCTAAAGCCTGAACAAAAGCCTGGGATTATCCCATTGTCACCTTCTCCAGGTCACAGCCACGTTTCAGTGATTGCAACCACATCAGCTTCCTGTGTCCTAGCATTGACCTCTGGCCATTTTTTGCCCACATTTGCAGCACTGGTGTAGGCCAGAGCATCACAACACCCTCCTTTATTTTCCAGCTTTTCTTAAGGGGAGATGGCAGGTGCTAAGGTCCTGAACTCCGAAACCCGGACCCTTCTTATCACGATAGGGTTCTCGGCACTACTGTCGAACAGTACCATTCCCATCTCCTGGGTGGCTTTGTACTTCACCGTCCTTCAAGTCGCAGTGAGGGTCAGTTGTCTTAGTTCTTCTCTTTCGGAGTTGTGACAGTCCATTCCTTTAGGAATGGGGTGGGGCAAAGCTTAATCCACCCTGATCATGGGCTCCTCCAGGCTTGTGTCCTTTATTTTGCTTGCGTTCACCCTCGGAGACTTCAGGAAAGCCATGTCAAAACTCGGCTTTCCGGTTTTCTACCCTTCTTTGACTGATTACACCCGCTTTGTCATCGGGCTCCAAGTTAATTTATCCCTTTGAGGTTTGCCTAATATGCCCGGCCGCAGCTGCGAAGGCATCCTGCGACGAGGATTGGCAAACTCTACAAGCTGAGGTCTTTGTTCACAAGCTTTAGAACCTGTTTCCCCGCTCCACCGCCCAAATCTGATGGCTCTTTTCACGGCCACATGCCTGGGGATTTCCACTGCTCGGAGCAAGTTGACCAGATGACGTCTTGTTGCTCTGTTCCTCTGCTTTCCAACTTTCATGGTCGGTTCTGGAATTCCGTGAACTACAAACATCCGGTTCCTTCCCGAGACAATATCGCTATTTTTCCCCAAAGTAGTCAGAATTGTAGTGATATTAGCAGTGTCTTGTTCTAACTTACCCACCGGCTCATTTAGTACTCCTAATACTCCTACTGTGTCCCGGTTCAACAACGCAGCAGCTGCTTGCTGCTTCGGCTTTGCCCTGTTGTTTTTAAGGCTTCCGGGAGTAGCCTCATGTTGACTGCTGTCTTTGTTCACTGCTAACTGTTCTTCTAAGGTATTACATGTTTCCCCTTCTTTCTAGCGACCTCTGCCCCCCAGGTGGCCTTTGTATCTGGCCTGATTAGCTTTTTGAATTGCGGGCGTATCCATCTAAGTCTGCCGTATTCGAAATATAGCTGATAGTACTTCTTGCTTAACCTCGAGCACTTCATGTGAACCCATGTTTGACAGGGATCTCAATGAGTTCCTGCAGTGCTCGCTGACATATTCCCCTTAGAACACCGAGGCCTTCCACAACGTTTGTCTACCCCGCCTGTTTGGTGTGGTGTTATACAGGTTACGAGCTTTTTATTCGCTGCTAGTCTAACCGAAAGAAAGGGGCAATGTGAGTAGTCCAGGTAGGCTGCAGGATGTCTACTAAGGCAGAATTCAGGTTGGGATCGACCAATAACGAGGAGAATGACCGACCGATACGTCACAACAAGCCCCTTACCTTGCTGTGGTTTTGTCGTCGGATACACTCGTTTATTTTTAACTGTTTTTTTTCTTTTACTTGAAGTTTTCTTTTCACCTGGTAGTTTGTTTTCCAAGTTCCTGCCAAAATAGTACGCTTTTTTCTTCTCTGTCTTCTGCGCAGCCTAAATTCGAGGCGTAGCTTAGTTGTCTTGAAGTCTTATTCATAGATTTCAAACCTTTCATGGCCTTAGGCCAAAAAAGCTGTACAATTGACCGTCATGCTATCGCATGATATAAAGTACCAGTCGCATCCAGTGAAACATGGAAACTTTAGCAGCCCTGAGGTACAACGTCCAGGTCAGCTTAATCGCTCGATGTGAAGCCCAAAGACGGTTGCGATCGGCTTCCAGCCATGAAGGCTCAAAGTGCTCCCTTTAGGTGGAAATCTCAGGGAAATGGGAGGCAATTAAAGGTCATACCTTCATGACTATCTCTCGGTTTACTTTTGAAATATATAATCTTTTCTTTTTTCTTCAGGCAAGCGAACCGAAAAAGAGCCAGAAACCGATGTTACAGACTAGATGTATTCTAGAAGATGGGCCCACGGGAAAAGATGAACCTTAGCTAGATAGAACCAAAACAGGGAACAGGATTGGTTTTACATAGTTAGTTGTTTCGGATATTCATTGGAAAATTTAGTGTTGAGGAATTTCGAGGAAGTGCACGACGAAAATTTGCGATAAAATATAAGACTATCACATTGATGCGGCACAGGAGATCACCCTAGTTTGTCCTTGTATTGAGTTGGAGGAAGATGTTTATTACGGAAAGCCCAATACTACTTCAAGGAGAAGAGAAAAACCAAAAATAAACAAACCATTCCTGGTGTTGATATGACCTGGTTATTTTACGATCCTCAAAGCCAGCTTGACCTAGAAACAGTTCATGGGTTTGATGTGCCAGTCCGATAACCCATCAAGTTGGGTATGACAGGTGGTACTGACTGTGGGGCTGCACCTTTAGACATATATCTAGTACCTCACCGAACAAGCGCCACTCGGTCATTTTAAGCACAACAAGATAGATTCGAAGGGATTCAACCGAAAACCCTATCCACGGATAGATTAGTGTCACGTCCACTACAAGTTCGTGCTGAGAACCTACTAAGGGGTCGAAGTAATGCAGGAAATCAATTCCAAGAGCTGGGTTTTGAACTTCTGCTGTCAACAAAGTCCAGAAAATTGCGACAAGAGCCGCAATCCGGCTTCTTTTAGGCTTGTCCGTACAACTATATAAATGTGCCTTAGAAGCAAGAAACTTGGGAAAGGAGCACTTATCCAAAGCTTGACCTGAGGGTGGAGACCCACTAACTTTTGCACTTGAGCCTGCCCAGATTTTCGTCTTTGGGTTGTGATCAACAATACAGAATAAACAACTTCCTGGTCCGTAGTGTTTGTTACAGCTATGCACTAGGGTTCCAGATGCCATGGTAGAAAGGGGTCGCTGAAAAAATTCGTGAACAGTAAAACCCCTCAGAAAGATTCCTCTGATGATACCAGCAAAGATTAGTAGTTGTCGATGGCTGGAAGGACTTTAAATCCTATCTATTTCGGTGAAACTGTCTGTTAGTTGATGAATGAGACGGATGTTCATCTGGCAAATTGACTGGCAACGACCGGCTCAGATTTTGAGGAATTCATCCGATTGCACTTTGCCTTGAATGTTTTCAAGATATCGCCGGCCGTCAAGGCCGGTCTTTTGGAAGTTCCGCCACGAGCACACAAGGTACCCTCATCAAGCTTTTCCTCGGGCGACTACCAGCTATCTCCGTAGTTCCTTCAAACGTTGGCACATGCCAAGGCAACTGGGATCCCCATGTTTAGTGTCTACAGGCAATTAAACGATTCGCTGTTAGTAGGACACTCTAACTTGTCTACCGAATGCCGTTTTGGTGTTCATGAATATTGAATTCTGATTACAACCCATCTTGCACTTTGTGGACGATGTGCGGAGAAAGAACCGTGATTATTTAAGGGAACTGGCTACTTTCCGTGGACTCATTGAGTGGCGCAGAAGATGAATCTAGCTGCGCAAACTAAGCCCCGGTGTTATTTTTACTGAACGATGCAAACGAAACGCTGAAAGCATTCATCCTGAACTGAAATGTTCGGATCGTTCGTACAGCAAAAGGTGAAATGAACTGGAAAAAACGAAACAGCGGAAAACGGTGTAGCGACATAGTGGAAGGAATGATTAAAATTGGCGTTACGTACGACTTAATTTGATAATATGGTTTGCGGCCAATTAAGGACCCACAAACAACCTAGAACATACAGCAGTTTTATCAATTCAGTACTTTAGGCCGCCATCTACTAAGTAGACTCCGAGAAAGAATTAAGGAAAGGGGAACAGGCTAGACCTTCAAAGAGTGGCTTGAAGATGTTAAAAGTCAGTGAAATATGTGAACAAATGATTGTATTGAAGCAGTGCCGGTCGCGTTTACATGATAGACCAAGGCTGGACACGGTGGTAGCCAAGAGGGTTGAGATTCAACCGTCGCTAGTGGAGCAGTCATTAATGTGCCTTTTATTCGGCAAGAATCGATTGTTCTCAAAAAGTGCCCAGCAACAATGTACAGCCAAGAGGCATCGAAAAACGTGCAAACTACCCAGAGCTAGGTACTTATCATTTCTTTTTGCCTATGGCCAGTCTGGGCCATGAACTTAAACATTTAAACTCAGTAACCTGCGGGTTGCCGAGGTTTTCCCAAGGCGAAGTCATTTCAAGTACTCCAGCCCAAGAAAGTGGTGTGAGGTTGGATCCCCTTTAGTTTTTAAATGATCTTCTAATAACATGGTAATGTCCAGAAAAGAGGACAATCTGCTAGACCGGGGAATCATTTGGCTTCAGCGTCGGACGTGTGAACATCTTCGAGAACTTCATGAACGTGGTATCCATTTTCTCCAAGGCTATCTGCAGACTATACCAGGTGTACAAAGCGTAGTTCCTGGGGCTCTTCTGGTAGTTCTGAGCCGGAGCACTAATGTAGCCGGATTTCGAGAGTATGGTTTCTTTTCCACTTATTTTCCGGCCGACTAAAGAGCAGATTGCTGGACAGCGAGGCGGCGGAAAAGGTGCTTGCAAAAAGTTGATGATGATGGTCAAAACAATAATTAAGATAGTGATATCTTCTAAGAAGAGGGACGCTTCGGATGATGTGCAGCGACAAGACGGGGACATGGCGGAGAATGCCTGTCTTACAAAAACACAACCGGTGGGGGGTGAGTAAGGAGGAGAGTTACAATAATATGCACATATTTAAGAAAAGCAAAAGCACGACTACAATAGCATTGAAGCTTATTTTAGGTTTCCCGCATACGCAGTTATGTAACTGGAAAAAGAACGAAAGTTTAACTGGAAGCAAATTTACAATACAGTGGTGGGAAGAGTTGGCTGACGAACGACTGAGTTTCAAGAAAAAAAGAAATGCTCGGAGTACCGCACTTGTCCTTAGTGCTTGTTGGGCTTTGCTTTGTAGATCTTCTGAAGTGGATTTCACCGTTTATTCTGGCGGGCTGTTCTACTCTAACCCATAGAAAGTCTTGCCTGACGAGTGCTAGCAGACTGGACTTGAATAGTTTCATATTATGTCCCTTCCAGCTGTAGAGGTCTGAGCGTGAGATGATCAGATCAGCTAGCCCTGAAGAGAGGCGAGCACAGACGGGGGGCAGATCTCTTACCTGATTTGTTTGTGGCCGACAAAAGTCCAGGTTTGAGGGTCGCAAAGGGTATGATATGCAAGATGGAACCAGTACGGCTTTTATGGCTGCCCTTGGGACCAGCTCTGACGCGTCCCGGTCCCAGACGAGTCCAGTGTGTGCGGCCTGGCTGCCACACCTCAGCCGCGGGTTACTGAAGGTTTCATATAGAGGAGAGGGAATTCCTCTTCAGAGGCCCCAGGACAGTTTCGTTTAATCTGATTGGGCACCCGAAGGAAGAGCTTTCCAGCCCTTCCTTGGTGAGAAGGGAGGGAAAAGTTGCTTCGGAGTCGCAACCCAAGGATATTATGCTGACCCACCTTTTAGACTAGCTTGGTAGCTTTGATCCAGAAGGGTTGATCTGTCGCCTCACCAAGCTGCGCGCTTGCTCATTTGTCGTCGTTGGTTGGCAGACTCTAGTCGGTTGACCAGCTTTTAGCTACACCTGGGGCTGATTGGGCCGCACAGGCATTAGTGTCCCAAAGGTAGTGTCGTCAGAGCATATCTCAAAGCCAACTGGCTTGTTTTCTTAGAAGCAGCTGATGCAAATCGGGTAGAAAAGTAGACCATGGACAGAGTCCTAGGGGACGCCGAAGAGAATCGGTGCAGATCGAGATACTGAGCGGCCTACCCACGCGGCAAAAGAGCTGTCATTTAAAAGCTTCGGAGGACAGAAAGCAGTTGATCATTGAACTCATACATATCCTAAGTCTGAAAACCAGAGGGGTTTGAGTATCCTGCCAGGGGCTTTCGCAAAATAAATAAAGATCGCGTGCGGTATCTCGCCTTCGTTTTGAGGTCGCGTAGAGCTGTCAATGATAGCGGGCATACTGATGATGCATAATTTGAGCGGGAGGAATAAGCACTGAATTGTAGAAGTCAGCTCGTTTCCACGCAGGAACTAAACAATCAAACCCTTGGCGTTGCTTTGGGAACTCTTTGGGGATACTAATAAGACCGACTGGCCTGTAGCACTTAATATTAGGCAGCCTCCCCACTTTGAAAACCTGAGAGATGGTCAAATCCTTCCAGGCCAGTAAAAATGTTTCCTGCTAAGCTCTTCTGAAATGGCACTGCATAAGGGTAGGTAATGATGGTAGCCGTCTAACCCAGGGCGCAAGTACTGACCGCTTCCGGCCCCATCAAACTGAAAGGATTGGGCCCCTTCGGAGCTGGCTGCTTCTCATTGTAGTTGCCACGTGTAACTTTGTTCAAGGTTTATTCTCTGAAGTCCGAAAACGGATGCCAGGCGCAAAACATGTCACCGTATTGGTTATTCCTGACAGGACCTCGGTCTACGTAGTAAGCAGTACGCTGCCTAAATCAGCTAACATGTAACGGGTAGTATGCTGTGGCGTCAGGCTACGCAAAAGATTACAGAGAAAACAAAGCCCCCTTGTATTTCGGGCCTCGGACAAGGCAACATTCACTGAGTTTATTCATGAACGGAACATTATTGCAATTAACTCAATACGTGAGAAAGCCAGGATAACTTCAGGCAAGATGATAGTCGGAAGAGAAAAGCTGTGAATGCTGAACTCGTGAATATCCAGGATCACAGCCCAAAAAAGGCTGATGCAAATAGAAAGCCCCCAGGCCACTCCATACAGTCGACGCCTATCTTCCGGAAGTCCCCTGAATTGGACCCTGACGCTGAGACTTGACCAACCCCCCAAAAAAAATCCGACACCCCCAAAGGCCCTAAAATGACTAATACTATCAATGGCGCCCGAATCGACTTAGTCCCGCCAGTCAACCATGCCTTGTGCATCATGAACGGCTGCCCAGTTCTGGTAGACAGCCCAACCTGAGAATCCTGCTTGAGTCAATATGTGACCGTTCTGAACCTCAGCTTTTGGCCGCGACTGAGTTTTGTGCCAAAGATAGATTGCCTTCATTTGAAGCTGCCCCGGAAGTCTCTGGGCGAACTCTCACAACCGAAAGGCCACCAAGCAGTGGTTGTACGGGTACGCCTGTCGCTGAGACCCTCTTCATCGCCAATGGCTCAAAACTTGGTGACTTTTAATACCGTCTCCACTGTTGGCTGATGCTACCAATGGCAGTCTCCTGTCGCAAAAGCAAAGCCCGTCAATCCAAGCTCCATCCATACAAAAGGATTTATCTCCCAGTGTATTAGAAAACAACAACCCTGGATCGCCAGATCACACTGATTATTTTCCTTGTTCAGACAAAAGCTTTCGGCTGGGTTCTTTACACTAGTCTGCTTTTTAAACTCTATGCCTACGGGGTTTCCCAATCACTGCATGCATGTTCCGCTCCATACCCGCCAGGCAAATCTAAAGTAGCCTCCAGAGATGGCCATCAATCACGACCAGCCCGTGCCACTAGCGGTGTAGTAAAAGGCCGTGTTCCGGGTCCATTGTTGTCTCCGCTCTGTGCACACGACATAATTCCTGTAATTCGCCACTGCACTCCCTCCCTTCAAGCTGGTGATGTCAAACTGGCATGTAATTCTCAACCTCATATTGTGCATACTTCCAGTGAGAATGTGGCCAGTGACCTAGGGCGTCCTAACCATTGGCGTCAAACCTTAAGAAGGGAATTCTAGGCTAGTAAAGGTTCATATACGACAACAAGATAAGGTAACCCCCGGAACTCTGCTTATTTGCAACCCACTCATTTTGTATAACCCGTCAGTTCCAGGCCTTGGTCTTCATTTTTCACGCGCCCAGGCCCAGTAAGAATGCACACAATTGGCACTTCACGGTCATCACTGAATAACATTCTCAACGAGCGTGATGACATAAGCTGAGGGAGTGTGCCCTCCTATGAAGATGAGAAGAAACCTTGGCCTCATCAATAGGATCTTTCGGTTGGGCGGCTGAAAACTGATCACCTACAAGTCCCACACTACATCTATCCTTTAAAATTGCCCTATTGACTTCACTAGCATGATGAAATTTGGTCGCTTTTCTCTAGAAGCTGCACAGCATTATTTCAATTACCGGTGAGTGGGATTTCCTTGCAGTTTTTTCTAAGATAATCCGTGTCGTCCTCTTATTATTTGGCTGCTTCACAGCAATTGTTTGAAAAGACCAGCAAGCTTCTGTGGCGCATCCTTTGACTAGAGGCAGCGCAAAAGTACTGTGTTGTTGACTGGGTCAAGCGCTGCTTTCAGATCAAGGAGGACAGAATAGTAAACCTCGTAATCAGCTCACCTTTTCGTTGTGAATGGTCTTATTTTATATTCATCAACTTCTCTTTTGCGTAGATGTATACCATTTCTCCGTTTCTGCCCACGTCACCACAACTTGCTTCGTTGGATGAACCCGGGTGAGCATCTGCCAACCATCGTCTGCATCATCTTCGTACACCTACATCTTACGTATTCTGTAACCCCGCTCTCTCCAATAATTTCGTGGTTCTCCACTCTATACCGTCTCCTATAGACTGTTTCAGAACCTACTCATATTCACCGATAACTTTGACTTTGCTTTAGTCCAATAAACTCCCACCCGGCTTTGCTTCGCTGTTAGTGATGTGGCCCCGCCTCATAAAGCATGCAAATATTTCAGCCTACTGAATAATGTTGTAAGGTTTGATCGTGCGTTTGTGCTTGCTTCTGGGCCACGGCTGGGGAATGTACCACAATTATTATCTTTAGGATTGTGTCTCGACAGGTTTGGCGGGTGGCTAAGATGAGCTAAAGCAGAGTGAGCATATGAACTGTAAGTAAAGTTAAAACAATCTCTGAAAACTTTGGTGGCTTGTGGTAGTAAGGTTGCAGGCACACCATGCCAAGGTGTCAGTACCAACGGAGAAGGAAAGGCTTTCCCCAAAGCCGCGCATGCCTAAAGGGAAAGGATCCGATCTGTCTCGCCCGGATGACGAACCTCTTATGTTGTCCCATAAAAACTAGATCCGCTATGGCTTAGACGCATGAAGCTGAACCTCGTATTTTTTCATGGTGTTGTTGTAAAACGAATCATCGAATCAGCACCGCAGTTCAGAAACCTAACGGACTCACAGTATTCTTTAAGAGTGAGAGACAACACAGTTACTGTTCCCATCTGTAGAACTGCTCTTAGATCTAACTTTTTCCTGGTTGAGTATGCAGCTTTATGGAACAAATTACCCCATGATATACGTTCTATAAAGCCATCTAAGACGTTTAAGGCCCACATTAGCAAATACCTCACAGTACAAACTGTAATCCAACTTTTAGATCCGTACATGAGTGAAGAAAGGGCTTTTGAAGTTGGATTAGGTTTCTAATAGTTTTCAAACTCCCTTTTTGTGGACCCCATTATCTTTTAGGCCGTAGCCGCGCTTGATTCCCACTCGTGTTACTCACCCATTCGTTCTACTTCTGTTTCATATCTGATCCTGCCATTTGCGTTTTTAATTCTCCCTCGACAATGTCCGACAGTCACAGTCGTTGAACTTTCTCTGGAGTGCCGCACTAACTGGACTCAAGCCCCAGTTATGGCATCGTTTTCTTTCTCTTCTCCTCTCTCTCCATTCTGTAACTTTCACTTTCTTTTGTTCTACGATTTCCTACAGAATGGTTTTATCCTCAGTCCGGTAATTCTGTTCCACCTTCATCCGTTTTGCTAAATCTGGCATCAAATAATTTTCCAGTTCCTCACATCCTCTCATCTTTTTCCCATAGCCACGGCATGGCTAATAATAACCGGCTTCTTGACATTCCTCTACTCACTATTCTCCCCCTTATCAGACCTTGCTATACTACACTTTAATTTGCATACGGATACCTAGCCCGCAATTATAAATCCAGTTCTAAGCTCCATCAAGATAATACTTACCCGCTTGACGTCACCTGACTTGGACGCACTATTACGCCTGGGGCTCAGGGTTTTGTGATAGCTCTCCACCATCAATCTGCTCCTCATACAATGCCTTATTTTTCTAAGCTACACTCACCCGCGACTAATCAGGAAGTTGTGTCATCCGGACCTACAACCAATTTTCTACCGAAGCCATTCCCTCCCTTATTTACCAGTTTCTGGTATACTGAATGCTATGATCTTTACAGTTCATCAGTTCTCACCTTCAGCTTTCGCCTTTCGACCGAAAATCGTTGGTTTGTCTGTCCTAATCAGCCGTTCCGACTGCACTAGCTAGCGGTCAACCTCCGTACGGCCAGTGGTGATACATTTTCACCAACTTCGTCGTGCCAGTGAAGTTGCCCTGCATATGACAATCGGTGGTGCGTTCATCAGATGGCTCGCATACGTATTGGAACCCGTCCGACTCTGTTATTGGCAAGAGCAAGCTGTTAAGTGATAGCCCCAAGAATGCTGCCATTATCTGAGTGATTGCTCCATCCTATCTTTTTTCTTTCACTGCTTGTGGCAGCAACACCCCTGAAGGTTATGACATCTGGTCTGTAGCGGTCTTACAATAAGGGGAAACAGCCATCCCTATCAGTCTCGGACCCATTGGGCCACGTGTAAAGAAAGGTGGGTCAAGGAGAAAAAGGAAGTTTACCCTACGGCGTAAATTTGTTCTCCCTCTCCTCAATAAAAAAGAAGAGATCCACTTCAGGCTGGGAAGGTCTTGGGCTAATGCTCTTTGCCCCCTTCATTAGAGATGGATTTCTGATAACGGCCTTGACCCGACCCTGCATATGGGAAACCCCACGCTTTCGAGTTAACCTGCAGTTCCTTTTGTCTAGACTAGTGTGGGGTGCCAGCACGCCGTTCGAGCTCTCCACGTATACTTGCCGACCCCGCCTTACTCAGCTTCAACCCTTTTGGGTTCCCTGCAAAATCCTTAACCAGCTTGCTGATGTTTAATACAGTAGTCGATACGCGATCTGAATAGTTACATCATGCGACCTCTGCTCTGACGACGCCCCGGCATTTATACGCCTACGCCTAACAGCTATGGACAAAGCCTCGCTTGTATTGGTTGTCGGAATGCAATCATTACACATTTATAATTTATTATCCACAAGCTTACTTTTTCTATCCCCTTCGAGCCCAAGCACTAATAATGTTGTCCAAAGTCAGCGATGATTTGTCTGCTACCATGTAGACTCAGTTACAAAACCAAAATTCTTACCGACACTAATTCCATTAGTAAACTGTTGTTCCTTTAATGATAGGTGCTCACCTTCACTTAGTTCTCTTGTCTCGGGCTATAACCCAGTGGTCTCATCGCCTTTTTCTTGCACTCCTCCGTTACTCGAGTCCTACCATGCTGATTACCACCCTTTAATAACCAATACTCACCAATCACCGTATTTGCTCATGGTTTGTTAGCACACCATCCCACCTAGCTAGCTTATGTATCTGATTACGTATTACCCCATGGAAAACCAGCACATTCGCATCCACATAAGAAGGCCTCACCTTAGCTCTGTGAGTTTCCTTTTTCTTTTTATAATTTCTCCGCCCCCACTTACAGCCGGGTCAACAACCTGACTGCTGTCCTCTCTTTTCCCATTTCTGACCCCACCCTCCTCCACTGTTTTATTTTTGACCCTCAACTGAGCCCCTTCACTATTCTACCACCTATCAGCCTAACCATTTTGTACTCTGGCTAAGCATGCGCTTAATATTCCTATTATCAACTAAACGCCCTAAAAAAAAATACCAGCCTCCGCCCGTTAGTCCCTAGTAGATCGGCCCACTGGCCATCAAGTAGCATTACCACTCTAATTTCCGCTAAGCTGTTAACCATAACCCCCAGCTGGAGCATTCTCCAGACTGCCGCATTCCTCCTCTATTCCAGAACTCAGTGTTTACCAAGGTAGCTCGTCAACCAGATCGACGTTATCCCTTGATTACCTAACGGACTAAACGGTTTGATCGATCGGACTGGCCGTGGTTAAACCTACACTCACACCTGACGACGCTTTATATGGAGCACCTTACATGGCTAACCGATGATCACAATCCCATAACCAGGATTACAATTACTCATAATAGTCTCACTAGACAGCCGGACGGATTCCTGACATCACCCATCAGCATTCATTTCCTGTTCTCCACACGAATAGTTCAATTCATTCTGCGTGCAGAACTGGAGTCTGGCCCTCGCGGTTGCGTTCCGTACCCACTCGCCCTAGTTCGTCAGCCTAGCCCTTTTTGACTGCTGCCCTCATCTTGCACTACCTGCCATCAACGGCTACCAACGTCTTTATGAAACAAAATACCAAACACTTGGTTATTTATTCTTTTATCACGTATGCAGAAAATCTCACTTTTACACTCAACTTCCTCTGTTCCATCGGGTCTGGCCTTTCCCAGTCACCGCAGTCCTCCTTTCTCTTCGCCACCTGTGCATACTTGCTTGGTTGCATCAGCAGCGTGTCACCAAGTGTTCCCTCGAAGGCTTGTTGAAACTCCCAGTTGTGTCCACCCACCATTCACGCTCCTTAAGAGCACACTGCATTCCTGGTGAGAGCTTCTGCCTCCATGTGGCTTTCTATATAATATCGGAATCAACTATACAGAAAGACCAATCTGGATATCCCATTCGACTCACTTGCATTTGTATCACAGGCAACCCCCACAATGAGTTATCCAATGGAGGGTCAATCTTCTCTATTTCCTGTAGGCATCTCCAACTGCATTTTGATAACACCATGTTAACTCTATTTTTAATCTTCTTTTGGTAACACTATCAACCAGTTTCTCTGTACTGATTCCTCAAATATCCAGTTGGTGCCACACCGCGACTCCTCCTACACTTCCTGACTCTTCTTTGAATCTCTTTCAGTCCATCGCTCTTTCTATCTTCATCGACTGCACACCAAATTCCATAGATCGCCGTGATCCATTCTGGACTACCGGACCGGTCGTAGACAGTTATCGGCATCCATAAGGCAAGTTGTGTTTTATTCTTGCATCAACTCCCTGTTCATGTAGTGCTGTCCGACACCAGTTGCTTTATGGGTTCTTGCAAACACTGCACTTTTACCCTTCTTCAGTATCGCTTTTCCTTCATTCCCACGTCCATCCCGCTAACCGCACCGTCCCCGTCCCGAATTCGAAACCGATTCGCAGTAGCCGCGCTAACCGTCCTATCTTTAGCTCACTTAAACACCGTCCAGGCTGATCGTTCTATTACTGCAATTGTGTGAACCATATTATTTTAAATTGTGATTACCCTACATAAATGTGAATTGCTGTGTTCTCTGATCATGCCTTGTGCATGTGTCTTGACCACGATCAAGAAATATACTATTATTATTATTATTATTATAAAATGTGACCAAATTTTTGTCTTGCACAGATTGCGCACGAGCATGAAAGCCATTTCACTTTCTGAGAGAGTAGTCCGGAATCTCGCGAAGTACGTCTACTGTTCATTTATCAGGTGGCGGATGGGCCCTGGAAGAAGGGCTTACCACTTACTTTCTGTACAATCTGCGAAGCAAATGGTAAATTGGCCTCCCAGATAGACTTTTCTACCACAGTTTTCAGAAGCTCCATTTTTTTATCCAGGGCGACGTTTCGAAGATCATCCTGTAACCAAGGATCTCATCTTTGAAGGTCCGTACACTTGAACGAGTGCCCCAGCCTGTCCTCTGAGACTATGCCCATCCTCTGTATAGTGACTTAAAAGGACAGGACGACGTAACCGCGTTTACTTAGTGGTGGAAAAAGAGGATCGCACAGATACCCTGTCCGTCCTTCGTATTGACTATGTCTTACACGGACGGACTAAGGCCACCGCGATTTTAGTGGAACTGGAAACATACTAAAACCTTGGCTTATCGGCTATGGGGTTTGATAGAGTCTTGTCACAACTTCATTGGACTACATACGAGATCAGTTTACTCCATAGACACTGTAATTACCCATTAGAAGAGGAGAAGGAGGGGGATTTTTGAGGGTTTTACCAGGTTAATGAGGGCCCCTGGTTCTTCCGACAGGAAAGGGGGCGAGTGGTGTATTAGGTCAGTTAGCACCGTAGCCGTTTCGGATAAACATGGGGGTTCCCAATTTACTTCTATCGATTTTATGAGGCTGAGGACAGGGGAGATTATCTCAGGTAGGATGCAGCTGGTGCATTAAATAACTCCAACAGCCGGGCCCCCCTGTAGGCCGCACTCCAAGTGATCTTCTCCCTGCATCACTTTTTCACCATCATGGTGCTCTGGTTTGGGTCTACATTTGTGATTGCTACGAAATGGGAATTTTCTCCGCTCGCTAGTTGCCAGAGCCCCAAAACTTCTTAGTTGAGACCAAGGTGGTTGATGGAGAGTTATCTCAAGTCCTGTCTACCAGAAAAGGTGAGAGAGGAAGCAGGAACGGGTTCAGAGGTGGGAGATATGAGAAGGACTTAACAATATGTGAAAATGTTTTTTAGGAAACTGTAGTGGATACGGAATAGTGGTGAAGCTGCACAAGTCTGGTGGTCGCTTTTGGGTGGGCTGGGGCGGAGAAGAAGGACCGCAATCAATTGGAAAACTTATCTAGTACACTTGCAGGGCCGTTTTATTGATCCATTTCCCTCATCTTAGTGTTTCTGCTTACCACTTACGTACCTTGATCAAAAACTAAGTTGGGTGTTCAGGGACTTCCCAGAACGCAGCACCTACGGTTTTGTTTGCTTACGTTTTCACCAGATCTTTAGTTTGTCTTTCTCTGACGATTGTATTCCCTTGGTCGAGGCCGGAAAGGACCAAAGTGATTGGAGCGAAAGGCTGCTTGCTCTTTTGGAAAGCCTTTGAAGCGCTAATTTACCACCCTCTCTGATCAGACTGTAAATGTTTGAGGTGGCTTCTCTAGTTGGCGGATACACAGATGGATACCTAATAGGTAGGCGATGGTCTTTGAATCAAGGATACCAGGTGCTCACTGACACAAAGATGCGGTGGAGAGCAGTAAAGCTTCACGCTGGAACCAGAGTCGTTCTTCACGACAATTACACTAGACCACTCGGGGGTCATCCATGCAGACGGCATAGAATTATTAGGATAGCCGGCTTCGAGTAAAAGACAAACCGACTTATACCGGATCGGTTCTTGGGTAGATAAGTTAGAGTCTGCAGTAGATGCAGAAAAATTCAAACAATGGCGGCCTCCCAGCTGAGGCGGTAGTAGTAGAAAGGTCCAGCTGTCCACTCAACACTTATTGCATCCAACACCATCATTTGAACCTAAGGAATCTTTTGAGTTGTAGATTCTAGATAGTTACGTTTTGTACCTGGAGATCGACTAAGGCCGAAGGCTTTTTCCAAATAAAGACGGATGGTGCAACCTGGAAAAAAGCACTCAACCGCTCTCTCTCAATAGAATTTTCTGAAGACTCATCTGAAGTTTTCATAGAAGTAGTGAGCGCTGACTCCCCCCGGGAAACAGGGTCATATGAGACTTTTAATAAAAACCCATCGCGACCGTAAATGGGCTTTGGAGGAGTCGTAGCAGGATAGACTGAACTGGTGTAAGTGCCGCGTGGTTTGAATTCATAGTGCTCTCGTCTTTAAATTGAGTTTTTGAATAGTTTTGTAAATTAACCCAGTTTAATTCACAATACTGAGCGTATCATAATTGCATTAAAGGTGCGCTTTATCCGGAGAATATTTTTATTCTTCTTGTAGTATTGCCGAGTAGTGTTCGGTGTTTTTTGAGGCAATCTTTCCTCGCTTCTAATCTTGCTTTTTGTTTGTGTTTTTTGTGTTAGCGGGATTTACCTGCTATTGTGTAAGGTATTGGGTAAGGAGCACTTGAGTTGTTTTCGCCCTCGTTTTTGGGGTTTTTTGGTATGACACGCGTTTCCAACCCGTGTCTAGCACCCAAGTGCGGAAAACGTGTGGTAAATGGTATAGAGTGCGAGATATGCAAGAGGTGGGCTCACCCTAGGTGTTCAGGGATAGCAACGGACATCTATGTCCTTTATAAACAGAACCCATGGGCTGAATGGGTCTGTGTCCCCTGCAAGGAGGCGGCCAGTCTGGCCTTTAAACTGCAGGCCCAAGAGCAGGATCAACATCCACCAAGTAGTACCTCGGTTGTAAGCCCCATACCACCGCAAGCAGGTTGTAGTAAGTCGTTTCCGGAAGTAGTAGCCACACCCGAGAGGCCAGTCATCAGAGCAAGTGGACCAGTTCCGAGAGCTCGCCAGGCGGTCGTTGCCTCAACTCCTTTGAAGCAGACCGAAGAGGGCCAGCGGACGGAGCAGAAGCCGAGAAGGGCGAGGCAGGTCAACAAGAAGGGCGACTGTCATAGAGCGAAAGATGGGTTGGCTAGGGTAGATGACCCTGCTCTTGTGGTACTAGAAAACAAGGCGAAGGACCTGCAGAGGCAGATCTTGTCGATGGGCAGGGTCTCAAGCCACAGGCTTCTGATCCTACACCAGGAAGAACCCGTTATAAGGGAATCGAAGGCCAGGAGAGACATCGACAGAAGGAGGGTCTGCGACGTACTGCAAATCGCAGGTATTCCATACCCTCCTACTCTAAGAAGGGTGCACAGAGTGGGGACATGGAAGTCACCACCAGGGAACAAAGGCGAACTTCGTGCGAGCCCGATACTGGTGGAGTTCGCAGATGAGGCTACCCGGGATAGACTACTGGCGAGGGCAGCGGTAGTGGCTCAGATTACTAAGGGCAGATACCATATTGTGCCGAACGAGCATAGGGTAAGGCCTGATGGTCTAGCCCCGGGAGGTAACCTTGCTCGACCAGCCAGGGCGCTGGTGAGAAACGTAAAAGTGTAGCGGAATGCCGTACTCGGCTCTCAGGCCCCGACCCCGACAATAGTAAAGAAGCCACGTGCGGGGTCGCTAATAGTTGTAATTGAAGATGCGCTGGAAGACGAGAATTGGCAGTAGTGTCCGAAGATAGATGACAGCGCGACCCCTGCCAGTCTGGATGTTGTGGCCACTCCTATAGAGATGGATTGGGAGTCGTCGGAAGTTCTGGACCATCAGCCGGCTTCATGCACCCCAGTGGGGACATCCGAAGCAAAAAACCGGTCATCATCTCAGGCGTTGCGCCTGAGAAACAGTCAGGAATGAATAACAAAAGACACCTGGGCGACGGAGCAAACGCGGTGGTGTTATATACTAACGCGAGTAGTATTAGAAACAAATGGGCGGAACTTGCCAAAACCGCTGACGAACAGAAAGCGTCAATAGTTTCCGTCACGGAAACGTGGCTTTCTGATGAAGACCATGTGCCAGGCCTAATAAGCAACAGTTTTGCAGTCTACAGGCAGGATCGGGAACACGATCGCCTTGGTGGTGGAGTAGCCATCCTCGTTAGGTCAGGTGCAAGCCACCTTGAGTCCCAGACCAAGATGTGCACTCGCAATATCCAGCTATGCGCCGTTACGATCATCCTTCCAGACAGAAGGGTTAACGTCGTCTGTGTCTACAGGGCAACAAGCACAAACCACGAATAGGACGTTTGTTTGCTGCGGACTTTGACTGAACTAGTTAAGGACGCGCAAAAGACCCTCATAGTTGGTGACTTCAATCTCCCGCACATCGACTGGGTGGCTGAGGTCTGCGTGCCGGGATCGGAGGAGCAAAGCTACTTAGAATGGCTGCATGATAATGCGTTGCATCAGCATATTAGGGAGAATACCAGATATAGGACTGGATGCGTTCCATCCTTGCTGGATCTAGATATAACGAACTTCCCCAACGATGTGGCTGGACTGCATTATTGTGCACCGCTGGGAAAGAGTGACCACGTGTGTGTCAAAATAGTTCTATGCATGCGGCAACCGAAGGTACCCTCAAGGCTGATTAGGAAGTTCGGTAGTGTGGACATAGATAGGCTTCGTAATAGGGCGACGGGTTTGACCTGGGACGCGCCAGAGGAGGCTACTGTGGAGGAGCGCTGGCAGGCCATAAAGGGATCCCTGACTGCCCTACAGGAAGAGTTCGCACCCTTCAAACGAAGGAGTACGGAGGGCAAACCCATGTGGTGGAAGGCTGCAATAGCCAAGGCCATCAGGCGTAGAAACCGCTCTTGGAACCAGCACAAAGCTTCCGGTAGTCAGCTAGCCTGGAACCGCTATACGAAGCTGAGAAACGAGACTGTAAGCCTTTTGAGAACTTCTAAGCGGGAATTTGAGCTCAAATTGGTCAAGTCTGTAAGACAACAGCCGAAGAAGTTCTACAGCTTTGTACAATCTAAAGGCTCAAAAAGAAATGCCGTAGGTCCGCTATCCACTAGAGACTATGGTATTGTCACTGATGACCAGGGCAAAGCAGACGCCCTGGGGGAATATTTTGGTCGTGTACATAGGATAGATAGTTGGGTACGAGTAGATCTGGCTCTGGTGCATCTTCCTCAGTTAAACGAGCTGGATCTCTCAGAGGAATGCGTGCGTAAGTACCTACCGAAGTTAAACAGCCACAAGTCGGTGGGCCCAAATGGCATTCATCCAGCTATCATCAAGCCGTTGGCGGATATCATAGCTCCATCGGTATGCAGACCGTACAGATCCACGTTGGACCAGGGTAAGCTGCCTCAGGACTGAAAAGTCGCGGCAGTCGTGGCAATACATAAGAGTGGGCCCAAGTCGGATGTGCAGAACTACAGGCCGGTAAGCCTAACTAGCATTCTCTGTAAAGTCCTCGAGAAGATCATCCGTGCCCATATCTGCCAGCACTTACTGCAGCACTCCATGCTAATCCCGGCGCAGCATGGATTCCTGGAAAATAGATCTTGCCTGACCAATCTCCTGTGCTTCTTAGATGAAGTAACTCGACGACTGGACGAAGGTAAGGAAGTTGAGGTATGCTACCTCGACTTTAGCAAGGCGTTCGACTCCGTTAATCATCGTCTTTTGCTATGCAAGATGGAGACTTTCGGTATAGATGGGCCAGTATATAGGTGGCTGGAGGACTTCCTCTCCCACAGGACGCTTTATGTCAAAGTGGGGGACAGGTGCTCCAGTTTGGTGAACGTCACCAGTGGTGTACCTCAGGGATCCGTTCTAGGCCCGGTCCTATTCTTGTTATTTAATAATGACCTAGCATCCACTCTTCAATCGCCCAGCTTTATTTTTGCGGATGATGTAAAGATTGTTGGATCTAAGGGTAGGGCTGACTTGGGAAGGGAAATAGGTACCGTCCTGAACTGGGTATATAAATGGGACTTACCTCTAAACGCTCAAAAAGCCATTTGTTGTCAAGGGCAACAGAGAGCCTAACTGTCGCTCATGATCAAGGGCTGTTCACCGTAGAGGCAGCCAATAGGGTTAAAGACCTGTGGATCATCATGAACAGTGACTTCAAATGGTCGGAGCAATGCAATGCTGCTGCGCATGAGGCTCGTGGGGAGCTCTTTAGACTGCGATCAGCTTTGTCTTGCCGGAAGCCGGAGGTTTTCGTACCTATTTACATGGCTATAGTACGACCTCACTTAGAAGGTAGCGTGCAGGCTTGGCCACCCTTCTACAAAAAGGACGCCGCCTGCCTAGAGAAAGTCCAACGGCTCGCCACGCGAATGGTTGAAGGGCAGAGGGATAAGACTTACAAGCAGAGACTCTGTGACCTGAACCTCTTCTCGTTGGAAAGGAGGAGACGTCGATGGGGATCTCATAGAAACGTTCAAGGTAATGAAGGGCTTTTCTGGCCTTAGACCAGATAGTCTAGTCCAAGTCGCCGTAGACTCCAGAACAAGGGGACACGAAAAGAAGTTGATAAAAGCCCGATCCAGGTTGATGGCTAGATTGCACTTCTTCAGCAATAGGGTTGTGAACAGTTGGAACGGTCTGCCTGGTGAAATGGTAGATCTGCAGACCGTCCAATCCTTCAAAAGTGCCCTAGATCGCAAGTGGTACGAGATCTTTTCTTGTAGTGAGCCTTGAGTATATCAACTAGATGGATGACGGGTAGCACTGTGGTCCTTCTGGAGTATGCTTTAGCAGACTTTTTCCCTCATTGCATACTGTCTCAGTGAACGCTCACGATGCATAATGTCTCTCGCAGCTGATGTGCGATGAGGTTTTCCGTTTCCCTCTCATTTTCAGCGGGGATTCGACGAAATACACTCGGCAGTGGTGGGTGCATAACTGGTGTGCATACCATCGAAGGAATTCTGGACGCTCGATTGGCCGTGGCCATTACCTGTCCTGTGCAGACTGAACTGAACTGAACTGAAGGAACCTGTTCATTCTTTGGTGGGGGTTAGTTATGCAAACAGAGAATCAAGGCTGATCGAGGAGGCCGAGGGAAACAGAAGTCAGGATGTATAGAAAAAAGTTCGGAAAATAAAGAAGCAGAGTAGCGGATAAAGAAACTATGTCCCAGGATCCAGCACCACTTATTAGACGCCAGGTGAATATCTCGAGGGCTTGAAGCTTCGGGCTTGAGGAAATTCGTTTTATGTTACTGATCTAATATTATATGGGAGAAGAGGCAGCAACTGTCCAGTGGCAGTCACATAGGCCATCTAATAAATTAGGTCTTTCAGGGTAATCTAGGGACCGGCTG
Organism: Fasciola hepatica; assembly: GCA_948099385.1. Classification (NCBI taxonomy): domain Eukaryota; kingdom Metazoa; phylum Platyhelminthes; class Trematoda; order Plagiorchiida; family Fasciolidae; genus Fasciola; species Fasciola hepatica. The sequence continues at coordinate 3,160,759 of CANUEZ040000097.1, forward strand.
TCAGTAGGGTGTGAGTACTGCTTAGAATCGCGACAACCGTCAAACGTTTGACTAATTACGGGTGCAAAGGTCAACAAACTGTATGCTAATGCTATATGCTCTATGTGCACTATGTGGTGGTCGAAAATATTATGCCGATGGTTTGCCGTCGGGTTAGTGATGAAAGTTTTAGGATGCAGGATTAAAACCCTGGTAGTCAAAACCATTTTCGAAGGCTGGCTCTTCGGTGACACTTTGCCCGGTAAGAAGGTTCTCCTTAGAAGCAGCAATGAAGTGTTCCAGTGGGTCTGCTAAATGGGTGACAAAGGCTTCTACTAGCATTTAAAGGAAGTTCAGCTCATCAGTTTGAGTATTTCATGGGGGAAAAGTTGGATCTCAGCACTAATTTTGATTTGGTAATGGAGATCTTGCATTGCAGCATGCTTCGTAGTTATCCGGAATAAACTATAATTATACAGTAAGCAACGGCTTGTGGCGTGTGCATTGGGAGGAGGGAGGCTAGCAGATTCAGGGCGTGATAAAACAGGGCGGCAGTAAAGCTTAAAACGAAAGCATAGGCTGGGCTTTGTACGGCTCGGCAATAGGAGGTCAGGATCAGGAGGATACGTGAATCGTAGTGGCAGAAACTGTTCATTGAAATGGTGCTGTGCAGCTTCTAGAGAAAAGCGACCGGATTTCGTCATGCTAGTGAAGTCAATAGGGCAATTTTAAAGGATAGATGTAGTGTGGGACTTGTAGGTGATCAGTTTTCAGCCGCCCAACCGAAAGATCCTATTGATGAGGCCAAAGTTTCTTCTCATCTTCATAGGAGGGCACACTCCCTCAGCTTATGTCATCACGCTCGTTGAGAATGTTATTCAGTGATGACCGTGAAGTGCCAATTGTGTGCATTCTTACTGGGCCTGGGCGCGTGAAAAATGAAGACCAAGGCCTGGAACTGACGGGTTATACAAAATGAGTGGGTTGCAAATAAGCAGAGTTCCGGGGGTTACCTTATCTTGTTGTCGTATATGAACCTTTACTAGCCTAGAATTCCCTTCTTAAGGTTTGACGCCAATGGTTAGGACGCCCTAGGTCACTGGCCACATTCTCACTGGAAGTATGCACAATATGAGGTTGAGAATTACATGCCAGTTTGACATCACCAGCTTGAAGGGAGGGAGTGCAGTGGCGAATTACAGGAATTATGTCGTGTGCACAGAGCGGAGACAACAATGGACCCGGAACACGGCCTTTTACTACACCGCTAGTGGCACGGGCTGGTCGTGATTGATGGCCATCTCTGGAGGCTACTTTAGATTTGCCTGGCAGGTATGGAGCGGAACATGCATGCAGTGATTCGGAAACCCCGTAGGCATAGAGTTTAAAAAGCAGACTAGTGTAAAGAACCCAGCCGAAAGCTTTTGTCTGAACAAGGAAAATAATCAGCGTGATCTGGCGATCCAGGGTTGTTGTTTTCTAATACACTGGGAGATAAATCCTTTTGTATGGATGGAGCTTGGATTGACGGGCTTTGCTTTTGCGACAGGAGACTGCCATTGGTAGCATCAGCCAACAGTGGAGACCGTATTAAAAGTCACCAAGTTTTGAGCCATTGGTGAGGAAGCGGGTCTCAGCGACAGGCGTACCCGTACAAGCGCCGCTTGCTTGCTTTTCGGTTGTGAGAGAACCCAGTCAGAAGCTTTGTATCGTACTACTCTGTCTATTTGGTACACTAAATTATTGTCAAAAATATCTAAGACGACACTAGCAAACTAAGATGGGCGGAGGAGCGTGCAGTGATAAAAAGGCCAAAATGGTATGTACATGAAAGGTGTGACCCAAACTCGCAGTTGTTCAGTGTTCTTACGATCAGGAAATGAGCGCCGAATAGCCAATATCCACCAATGTCTTCAGTTCAGTTCGGTTTGACAGCCATCCGTTGAACAGAACAGGATGGTATCGAGCGAAGTGCCAAGAGACGCCGTGGAAGCTTCTAAAATGTTTTGTTTCTCACAGTTAGTTCCGACCGATATAATTCCAAGACACTCCAAACCAGAAGACGAGACCATGCCAGAATGAAAGATTTATTTACAGCCTTGTTGTATTGCGCGGTGATGACGACCAAAAGGTGTTTGTGTTTTAAATTAAAACGTCGGTACAACAAAGGAGTGTCGCACCAAGGGACGTTGAAAATCACGGAAAAAGTCGGAAATGTACAGGCACCTACACAACTCCCCCGCTAGAGCGTTTGTTGTACAAAATAAACGCTCGATAGAAAAATAGAAAGGGGAAACGGTTAGCGAAAGAAAACGTCAACTAACAAAGTCTTGAAATCTGACAGGATGTCGAAGGTTTCTGCCGGGACGGCGGGTTACCAGGGAAGGTTGTTGCTGTGGTGGTGCTGACGGGTGTGGTGTGGTGTCTGGTGTGATGATGGAGGGTGGATCATCAACAGGATTTGTTCGTGGTGTGTCTGTGGATGGTGATGGTGTCGGTGTTTCTGGTGATGGAGGTGTATCAAAATACGCGTGTTTCAATCTGTCAACGGAAACAGTGTCTGGCTTATGGGCTTTCTGAACAACGAAATATTTGTCTGTATGACTAAGCACCTTAAATGGACCGTTAAACGGTGGTGTGAGTGGTTTACGAACAGCATCCGTACGAATAAAAACGAAAGGTGACGCATATAGATCAATATGTACAAAAACGTGTGTGGATGACGAGCGAGTGGGTATTGGACGAAGGTGTGACATACAGTCTTTAAGTTGTTGGACAAATTGGGATGGGTTAGGACTGGCATCGGTGCACATACTTCCCTGGAAGGCATATAGTGGTACCGAAAACGAGCTCAGCCGACTTGCTGTGCAGGTCGTCTTTGACTGATGACCGCAGACCCAAGAGAACTAGTGGCAGGTTGTCGCTCCAGTTATTGAGGGTTGGCTGTGATATCAGTGCTGTTTTGAGTTGACGGTGTAGGCGCTTTACCATGCCGTTGGACGAAGGATGGTATGCAATTGTTGTGATGTGTTTACAGCCAAGCAGTTTAGTGAACTCGCGAAACAAAGTCGACTGGAATTGGCTGCCACGGTCTGTGGTGACGGTAAACGGTACACCAAATGTATCAATCCAGTGTTGGCGTAGTACTTTCGCAATATTTTATGCTGAGGTGTCGGAAATGGGTACTGCCACCGGTCAGCGCGTGAAACGATCAACAACGGTTAATGCGTGGGAGTGTCCATTTGATGGTGGTGGTGGACCAACAAGATCGGCGTGAGTACGTATCAAACGGACGTCGGGAAGGGTGAATGTACTGAGAGGAGAAAAAGTGTGGCGGTGGACTTTGTTTCTCTGACATTGTAAACACTGTTTAGTCCATAATGTAATGTCAGAATTCATATTGGGCCAAACAAATCTGGCAGAAATGAGTTTGCGAGATTCACGGATACCAGGATGGGAACGAGAATGAAAATGATCGAAAACGATCTTCCTGTAGGAGGTTGGAACGATAGGACGAGGGTTACCTGTAGACCAGTCACATAAGACCGTGCCCTTGGCTGAAGGTAGGGGATAATCCTTCAGCTAGAGTGTGGAGGATGTGCGCAATTTGAACAAAGATAGATCATCACGCTGGAGGTTTGCCAGTTCCGTAAGATCGAATTTTGTCTGCACCGTGTTAATGTCAGGTCTGAATAAAGCATCAGCTACAACATTACCAACTCCACGCACGTAGCGGATGTCTGTTGTGAACTGAGAAAATATAATCCAAATAGCAGATATCTCTGGGTGAATGTCGGCCAGGTTCGGCATGAAGTGCGTGTGTCAGGGGTTTGTGGTCAGTGTGCACACGAAATTGTCGTCCTTCCAAAAGATGACGGAAATGACGGATGGACAAGTACATGGCCAGGAGTTCACGAGAAAACGTGCTGTATTTTGTCTGTGCCGTTTGGAGTTTTTGCGAGAAGAACGCTGAGGGCTGTAATTGGTTGTCCACTATTTGGTGAAGCACTGCACCGATTGCAGTATTTGATGCATCAGTCGTTAGGACTAACTCAGTATTTGGATCCGAATGTGGATGGTGCAGCATGGTGACACCCGCGAGAGCTTTTTCGGCTTCTGCGAAAGCTGTCTCGGCCTCGGGAGTGAAATCGATCGTCTTGACGTTGGACTTGAGAAGATCGGTTAAAAGTGAAACGATGGTCGCACAATGGGGAATGAAGCAACGGTAATAGTTCAAAATTCCCAAGAAACGTCGTAACTGTGTGATCATTTGAGGTGCAGGAAATGAGAGGATGCTGAACACCTTATATGGGGGGGGGGGTGTCAAGCCTTTTTGATCGATATGGTGCTCGAGAAAGTCGAGGGACGGAAAGCCGAACACGCATTTACTAGGGTTCAGTTGAAGTCCGCATTGTTGGAACCGCTGAAAGAGTTGATGCAGGTGGCTGGCATGCTCCGATGAAGAGGCTCTGGCAATTAAGATGTCGTCGATGTAGCCAAACGCGAAGGGTAGACCTCGAAGCACTTCATCGACGAATCGTTGGAACGTCTGAGCAGCGTTTCTTAATCCAAATGGCATGCGAATGAATTCGAACAGGCCAAGAGGCGTGGTGATGGCTGTCTTGGGAATGTCTTCTTCGACCACGGGGATTTGGTGATATGTCTTTACGAGTTCAACCTTGGAAAAGATTGTCTTCCCAGAGAGGTTCTGTGCAAAATCATGAATGTGTGGGATCGGGTACCTGTCGGGGACGGTGATGTTGTTGAGAGCACGGTAGTCTCCACAGGGTCTCCAATCAACAGATAATTTTGGAACCATGTGCAAAAGCGAGGCCTATGGGCTTGTAGATGGTCAAATGATGCCAAGATTCATCGTATGTTCGAATTCAAGGCGTGCTATACGGAGTTTGTCGGCGATTGCCGGATCGCCAGCCGAATACCCAAGGAGTTGGTGCATTTACCAATGCCAGCTGCAAAAAGCTCGGTTGTGGTGTCTACCAGCTTGCGATTTTTGAGGTCCACAGCTAGGCCAAAGTGTGAGAGGAAATCCGCGCCAATAATGGGAGTCTGAACATCCGCCTGGATGAAAACCCATTGAAAAGATCGTCGGAGGCCTCAATCAAGAGTGATGGACCGTTGGCCGAATGTCGCAACAATTGTTGTGTTTGCTGCTCGCAGTGTGAAGTGAGATGGTTTGAGGCTATGATGTTTGGGTTAGGGGACCACACTGATCTCGGCGCCAGTATCAGTGAAGAATCGAAGGCCACTGGATCGGTCAACGATATAAAATAGGCCACTTCCATGTGGAGGGCCAGCCAAAGTCCTCGCCGTTGCTGGCTGGCCTGATCGTTTGACTGTAAGGTGGAAGTGCTGAATGAACATGGGGGATCACAGCGGCGTGCCTGGGAGCGGAATGTGCGGTGGTACCAACACCAGGTTTGTAACCGGAGATTTCTGAACCGTGATCTAGGTCGACGAGGCGTTTCGGCGGACAGAGGTCGATGAGTAGTTAGTGCGTTGCACATTGCACCGACCTGATTGCACAACATGCGAACGGTTTCTTTTAGGTCCGTAATGTCCTTATCAGTGTGAGAGTGATGGGATGGGGAAGCAGGACTGCGAGAAACGTCACCACGGCGATCTGGGGCAGAAATTGGTAATGTCATAGGGGATTCGTGCCTCGGAGTGGTTTCGGAGGGTGATGCCGTGTGAACACAGGGTCTAGCAGCCGGGTAGCATTCCATTATTTTGTCGGCGTGTTGTGCAACTTTGTCAAGATTAGTATTGGGCTCCAGCATTGACAGGACCTGCTGCATCGGGAGAGGTGGTTTATCAACCCATATCTCCCGGAAGATGGCGTCGTCCATTTGACGTCCAGCCAGTAGCGACCGCATGTGGCGCATAAGCTGGGACGGAGTTTGGTCTCCGAGCTCCACCGAAGTGAAAAGCTCCTGGAGCATTTTTCCGGCTGACTTTCCGGTAAGCTGAATGACCGCCTCCTTAAGCTTCGTGGAATGGGCCCGAGGAGATCTTCCACGTCAACGGCCATGTAAAAGGAAAGTGCTTGGACGAAGTGGGAGTATTTCACGCGCTCGCTGGTTATACGTCGAGTGGCAAATACTGCTTCTATTTGTCGAAACCACACTCAAGGGTTGGTCGGGGCAAAAACGGGCAGTTTGGGAGCAACCGCGTGGATGTCAATAGATTCGCTGTCAAGCATGCTGAATCGTGTGGAACTTGGACCAAAAGAATCAAGCTAGTATCAAAGGATGGAAAAACAACATGGGCTCACCAATTTTGCATCGTACTACTCTGTCTATTTGGTACACTAAATTATTGTCAAAAATATCTAAGACGACACTAGCAAACTAAGATGGGCGGAGGAGCGTGCGGTGATAAAAAGGCCAAAATGGTATGTACATTAGGAATTAAAATGAAATGAAAGGTGTGACCCAAACTCGCAGTTGTTCAGTGTTCTTATGATCAGGAAATGAGCGCCGAATAGCCAATATCCACCAATGTCTTCAGTTCAGTTCGGTTTGACAGCCATCCGTTGAACAGAACAGGATGGTATCGAGCGAAGTGCCAAGAGACGCCGTGGAAGCTTCTAAAATGTTTTGTTTCTCACAGTTAGTTCCGACCGATATAATTCCAAGACACTCCAAACCAGAAGACGAGACCATGCCAGAATGAAAGATTTATTTACAGCCTTGTTGTATTGCGCGGTGATGACGACCAAAAGGTGTTTGTGTTTTAAATTAAAACGTCGGTACAACAAAGGAGTGTCGCACCAAGGGACGTTGAAAATCATGGAAAAAGTCGGAAATGTACAGGTGCCTACAGCTTCCGCCTGAGCGGAGATAATTATTAACTGCGATTTCTCTCAGTCTGTTGCTTCGATAACGTGGGTAAGTATAGCAAGAGCTTACTGGGGTTAATCCTCACTGATCAGTATAGGTGCGTTTCCAATCCAGCAACTTCTGGTCAATGGCTCTTCCAATAGTTTTCTCATTGTTTTGATATAAAAAGGTAGTGAATAACGGGGCGATAATTATTTTGATACTTACGTCGTCGCTGTTTGTTTCAGTAAATTATTGTGTCTTTCATTGAGGGTGAAGGGCATTTTACCTCGTAGTACACTGGATATATCAGGGAGCGATGACACCTGTCGATCGCTGCTCGACTGAGGAGTGAAGGTGGAGTACCTTCGGGACGATTGTTTGATGAGGAATGAGTCAGTAACAGAGGCCGAGATATGCTCTGAAAGGTAAATTCTGGGAAGTGTGGAGTGGAACTAATCGTTGGTTTGAGGTTGCTAACATCGGCATTTGGATGGTGCGTTACTAATCTGTAACGCAGAATAAGGGGCAAAGCATCTCAGCGGTAGCGACATAGGACGTAACGTTAACCTTTCTTATTGATAGACAAGGTATCACCGAAGGATTTTGTTAGTTTACGGTTCTCAATAAACGGGGTAATTTGGAGGACTTTTCACGTACCCTTAAGGCCTGGTAATCTTGCCTCAGAGCAATATTGTTGGAAACTTTCTGAATATTCTGAGCGGTGACATTTCAGTACCAAGGGAAACGTCGTGGATTTTGGACAATAATTATAGTTAAATGATGGTGTATTTCTCAACCGCCGTCCAAAAGCACATACGTAAGCATGATTAGATGGAATGAAATAAATGAAGCGTACACAAGAGAACATTTTTAATTTGGAAAAAGAACTGTATTCCAAAGAAGGATGAGATAACTTCCATAATGAGCAACATGTGTTATCTGATGATAAGATTTCACGGCTATTGGAGGAAAGATAGAGCTTCAAAACTCAAAGTATAACTGTTAAGCGGGAAATCGTGTTAAGGGAAACGAAGTAATGCAAATGGAAGGGGTGGAAACTTATGCCTGCGCACAGGGCTGGTTATGTTGATAAAATGGTAAAAATATCATTTTACTGAACGTTTGTGGTATTTGGGAGTCCGTATTGGGAGGCTTACTGTGAGTTTTGTTTGCGTGTCCACCATATTGAAACACCTTGAGAAGGAGTAAGGTTTCTCCGAATTTGGACCACTCCTCATTGAATTAGGTGCTCTTGCGTGGTGGTAGCATAGCCTCGATATCAGGAGGGTCTTGTTGAACGACGTTTCCTGCTAAATTCAGCTGAGATTGTGGGGCCATGTCAGGAATGTCTGTGGGTAAAACCCCGTGACCTGATCGTATTAGCCGCAGCCAGCCGTAGGCGAGATTTTAGACGTGTAGAATGGGAGGTAAGCTTCTTGAGAGATACTTTACAACAAAGCCATACGAGGCCCGGGCCATTCTGAGACCGAAACAGTAAAAAAGGGTGATAATGCGGAGGTTTTTCAGCTGGGGGTCAGCATGAAAAGAAGGCAAGTAGAAATGTCAAAGTTGAAGGAAGGCCCAATTTATTTTATCCTTCCCGCAAAAGGAGGGTAGGTCGAGGCCATAAAACACTTCCCAGTAACCCTGAACCCTAGCCATAATTTTTTCTCATTTGCTTTTATGCGGCTGCCGCGGGTGATCTGTTTTCCCCTTTTCGTGAGACAACTTCAGGGAATTTAGAATGGGCTGTTACGGGCGCACCAGATTCTAACGGGGTCGAAGACAGATTAAGCTGGTGCGCCGGTTTTGGACTGGGTTCCGGTTAAGGATTTCGGTAAATGTATTCCATTAACAGACAAGCACGAATTATCCCAGAATTAGGGGCATAGTACACAAAAATGGGATCTGTTTTTGGGCGTGGCCTGGCCTCACCAGGTTGTGTGGCAAAATTCATGGTTCCAAGACGATTTTCCCCATTGAATTAATTAGTAGTATGATGGTCAGCATGTACACGGAACAGAGGTGCATTTTGGACTTTCAAGATGACCAGTCGGTCATCACGCTTTTGGGAGGTCTTCTTATACGAGATTGATTAGTACTAGGGTGATCGTGGGCATGGCAAAAATCAGTAATAGAAAATGGCCCCGAAAGTAATAAAAAAGGGATTCAAGTAGATGAACGGGAGTAGATAGCTCAAAAAACGGAGGGTGAGATGAGAGTTGATACTTTTGGCCTAATACACGGGTACCGTTTCACAGTGCCGAAGTACGTCAAGTCTCGTTAGCCAGAAAAATTCCAAGTCTTAGGATAATGCTGGACTTCGCAGGTGGCTTTGGTGTGCTGATCGGAGGCTGTATAAGGAGAACGTGAAAGCTTATGGGTGTAAGGACATGGCCGAAATGTGAAGATGGGAAGCCCCATAGCAGTCACCCCCGTGGGAGAGGCGGAAGAAAAATGACGTACTTGGCAGACAGAAGGCGAGAATTGTTGGGAGGTTTCCCTATAAATGGAGTCAGGTCAATCAAAATACATTTTACGCGGACCAGTGTTACCCTTTATATACCTGGTTTACATGATCAAAACCCACTGCCAGGGGCAACTTCGCTCCGCCCACTTCATCTGGCCTCCCTAGGGACTGGGAAGTCTGCAGCCAGCCATTCCACCATGCAAAAGATCCATTTTTTTCTGCTCTTGAGATAGAGGCGTAGAATCTGGTTACAAATCTGGCTTGAAAGGTCTTCTTTTTTCTCGGTTGCCTTGTTCAAGAGTCTGAGGCCATCTGAATGAGACTACCCGGCCTAGAACCAAGGTAGTCGGAAAGATCCTTGACCGAAGAATATATAGGTGTTCTCAGGTGGCGTCAGCTTGCAGGTCAAGGGTTGTATATGGGGGAAAGAAGTTTGAGGCTTTTATCCTGCACCTTTTCCAGGGTTGACTTACATGACCTTCTCCGTTTGCTCAGCTGAAATCTCGATTATTGTAAGCTGCTGTTAATGGGATAATTGGTCAAAATTAAGTTGTGAGTTATATGTCCTGAAATCATTGCCCTGGCTTTTGGCATACAACGTGGCACTGGCTTCGTCTCATCGACAGATGGCATCAGTTCTCGGGACTTGAGAAATGAAACGTGCAAGGCACTACCTGGTGGTCACTTTTGGGAAGAGACCCATTGCTTGAGCGACCGTGCCGGATATTCCAACAGTGAAACCTAAGTCCAATAGTTTGCTCTCCATTGAGGGATGTACATGTTGGGCCTAGAAGCCAGCTTGGACGCAGAGGCAAGATCCATTATGTTGTCTGGCGACAAGTGGGTTTACCAGAAGATGCTAGGGACGGTAAAGTCTCCGGAGATCACCTTGTAGCCCGATGTAATGGGGCAAAATAGTTGAAGGCATGGGCGAGTAGACCAAGTTTGGTCACGGAACTATTTCGCGGCTGGTAAATTGAACCACCCTGTAGGGAAGAATTATATGGCCGGACGGTTAAGCAAATGGATTGAGGCATTATAATGGGGGCGAATGAGGGAGGAGGTAAGCAGCGAATCTCTAGACTAACACAAATGGGACAACCTTCACCGCCGCCAAAACCATTCATCTTATTTACCCGGCACCCAAAAAGTAAGGCCTGGTCTCTTAAAGTGGAAGCCGTTCCAGGATTGGTTGGTGGTTATTGCTCCAAAGCTCGTGGATCGGGCGATACTTTAAGATAAGTTCTAAACGTGAAGAAGAGCATATGGTTGGGGTGACTAAACAGTGGAGGACTGCTCTTCCGCAGTCGGCCGGTCGAATCCCGGAGAACGTTCCTGGGTGAAGTCCGTTGGTTTTAAAATCCCATCTAACAGTAACCATTGCCTCCAGCCAACTACAATCACAACCGCAGCCTAGACTTTAAGCCCGCTGACATGGATAACATTTCGAGGTAGCAAATGGCCAGGACCTGCCTCATTTAAGTCCGCAAAAATTGAACACGGAGAACGGTACATATTATCCATTGCCCACTAACTGTCCTTCCCCTTTTTATAATAAATAAGGTATTCATGGAACCACCACATCATGAAATTTCCGTGCTCACATTCATGTTTAGTCTCAGTTCGCCAGCACTACCGAGTAGGAGCACAGAAGAACTTACGTCCACGTTTCTCTGCATGATATAAATTTTCTCTAATGTACCACTACCGGTGCCCTAGTGGTTCCTTCTGCAACCTTAATTAACCGTTCCTCAGAACTTCTGGTTGCGTGCAAACCAATTATCCTTTGAGATGAAGGCACAGCAGCCCACCCGGTTTACGCTATCTTGCTAGCCTGTAGTAGTACTGAGCAACCCCCTGCAACCCTTCGTTACTTAAACTCTTGAACTAAAACCCAGATCAGAATATGGAATGTGCCACTGACGGTCCACATGAAACCAACCAGTTCTTCAATAATAGTCGCGACTTATTATCATAACCCACAGCTGGAACCACATCCAGACTGTGAACACCATTTATTTCAGGTTTGACGTCACTCACTCTCTCGGGCTCCACATTCGATGACCAAAGTCCACACTTCGACCGGTACCGACAGAGACCTCAATGGAATCTTTCATACCAAACGGGATTGCAATAGAGCCACACTACCTAAAACACCCCCAACCACTTACCAGTAGGTTGATAGGCGTCTTCTAGGGCAACACTTCTCCTACTGATGTCATTGTTCGAGTCCTCACGAATAACTGTACACCAGCAACCTGCTACTGATTGATCGACACTTCCTTTTCCCCGCCAGATGAACCATACCCACGGGATGATGCACATCACCTTGGTCTCATGTGAAACAACCCGATAACAGATCCAGAATACTCAGCAAGGGAATATTTTACTCAATAAATTTTGATACGCCATCCAAACGCGAGTCCACTTATCCCCCTCATGCGTGGTTCTCGATAATGACGCCGAATATCACTGAGAATCAATAAATATATTTTCGTCAGCTTAACAGAACAGAAAGGCCGGGCCTATGCACAGGTTTTCCACTCTGGTATCTGTTGCAAGATTTCATCTTTCTTCCAAACGGTATCCGGCATGAAATTGATTCTTCACTAATCCAAGGTCTTCAGGTTGCGCTCTTTTTTCTGAATGATACGGGTTATTGATCCTGAACCTAAACTCATCTTTTATATGAACTGATATGTCCTCCACATTCACCAACGTTTCCGAGTGCACTTCCACACAGTTTGTTTCATGTCTCCCCGTTTCATGACTCACTCGGTTTATTGAACTCGGGAATATCCGTCATTCCGGGCCCACATCGTCTTCATGGAGGGTCGTTCTCTTCATATTTCTCAAAGTTCACCAGTTTACTCCCATACACTTCTTTCATTTATCCGTGTTCAGAACTTAGTCCGTTCATAGAACCCCAAAAGGCCTCCGTTATCCAAAGGTTTTATCATTCTGGTTTCCAACGCATCCTTAGCACTATATATTCACGATATATTCTCTATCTCCACGGGCCACCACCAACCTACTCGAATTCGAAGCCAGGCCGTATTCGCCGAGCAAACCATTATCATTTCCGTCCGTTCAAACTGCTTTTAGCTATACTGTTTTGCTTTTGACGTTCTTAAAATTCATGTACAGTTCATCGTTTTGAGTAACGTTGAACTCCATGATTATGCGCTTGCGCGCGCGTCTCGACCATGGTTGAGAAATATGCCATTATTATTATTACTTAGGGTACGGCCGCTCCAGTGGCTTCTGGGAAACCCTTCTGAGGTTTTCTGTTGACCTTAGTGAGATAAGCAGGCTAGCTGCCAGGCGGACCGTGAAGCATGACAGCTGGAAAACCAAAGGTTGACTATTTGACGAGGGATCCTATGAACCTTGGAGTGGCGTTTGCACCATAGTACAGATTTCTGGGCACCTGTCATCCTCTGGGTTGCACAAGTGATCCTGGGGGCTTCTCAAGTGGATGACTGTATAACTTCCGTTATTGGTGCCGCAGAACCATTGACTTCGGTGAGGGGAACGTGTGGCCCATTAGGTCCTGCCGGGTCTCGGTTAACCAGGTGGCTAAGTAATGAGCGACAGGTTTCAAATAGCATTCTTGTTGACGGGAGAAGCAGCGCCATATAAACCATTGATACCAACAATGGAAACTTTGGGTTTGGTTTAAAATGCCGAGCCAAACTCCTTGGGATGCCATTTTCACATCAAGGATCAGCCAACAACAAGGGAATTTAAGCACAACTGGCTACAACCTACGACCCACTAGGCTGAGCTGGTCCGTTCACTTCAACCATGAAACAATAGTAGCATAATCTGTGCAGGAGAAAAATTGGTTCGAATGAGCCGCCTCGCTTAATTACTAAAGAAAAGTGGGAAGAAATCGAGGAAATTGTGGAAGGGACTAAATTGGTATGTGTGCTACGATGGTATGCACATGACGTTCTGAATGCAGGTGTGAAATACGAATTACATTTATTTTGCGATGAGTCCGGAAGGGAGCTACCGGGCAGTGCCCTACTTCAGACTGATTTTCTGCACACCGGGATCAAGATATATACCTGCGTTTGCTGAGTTGAGTGTGACACCGCTAGAGATTGTCTGCACACCAGGGTTGAAGATGACTGCAGCTGTGGCTGCTGTACCATTGACAGAAACGATCAAGCGAATGGACCTGAAAATTCGTGAAGTTGATTGATGGACCAAATGCTTCGTAAACCCTTGTAGGGTGAAGAGCGATAAACTACGCTTCACTCAGTTCGTTGCAGAACGAGTGTCCAGGAGGCATATCTGTATTTTGTGGAATTTTCTCTCAGCTTCTATGGCAGAGGTGGTCGAGAACGTCACTGAGAAAAGACCTTGGAGCGATAATCTCATATATTCTCACTGAACATTAACACAGAGATCACACTCTAGCTTGCGGCAAGAAAGCTTGTAGGAAGTAGCTGCATTGTGCATGGTGTGCTCATCTCTACAGGACGCTTCAAGTTACTCAGAAAAGAATGATTTTTTGGAACATAAAGATAAAACCCGATGAAAATCGTTTGGCTTGCCTCAAAAGTGAGTTAAAATCATAAACCTTCCAAAAGAGAAGACTAAAAGAACAACAAAAATGAGAGGAAGCGGTTACACGCGGTGGGATGTCGCGGTTGGTATTCGAAGCGAGAAGCTGGGGACAGCCGCCGATTCTGGCTACCTAACCCGAAAAATCTCGGAGTTTTACCAAGGAAAGAAGTATCTCCCGATGCTGCAAGCGAAGATATTGGTACAGATTTCTCTCTGCTTATCCCAGTGGATAACCTAGTACAGGTTTAGTTCGGTGAAGGGGTGCAGTGGTCGGTCCTTTTGGTTGTTAATATATCCTGCGTACGGTCTCCTAGAGCGGCGAAAGCCCAATGCGGGGACTTACCGGAGAGCTCTCGGGTTCGTGTCTGCATTAATCGGGTGTTTTCAAAGAGCACGTTTTTCCCCTGAAATTTCAGGCTCCTACTTATATAAATAATACTAATAATAATAACGATTGTTTTAATAATAGGAATAACAACAACAATAATGGTGTGCTTTGGATGGGCTCAAGGCATGCTGAAGAGCATGTTCAAGTGTTACGGGTGATGACAGAATCAAAATTTACAAGAAAAAACAATAGCGCCCACGAATGGATAGATGAGAAAGCTATAATGCACTAAAATGATGACAGCACCCAGCAAATTTTAAGCCCGAGGTCGGAGGGTCACTTTGGCTATTGCCAAGTGAGGTCAGTCGAAAATTTGGGAAAATTAACTGCGTCGTAATTAATGACAACGCTTAGAAATTCGTAGTTGTTCAAGGGTTTTTCGTTTATCTTTAAAACAAGGAATTCACTGAGTAAAGTACAAACAGCGAATCGCACTCTGAGGGATGTGAGGCATATAAATAAGGGACTTGGCCGTTTGCTAGAGAAGAGCTGTCAGCGAATTGTTCACCTTACCATGAGTACGTCGAGAAATGGGAATATGGTGACAGATCGATCCGGAGTGCTTTAAGGGGTGAATGCGAAAGCTATAATCTTGGCAAAATAATAACGTGGTGGAAGATTGGTAAATGTACTGGTGACTATTGGGATGGGAGGATCACGTGGTAGCGGTAGGAAAACAGCCACAAGGCCGTTGGGTCTCAGAAGACAAATAAGGATAGGGCGAAGTGGATGAAGTGAAATGCATCATTTAGCTTAGATAGCTATATAATTTCGTAGCTTAATTCCAGTGAAATCAGATAAATAGTCACCAAATGACGCATCTGGAGAGAGAGACTACCAGAATGGTGGTGAAAGGAAACTGCCAGAGTAAAACAGATGGGCGAACAGCAAACTGGTCACTGAGAGTGGAGAGCCACTGCCAAAGCCGGGAAGGACGAAAGGAGACGATATGATGGATGGCGGTAAGTGTATGACTTTTCACAACCCTTCTGACAGGTGTCAGATGCGGTGTAGAGTTCCTCAACGTGCTGTGCATCAATTGCACTAGGCCATAGACAGCTGTGTGGCCGGCCGAGAAGTAAGTGAAGACGGCGCTTCCTGTTATAGATACGCCGGCAGCATCATTCTAATGACACCCAGCAGCACCATCGACCGGTTTATCACCAGAGGCGGCAGAAGCAACCGCTTCATCATTTCATTCTTTCTCACCAAAGTCTTCAGTGTCACCACGATCAATGCCGTCAGAGGGGAAGGCTCTTACTGAGGTACCTTTTATGGCCTGTGCTGAACATGCGGGAGCGGGGGGTTGAAAACACCCATCGCTGATCCAACCGGAACAGAATGCAGCCAACGCCAGAAACAACTGCCGAATCCTACCCACCACGATGCGGACCCAATCGGCACTGATGTGGCTAAGCAAGCTCGAAACAGTGCCATTGGTGCAATACTCAGCAAAAGGATCACAGCCGTGGATGAAGGTAAACAGGAGTGGATAACCACAGCGGATCGTCCATAAGGGGCACTGCCATCGAGAAAGCAGTGTTTTGCTGGTAGCGAAGTTGCCTGGGGCAAAGGGAACGACGATACGGGCTCAAATGGACAGTGGTCGCCCGAGTCTCCGACGTATACGAACGAAACTGTTTGGCCCCGGGAAACAGAAGACTGTGAAAAAAGTACAAGAAAAAATCAGCTTACCGAAATGACGAGGCCGGTGAAGCCGAAAGCCCTGTCCGCTGAAAGTTGCACAGGGCTCCGAGGAAGCCGCGACTTCCGTGGCACGAAAATCCCACAGACTAAAGGGCAAGTGAGAGCGGTTGAGCCGAGAAATGGACTCTGGAGATCGCAAGAAATATAAAAGTGCTTTGATCAAATGGCGTGAACGTAAAGAACACAAGAAACCGGACTTTGGTATTCGGGATTTCCGGGTGCGCTGAAGGCGTCGTTACTTCCGGAGGAAGCCGCTGAAGCCAGCATCCCCGTCGGTCCCCTCGAGCTAGAGAAACTTGAACCGGGACAAGGCCGTTTTCCTGCTGTTCAAAGTCCGCGGTCTGCTGAATGAGAGAAATGAACTAAAACACCTGCCTCAGCCCAACCCGACTTTCGTGGTGGCTTTGATGGGGAAGCGGCAGAGTAACCGTATCCTAGACCCTAGGGTGTCCCCCCTTGGTACAACCCATTTCGAGCTGGCGGAGACTCTATCCGGTCGGATGCAGTGGTGGCGTTGTTCGTCCCAACAGACGTTCCAACCACGCGGTCAGAGGAGCACGCTGACCCTAAAGGGTTTGGCTAGGTCCTTTTATGCCGCTTGAAGCTAACTACCGGAGGCTTTAGAACAGTATGAGCTATCTACAGGACACCCTCGGCCGTCCCTCTGGATAAGCCACTTCACTGGGTTGGTAGGCTGGCCATCACCACTGCCCCTTCCTTGGCGACTTTGATGTCCCGCATATTGATTGGACGCAGGCGGGACAGCTGCCTGGGCGAGTCTTGAAGTCTTGAAGTACTACACGGGTTCGAGGCTTTGAGCACAATTGTCCCGGTTCTTGAGGAAATCTTTGAACTTCTCTCTGATTTTCCTCTCTCGGGATTTACGGACAACTGCCCAAGAACTAGCCTCATACCAATATGTTCAGCATTCGGCCAGGAGGCAATCTAATCAGAGTTTCGTCCTACACCTTATGATTTACCCTAGGAGCTCTGACGTCGGTAGGGCCGAACATCTCCAGGTTGGAGGTTGATTTCCGCTGGCAACCCCGTCAGTAAAACCAGTGGAAGAATAATTGACCCAGGCAGATTGACTTCCATTCAGCCAATCCGCTGCCTTGGAGACAGGTCGTCTTTAGTACTGAAGGCACTGATTGAGAACCCTAATCGTTCCCCTGCTTTGTGGCTGGACACTCTAGCAGTACCAGTCCAACATCTACGTGAACAGCACAAATAAAAGGAACTCTAAACTGCGTCGGCCGTCGAGCAGGATAATCAGGACCGCGGTGTCCACTGCCTTGAGCAAAGTGAAACGTTATAAGTGGGCTAACGCTCAGAGTTCCCTCTCTTTTATTCAACATTTGTCCCCTGCCCCAGCCACCTCCCTTGGCCCCTCTACCCATCCATAATGCCTCCACCGATGACAAGCTCCATATTCGTGCCGGCCCATTGCCAAATAGTTTCTGAGCAAGCCTCAGTCTTGTAACTCGTATCTTCTAAAACCTCGGCAGCCTCCGAATCTCATCTCCTTCAACCCGCGTGGTCTCGTGTAGACCGGTGAGCAGGCGAGCCCAGCTCTCACAATAGACCCTCTGAAGTTCGATGTCCGCTGCTTAAGTGAAACAGGTACCCGGGATCCGAGCAGTGTGATTCAACCGACTGCTTCTGGTACCCCGTCGCGGTATTTACTGTGCACCTCAGGGTACGAACAAGCGGGGGCTGGTGCTCTGACATCGTAGTGTTAGCAGGTGACATCGGTGCAAAAGATGGAAAACTTGGGGCCTAGGTGGTTGCTGTAAGACACGTTCTGGGCAATGCGTAAACAAATCCGCAACGGATCCCGAAGTCGGAAGGCGAATATCCGTCAAATTCTACGGTACTAAATTATGCGACCACGGGGACTCAAAAAACGAGAACCGAATTGCGGCGCGCGAGAAAGAAGCACGAACGTCGCGCTGATCCAGAACAAGGATATGACAAAGCAGCGCGCTGGACGCGAACGAACAAAAGTTGGTTCATAAAAACATACGGTGCATAAAACAAGTTAATAGTGTAAATAAGTGAGTGATGCTAAGGAAAACATGGAACTGCTGTTTTTTTAAGGGGGGTGGATTTTCCACGACCGGTCGTTACACCACCCACTAAAATCCTCCCGAATCTTAGCAGAATCATAGGTTTGGATTAAGGGTACTGATTCTTCCTACCTACCCAGACCCAGCTGTCAGTGCGCGTACCTAGTACCTTTTCGTCAACTTTTTGCTCACGATCGCACTTGATCCGGTGGCTAGACCGACGCGAGTTTACTCTCCATC
The DNA here is from genome assembly GCA_948099385.1 of Fasciola hepatica. NCBI lineage: Eukaryota > Metazoa > Platyhelminthes > Trematoda > Plagiorchiida > Fasciolidae > Fasciola > Fasciola hepatica. The sequence goes on from CANUEZ040000097.1 coordinate 3,179,032, forward strand.
GTCCATAAGAAAGGCTGATTGATGGCGGGTGTAAAGGAGGAACACAGGTGTTGTCCTCGGAAGAGCCGTTGTGCCTCGGCCGTATGTGTTTGTGTGAGCGTGTGCATGGGTGTAATGGGTGAGGTCGCACTCTGGTATAAGGGCAAATACTAACAACCACTGCTTACTGGAGATATCTTCCATACCGTCCGCAAAACACGAGGACGACCAGCCCTGCGTCGTGTTTTGATAGAGGTCATGAAGTACACGAGTGTACAGTGTAAGTGTGATTGGTATATGTCTGGGCGTATGGTGGAATAGCAACTATCACCACAAGTGGGAAATGCATTCTGTAACGTCAACGAAAAACGGTGAACACTGCAACGTGTTTGACGGAGGTCATGAAGTATAAACCTGTACCATGTAAGTGTGTATGTGTCGGGGTGTGTGATAGTTCAACACTTCGGTGCGTCGTAAAGGTCCCCACACATGGGGGTTCCTTTAAATACCTCGAAGGCGAATGAGAAACAGTCTACTTGGTTTCCGTGTTATCGGGTTCTCCGTCTTCACTCTCGAGGAGGCCGATGCTGCTCACTTTGCGGATTGGCGTCCCGTGGGAGGTCTTCACCTTCACTGTTCATATCACTTCATCAGAGCCATTGATGGTTTCCATAACCACGCCCAAAGGCCAGTTGCTGTAATGCTCGTGTCCGTCTGTGATAGTCACTACATCCCCAACATCAAATGGTCTTGTTTTGATCAGCCACTTCTGTGGAGCCTGCAGAGCCGGTAGGTACTCCCGGAGCCATTGCCTCCAAAACACCTTGGCAAGATAGTTTACCTGCTTCCACCCGCGGAGGTAGCTTCCACGAAAGCTTACCAGTCCTTGGAAGCCCTCGTTTGACCCTACGTCAGTAAGTCGTTCGAGATAAGCGCCAGATGGGTGGGGTCGCCGTTGGTTACTGGAAGCAGTGGGAGGTTGTTCAGAATTCTCTCGACTTCAGTCGTGAAGGTGTTCAGCGTCTGGTCGTCCGGCGGCTGATACTCAATGATCGACAGCGAAATTCACCTTGTGGACCGGATCAGGCCTCCCCATAAGTCGCCGCGATGACTAGCCCGCGGGGGATTGAAGTGCTACCGTATGCCATAGGCCACGGTTCGATTCTGCAATTCTTCCCCATTCATGTATCTGTGCCAAAGCTGCAGCTTCCGGCAAGCGCCCACGAAGTTAGACCCACTGCCGGAGTATATATCTACCGGTACGCCTCTTTGGTTGGCAAATTTCTGCAAGGCCCGTGGGAAAGAATCGGTCGTCATCGACTGTGCGACTTCTAGGTGGCTCCATGCACGTCATGATGCACCCATATATTTTTCCGACCACTTCCCGCTCTTGATCCACAAGGGCCTGAAATAGTCCAACCCGGTGTTGCTGAACGGCCACCAGCCCGGAGTCACTCTTCATTCTAGCAGCGGGGCCTTGTGCTGTTTGCCCGCTGTGACATTGCTTCTCCCACAATGTACACAACGTCAGATTACGCGTTTCACAGTCTCTTTTCCTTTCAGCAATCAAAGGCGCTTCCGGGTGATGCCTGCCACGTGACTTTCCCCGGCATGTCCCTCCACGACGTGGACGTTTCGGACCATTAGCTCAATCACAGGTTGTCGAGCCGGCAGCAATATGGGGTATTCGGTGGCAAAGCTCAGGTGGGAGTTGGTCAGCCTGCCATCTACCTGTAGTAGTCCACTAATCAGTTTCGGGTTTAAGTGCTTCAAGTCACCTCTCGGAGATGATATAACTTTGTCAATTGGTCCCACGCCTTCTGCCCTCTCGAGTTCCCGGGCGAAAGCCTCACGTTGTACCGTCTTGAATACATCGTGCTCTGCTGCTCATAGTTCTTCGGGACGTACCGGACCCACCCGTATCCGGCCGGAAGGGTTAAACCCCTTTCATGACTGGCAAATGTCTCCTGAACCTGGCCAACCAACCTAATGCACAAAGTGTCCTCATCCAGGAAGAAAATCTGACCGATCTTGACAAAATGAATGTCGCACCAACAACTGTGGCCGTCATCACCACGCCTTTGATCTCCAGTTCCAATTCCAGAGCGGGTCTTAGTTCATACACAGGCCAGTCCTGTTTAGGCATTTGCAGTAACTTCGGTTCTCCAGTCCACGAGAGGAGTTGCCGAAAGTTGGTCGCACCTCGGGAGCACAGATCGGCTGGGTTATCGCGAGACCTGACATGCCTTTAATGGTTCATTGCCGATCCGTCGTGGATGATCGTGAGTCTGTTAGTAACAAAAATGCTAAACGGGCTACTGGCGTTGTTAGTGTAGCTCAGTATTATCGTCGAATCCGTCCAAAAACTAGCCGACCAAACGTGGAGGTGGAAATACCCCTTTACCGCCTGCACCGCCCTGACTGCTAACACCGCTGCACGGAGTTCAAGGCGCGGGATTGAAACTGACTTCAGTGGGGCAACGCGGGCTTTGGCGAACAGGCTCCTCGTAGTATATCGTCCATCTCCCGTGCACCATCGTTCATAATCCACAGCTCCATAGACGACTTTAGATGCATCGGAAAAGGCATGTAGCTTCCCTTCCGTGTCCCATAAACAGGGAGAAAACATCGCGAAATCCTTATGTCCCCCAGCTTCTCTGAGGTGTTTAGAGGTTCTTCCCCGTCCAGCTGGTCTTCTCGGTCCAGTGGCTGGCCCCAATAGACTTTCTTACGGCAGAGCCACTGCAGCAGGATCTTTACAGGTAGCAGCCAGTGTGAGACGAAACCGAGCTGGTCGAACAGACTAAAGACAGCGGATAGCATACCTCGACGGGTTGCAGGCTGCTCGGGAACGTTCAGTTCGAAAACAAAATCGTTCGTTTCCGCGTCCCATTGTATTCCTAAAGTGGGTTCAGTAGGGAGTGGAGAGCCGTCCAAATCTTTAACTTTTTTGGCCTTCTTGTGGTACGGAATGACCTCGAGCACTTCTGAAGCTTTCGACATCCATTTCGTTAGATGGAAGCCGCCCTCTTCTAGCAATTTTGTTAGGCCCCTGAACTGCGCTAGGGCAGAGTCTACATCGTCGAATGATCCAAGGTAGTCGTCAGGAAAGGGTTTCCGCCGACACTATCTACCACCGATCGGTGGACCAAATCTCCACGTTAGTCCGCTGATTCTCGAAGGGCGTAGTTTGCACGAAACGGTAATGATACGGCTCCTGATGGGTGGACGGTCATCCTATTATTTATCACCGGGTTATCCCGGTCGTTCCATTCCCACCACAGGAAGAGCAAAGCATCTCCTTCTCCTGCCGGCATTTTCACCCAGTGAAACATTTACCTAATGTAGGCTAACAAAACCACTCTGTCTACTATGAAACGGCACAAAACTTCGACTAGCGGTGTGGTCCAGTCAGGTTCTTGTAGTAGGCGATCGGTAAACGACTTTTTTGAAACTTGGCTGCACAGTAGAAAACCTCCCACAGATTCTCGGGTTTCTTGGGGTTGATAACCGGGAGGCGAGGTAGATACCAGATCCCCTTCTGGCCGTCGGCGGCAGCAGGCGCCTTTTCAAAGTAGTCGAGAGCATTGTTCCGCTTCATTAAATCTGCATATCGTTCCCACAGATCCTGGCCCCGGACGAGGCATTCTTTCAGTCGTAATAGTCTTCGAAGAGCATAATTCCTGTTATCAACCCAAGGGACATCTAGTGTGCGCCATGAGAGGGGAACCTTCAACCGCATTTTGAAGCCTCTGGTACTTTGCCGCACCGTTTGCAAAGTGAAGTGGTCCCCTTGCGACAGCTATAGTCTCTCGTCTCCAATGTCGTGAAACCTATTTACATACGGCCGTCGCAATTGGTACCCCATGCCATACTTTTCGGCTGATACGTAATTCACGGAACCACGTCCCCTTCTGGACCGTATAATATTTATCCCAGGGCTGTGCATTCGGCATAAGGTGTCTGACTGTTGCCCACTCTCAGGTCAAGTACCCAATGTGCCTCTGGTACGTCTCAGCCGATGAGGAGATCCACTTCGTCGTCTTCCCAGTCTACACTGGTTACATCCTGCAGGTGGGGTCACCTAGTCAAAAGTGCTTTCATCGACCTTGGTGCTCGCATGGGGAGATCAGCCAATGTAGATGCCTCCGTTGACTCGATTTGACGGTTAGTGTCTAAGAACGAGCTGTAACCTCAACCGGCCGGCAGTCATTACTTTTGTTCCGCCAACCGAGCTAACTGCTGATGACGTCGCATGTTAAGCAAGCCGGTGTTTGTGGGCAATCCGCTCCTTCACCAGGGTAGTGTCCGATCCACTGTCGACGAAAGCCAACGCCTTGACCACCTCGGTTTTGGTCATCACTCCACCAGCAATTACTCCTAAAAATACTGGTTTACTGGCAGACCGCGATGTTGAACAAATCACACTGGGCTTGATGTTCTTCTCTGGTGTAATTTCTCTCGCCTGGTGTAACAGTCGATAGTGTCTGCCAGGGCAATCCTCGTGACCACATCTGGTCCTTGCTCGACAAGCTGCCGCTCGAAGCGTTGTGTTGAGACATATAAAGCACGCTTCTGCCGTCCTCGTTATTCCTCAACCTTCGCCTATTTTGGCGACTATGATTTTGGGGCTTTCTAAAAGCCCATGGCTAGCGCAACATGACCTGCAAATTGAATGTGCTATAGCCTCGCGTGAAATAGTGTGTGCACTAGTCCATATCTGGTATTTCGGATGTTCCCTTGAAGTGGTTTGAGCCTCGTGAGTGCTAGATTTGTTTACTCGGTTACTGTCCAGGAAGAGTCAACCAAATCTATCGTCGGCTACCTTGGTTTGCCTCACCAAGCGTCCGGTCAAGTCTTCGAAGTCAGCCTCACTGTTGCCTCGGCTCCTACACTCCGCCTCTTCCGCCCACCGACCCCGTAGTTCGGGAGAGAGGTGACAGACTATTCTCTCCGGGGTATGCACTGCATCAATGTCAGCTATGTAACCCAAATGGTCGAGGGTTTTTAAACAGTTCTGCATTTTGATCGCCAGGTCGGCCGTTGTATAGACGTCGCCCTTGGTTGTCTTGGCCTCTGCCATCACGCCCTCTATTAGGTTACGGGCAACCTTGAGTGGCTGGCAGAACAGGTCCCTCGAGATCTTCCTTAATCATGTGTAGCCTTGTTCCGGATCGAGCATGGTACACCCATCGGCGGCTTCTCTTGCTCATCCTCGACAATAATGAGTCACGTAGAGGAGCCTTTGCCCAGGGTCGGTTATCTTGTTTTCAGAGAAAGTTTCGAACCGCCTGATGAACTTGCACAAATGTTTAGATCGCCCGTCGAAAACTTACAGTTCTACCCCTGGCAGATCGATCGTTGGTGGCGTTGATGTTTCACACTGGACGACCGGCTCAGAGTTTCCTATTTTATTTTTGTCTTGATCTGTCAGATAGGTCGTACTCGTCAGTCTTCTGCTCACGCTCGTTCTGTCTACACTTCTCTTCTGCTTCCTGGGCCAGTTGCCTAGCCAATAACAGTTATGGTTCTAGGTCTTACATTCTAGCCTTAGGTAGATCGGCATCTTTACAATCCATATTCACCTCAGTAACACATGAACTAGCACTGACAAGACTAGGCTACCTAGCATTAACTAGAGAACCAAAAGTACCCAAAACCACCCCAGAGACGTGCCGTATAACTTCCTGTCCAAATTCCAATTGCTTTGACCCTTTTCTTGGCATTTTGCGCATTTTCTCGTTCCAAATTGATCGAATGAGTATTGTAAGACACGTTCTGGGCAATGCGTAAACAAATCCGCAACGGATCCCGAAGTCGGAAGGCGAATATCCGTCAAATTCTACGGTACTAAATTATGCGACCACGGGGACTCAAAAAACGAGAACCGAATTGCGGCGCGCGAGAAAGAAGCACGAACGTCGCGCTGATCCAGAACAAGGATATGACAAAGCAGCGCGCTGGACGTGAACGAACAAAAGTTGGTTCATAAAAACATACGGTGCATAAAACAAGTTAATAGTGTAAATAAGTGAGTGATGCTAAGGAAAACATGGAACTGCTGTTTTTTTAGGGGGGTGGATTTTCCACGACAGGTCGCTACAGCTGCTGCGCTTTGCTTAATCAGGGTGCAGATAAAAGGGGCAGGCCTCCCCAGTTTTGTGCAGACAATCGGTCATTCCTGCTTGGCACAAAAAAGTCCAAACTGCTCACGTCGCAAAGCTACATGGCCCTCCCAATCTACGGGTATTCCAAACAAGAATGGCGATACCGCAGTAAGCTCCTTGCGGAGCAGCTCTGTTCTGAATTTTATATAATGCTGGTCCACGTGCGTGGAGCCGGACTATTTCTTAGTTTAAAGAGAGTACTGTTCCAACTACCTGGTCATCGAGGAAAAGCGCAAACTTGGTTAGCAGTACAAACTTGGTGTGATCCAAGAGCTCACCCTAGTTACGAACGAAAGTTAACACATGAGCTAGGATCTGCAACGAACAGTAACGCTGGTGAGCATTGGGCCCATAGAAAACTGGAGATGCACTTGGAAGCATGCTTCGCCTGTGGTCTCAGATCCGAAGTCCGTCAATGACACTGGGTTCGCGTGCGTCGATCAGCCTAACGGAGCAAAAGCATTAGCTCTCGAACCGTGGGGAGATGAGTAAGATGCGCAGGCGTACACGGAAAGCAAGCCGCAAAAAGGGCTCAGAAAGATGGCGAAAACTGGTTGGTCTAGTTAGCCATCGAAATGAAAATATTAACCCCCTCCGGTTCGGATAGGATGGCTTACAGCCAAGCTTAAATAACTGGTGCGGTAAAAAGGACTGCTGAGGGGTAAAACAGCTGGGAATCAACTAAAGGAGAAATGTCGGAGCAAATGAAAAAACCTGTGGAACTTGGAAGGTCGATATCAGGCAGGGGTGATTTGGAGCAGGTGAGAAATACCGACCAGTTGGAACCGAGTATTGACTGGAAGAGGCTGCAGAGGGCAGGGTTGAAAAGGCTTGAGGAATAGGGGTGTGGAGGGGCAGATTAAGTTGCTTTTTATGGAGGGGTAAAGCAAGTTGGGCGGCACACAAAATGTGAGGCATTTAGTATCGAAGGCAGTAGGGGTGGTTTTCAGGTGGGGAGTAAGATGTGTGGCGGAGGGGACAGCGTTGAGGGCCGTATTTTTGTGCTGGCAGGTAGAAAAGGCAGTGAATTCGCAGGGAACACAGGTGCTCCAGAAAGGGGGATATTCTTCCAGGTGGAAGCGAAGTTTGGTGAGCCAAGGCGAGGTGACTTACCAGGAGACAGTTGAATGAAAGAGGGGTGTGTGAGAAGAGTGGGTAGCCTGGGGGACCTAACACAATGAATGACAAGTAGGGTATCATCAAAGGGAACAGAGTGTGAATTATATTCGGGGGTGTGCACAGCAGGCCACGAAGTGGGAGAGCGAAGTGATAGTTTATCTTATACTGGGTGACAGTAAGGGGGGAGAAACAGAAGTGTTTAGGTTAACGCTAATGAAATCAGATCGCAGAGGACCCAGGGTGATAGCAGATGAGGGGGCGGCAGGAGGTTGAGAACAAGAAGCAAAAGGTGCGTGTGATGGTAAAGCGGTGAAGAAGTGAAGTTGTCAGCTGTCTGTGTCGAATGTTTGGAATAATCAAGTGTCATGTTCGTGGAGAAGTCCAGATAAATCCAGTAATTCCTCTTTGAAGGGGAGTTCCATTTTCACCCATTTTAATGTGTTCATAGGAGTAATAAGAAGCCACAGTGGCACGCATTTTAATGTACTCCTTGGCGGAAAGGTCATCTGCAAATTGCACAAGGGTTGAACAGGTTAAGTGCTGAAAACGCCTAATCAGTCGTGATATTTGACAAGAAAAACGGGTCGCATCACAAGAATTCAACAATGTATGCTCAAGGCACTCGAGAGGTATTCTCTCTAGGACTTCAAAAACAACTGCTTCACGGGAGTTTCTCATTTTCCTAAGAACCTCGGACGCAATAGGGTCAATAAAACGGCCAGCCCCTGTCAGGTTTTGAGGGGCAAGATATTCAGGGCGGTCAGGGATGCACAATGGGAACGAACGGTTTGGATGTAGTATCATCCACAGTTAGAAGCTGGGGTTTTACATCTGGAATGCTCTAGTCTAAAAGTGCTGTCCTTTTCGTCTTCAAGCCTATGAAGCCAAAGAGGTCAACCAAGCCTTGTTTCAGGACTGCGAGAGCTCGAGTGAGCTTATTTATCTAGTAAGCTGAGTACGAGGGGATGGGATATCATTAGAAGACCCGCTTACTGCACTTAACATTTTGAAATATCAAGAAGGCGCTGCAAGTGAAGTGGAACAGCAGGGACCAACTAAATCCAGGTTAGAATTTTCCGCTCAGTAAAGTTTCCGGTATTTCCCAGAATTATTGGAAAGCCCTAAAAAGCCCTAATTTTGAATACCTCCTAACATAGCTGAAGAGAATCCATATCCACAACAACACGGGGAACGGCTTGACTTGGTGTGGACAGTCAAACACCGCTTAGAATTATTCGCTATACCGGTAGGCGGCGGACCGCTGTCTGCCAAATAAATTGCGTTAGAAATGGAAAACTCATTCATGACAAGGAGCAAAGACTCGACCCTTGGACAGAGTACTTCAGGGAGCAATTTAGCCGGCCACTTAATAGTGTATTTACTCCCGTGTCAGCCACTGCCACTTATTGGGGAGTATCACTTGATCTATCATCGAAAATGGAGGCAGATTTACGACTCCAACAAATAAACTAAGGGAAAAGCACCGGTTAAGGCAAGCTTCCTTTAGTTTTCCTCAAAATGAATAGCAGAGCGTCGATAAAGTCACTTACCAATTTGCTGCTCTGAAGCTTCGTTGCGAACTGCACATGGGACAAGCCTTAATAAATTCAGCTAATTTCGTCGCCAGTGACTGTTTAGTCTTCATTTCTATCCTCAGTTCAACTGTTCTATTCTTCTCTCTCCTCACGAACTATTTGGGCAGTTGGTTTTTGGTCTTTTGGGAACGTTGATTTCGTTCCCCTCTCACCATCAGACCGAGAAAGTGCACATTCACGTACAACGGAAAGGTGCTGATTTAGATCCCGCAACAAATGATAAAACTTTCCGTTTCTTAGTGAACTGGGCTAGTGGGGTTTCGGTATTTCCGTGCTCTGAAGTGGCAAAAGTTCATTGTTTATTGGGCTCAAAGGCTGTTATTCCGGGCTGTCGTCGAGGTGTGCCGATTGAAGATATCCTCATTCAACTCTATCCGGTCAGTTTTCGTTTCAGATGCACAAGTTGGGAAACCACTGTCGATGACAAGAACTTGTGGGGCATCTTCCCGGCTGATGCACTTTCTGAGAGCACTGAGTACAAGCGAAATGGTTAACGTCGATGTACAAATACCTCACACAGTACGAGAGCGTGGCTTCTGTTCGAGATCGGACCTAAGAATCTTGTACTTTCAGTTGCCATGGGGCATAACTTCCGGTCTAAGAGCTCTAGCTACTTGGCTCCGGTTTGGTCTTGCGTGGACTTGCATCGCAATTCTTGACTGTTTTAAATATATCGACACCTACTCTGGACCGCTACCACATCCGCTGAGCTGAAGATTTCACATTCTATGCTCCCGGTTGACCTTCATGTAGAGCTTCCAGATTCGTTTTAGGCGGGGAAGGCGTGCTCAACCGGACACCACGACAAAGTATCCCTTCAGGTAGCACACACAATTTCTCTCGATTCTCGATAAACCGTGGATATTTCCATTTCGCCCTCGGTTTTCAGCCTTCGTTGATAGCAGAACACCAACGGGTAATATTGTTTGGTGTACTTGCGTGGCTCCTTGCCCAACAATTGAGCGGCCGGTGACATGAAACTACACCGTTTAACTGTGGAGCAGTGCGAGCATCGTGACATAATATCAGCACTCACGACTGTTTCACCAGGTCGTTGTATTGTGCCGCAGTCATATGCAGAAAGGGCAATAATCCTGCACTGCATCATGGCAGCTGTGGATTGAGTAACGGACTTATATGGATCTAATCGAAGTAGTAAAGCTTCCTGGTCCATGAAACTTGTGAATGTCAACTCAAGCGGGTACTCACAAAAATGTAATACCACCTAGGGAGCAGCCTGCACTTTGTTAAGTATCTGGGAATATCCTCCCTCAGCGGCATCCAGAGGAATGCAGGTGAGCAAACACACACCTTGTTCGAGCACGACGTTGGTTCCAACCTCAAAACCATCCACGATTACCGCAGGGTTCTTTGGGTGATACTGATGGAGCAAACTTTGACTTTGTTGATCCCGAGTTGCATAACGGAACTACGATTACATGTGGTTCAGTCCAAAATGCCCTTTACATTTAATCACCCTTATTGGTCGGTATGACGATAAAGCAAATGCAAACAAGTATTTGTCCAACACGAGTATTTGAATCGACCACCAAAAGACAGTGGCGGATCTGAGAGTCATCTTCTGATGACGCAACATCCAGCTGACCGAAGCACTGCTTTTCGGGTCATTTACTTGGCAAGGAATACCAGGCTTTTGAGGTTTGCTGAAGCTATTGCCGTATGTCGATGGAAACCTATATTGTGTCAGCAGAAACAGCTCTTTGTTAATGTGTCATTGCCATGGTGACGTAACTTGACTATTGTAATTTTCCTTATATTTGTCGAACATAATGGTTTCACATGAACTTATATAAACAGTATCGTTCTGCGGTATGCACCATGGTGAGGTGCAGCGAAATCGTCCCGGACGTAAATAGTGCTATATTACGGCTCTGGCTTTCCTTTTCTAGTCATTAAATATTCTACGGCTGGTGCTGAAAAACTTACGCTTCATCAGTATATGAAAACTAACTTCAATAGCGATCCCCTTGGTCAAAGAATCCAAAAGACAAGGTGGAAAATAAGGCAGCTTTAATAAGCAACAGTCAAGCTTCAACGGCCAGAATGAATGATAAACAGTGTGAAACATTAAAACAACTGGTGAGTTGGCCAGTTACTTTGGGTGCGAAAAAAACGAATGAAAGTTCGTTGGAGCGGCATTCCCTGATTGCCCGGCCAACAATAATTTAAGGACTGAGCGCTGGTCTTCTTGGCCGGCAAAGCCTTCAAAGTCAGCCAAAAGTTTATTTTTAACTAACTACAAAAGCTGCCTACAGTCGGAAGCAGAATTCACAACACTCTGTGAAAAATGCTTATTTCTATTCTATCCATCTGAATTGGCTACTTCAAGTAAGCTATGGATTGAAAACCTCGGCGGAGATTTCCATTACTGGTACGGAAGAAAACGTGACATACGTGTCCTGCGGCACCAAGAAGTGTTTCATCGGTGACTCCCTGTGGTCACTTTCTCCTAACAGTATTTCGGCGTGGAAGCAAACTCAACTCATCAGCACTTATATCTCGTTTAGGTGATAACCGTTTACAGCAGAGTTTTAGCTCCGGTGAATACTCTTGTAGCCACTGTTTTCAAAATGGAGTGATCAAATGCTGCTCCCGAAACCAACCTTTCTTATACCTTTCGACGACAATGGGTTTTCCATGAATGTCAGCCGGATCGGAATGTAACAGCAGCAAATCACTGGACCCCAGGGCTTTCCATGACGAAGAATAATTGTATACCGGAATAATTGGGCTCTCTGCTGATCCGTTCGGCCTCAAGGTTACATGTCAGCAGTGATTCACCTGCAAAACCTGGCCGTCTATTACAGCTGTCATTATTCGTCTAAGACAGCAAATCATCCTTTTCTGTATGACCACAAGGTGACTTGCTCCGCGCGGTTGAAGTCGTCAGTTGATATTTTGCTTTCAAGGCTCGCCCATCTATCTTCCGCTATACAGCAGCAATATCGGCTTCCATAGTTCTCTTTCAACTCCGATGAAATAAGAACCACCATCTCCAAACGTGGCTTTAAGCAGAACTCTTCTAGAGCCAAATCGAGAAAGAGACATAAGCGCATCTGTTGTTAGAATATGGGTCACTTCCAAATGCTCCACCACTGTCTGCACACAAGTAAACGAACGTCCCCATTGCTTATACACATCTCTGTTACTTTTCGTATAAAAGGGGCCAAAACGTTCGATCTTCTTGAATACTAGGCAGGGGTAGCGGAGAGTTAATCTATTCACAAGGCGGTGGGAATAACTCTTGACAGGAGAAACATTTGCTGGGTACTTGACGCAACATACCCACAGTACTTGCCGTCATAACTCATTGCTGGTGAAAGCCGAAATGTAAGAAGCTCCAGTATGACTGTTCACCTTATGACAGTGATTTAAAATCAGCTCATTGACTTCACAACATAGAAGCAGGGTGAGAAACGATCCACCTGCTAAGTGCCACAGGCACAAGGCTCCCTGAACAAGTCAAGTTTTTTAAGCAGTGGGTCTCAGGGGCCTCGAAACATTTGTCTCTTTCGAAGCTTTTAATTCCGATGACTTAAGATCCTTCATAAAACAATGATGCCGTGTAGGTCTGGTTGGTATTAGTGAATCATCGCGTAGATCCTCCACTTCCAAGGATCCCTAACGAACAGTGCGCTGCAGTCCGAATCTACTAAAAAGATCAAGTTTACGGACCGTTTAAGCAAAGCTGCTGAGGCTTCAGTTCAACCTAATTTGAACAACGTGACGTGAGGTTTTCCGCAAGCCAGAAGAAGCAGCCATGACTAACGACAGAACGAATCTGTTCTACTTCTGGCATTTCCTCTGAAAATGCAAACGGACACTGACATGTCTTGGTAATCATCTTTGAACCGGCTTGAAAAACCTGGACCGCAAACCTGAAGGTTCATTTCAGGCATTGGCGCTGTGACCAAGCCTCTGGAGGTCACATCTGCCGGATTCTAATTGGTCGGCGCATACTGCCTCCGGCGGTCTGATGAGAGATTGCTTATGAGTCGAAATCCATTGGCCACAAAGTTATCAAATTGTGCTGTGACACTATGAGCCCTACGCTAACAATTTTTCCTCCTCGTCTACTCTGAGTTCTGGAATCAGTTTTTCATCAAAATCCGAGCACCTCAGAACAAGGCGCTAATCCTATCGTACCTGGTCCACATCTTACAGTCACCAGGGCTACACGTTTTTGAGCAGTGCGTAGCCAAATGCAAACGAATCCCAAAACCAAAACGCAATTGATCCGTAAATTCTGCGATATTGGATTATTAAATGAGTAATAACATAAAACATATACAAAACCCAAATATGCTACCACACGGGCTCAAAAAACGAGAACCTAGTTTATGGCTTGCGAGAGACAAGCATGTGTATCACGTGGGCCCAAGAATGAGAATAAACGAAAGTTGGTCCATAGAAACATAAAGAGCACGAAACACGCAAAAAGAGCGTGTGACAGGGTAACAACAAGAAACACGGCATTTTGGTTCTCTGAAGAATTTTCTACAACCGATCGTTAAAACCAGTGCTCTCCAACTATCTAATAAGTGCACATGCTAATACACACCGTACAAGTGGAGCCTCAATTTTCAAATCCGGCCAACTCCCTTGGAGACCATCCATAGCGGATTCAATCAACAACAGATGATCTCTCTCTCTCTGAGAGAATCCCGGAAGCTTGATTAGCCGTGGTCACTCCGGCACTGTGTAAACGAAACTGAAAAACGAATGATCTTCTACACTCTATTTCCCCCTTCTGCCGCAGTTTCAGACGTCCTGATACTTTGTGATTTCCCGGTTTTTATTCACCTCTTTTATTCGTTGATCCACAGCTAAGGCATACCCAGATTGCGTTTCTCTATTTGCTTCTGGTTTCCAGCCCTCCGCTCATGCTCATTCTACCACCGGTTTTGGCCAATCGCCTTGGCCAGGTGGTGGTCACTTTCATAGTAGATGCACCTGGATAACACTGCTGTATGGTCTTCAGTTGATTGGTGTTCCCAGTGGCCGTTCCCTGAAAAACCCCTGTTGACCAAGCCATCCTATCTTGGACCATATGACTTCGTCGTTGATAACGCCCCCCCCCCCTATGCATAACCATCAACAACCATTTGTGACAGTCCCTACTGCGCGGGGCACGGCTAGGTCCACCGCCTAGACCAGTTCACCTCGGATATGCAGGCTGTCTGCAAGGACTTTCGGGATAAACTCGCCTGGTGGATCACTCCCTCTGTGTTCACCTCATGAAGCGTTTCTCAGTTTGAATGCCCAGCACACGGTCAGTTCCATCCGCTAGAGCTGGCTGCGGACTGCATGATCCCACAGCTATAGCTCTGCCGCATCCAATAAAGTCGTTTACCGATGGTGTGTCCTATCACCCGTTTTCTACCAAGGCTGACCCAGCGATTGTTTGTTACTCTAATCACTCTCTGCTGTCGGCTTTTGACTCTGCATACGCGCCCAACCTCTTTTTCTCTATTGTCAGTGTCGACTTCTCAAAACAGTATGCACAGCTTCTCATCTTGTCCGTAATATTATTTTTTTTCATTGTATTAGTTCCCGCCGCATGAGGACACCGTCCCCAAGCGGAAATATTTACTTATCTTATCTAATCATGTAGCTCTTTATAACTCCGTATTTCTAGTCTGTAGGCACCACCTCTGCCCATGCAGCCTAATGATCTCACAGTTATATCCCCACTGCCTGTTCCCTCGAAGCATATCCTTCCTCTTCTTCTCTTTTGGAGTTCCCCCCCCTAGCGCCCACCATTTCCTTGAGCGTCATGTCCATCCCATGTCAAAATCCTGCCACCTCCGCTGACTGATAAGTTTCCGTGGTGGAACCTATAAACAAACACTTCATAAAGTAGACGTTTCGTCGAGAGCTCTTCTCTCGTATATCGACGAGATTTCTATTCATTTGTCTTCCATGTTCTGCGGCCTGCTAGTAACTCTTTAGGTTTCACTCGACGAATTCCTCTTTTTATAAGGATAAAAAAACATATCCTTCTTATGTGTTCCAATTTTAAACAATTCTGATTATTTCTGGCACCATTTATGTATGCTCTCCAGACTTCCAACCGACCCCACCCAAGGAAAGCCAAATCGAGCACCTGACCCTGAGTTTTCAGTTTGCCGGACGTCATTATCATCTCAGTCAACGATACTAATAATGGTAAGGATGGTATATTTTGGACATGCTCAAGGCACGCCAGAGTGCATGATCAGATGATTTAAATGGTGTAAGAATCGGAATTTCCAAAAAGAGACAACACAAGTGCACAGAGTATTACTGATAGTGCTAAAGTGGACTGAAAAGGTAATAATGCCTGGCAAATTTGAAGGTCAAGGTCAACTGGACGACTTGGCTAGTGGTGGTTGGAGTAGGTGAAAAAGGGGGGTGACGTGCACGGACATCACCGGAAATAATTATTAATTTAGAAATTCCGGCAAAATCAAAGGATATTTGTTGAATGGCCAAGAGGAAAGAGAAAAAAACGAAGGGCTAACCAAATAGAACTCAAAGGGTCGTTTGCACGCTGCGGGGTATGAAAAGCATGCGGATAGAAAACTCGTCTATATGCAAGAACGGAGTTTCAGAGACAAAATGCCGTGAATCAACTGCCAGTGTGGTAGTAAAAATTAATGGTGAGATGCCGACTCAGTCATCACAAGGGAAGAGACCAACAAACCAGATGAATAGAGAGAGAGGTGATGGAGAGGTGATGGAAGAAATAGCCAGAGGTAAGCCAGTAAGTGTCCAGCGGTTTATTTTCAATAATATAGGTTTGTCACGAAGTAACAGCAAGGATACGGAATTACGGCACTAAATCCACCTGGGGAGCGTCGTTAGGAGATTTCAGAGGCGAATAGCATGCAGAAGCAATGATGCAGTAGAGGGCCGATAAGCGACGTGGTGACCGTTTTGATGGGCGGATTATACGGCAATGGTAGAGCGACAGCTACTTGACCAATGAGTTTCATAAGAGAAACTAGAACGGGACATCGTATTCACAATAAAATGAAGCTTCCGACAGGGGTGACAGTAGAGGTTGGTGGGTAGATACCAGCAAAGACAGTTGTAAGGCTGGTGAGTGACACCTCTGGAGAGATAGGGAGATCACCAAAAGGATGGAGAAGGGAAGGCCGGGGGAAAATAGGTAGTGTGAAGCTAAATGATTGCTTAAATTGGGTTGGTAGGGAGACATCAGTGTGAAAATGTAAGATAAGTCAATATGGGGCGCACATAGCTACAGCAATTATCAAGGTGGACAGTTGATAGGAGAGATGACAGAGTGAATGACAGGTAAGTGCACAGCAGTTTGTGAGCGTTGTAACAAGTTTTCCATGCAACAATGGCAGGCGAATAAAGCTGTATGACGTGTAAAGAAGAAGGCTGGAGTGTAAAAACAGCTAAAGTACAAAATATTTCAAGCGTCGGAGATAGTGGTGGAATGTAAAAGCCGGTTACTTACGGGGTCGCTCACATAAAAAACTAGTCAAACGAATTGCACAACTCGATGGAAAGAGAGACTGCCAAAGTGGCGAGAGAATGGCCGGCGGGGACCAGGTAAGTAGTCAGCAGGTTTTTTGCTGTGTGGTGGACGGATAATGGTAATTCATCGTCAACAAGAAGGTGATAGCTGAGTGATGAAACCATCTGAAATGCTTTAAAAAGTGATTGAAGGGGCACGCAAAGGTGTTGTTGTGATGGATAGACGGTAAGTGAATGACTTTTGATGACCTTTTTGTCAGGTGACTTGGGGTGGCAGCAACGGCGGAGCCGCGTGATAAATATATCTGAGAAGTACAAATGTGGTGGAGTTTTGGTACACTGCAAAACCAGGGTAAAGTATTGAAAGGCACCGTGTATGCGAACAGTTGGTCTGGTGAAGAGAGCAAATAATCAGTAACAGTATTGCTGACTGATGAAAGGCTGCGCGGTATATTTCGGAGAAGAGCTTCGTTTGGTGACTGTGGTGAGGAAATTGAAGGCGGCAATAAATGTGCTGGTGAAAGAGTAGTAGCAGCGAATTCTGACACAGAGAATGGACGAGTTTTCGGAAGGGACAGAAGAGGAGTGAGACTGGAAGAGTATGGAGAGCAAGCATTGGGGGTCGATGAATATTTGTACAGGAAGTCATGGGGCATCCAGAAAAAGAGAGGTTGGTAGGTGGGGATGAGAGCCACACGCTATTTAGTACATAAATGTAAGGATAAAATTTGAGGGGGGAAAATCTAGGTTGATACTTCCATATTGAGATCTTGCTTGACGGGAGGGACAAGGTGACAGTAGAAAACAGAACAAGTATCTTGTAAGCAGCAACAACACGGACTCAAAAACGATGCTTTTTAAGCTGCAAACGGTGCTTTTTGATGGGACTAGCCTTTTGAATGGTGCTCAACGTGGAAACCGTCTCCGGAGACAACGGGTGCCATCCGCCACCCTAGAGGCCCCCGCACATCGCTGCAGGCGGCCTGCAAGCCCGATGTGTGCCGGCCAAAGGGGTAGAGCTTACAGCGCCCAGCACCGTTCGCACTGACACGAGTGATCACTGGTGGCTATACGTTTGGACACAGCAGCCACCATGACCCCATACGGTCCGGGATAGGCTGGTCAGGTTGTCGGAGACCTTCGATAGCAAATTAAGAGACCTTGAATAGCAGAGCCAACGGAGCTCCATAGTGTTGTTGACTAAATGCATTTGCCGGGAAGGTGCCCAGTACAGTGCCCCACGCGACTGACTGTCGCTGAGGATCACTGGAAAAGGAAGTGAGATAAAAAGGCCAATTCTGGACATGCCTCAGATGAGGATCAAAGGTTTGCGGAAAAAAGTAAAAAAATGACGAAACGAGGGCCCATCGATGCAGTGGGTCCCCACATCTAGTTGAGAGACAGTAGAAGGTGTGAATTGCTACAACCTACTCTATCAGCGTGAGTATAGATAGTGGGGAACTACAATGGGGTCAACTTAATAACGCATGATGGAAGGAAACAGATGGAGTCAGGATGGATACTCAGAAGAATATGGGTTAGGAGTAGAGCTGTCGCACCGGAAGTAGGAGATAAATCCACTGATAGTCAGGGGTGGCACCGATCGTAGATAGTGGCATTGAGCAGAAAAAATTTACGCATGGAACATAGGTTTTGGCTTGGGATGCAGAGGTTTTGAGGTTACAGTATTGAGCCTCTTCCAAAGGCTATATCTTCGGAGACACTTAGTGGCTAGCAGTAAAGCGTCGCGGACAGTTGAGCAGATAAGAATTGCAATCCCAAAAGCATACAGTGAGAAGGCACTCCCTATACTGAGTGTAAGC
Source organism: Fasciola hepatica (assembly GCA_948099385.1). Classification (NCBI taxonomy): domain Eukaryota; kingdom Metazoa; phylum Platyhelminthes; class Trematoda; order Plagiorchiida; family Fasciolidae; genus Fasciola; species Fasciola hepatica. The sequence continues at coordinate 3,197,224 of CANUEZ040000097.1, forward strand.
TCATTCGATATTTTGGAATATGGCGACAGGAAGAATCGGGACCTCAGATTGAGATTTGATGGAGGGCAAGAGAGGGAAAAGGTGCGTGACGAAAGGGATAGTACCAGGGGCAGCAAATAAGATGTGATGGAAAGTGCGAACTTGATAGGGATTGGCTTCAAGAGAAAGACCAAGTTTGTGTTTTTCATGGTTCTTTAGAGGGCTGAGCAACCAGGACAAGGGTGTATGGTGCACGATCAACTAGATGGGTTGTGAGAACTTGGACATCAAAGCCAAAGGGAACGGTGATCGACGGACAGCCATACAGCGTCATCATGCAGGTGCACAAGACAGGAAGTGGTCAGTGTAGTGCCCGAGTCGGTCGACTGGCTTTGAGGATCACTGGAAAGGGAAGTGAAATAGGGAAACGCGGTCCGGATATGACCCAGCTGAGGATCAACGGTTAGCGGAAGGAAGAACAAAAGTGAAGCACAGGCCAATCGTTGCAGCGGATTCCTAAGGCAAATTGAGGCCATGGAAAGTGAGACTAAAAAAGGAAACACAGGTAGGACCGGAAACATTCAACGGAGAGGTTATTATTTTTCCTAGAGTAGTCATTCGGCAGAAGGAAAGACCAAGTTCTTCATGAATTCACTTAGGAAACGTAGCTGGGGAATAGGGTGGGGGCAGAATCGGTAACGTCATGACTGGATGTTGAGTTCAGTCAATGCGCCACGCTAAGTGAGAGAAATGAGGCTCGATTTTCCCGTTCAAGATCGCAGATGTGGTGATGAACGCATATGTAGTGGGACCTGATGTGAGAAGGACACATTGTAAGCTGAGATATAGAAGAGCGTTGGGTTACTTACCACGCTTGCGTTAATAATTACAGGACGGTAATGAGTATATATATATCAATATATACACGTGTATATATACATAGGGGACTAGGGAGTAGTTACCGATGCAGTTTCTGCGGCGTTGTTGAGGTTGGTTTCGGGGACGCGGAAGATATGTAGTTAGATATGGGTAATGAATCGTGGAGCTTGTGAGGCATATTGACAATCAGTGAGGAGTATCACTGTTGCCTCTATAAAAATTCGAAGGCACCTAGAAGGACTTATTTCAAAGTGAAATTGGCACGATCCTATAAGTTGATGTGGAAAAACAATCAGTGGACGCAGACATGCTTCAAATGGGTCGCTGGCGAAGTTTAAAGGGAAGGGTTCAAACATAACATTTAGAATTCAAAAGCGGTGAAGTTTTTTTGGAAGGTGAGGTAATGCGAGAAAGCAGAGCAATCACTTAAACGTCGAGGCCTTTCTCGTAAGCCTGGCTTTCAGTTATGTGAACGCTGAATCAGCGCAAGGTAGTTGGGAGAGAGAGGAATTTGTCAAAAGCATTCACGAATGCTTACTTTGCCTGAGAAGATCTGGTGTGCAAGGGAGGTTTTTTCCAGATTCTGGAGTACGTAAAGGGCAAAAACTTAGAGAGTAGAACAGTCCTCAGAGAGGTTGTGTCTATTACGGGGTGATTATTCAGTATCCGGAGGGCAGCACAGATGGCTGGAGGAACGGGACTGCTTAGTCAATGGTTTACACAAAAACATCAGTTTCAGCTTGATGCGTTGAAGCCGCAGTAGTTCGATTTTGAGAGATAAGCATCGTTCGCTGTAGTTTGGGTTGGATGATCAACCAACGAGCTGCTTTGTGAATATTCCTTGAATACATTCTGTAATAATCCTATCAAGTTTTCTCATAATAGTGAAGATTAAGGGTTCGAGCAGGGGCCCGGCATGTACTTTGTACATGTAAAGAATGCTATCCCTAGGCTGAAAGGGTCTGAACAGAAGACCAAGACACTTTTTAGTCTTCGCCGTTTGGAAGACAGCATGTTCCAAGAAGTTGAGATAACAAGAATAATTTAAGCCCAGGTCCCTTACTAAGGGCTGGCTGTCAATGAATGAACCGCCGATGCATAGAAGAAACCTGGCATTTGCAAGCAAGAAAAATACACTTATCGGCGGAGAATTTCATCGCCCAGGTTGAGCACCATTCATCGACAGCGGCTGAGTCAGTGGGGATTTTAGAGATAGTAGTGCTGAAGTTGCGAGGCGAAAAAGTGTAGACCATCTTAATGTCGTCCGCGAACAAAAATGGCACGCCGTCAGGTACTGTCGGAAACATCGTTTATATGTAGGAGGAAAATAAGGTGGCCTAAAGCACTGCCCTGAATAACACCGCTAGTAACAGACTTTGGGGTTAGAGGTGTGCCCGTTAATCAGGACAACCTGTGAACGATGAGATGAGTTAGGTGGGAACCAAGAAAGTAGTGGATCGACAGTTCCAAACGACCGTAGCTTTGTTAAAAGGTGGGGGTGAGGTAAACGATCAAATGCTTTGGACAAGTAAAGATAAAGAACGACAAGGTTTCTCGATTTTTGCCGAGTCGGTGACGAGATTCAAAAAATCACACTGACAAGTCAAGGAGGACCGGCGAACGGAGGAAACCATGTTGGTTGTTATTATTAAGGTTGAGGCCCAATAAATAGGTAATAGTGTGATTTTTAACTATTTTCCCCATTATTCTGGATAAGATGAGGATGTAGGTAATGGGGCAACAACTGGATGCCTCACGAAAAGGTCCCTTTTGTGAATGGGAACGATGGCCAAGCTCTCCCAATTAGCAGGTATGGTGCTACCAAAAGATGAAGGAGTGAAGAAGTTAGGCAGCTACAAGGGGAGATCCGGTCTGCCACTGACAAGAACAACTGGTGGTAGGCCATCGGGGCCTAAATGAGGAGAGTGTTTACTGTTGGATAGTACCTAAGACGTACTCCTGGCATCAAAGGGTATCGTAGAAAAGACAGAATGAGTAATTGGTTAAGATGGGGAATGGCAATGTCAGCAGCTAGAACCATGGCCGAAGTAAAGAATGCGTTGAAGGCTTCGACTATGCAAGGCAGGGAGGTGATAAATGAGATATTGTCCAGAATCAGAAGTTGGAAGTTGGCCTTGATATCAGCGTTTCTGGACTTATACAACAAAGAAGGAAGTTGCCACTTGTTGGGACGACTCAATGCCTTAGCTTCGTGGTCATGAAGTCGCGTATTATCTTGCCGTTGAATAATTGCGCGAAGGTGGATTAGGCGAATAAAAGTTGACAAGTTGTTGGAATTATGTAGTTGCTTGAGAAGTTTATGATACTTATTGTGCAGTGGCGAGACAGGGGACCTCTTTTAGGTTACAACCTGAGAAGTATCGGACAATTTTTTCAGACTGCCGGAAAAGGAGTAGAAAATATCCGTAGCAAGCTGACGGTCATGGGTAAGGAAATACTCACCCCAGTCGTTCTGGCGAGTAACCGTGACTAGCAAGGCCCAATTTCTGCATAGGAATGTATTGTTGGAGGGGTGTGCGGGATTAGGTGGGCCACTAAGGGGCAGATGGCAGATAACCATTTGATGGTCACTGCCGTGGAAATTTTGTGTCACGGACACGTCGATGAGAGGCATGTTACCAGTAGATACCAGACCTGGTATGTCCCCTTTTCTGATAGGTTAGACAACATGTCGCTTCCAGCCACCAAGATGAATGCTGGTGATCAGGTCCATAAAACTGAGAGGAACCGAGAGGGTAGGCCAACAAATCTGAGGGAGATTTCAGTCATCTGCAATAAGCTTGGTTCCAGAAGGAAATAAAGAAAGGTATTCGAAAGACCAGATGAGAAGTGGAAACAAGGAACTGGGGGAATTTGGCGAGCGATGCAAGCAGCCTGTGTAAAGAAACAGTGCCTTGGAGGCTGATAGTGTGATAGTGGTATTCTTGTCCGTTCCACAGCCCGACGGTCATTTGTTCCCGGTCACCTACACGCGTGCACGCACGTTTTTCTGCGCACGCCGAGCCGTCGCCCGCTGATCTCAGCATATTCCGGCCCGCACAAGGTCACTCGGTGTTTAGAGTAGGCATTGTTCACCGATCTCAATGGTCACCAAGAAACCGTCAGCATCGGTCGCTTTCAGCCTGCCCTTGTTGACCAGGAAACCCAGCCTATGGCGGCGCCCGCCGATGGTCAAAGCACCGACCTTTGCCCGACTCCAACAAAGTCTAGCTCCAACAAGCGTGAGTCACAGGTCGACCCTCATTACGTTCCAACAGGCCTGGTATGTGTATTCGTTTCCCTGCTAGATTCGTTGAATTTATTGTTTTTGCCTAGATGTTCCTTTTTTATTGCATACCGTCTTCAATTTTTCCAATCTCTTCCAAGGTTATTTCTTTAACTAGGAATGGTCTGGCAAGCAACTAACAATGCACATGTGTCACTATATGGACGTCACCATTTTTTGTTGCTTACTTGCCTGGTACATGATTTGCAATGTCCCTGTCCCCACCTAAAGTTTCTAGATAGAGAGCGGGGAGAGAGGATACCCCACCAGTTCACGAGTGAGTAACCTTTTCTGTGGCCATATGTGGCCCAGCGGTACTTAAATCATCTAAGAAGAGCTGAGCACAAACCTTTTCCAGCTGGAAATATTCAGCTGGTTTCTGGCTCAAATCTCGAGGCCTTCTTGGGCCGGAGTTCTCCTACTCCGTCGGCCCTCTGGAGGGAGGCTGATGTAGCCCCTTGGCAGACACCAAACTCAATAAAATGCAATTGCTAGCTTAGAGCTTAGGCGCGCCTTGTTGACGAATAGGTATTTTTACTTAGATTAACTTGGAAATGACACTCGCCCCCTAGAAGCGGCCAATTCCGGTGCCAGGTCCTTCTATAGCCGTAAGCCATCTTCCTTTCCGAATATTTCTTCTCAGCTACGTAAAGTAACCTATAGTCAGGACAAAAGTACTTCAAAGTATATTCACTCACCCAGACCCGACTTAACCAGTGCGGTATTATAGTCTTCGTTAGTCGGACATATGAGTCTATCTCAGAAGTCCCGTAGGACATTTGGGTGGTACTCATCAGTTATTCATTGAGGTACGCAACTGGCTTAGCAAACATTGACCCGGCTTTCCGATAAGTCAGGAATTCCGCTTAGCCTCAGTTTCTGAAATGGACTGGTTGATTGAAGTCTGTTTTGCTGAGGTTCACCTGGTACCGACAAAATCGGCAGCACCGCCAACTTACGTCACGCTACGCAGGCGGCAAGGCACGCCCCAGTTCGTCATCCCTGACCATTGGCTCATTCAGTCTCCCATCCCTCGCCATTTATACAGGGTAACCAATATAATTACTGGAACCCATCAGTTGCTTTTTTTGCGTCGCTATTCGCTGGACAGGAATCGAGTCCGAAAGTCTTACTTGCGTCCAAAAGCGAACCAGAAAGAATCGGGAATAGAACCGTGCGCTGTGTAAAAAACGGGTCGCGGTGAAGATTTACTTGACATAGTCCAGGCACCCATTACCTAGCCGGTTCGGTCTGTTCTTCTTTAAATGATTGTACCCTGCCAAATATCCCTGATCATTTGGAGTGATCTCAGACAGCCAGGCTTCCGTTATTAAGATAATATCGTAATTACTTGTGAGGACAAGTTTTCTTAGGTGCGGCAGTTTGCCAATAATAGAACGACAGTTGATTAGGTCTAAACATGCGCCATTGGTGGGTGGTGGTATGGGCACATCAATGGGGTAGATTAAGATGGAAGAAGGCAGGCTATTGCGAATGGAAGGAGTGAAGATCAGGGTCAAAGGGGAACACATCGATGCAGAGGTCAGTGGAGGTTCAGCTGGGGTGGCTTTCAGCCGAGCTAGAGTAGATGTTGCAGTGAGAGGGACTACTGGGACGTAGAACAACAGGACATCAAAGTAGGGGGAAATGTCGGAACAACGGAAAATCCTGTGGAATTAGTCTGGTCGATATCAGACAGGGGTGATTAGGAGCAGTTGAGAAATACCGGCAAGTCGAAATTGGGTACTGACTGAATGGGGGGCAGAGGGCAGGGTAAAAAATGTGTGAGGAATAGGGGTGTAGGGTGGTAGATTAAGCTGCACGTGGTGGAAGGGTAACTCAAGTTGGGAAGAACACCAAGTATGGAGCAGTTAGTAACGGGAGCAGCAGAAATAGTTGTCAGGTGAGGAGTACGACTTGAGGCAGAGTGGACGGCGTATGGAGGCCGTATTTTAGTGTTGGCAAGCAGCAAACGCAATGAATTTGCAGGAATCACCGATGCACAGTAGCAAGGGATATTTTTTAAGGCCGAAACCTTATTCGATGAGTTAAGGCGGGTAGATGTATTAGGAGTCAGTCGAATGAGGGAGGGGTTTGTGAGAAGGATGCAAAAACTGGTAGATCTCTTCTTCTGGACGGCGAATGGTTTATCACCGGAGAGAACAGAGAATAAATCAGAGTTGGGGGTGTACCCAACAGGCAATGAGGTGGGAGAGCGAGGCAATAGTTGGCGTCTTTTACTGGGTGGCAGTAAGAGGGGAGAAGCGGAAATGTCCAGATCAACAGTAACGGGACCAGATTTCAAAGAGTTCATTGAGGGAGCAGATGGTGAGGCAGCGAGTAGTTGTAAATGGGAGGGGGGGAACTGGTGAAGATAAAGCGGTGGGGGCCCGAGAAGAATCGGTGGAGCCCCCAGCTGTCTGTTTTGAAGGCTAATGACTATCGGGCGTCCTTCTCGTGGAGAAAGTCCGGAGAGATTTAGTAACTTCCATTTGAAGAGGGGTTTTATCTTCGGCTGTTTTGTTTTTTAAAAAATTAGAAGCTATAGTGTTACGCATTTCAATGAACTCTTTGGCAGATAAGTCATCCAAAAACCGCATACGGATTGGACGAGTGAAGCGCTGAACGCGCTCACGCAGCCTTGGTATTTGACAAAGAAGGTGGGCCATACCAAGAGCATTCAACAACGTATGCTTGACATGCTCGAGGGGTATTCTCCATGGGACAATAAATACGACTGCAATACGGGAGCTTCTCACTCTTGTGAGAAGTTTGGATGCAACAGAAACGATAAAGCGGCCAGCCTCTGTCAGGTTTTGTAGGGTATAACGTTCGAAGAGTTCAGTGATGCACAGTAAGGGGGCGAGATCAGAAACCGTACCTTCCAACTTTGGAAGCTGAGACTTTATACCGGAAATGCTCTTATCAAAAATAGCTGTTCTTTCCGTTGTCAATCCCACAAAGTCACATAGGTCAACCAAGCATCGTTTTGAGCCCACGGGAGTTTGAATAAGCCTATTTTTCCCAGAAACCGGAGTATGAGTGGATGGGGTACTCTCGGAAGATTTTTTTTACTACAGGTGACATTTTGAAGTATCAAAAAGAAGCTGTGAGCGGGGTGGAGCAATAACGGCAAACTAGAGCCAGGTTAGAATTTACCTCTGAGCAAAAGCCCCCTGAATTTTCCTGGGTTACTGAAATGCCCTAGGAAGACGTAATTTTTAATATCTCCTACAGCCGAGTCAAAACGATATCGATAACAGCAGGCAAGACGACCTGGTGTACCGCAGATTATTCACAGCACAAGAAACCAAGCTCGGGTGCAATACTGCGTAACGGCAAAGGGTTATGGAGCTTGGAAACAAGTACGAACTGAAAGTTCTCCCAAGGAGATGGCTGGACGGGACTATCCAAACAGAGACTGGCATCAAAATGTGTTCATAAACCTGAACGAATGTATGTCCATCTGAAAAGACGAACGATGGCAAAGCCCGGTATATTCTCCCTTGTGGTAGACGGGAGAATGGCTGATTCCAATGAAGCCAGGGCAGATGTTCTGGAACTCCGCCACGCAATGGTTTGTATGCGTGAAGAACCTTGGTCATCGCTCTAGTCGGACTTCCAGCCTCTAATAAAGGTCATCGATATCTAGGTAAAAAAAGTATTGAAGTATTCAAAATCTTTCAAGCAAAGTTAATCATCCGGGCCGTATGAGATTCACCCGCTGGCACTACGGGGGTCCGCCAAGGTTCAGGTCAGGTCAGCTCACTATACTTGAGGCTGGAGCTAGTGAAGCCGTCCACTTTCTAGCACAAGTGAGCGTCGTACTGAACCCCATCGAGCTGTGACAACTGTGGTCGCCTTATGCTTCCCTTGGTCAATCCGTGGGTGAAACAGGGTTTCGACTCAGTTCGCTGTCAAAAGGTTGAAGTGGTTCCACGGTTACGAACTGAGTGCTTTCAAATCTAGTTCCCCCAAGAGGCCCACAAGTACAGGCAGTGCTCAGATAAACCGGTACAGGTGGTGATTTGGACCGAAAGGGAGCAAAATGCCAGAGGGTGGAGAAGGAGTGGTGGCGAAAGTCAAAGAGAAAGGTATGTTATCAATGGATAGTGGCGACGGAAGAGGGGCCAAATCCTGTATGTTCACACATTGACGTAGGTTAGGGTATTTGGGGAAAACATGAGGCCATACAAGGTCGAGCTTTGAGTCCAAACTTTCCGCCAATGTTACAGACACCAAGCAGGCCGGTACTGCTCCCCATGGGTTGGTAATGCGGCACTAAAAGAAATTTCCTCTCATGTTCTTCAGTTCTCCAGGTCTGACGACGCTGAACTAGTTTTCTCTGAGTATGGAATCCCGAGTCAGCATTACTTATGGCACCAATGGGAAGAATGGCCCTTTGATTTGTTGGAGGCTTCTATAAGATCCTTCTTGGACCTTCTACTTTTCGTAGCGAAGGGTTTAAGCCCCATTATCCTTTCCGGCTAAGTTTTGTGCCTGAGTCCCGGTAACCTTCCAGTGAAGTGTCGCCGAACCTTCTCGAGGACAGCGAAGTCTCGTACAAAGTTGAGCCCCAGCTTCAACACAGTATTTTAGGTGTGGCCTAACTAATTTTTCCAGGAAGGCAATAACACACAAGCTTCCGTAGAAGCTAAGGTACACCACTGTTGACGGAGTGCCCGGTCATCCCTGGCCGAGGCAGCCAGAAATCGCGGAGAAGGCTGGCAGCAGTCTTTTTCGGGGCGCTAGGGTCAGTGGTTACTATAACCTTCTTTATTGCCTGTGGGTTTTTTGGGTCTAGGTTTGTTTTTCTCCTTCGATGTTCTGGATGGGACGCCCAAACCTCCGTATTCTGGACGCTGGTTGCCACTGAGTGGTCCAGGCTTGAAGACTATTCAAGTCCTCCTGAAGTTCCAGGTTCACCCACCAGTTTTGGGCTGTCCACAAACAGAAAGCCTGGGTTTTGCTTAACCTCTAACGACGGCTCAAGCAGATCAAAAGCAGTTATAATATTAACGGTATATTTCGGATGCGCCCGAAGCATGCTAGAGTGCATGATCGGATGATTCAGGTGATGTTAGATTCAGAATTTACAAGAGGGTACAAAATTTGTGCACAGAGTATTGACGAAAGTGTTAAATGGAACTAAAATGTAATGCTGCCCGGTAAATTTGAAGTTCAAAGTTAAATGATCGGATCGGCTGACGGTGTTAGAAGTCGGTTATAAAAGTGGGAGTATATGCGTAAGTAGCACCGGAAATGATCACAACAATAAAAATTTCAGTTGAATCAAGGATGTGTGTCAAAAATCTAAAAGGGGAGAGAAAGGAAAAAAGTTCAACAAAGGGGATTACAAGGGTCTTTTGCTCATGGCGGGGTGAAAACATATATACAGAAAACTCGTGGATGTACAAGAATGGATCGTCAGACACCAAATGCCATGAACCAACGGCCAGTGTTGTGGTGGAGTTTGGCGGTGAGATGCCGACATAATCAATCACGGGGGAAGAGACCAACAAATCCAATGGATAGAAGGGGGATTTTAAGAGCGGTGATGGAAAAAATAGCCAGCGGTGAGCCAGTGAGTGTTTGGCGGTTTATTTTTATTGATTTAGGTATGACACGAAGCAAAAACAAGGATACGGAATCATGGCAGTAAATCAACGTGCAGTGCGTTAAGCAGCAATTTCAGGGACGAATAGCTTGCAGAAGCCATACTAGAGTAGAGCGTAGATAAGTGGCCTGATGGCTGTTTTGATAAGCAGGTCACACGGCAACAGTGGGATGACGGCTACTGGACCAGTGAGTCTTGTAAGAGAAACGAGAACCGGCCATCGGATTCAGAGCAAAATTAAACTGTCGGCAGAAAAGGTAGTAGAAAATAAATTTGAACATCAGGATATCGCATAGCTCATCGAGGAGCAAAGTCGGCTTCGTAGTTGAGATACGTGACGAAGTGCGGCAAAAATGGAAGCAAAATGCCCAGGAATTCAGATGTGATCAACGAGGTTGCAAGGGAGAGTATGCCGGCAAAAAACTATTGAAAAAATGCACAGCTGAAAAATTGGATACGTTGATGGCATGATGCTGGTGGAGGCAAACACAGGAACAGTGTACAACAGATCGGAATGAGAGCAAGTGCGACTTCAGGTTCAATGACGGTAGACATAGCTAGACGAGAGCAAGTAAGCATCGGGCAAATTATCCACGGTAATGCAGGTATTTTGCGAAGTAACAACAAGAAGATAGGAAAATGGTTTTGGACCGATATGAAGTGCGATTGCAGAGGCGGATAGCGTACAGGAGTGGAAATGGAGTGCAGGGGGTAGATAACTGTCCGGAAGGCCCTTAGAAATAAATGGAGAATACGACAACGGTGAAGGGAACTATGGAATCAATGGTTTTGATGGGAAATCGGGAGCAGAACAAAGGATCTGGAGTAACATAGGAACAGTTGAAATTGGAGCTTTCACAACGGTGAACTCTGTCGTATAGCAAACGAGCAAGGACTCCGGAAGGATTAGGGGATAATCGAGCTTTGTTGATGGGAATGCCAGAGGATCACAAGTGATGGGAGGCAAACTGTTTGCGTAGGTTGTTTGGTCGAGAAGGTGATGGTATGATTGAATGGTAGGTACTCATTCTTAGTGAAAATTGCAATAGGTGTGTCCTATCATATTGACATGTAACCGAAGCTGCATGACACGTTACTGAGAGGGTTGGGGTGCAGTAACAGAGAGTACGGCTGAGAGTCACCTACGGAATTATATATATATATATCAAGATAAATGATTAACGGAAATCGAACGAGTGGCACATCTTGTGGAAGAGAGGGAATGTCAAAGCAATGAAAGGAAGGCTGACGGTTGACAGGTGAACATTCAACGAGTGGCTAATGGTTTATCAGCATGAAGGCGGTAATCAAGCAATGGACCAATCTAGGGTGAGTTGGGAATTGATGGCATGGACGAATGGCACGAAGTGGCTATGTTATTGCAAGTGGACGGCAAGTGTACAACTTGTAGACCATTTTGGCATGTACCATGAGTTATGACGCCGGCAAAACTGCATGATAAACATATCTGAGATGCACAAACGCAAAGGGGTCAGACGGCACACTAGGATCAGGATACAAAATCGATTGTCACTGTATAAACAAGCATTTGGACTGACGGAGAGGGCAAATGATTGCTAGTCATAAGTTTGACTTCTAGAGAGCTACGAAATACATTTCTGCAAAGTTCAACGTCCGTCAAATTTTTGCGAGGAAACGAACGGTGACAGTGGAAGGCCCAGCAAGTGGATGGTAGCCGCGAGTTCTGATATGGTAGATGGGTAAGTTTACGGAACAGATAGAAGAATAAACGAGAGTTGGATGCAGAGAAATTGGGCGGACAAGAACCTACCAAAATCGATGGGTATTATGTAGGCAGTTATGTTTCCAAGGAGAGGAGAGGGTGGGCGGGTGGGAATGAACGCTACACGCCACTGAGCACATAGGTGATTTGATAAATATGACGGGATCGAATAGGTAAGTCGTAATCCCAATACTGAGAGCGGGCTCGGTTGGAGAACAGTCGTTGGAGACGGCAGAGCAGGTGGCATGTTTGCGGCAGCAGTACGGGCGTGACGATGAGGTTCCGTAATCCACAAGCGGTGCTGGTGTTTCGGAGTGGCCGTGTGCTAGACACTTAACCTGAAAACTGTTTTTGGCGACAGGAGGTGTGATCTACTAACCTAGTTGCACCCGCACGTCGTTGCAGACGTCCTGTACGCCCGATCTGCACCGGCCAAAGCAGTGGATCTTACCGCGTCCCGCACAGTTGGGATTAGGATGAGATGCGTCAGTAGCCAGAGATCCAGTAGCTGGGTTGCGGGAGTTCCAAAGATCAAGGCCAGTTGGGAAGCAATCGAGTGGGAAGCGAACATCACATCGTGTCGACGGTCAAATTTTTATATCCAGCGAGGAAATAAGCCAAGTTGGTGCTCGTGGGATTAGGTGGGCAAAAATACCCCGGTGTCTGCAAATTCTCAAATAAAGGAAGAAACGGGCTGCTGTCTGGCACTGGTGCCAGCTGTGGAGCTGGGGACAGATGTGACAGTAATGCATGGTAGAGCCCGGGCAGGTGAATAAATGAGCAAAGGGAGAACTGGTCATTACAGCCATAAAGGCTAGGCCTTAGGATCTAGTATCAGACTAACCTGAGCCTTAGCGCGAAGTGGTACTGAGTCTAGAAATCAGAAATGAGCAAACCTGAATGCGAACAGTTAAGTGCAAATTAGTTGTGGATGCCGCGGAGTAGAGTGTAGGGACGAGGAGTAGTTATGGGTCGAAAGGTAAGGACAGTTATTTGAGCGGGCTGAAAGCTGAAAGCGGCTGATTGGGCTATTGGGAAAGCTTGTACAAGGAGGGAAATATGAGGTTCAAAGGTTGCCAATTTGTGAGAGGTTTCTCGAAAAAGAAAAGCACAGAATGAGATTTACAGATTGGCTTGAAGTCAGGTCCTGGTCCAAAAGCACGAGTTTCAGACATGATAGCGCCATTTCCCATCAGGGCATTATCGACGGTGAAGTAATGTGCTATTGATTTTTTGAAGTGAGTAAAGGAAACACATCGGCGAATTTCGATGGATGTTTATTCAAAATAAAAAGACGCGAATTTCTGTGATGGAGGGAGTGGGGAGTAGGTGATTGGGACCAAAGAACTGACCCCTGAGAAACCCCAACTAAGCCGTGGCCCCCGTGGACTTGCACCTATCCACTCTCACACAGGACATGCCCGGGCACATTCCAGCACCTGGGGCGCCAGACCTAGAGCTTGGGCTCTGGATAATAGTAGCTTGTGGTTTACGGAGGTACAAGGCTTTTGGAAGTCCAGATAGCAGACCTCGACTAGCTGGGAGTCGCCTAACCTGGCCGCTGCCTCGTCCAAGAAAGAGAGCCAAATGGGCAAGCAAGATCTATTTTTGACCAACCCATGCAGTCCGTTTGAAATTATACTATTTTCAGCCACTTGAATGGCCAAGCCATACCTAATCAGCCCCTCCAGTTTTTGTAGAGACATAGGTAGCATACTGGCCCCCCGAAAGATTTATACCTGTTCCTTTTACCCACCCTGTGCATCGGTAAAACTTCAGCTATCAACCAATCCTCAATTAACTGCGCACTGTACAACAACTTAGTATACAAACAAGGAAGAGGGGCCACTACTGCTTGGGAAAGGGTTCGCGGAACCACGGCATAGGCTCCAACCGAAACTGGCGGCCTCACGCGTAGTGTACACTGGAATAAATATGAACCTGGTGGGGCCAAATTTCTCAACTTGCTACTGAGACCGTAGTTAGTGAGCAAAAAGGGGCAAAAGTCACAAGGTTAACAATGGAGACTGCCATAAAATTGTACGCGACAATGGGATGACAGAGGAGCAAAGTAGCGGACCGGGCCGAAAACTAATGTCGAATGATGGCTCCAGGCTCCACACCATCTTTAGGCAAAGAGCTCATCGGTGACATTATTCTTAGATACGTGGGATACTAATGAAGGTGTAGTGTGACAAGGTCCTTGGTCCAGACTGGTTGACGCCAAAGCCGCAAACCGAATTTGCTGCCTTTTCATCCTCGGCGTTTCCATGCCTACGCGACCAACTTTTGTTCCGTGAAACCGCCCTGGATTATACTGGAAAGGTGTCCATGGTTCCAGTGAGCATTTGATGCCTGGAAGATATATCGTTCCATCTAGTACTCTGGACTAGTGAGTCCGTGGACTTCCATTGCACCAAACTTTCCCTGGAATGGAAAACTGGTCCAGTAAACTTGACTATCGGCATTGAGTGCCTCATTCATGGCAAATACACGTCATAAACTAGTTTGTTTTTCATTCTGTAAGATACGCAAAGCAGCCAATATTTGTAGTCGGGACGGCAGTGATGCATTTAGGTGTGTAACGGGGAAAAACGAAAAGTTACCTGACACACACTGTGGCCCGCAGTCTACCCGAGGCCGTTCATCTGACCCGTTTACCAATTGCGAAAGACTAACGCGCAGTGAGATCGTTAATTTCAACCGCATATTCTCCCCAACCAACGCGTTCCTCGGTCTTTCACACCACGTGGGTGGCCTGCACGCTACTGGCCACTGTACTAATGCGTTAACCGGGACAGTTTCCTCCAAGACTCTTGAGAATGAGAAAAAGCTTGGAAGAGGTTGCAGGTGAAGTGTATTTGAGGGCATGCGCAACAGTGCCGTGCTAGGTAGCCAGCTTTCACTTAAGGAATAAATGCGGAAATGGCGGGAACGAGGGAGAGTGTCGCCACAAAGTGTTCGCTGTAACGGTTATTCCGACTGTGAGTAACGCGTAGCCAATTCAAAACGAATCCCAAAACCAAAACGAGATTGATTCGTAGTTTCTATGGTACTGTATTAACAAGTTTTATGCACAAAAAAATATGTACAAACCTCAACGGAACGGCCACAACGTTTAACAACGAGGACCAGAGTTCAACAAGGGTCAACATCAGGTACCGCCGTCACGGTAGCCCGAGTTCGAATCAAAATTATGCCACTTCACGTGGGCAAAATATAAACAGATTTTGAAGTGTAGTGACTGATGCATGTTGTACTTGTTCGAGGGTCAAGAAAATAAAGAGCATAGTCTCAACAATACAAGTATATGAAAAAGGCTAGGGAGGATTTCCCAGCATGCAAGTTACATTCGCGGTCTAATTTTTTTAACTTCTTTCAACGGTAGAAGTTGTTTGGGGTGTCCTTCTAATACTTGTTTCTGTCCCTCATACAATGAACATTTAAGAGTCTTTTTTGGATCTCAGTTAATAACTTTTGGCCGATCTTTTTTCTTTCATTATTTGGTCCTAACGATAGAGGTAATGATACATTTTTCAACTGTAGTCGAGGTGCACATTTAAAGCGTGATCAGTTCGTTCAAAATTACTCAAATGATGAAATATTTGCATATTTTAGGGGAGGAGGAGAAATATAATAAAACATTGCGACAAACCTGAGCGATGTTTGAATGGAGTAAACGGACATCATTTCGAGCGGTAAGTATAAGTCGGCCTCCAAATTGGTGACGAAAAGGTGATGAAGCGTGGAACGTGGAGGTGGAGACAGTGGCACTACGGATTGCGGAGTGCGCATATATAAAATGATGGTGCAGACAATGACTGACGATCACCCACTTGAGTTTATCGAGCAAGGCAATTTGCGGCAAAGCAGGCAGACATTGCATAGGATTATCAGCGAAAGGAGGGAATAATTTTCGGCCGGAAGGGCCGGAAGGAATTTAGCGTCGAACCTCAGAAAAAAGTTGATTGACGACACCAGTGGAGGGATTTCGGAAAACTGGTCATCAAGTGGTTTATGTTATGGCGAAGTGGATTCATCTTCTCAAACTTTCTGAGATTGAGCAGACGGAAATTCTGGCAAGTTCAACGAAATCCATTTAGTTGTATTTCGCCATCCAAAACTTAATTTCTCGGATCACTTGCACATTGAGTTAGCCTTGTATGTGGTTTGAAGCAAGTATTTCCCATCATGCTCAAGAAGGAAGCGGCAAAATATACATGAACAATAAGTTTCGACTAAAGAGACTGATAGTTTATGACACGATCATCGTAGACTTTGCAGTGCACTTCTTCAGCTTCAGTATAGACCTTTGATAAGGAGAGTTTATCCTGCCATTGGAAACGGAAACAGTTCTTACAGGAAGGATAGGTTGCCGTCAGGACACCGGTAAACAGACCGACAAAACCAGCTAGTGAACAATAGAGAGAAGAAGGCTGTGAAACGACAGCGGCGAGAGGTCTGTGAAGAGGGGAGTTTTACTGAATGAGAAAATAGTGTTTTAGCGCTACATATGTTCCGTGGGAGGATGATGAATATATCATCAGTTTTGCTGGCAGGAGAGAGTTATCCAGATTTACACTATGTTTTGGGTTACAGCAGGTGGCCATTTTCAAACTCCTTCCTGCACTCTGCCCATGCAGACACTCTCAAAATCACTGTGGTCATGCATTGGCTTTACTCTGAAAAAGAATTGGTGATAATTCCACCTCACCTTTTGAGGATGTAAACTACGCTAGATCAAGATTATCATCACTTTATGTGATCAAGCGATGACCGCTTTACATGATGACAGGCCTTGACAAAGCTGAATGGATACATTCATTTTTGTGCCTCAGCAACCTCCTCCATGTAGGCGAGGCAGTCGCATCAGTGAACTTCGGACTACCTTACACATTCGCGTCCAAACACACTTGGTTCCTCGATCATACGAGTTCACCCCTTCCGGCTCATAAAACTCCACCAGGGGCTGGGCCTAACAGTCTATCCCCGGGACTATCTCACCACTGCCTGTGTTTCTGTC
This sequence comes from Fasciola hepatica, assembly GCA_948099385.1. NCBI lineage: Eukaryota > Metazoa > Platyhelminthes > Trematoda > Plagiorchiida > Fasciolidae > Fasciola > Fasciola hepatica. The sequence goes on from CANUEZ040000097.1 coordinate 3,213,752, forward strand.
AGACTCCGTAAGCACATTCAAATTTATTTACTCACAAATGCACACGGCAACCATTCCGAAAACGTTAACGGACCCAAACTGTAACAAAAGTGAATAATAATAATAATTATTGTAGTTATTTCAAAATGAGCCACCAGGCTTTGTTGGCTTTTAAAACGACCGAAAGACGTTTTCCTAGTTCTGAATGGAAACTGATAATGGTGTCATTAACACAATAATCAGTATATTCAGCTACAGCTGAACGAGCGCTTATGAGTAGACCATCCCCACAACGTGCACAGTGACACACAAAAAACAGAAAGCTTGTGGTTCCTGTGTGCGTGTTGTATAACTTACATGTGCACTGGAATGAGTGGGTGTGTATGACCGGCATACAAATTGTGCTCAGACAACAAGAGTAGTAACATGCCGATAGATTCGGTTATGCGAAGATAAAATAGTGATTTTTTAATTTGAGTTCAAGCTACGCTGCTTAGAGAGTCACTGCCAGAGCGTGCACTTTAAGCGCTATTAAGTATACTAGCTTTTGTAGCGTCCGTCAAAGCCGTGCTTGGATTGCTTGCTCATTTCACGTTGTTGGGCCTGTCTTTGAGTTGCCTGAGGAAACAACTAAGACTCAAAAGTGCAGTCGTCTGGGCCGCACAAGACTCATGTTGGTTTGCACCTGGGCTGAGCCAAGTAAGGCCCCGATGAAGGATAAACTAGGCGGTTTTTCTTCGCTTCTCTGAAGCGATAAAATGGCACTGAGATGACAGCCAAGCTGAAGGACGAAAATCTGGGTCCGAATCGAGAAAATTAGTGAAGTAAAAGCGCTACTTGGAGGCTCTACGGCAACCGTTTTTCGCCATGACTATCACCTGGTAAACTCACTGACCGAAGGTTGGGAAAAATAAATACAATGGATCTGTGGGAGGAAGACACACTGGTTTGCTTGAAGCAGCCAAGTGAATATATGATACCATGCCAGAATAAACCGAAGGCCGAGAAGTGCAAAATAATTGTAGTCTAACTAAGGATGGCAGTCCACCCCGCAGACCCTCCTTTTATAAAAGAGGCTGAGGACAGGATGGTAAGCGAGTGCATATAACGAGAAATAAAACTTAGTTCACCAGCTTTGATCTTTCTTTCCGTGCTTCGAACGGCTGCCCAAGGGAGTTATGGCAAACACTTTGGAGCAACTTACGCGGACCGTTTATGTTCAGCTCCAAGTTCGAGAATGGTTGCTGATCAACTAGCTAGTTAGTTCACTTAGGATTGTGATACCCTGGATGGTCAAAAATGATAATAAAAAGTGGACCAGCTGTCTCACAAGCAACCTGTGGGGCACTTCCCGGTCATTCAACTGATGAAGCAGATTTTTCCCTGGCTGATTCAGTGCTGTATGGGCAGGAACACTGATCTTCACCGCGTACATAATGATAAGAATGGGTGTAGACAAAAGCTTGTTGAAAAGCCTCTTTTAACTCTTGATCAGTAACCTTGTTACCAAGCATATTACAAATATCACTGTCCCGTGTTACTATTGATATAGTGGAACTGAAGACGCAGTGGCGTTATCATTCATAAATACGGGCGGCTAGGCAGTTCACTAGGACCAGTTGCTCCTAACATTGACGGATTACAGCATTCCCATTCCCCAAATTAAACCAAATTTGTGTGGTTCTGCTAAGGTTATCACGTGAGGCAAGGTGCACTCATTTTGAAAAACTGATTAGTTTAGGGAACGGGATAATATGGGAGCTTGAAGCAATTTTAATGAACCTTTGAAAAATAGAAATGTTTCACTAGAAGACCGACAAAGGACACGAGAGAAGAGTAAAGTCAAACGGAATTCGCTGACCTGTCCTAGATTCTCCAAAATCATTTGATACAGATTACCATAGCCATTGAGGAGCTGCCCAAAATGGGAGGTGGCATAAACTATGTCCGAAGTATCACCATACGCGTAAATGATCACTCATTCAATCACTGCAATTACTATGTGATCCGCCAGAACAAACCAAACTTGATTTTCGTCCATCCCTAAATGAGGGCGTGAAATAAATCCCTGCAATCACAAGCCCAAATGCCACAAAGGTTTAACCCGTAGTCCGGCTGTTCGTTGGCTTGACTCACGGACAGAGTACCACTCACCACAGACAGTAATAAACTTGGTAGTCCGTAACATGGGTGGAGGATATAAGCTTTACTAAATAATCTTATTAAGAAGAGCCACAGTCTGCCCATTGTAGGCGGTAACAGACATTCGCTGGTACCGGATCAATGCGCTTGGACCGTGAGAGCGTATCGGGCCTCCACTGTGAGTTGCTTAACCATGAGATTTATCCAATCCGTGATTATTTGCAGGAATATATGACTAAGTAACAGGAGAAGCAACCCTAGGAACTGCACAACTTAGCAGTCAAGAAGATACCGTCATTTGCAGATTTCTCCTAGTTTTCAGTCCTGATGATTGTTTTTATATTCTAGTAGTAGCTTCCGAGAGGCAGAAATCGGTGAACCCTCGCTATCAGTGAGCTGCTACGGGTTGTTACTACGAAATCAGATCCACCGAGTACAGGCAAATTCAGGAGACAAGTGTAGATATACACGACCAATCAGCTATGCCGTGCCAATGGATGATATATTGCCGAGCGAATACCGCTTGAATTGGTTACTCGAATTTCCAATGCAAGATGTTTCGAAAGTGACAAACATGGCCAGTTCTTCAGCAATGGGCGGATCGATTTTTGTTGATACCTTGCTGACTTAGTGATAGGTGCACCTCAGTGGCTCTATGCCATCATCTCACGGTAGAGTGAGCCATTCCTAAACCTTCCTTGGCAAATCCCTTTAACGGTTATCTTCATCTCCAGCGGACAATCAAAAGCCTTTTTTGCCGGATGTTAAAATCTAACTGCTGCTATCATCTTCAAAGGCATACGTAGAAACCCCACCCCGTGAGGTGGATTCGCAGCGACCTAGGGCTGAGTGCTTTTGGATGTGTAAATTTCTGGCCAAATCTGAGATGGACAAACAAGACCAATTATCACTTACCTCTTATCGTTATGTTTTTTATTGGACGCCATGGAGCTGTCTGCTGTTTGTTTGGCTGCTGTACGAACAATCGACTTCCGCCAATTGAAAAACATTACAGCTTTAGTCCACTTTAACACTCTCTTCGGGACTCTTGAGCACATATTGAACACAGCTGTAAATTCCGCTTCTGAAATCACTTGAAGCATTTGATCAGACATTGCAGCATGTTTTCGGCGCATCCGAAACACGCCATTATCATTGTTAATGTCTTGTTTATCTAATTTGAAGACCCGAAGTCTCGAAGTAGCACACGGAAGCAAGGCTGGTTCACAGCCGTGCCCTCCCTTTCCATGAAAGTTCTGTAAGCTGGCCCGAAAAGTCCTGTGAGTAACATCACACGTTTCCTGAATTTTGTCCGTTCTCCCTCCACAATTCCATTGTGAGGGTCCCGTGCCATTGCTCGGGCTGCAATGATCCAGCGTTCTTCACAATTTCATGGCATCTCCCGAGTTTGTGGGCATCCTATCCTTCACAGCCAGGTATTTCAAATGTCTGTTCTTCGGGAAGTGCAATCAGTATATTGTTACAGAAAGCAAAATAGGGATGTTCATTTTTGTTGAATATTCGGTGATTTATGAAGCCTCTTGCTCCAATCAAATTGCCGGATTTGAAATGCGCAAAAAGAAAGTCAATTTCTGACCGGTCAGGAAACTCAACCGATGCAGTGAAACAAAAACATCTACCTCATCCATCCTGATTAGAGAAACTTTTACTTGCCTACCGGCAGGTAATGATGCCCCCTCCGAGCTCTAGATGGTGAATGCACCCGTTCGACGGGTGAATGTACAATGTTATTTGAACCAGTCCTCCATCATCGTTTTGGTTTCCTCGTCTTCTCCTCTCTTATCGTCTTCATTGTTCTTCTCGTCCTCGTCATCAACTTTGAATTTTCTCAGATGAACCTCATTCTTTCTCATCCCACAACCCTCAGGGCTTATTGGGTACGATTTTATTGTGGCCTTTGCTAATACCTCTCTTTTTTCCGGGATTCTTCCGTCAGCTGAGTTGGTTGAATCCAGACCGTATTACCTGCCCCGATGGTAAAATCTCTTCCACCGCCGCTTCTCCTTTTGGTTTCAATCAGGCTGATGAAGGAGCCGCTAAATCTAATTCCGGCAAAAACTAGGACAAACAGGTAGGGTTGGGCTTGTCCGTCTTTTAAATGTGAGCTTCATCGGGCTTGCTCCCATCATCGCAAGAGACATATTTGAAGCTCAGGAAGTGCAATAAGCGGATTGCTACCCTCAGTCCTCCACTCCTAGAGTACCCTTTCCTTTCGTTTGACAGCGCTCTCTGCTTCACCGTTGGATTATATATGGCAGGAACAGGTGATGTGACTGCTAAGCTGCTATTCCTCCAAGAGATGCTGGAATTCTGCGCTGTGAAACTGAGAATCACTATTCGGAAGTCACTCGAACCGGGACCTCATGTTGTGTGAAATTGGCCTGTGGTTTGTTAATAATTTCTGCAGCTGTTTCTGTTTTCAGAATGTTCACTTGAAAGAAATCGCTGTAGCTATAAAACGACGCTGAGTAGCTGTCCTTTTCACGGTAAAAGATATCCAAAATCACGATTTGTCGAGGCCGGTCAGCCATCAGAAGCATCTTCATTAGTCCACTCTTTCGCGGCTGACCGAATTTTCAGCCTGGCTTGAAATTTGCTGCCGCCTGTTCAATCTGTCCTGCCATATCTGGCCAGTGGTGTTTCTGTGGCTCGGTTATACATCCACTGATACCCGCGCATAAAGCGTAACCGACGCAGAGCTTCCTTTAGAAAGGCATTCGGGATCGTCGGATGCTCGTCTTTGAAGACCGGCTCATTCTCTGTTGCTTGCTTACCACTAAATTTGAAATAACATAACATCTCAGTCGACAGGGTCCCTTCATCTTCCGACCATCTTTGAGCGCTAACTCCCTTCAGGGATTAAAGACAAGGATCTTCTATTGGGGTTTTCTGGAATTTGGATCATCCATAGTCCGTAACCTCCAACCCAATGTTCCCCGTTTTAGGTCTACTTTCGTCTTCCGTATTCCTTGGTATCGCTCGTAGGAGTAAGCTGGCTACAAATATGTTTTCCTTGTCTATAACACTGCTTGCAGTTGCACTCTCTGAAACTTAATAACATTAACAGAAGTCTTCATGGCGCTCGAAGTAGTGGCTAATCCACGATGGTGATCAATGGCTTGTGATTTTTAGTACATGTGAGTAACTCGCTCGCGAGAGTAATCACTGAACCTCTCTACAACCTCTACCACTGCCAGCCGTTCTTTCTCGATTTGCGCATATTCTTCAGTTTGCTGATCGTTGACGCCCTATTACGATAACCGAACGGACGATCATCCTATAAAAGACCGGCCCCCAAACCATGTTGAATATTATCACGCGGTATGCGTGGAGGTAACGTGTGATCATGACATGCTAGGACCGGGGCCTTCACCTTAATTTGCTCTAAGCAATCAAACGCTAATTGTTATTCGTCTGGCCACATCCACGTTTCTCCCTCGTGTGTTATTTGGCGGATCGGCCTCATCAATCCCGCTAGCTCTGACAAGAATCTGCTCGGATATTTGACCATCCCATTGACAGGTGGGGCGGCTTTCGCACAGTTGGAGCAGGCAAGTCTACGATTGCACTTACTTCTTCCGGATCCGGTTTGACCCCTGAGCATGTGGTAATGTGGCTGTGGAACTTGACTGCCGTTTGACAATAGGTCAACTTGTCCCGGTTCAGTTTAACTTTATAAATGGTAAGTCGTTGCATAAGAGAATCGAATCTTCTGTTGTGTTTTTCGAAATTGTGGCCGAAACAAGGTGTATCATCTGCTGCACAGAGTACCGCAAGTAAGCCTGACCACTTGAAGAATCCTTTTTTGGAATATTACACTCAATACCTTCAGGCCGAAAGGCGGTCGATTCCAACATTGCTAGCCATACAATGTGCCAGTCTTTATCACGTAACCCGACGTTTCATCCAACTTGAAATACCGAAATGTTGAAGCCGGGCAGGCTTTCGTAAGGCACCGCTAATTTGATAACTGATAAATAATATCGTCGAAGACAGACAGCAAAAGAGCTCTCGCCCGACCGCACTGTTTATGACTGACAACTTGCGGCATTGCCTCACCACTTGGATGCACCTTGTCACCGTTCCACACAATGAATCTCTTCTGGGTCGGTGTCGGTACATTAGTAGTCAGAGAGTCAAAGAGCATGATATTCACCAATGCTGCTGTGTTCGGCTGGAAATCTGCATCTTCTCCGTCCGTCACCATCTTCGCGAAAATGTCCTTTGGCAGTGCCTGCACTTGCATCCCATTCTATCCATCTGTCTTTTGAGGGCATTGCTCTCCGTCCGTTATTTACGTGAGGAGGAATCATGAAGCGAAACGGTTTTACTTCTTGTATATATAACAAGTTTTTCCCAAAGCAGAAAGTTTTTGTCTCCGAGAAGAGTGGTCCGCCAAAATACCGACTCTCTGCCTTTGACGCCGTGCATGTCTCGTATGCTATGTTGTACAGATCGTATGATTCTGCCGCTGCCAGCTTCTCTACAGGTAGCTCACCTGCTTCCCTACCTCAGCAGATCTTGACGAACTATTGGACTGATAATTCTCGAATGTTCAAAGGCATTTTATTCACCCCAGGATAGCGTAATCCCATCACTTTTGATTCTTGAACGGGATTCTTTTCTAGGCAGGTGCAAAAAATGAATGACTGTACCAGAGTTCCCAAAGGTACCAAAAAGAGCCAAACGATTCACTGGGCTTTTTTGCCCTTTGAGTAAAAGCAAAAGAATCATACTCTTCGTTGCACTCGCCAAGAAGATATGGCTAAGGTTTAAGCAAAATCGTCGTCCAGTCACCACTGCTATCATCGGAGCCAAGTGAAAGGCCAGCGATTATGCGAAGCTCCGCCGGTCCGATGATGTGATGAAGTAACGGATGCTGGATAGTCCTAAATTCCCGCTCCACCGCCAAAAGTGGCCGGGAATCTTTACACTAGGTTTGCCACGGCCTCCTACTGTCATCCAATCGACCTGTTACTTCCAGCAGCAAGCGAGTTAGTGGGTGAGCCCGCAGGTGAATGTGATTTCCTGTTTCCGACATCGACATTATCACCCCAGTTTCCGCTGCCACCATTTCGAGAGTCAGTCCCTCGGAAAAAGCTTCCAGTATTTTATTATGGTGTGCAACAAAGAAATATCAGCCACCGCTGATTCTTCGGAGATCTATGATAATTCTTGCTCCAGTCAAATAGCACAATTTACCATGCAACTTGCAAAAATCTCTCTCCGACCAAGCAGGAAAAGCCACTGGCGTGACAAAACTAGACATACCCAACAGTTAAAACTTAAAATGGATCACCCCGCAAAGACCCAATAAAGGTAGCAGGCAAAAATGAGGTGTTGTCAAAAGGCTATTGTACAGAAACGCGGCAAAATGGAAAAAGAAGGTGGCTTTCATTGTGTCCACAATGTTCGGTGAGTTGAAATCAAACCGGTCACATAACAAGTTGTTCCTCAAAATCTGTCCCCCGCGGCCTCCAGCCAGGAGGTTGTACCTCATCTCAATGGAAGTTACCGACTTGGGACGTGGCTGCGGAGTCGCCATAGGCACACCAAAATTTCCATTTGTGGGCGTGTGAGTTCGGTTTTTATTGCCACAGGTCACAGAACGCTCGTAAGCAAAGCGGGGAAAACTGTCTGCGGTAACCACTTGCGGGTGCGGTAAAAATATTTCTCCATCTTTCAAATAAAACAACGAAATACCTTGTACAACGCGATGAGAAGAAAATGGTAGAATATGCGGAATGAATAAGGCACGTCAACCCTGTGGCGCTGCCCCTTTCGGGCCCTCAGTGTCACTAATGTGTTTGATAAATACGAGGTCCAGTGTCTTGGGTGTCTGTCTCTCAGTCCATCTTGCTCATCGTTGGACAAGCCGGACCAGCGCCTTCAACAGCACGAAGTCCAGCAGTTTGACAGAAATCACAACCCGCCGCCCACAGATGCACCCAGTTTGTCTCGGAGGCATTGAAGCCTCCAAGGATTATTCGTTCATCTGCTCCGGCTACTACGCGATGGGGGCAACTCGGAAGATCTAGATTCCCCGATGGATTGTCAGAGAAAGTTCGGTGCACACGGACCGCTTATTTTAGCCCGGTATGGTTTCAAGTCACAAAAGACCGCCGGTATATTTCCTGTTGTGGTACTTTCCCCGGCTGCCTGCTTTGTGGTGTGTGAGGCTTGCATCATTACATCACCGCCATCTCTCCAATCCACCACATCAGCTCGAAGGGCGCGATAGCTAGAAGCGGGGAGGACTCCATTTTCAGTCTCCGCTTTTAGCCATATGTCGGAGGTGGCTATGCAATCATCCTTGGCAGCCTCTGCTGCAAGTTCGTGTCACTTGTTTCTGAAGCTGCATACATGGCAGTAAACTATGTCTACGCCTCCCAGCCTTTGTGCACTGCTTGTGAGCCGTTAAAGTGGCTAATACAAAGAAACAGTTTCTACCGGAAGAAAACTGTCAACCGGCCGGGATATCTGGCGCGTTCGGTGGTGTCCCCAGCCAATCCCCCGAGGCCAGAAAGGAGTCCCCCTCCCAGGAGTATACAAACTCGATGAGCATCAACCTAGCGGGTCGCTTGTCCCCCTTCCCCATGAATCCTCCAACCCAGCCTGAAGATCCTCTTCAGAACAGATTGCCCTGGAAGGCCGGCTATCCTTAGAGAGCCAGATACGGGGAGTCGAACAAATCTATCCCCCTGTTTGACTGTCCGACGGGCTGGCTCAGGGCTGCCTTTTTCACTTCATTAAGGGTTCTACTCAAGACTATTCTCTTGTTCTTCAGTAACTTACCGAAGGGGTGTTACCGTGCCAACTTGTACCTTGCAGCCTCCAAGTCTGCTTCTTGCTTGTCAAATTTTTGACTCTTGAGACGTTCCTTCCAGAGGCTGCGACGTAACTTGTTGCTACTGAAACTACCTGGTACGTGGATGAATTTCGAGGTTCTTTCAAATCAAATTGCATCGCAGGAAAAGGATGGCGGCACAAGAATTTTTTCGGGTTCCTGAACCTTGAGCACCTTGGACCATTCGGTGCCGGGAGAAATGGAAGCGTAGCAAGCTGGAGATGACTAAGTTTGAATGTGTAAATTCATGACCAAAAATTACCGCAGACCAACATAACCAATTAGAACTCAGCCTTAAGCAGTTTGTACGTTGTTCGACGCCACAAATCTGTGCAATGTTTGTCCCCTTGCGGTGAAGCAGATGGACTTCCGCCAATTGAAAAAACATTTTTGACTGCTCTCCTTGGGGACGGTTGAACTTTTAGCTCTCTTAGCTGGTATCCCGTCCGGTGTCGCCCCCAAAAGTGAAGGTGAAAGGCATCAATTCGATGCAGAAAGTCCTTCACCTACTCCACCAACTGTTACCTTTTTTGGCATGCGTCGAAACCTTTGGCTTGTTGCCCGTCCCACTGGCCATTCTCTAGATCTAGTTAGCACCTGGTATCCAGAGTACCAAAGAAGAAACGGAATATTCTTCGGTAACTTCCTAAGTACACATGGAACAGGGGACCTTCCACCGTCGTGACCAAATCTGAGGAGCCTAACAGGATCATTGCCCCTGGTGAGTTCCATCTGCCGTCCCATCTGCCTAAAAGGCAGAATATATTACGGTGGAAAGTTGGAGGTGGCGAAAGCTGTGAAATGGCACTGGTAGAAGGGTGGCAGGCAACCGGAAATGGAAAATGTATTGAAATTCCAAGGCGGGAAGGCGAGAACGAAAGAAGCCAAAGGTTGACGGAGGGAGTGCAACAGTAAAAATGGTAGCAAGGAAAGGAAAAGCGAAAGAGAACCATAGGTTAGGCCGCTACCTACCTGCTGATTTCGGCACATATACCATCCCAGCAGCGGTCTAGCAGATGCTAAAACTCCACAACCTTTTCAGCCGTTATTGCTTCCGTTGGGAGCCAGTTCCAGTCGTTTACAACTCCAGCAGCGAAGGAATTTCCTCTCAGAAGACTTGAAACCCCCTTTTTCGTCAGTTCTATTGAGCGCTCCTGGCGACCGTACTATCCCTGAGGGTCAGCTATTGACCTTTGGTAATCGTGCATATGTTGAAAATCCTTCCAAGTTTTCTACATTCTCTGTGAATGTGACTATATTTGGCTTTATTCTGCTGAGCTCTTCCACATACAACTGTTCTTCGCGTTTGTTTGTTCATACGAGAAACTGGAATTTCTCCTTGAACCACTGCTGGTCGTTGTGCTGGGACTACGGGATGTTGAACCTCTGGGTTCTACCGCTGACTCCGCTTGGCGGTATACTTAAGGTTTGTATATATTTTTATTTTTCGTGAATTTCAATTTATTGCCGTAGAAATTATGAATCAGTCCTGTTCTGGTTTCGGGATTCCTGTGAATTCGGCGACGCTTTTCTCGACTTGAGAGAGCTTCGACTTACAACAGCGGCATAGTCTACCTCTGGAGATCGACATACCCATAGAAGATCTTAAAAGCTTCTGTTAGCTCGCCCTTAAGCCTCTCGCGATCGAGCAAGAACAAGTTCAATGTCCAGAGCTTCTGCTGACGCGCAAGGCTCGTCAGGCTAGCGACCCCCTTGGTGAAACCTCGGTAAACCTGTCCGAGAAGCTTGGAGTCTTTTACCAGGAAGCGCCACAAAGCCTGGACACACTACTTCAGGTGCGGCTGAACTAAGGCCTTGTAATACGGCAAAAAACCCGGGTTTTTTGATGCAACGGTTCTTTTAAGCCGGTAAATTTTCCTAAAGGCCTTCTGAGTGGCAGCACAGCACCGCGCTGCAGGCCAAAAGCTGTCCGACATGAATACCTCAGGGCCCTTTGTTTCTATCACTTCCGTGATCTCAGTGCGCTCGTGGGCTTCTCCAAAGTACCAAGTCGGTTAAGGGTCCCTCCCATCTACGAAGTGGATGCACTTAATGGCATTCAGTGGTAAGCCCAGGACAACCGACCAATGATGCACTGTATTCTGGTTCCGCTGCAAGCAGTCTGTCACTACGGAGCCAACCAACTTTGAGTCGTCGGCAGACGCAAAACATGGGTTTACCAAATCATTTATGAACAGGATGGAAGACGTAGGTCCAAGAGCGGAGCTCCAGGCACACCGCTCGGCAAATACCCTTCCAGGGAGATTCTGTCTTCCACCTTGACTTCGAAAATCCAACCCGTGACTGGCCTGTGGGTCCACGCAATGATTTTTGGAGACAAACCTGAGGCACTCAACATCGTGGGCAACACGCGGTGGTTACGCGAGTTGAATGCCTGTTGGAGGTCAAGGCAGCAGACCTCTACCCTATCCCCTGTGTGAACGAGTTCAACAAACCCCGTTCCTTTCATCAGCACCCATATTACAAACCACATTATCATATTTTTATGAGCTACCTTTACTTAAATTCCGACATTTTGTTTTACTGCTCCGAATCTCCGTCAAAAATCGAAGAATCACCGTCGCCTTGAGCGTGAGTGGCTCAGCTTGAAATGTTTTGTGACCGTTTTCTGCAATCTCATCTTTCGTTCCTAATTTTTCAATGTAGTTCGGCTGGAGCTACTGAGTTTTGTTAGATTTGGAGCGTGGCAGCCTAGAAGGAACACCATTGAGGTTTGGTTATTGTAAAATTACTTAGTTTGTTGTAAATAGTGCTGTGCCTTCTGGAATCGACTTTTTTCTGAATCAGGTCGGAATCGGTCTTTAAGCTCCGCTCAAGCTTTTGATTGGCTAGGCCCCACGTCTTGGTCCAACCTTGAGGTAACCTCTTCCAGAAAACAGATAAGGCTTGAGTAGCGGGGTACCTGGCGAGCAAAACAACGCTAGTTTATAGCAAGTAACCCGTTGGTAGTCGCGTGGCTAGCTGTCCTGCCTCGAAAAACCCTCTCCATTACCCTCAGCAAGGCCGTGGTTAAACTAACGAGCCTGTATTTCAGACAGGTTTCTTTGGATCCGGCCTTGTGGATTAAGGTGACCTTCTCCCTGAGCCAGCCCTGTGGTAAGCGACTCCGGCCGAGGCGTTCGTTGGCCAGCCTGGTCAGCGGCCAGAACAAAACCTCCGCCAGAGGCTGGACGATGGCCGGATGGATACCGTCGGGCCCTGCCGCCTGGGTCCTCACCAAGCCACTGAAAACCTTAAGCACCTCACTTTCTGTGACGGCTTCCTCCGACTTTTGAGGTGCAGCCAGGGCTGTGATCTGCCGAAGGTCTGATGTCCAGCTGTCTTCCTTACTTACCTGCCTGAAATGGTGCCAGACGAATTCCACCCTCTCCAGATTGCTGAAAGGGGCTCGACCCTCGCCCTTCCAGCTACGGCTCTAACGGTAGCCTGGAACCGCAAGCGATCGTAATATCTCTCCGGGTTTGACTTAACGGCTTTGGCTAGAGGCTCCTCATACTTTCTTTGGCACAAGATCAAATGGATTAGCCTCGATTTCATGCTGCACTTCCTAAACTGGGATGACTACTTCATTTAGCACAACACTCAGTCTGCAAATGACGTGCTCTATAATGACCCGTGTGGCTGCGTATCAGCAAGCACCGCTACTAGAACCAACCGCTCCCAAGCCCGCAGCTCTTATCCTAGGAGACTGCAAAATAAACTTGCAAAACAGATCGAGATCTATATTAAAACCAGAGGTTTCTCTATATTGTTGCAACTCTCCCCTCTCTCTGTACCCATCAGTCTCCGGACCAAAGAACTGCTGAAAAGCAGGAACTTTCGGCCTTGAATTCCCTCGACAGACCTCACCGATTGGCCTGTCTAGTAAAGGGCAGAAATCAGATAGAGTCTTCAGCGATACCCCATTTAATTTTGGGAAACCACACAAATTCAACCTGCTGCCGAAATCGCTGAGGCGCTCATTACCTTCTCAGAATTCATGGCTACTGATGCCACTTCAAATCCGCCTCCCTTACCGTTCATCACAGATCAGGCCTTATCTGTCATTCAATTCAGTTTGGGCGAAGTCGCTCATCTGCTGCTCCGAGTAGGGCCCTCATCTCACCCAGGCCATTGCGGCATCTCTCCATCACTTTTTCATCTTCGTGGAATTGATTTCGCTGCTAACCCCATGAATAGCTTTACCTAACCCCTTCAACATGGCAATTTCTCCCTTCCAATGGAAAATCTCAACCACTGTCCCCATCCACACAAAAGGTTCAACGCAGGATCCCCCAAATTACCGTCCTATTACCCACACATCGCTAGCTGCCAGAATAATGGAACGTTTGATTGAACAGCAGACCTCCGATTTTCTTCTTTCCCATAACCAAGTCCACAGAGGTCGTTACGGCTTCTTAAAACCATGGTCCTGTACCACATACCAATTAGACTTCTTCAACTAGCTGGCCACGGCAGCTTTTCATCATTTACCCTGATATGCCCAAAGCTTTCGGTCGAGTTCCTCACTCTCGGCAGTTGACAAAACTTCGAGCCCATGGTATCCGTGGTTTGCTCCTATTGTGGATCACTTCCTGTCTGTCGAACTAAACCCAGGTAGTATATGCTGACGGTCACCTATCGCATCCGGTGTCTGTCACCAGTGGAGTTGTACAAGGAAGTGCACCTGGCCCGCCTTTTTCCTCACTCTATATTGATGACTTTTCCGACTGTGCAGCACGACTCTCTCTTCCTCTTCACCAATGAAATCAAAATGATCTACTAATTCCACCATTAAGGTCTATGCACATGGCTGTCTAACATGGACAGTGATCTTGGGGAGCTTGGCCAAAGTTGCACTCCAAGGCAGATGTGCTTCTCGACTTCTAAGAGATTCCACACAACCTACAGGTGTCAAGTCCCTCCCATCACCCTGTCAACGAATCAAGTACCCATCGCCTCGAGCTCGTCTGTGAGGGATCTTGAGCTACGGCACGCGAGAAATCTGCAATTCTTGAAAAATGTCTCTTTGCAGTCAGCCGGCACCAGGCAAGTGGCAGGTCTTGTCCCCATCCCACTATAAGGAAAAATTATTTTTCTTTTATACCAGTTCCGTGAGGGACCCTATATAGAACACTGCCCCATTATTTTTTCCGGAATGTCCACTCTGGATGGGCTACCCCTTGAGAAAACCCAGCTTGCACTTACAGTAAATCTCAAGGGATACCCTTCCCCACCGGGCCGTAAACAGCGCTGCACTCTGCTGAACCTGAACTCCTAAAGGCTTAGACACGTCAGGCCTGGCTTGTGTTTTCTATACACACTTATTTTTCGCTCCGCTTTAGCTCCTACGAGCTCTGTACAGTTTTCCCTAACTTTATCTTTCCCCCAACGTAGTGTCAGCCTTCTGTTGTCTTTGACTAAAACCAGTATACACGACGATCGAGTCTTTGAAGGAGGCATGGAACTGGAGAAACCTAGTTTTCGCCTTCCTCTCCTGTTCTCTTCTATCCCTCAGTTCTGGGGCTCACTGGAACACCTCGTGACTACTCCTAACGTGCCCCATCGTACCGGCCTCAATATCACCGAAGAAGAGCTCGAACTGGCCCTCGAAAATGGTTTCCATTACTAGGGTTATAGCACCACATCCTAAAACTACTGTCCCTTCCCCTAGTGACAAGGGCTAGGCTGACTATTTTCTTCCAAATATACTGCATATAATCTACAGTGCAGTAGCATACGGTTGGTTACGTTTTGTAGCTATAGCCAGTCAAATGCCTGCCTCTTCTCGGAACTGTAAACAACACCCACGTCCACCTACTGCCAGCTAGTGCCCACATGACCCTGATTTATCTTATTCAACAGTCAGTCTCCACTTCTATGCTCAGACAATGTCAGCAACAATATGAAACAATTTTCCTTTAGCCCGAGGCTTTTGGTTCTTGAAGTTTGCTCCCAACGCCAATAAATAGGTTGTGCTGGGTCCGGGGTGATTAGGCTCCGTCTTCCACTAATTTACTCCTTGATTCTTCCGCTTTTTTCTCATTCATTTTGGCTTCCGTTCCCCTCAGCTTTCCTGCCCAGCCGTAATTCACCTTCCTTACCTATCCCGCTCCAAAATATTTTAGTCCGTAATTCCACCTTTCCATATCTACTTGTTGGCCTTACTTTCCCCGCCTCATACTTTCCAGCGCCATGATTAGTCTGTGTCGCAATGATTTCTGAATCTGTCACCCATCTTTGACTGCTATTCTCTCTCCTTAGAGGCCACACCATCTTCATTTAGTGTAGCCAACCTCACTCACACCAGCCGCATGGGAGGGCCTGGTGGTCCTAGGCACATCAAGGCACTGTGCATGACTAATAAATATGTACAGGCAAGTGCATTACAACACTCGTTGTCCTACTCCGTGCATTTACTGAGCCCCGACATGTATTTTTCCGGCCCATGCCAGACAGGTCCCCGATGTTGGCTGCACTTACATCATGGAATTGTCCAGAAATGGAGTAAACAGACAGCCTCAAAAGAGATGTGGTAAAAGATAAATACGCTGAAAATTATGGTCGGGCGGAGGGGCCACGGAAAATTCCCATATAAGCTCAATCACCACAGTGATTGGAAAAATCGGGCAACAAGCAAAAAGACCTACTGGCGTCATTTTGACTTCTAAACAACACTAATATCGGACTGTGAAGGAAATGGACAACTTCCAGTCATGCGTATGTCTCCCATCATCTCAGACCTGGCCTTGCGAGAAGGGAAACCCCAAGTGGCTCTGGCCCACTTGGCATGCTTTTGATGTTTATGCAATGGACGGACTGAGGTGATAGCGAACTGGACCCTCCCCATGCTTTTCTCCACCTCCTACTCCAAGTTTTAACTAGCCCAACCCCTCCCATGCACGCCCGGCATGTATCCGGACGTCAGTTACAAAAGTCACCGTAGCGCAGACTTTTATCCTACTGCTCTGGGCAACAAGTCGATGCATCAGACGAGAAACAAGTCTCCTTAGAGCACCGTATATATATATATGTAAATTTTTACAGATAAGTATATATAGAGGCATTTAAGGACGTGTGGAAAACCCTCCGTACTTTCCCCCCAAACTTCGTTATTTTTCCTCCTTCTTGTAAACGAAGCGACGCTCCCTATGTTCAAGCTTTCAGCCCACACTCCAGTTTACATCACAACCTGACAGCAACCTTCCTCGTACCAAGATCCGACGCCGGCCTGCAGCGTCAGACCCGTTAGTACCCCAAGGTGGCTTGTGTCACATATCCTATGGACCCATTATAGAAACTTGCCATTTAGGTTCTCAGTGCTTTCCAGATGCTTTCTCGTGTAGCCCTCGGACCCAATATTCCCAACGTAACCCAGTGGCCTTGGTAACACCGAACGAGAAGGTTTCTAGGGGTCCTGTCAAGCCGGTAATTAATGACTTGGCCCTATAGGAAAAGCGCAGTTAGCCCTTACGACCACCGAATTACAAAGCTTATGACTTTCCGTTTTGCTAAGACCATTGTGCCTCATTTCCGATCTACACACTTCTGTCTGTTGCTTTGCTCATGTTGACCCTCATCTGAGGCATCGTTCAGGATTCAACCCTCCCTCTCCTAATTTCGGAACCATCAGATCATCTTGTTGCCTGGCTGTAATGTACCATGCAGGCAGCTTACCTCCTTCTCTACCCCCTTTAAATGGTGCTTTCGGCTGGCTGCCGCGAATGCTATCGGTTTATCAGGTTGCACCCACACGAAGTCCTGATTTAGCTGCATGTCCGTCGCTGAGGGTTGCTGGGGACTTCTCCCTACAAGATCCTTCCGATGTAGAAGCGTTTTAACCACTGCATAGGGGGCCGTGGGTGACTGGCGGCAGGTTCAGATTCGGTGATGTTCTTCTTCTTCTCATGGTTAAAAAGCGAGCACAAACCGTGGCAAACCGTCTCCAAAAGCGGCAAAAGCAGAAAAAAAGCCACAGTAAATCAAACAAAACAGTATTCTTGTCACTCCATCGGAGTAACCCGACCTGTTGCGAAGATCTACACCTTCTTCCCTCTGGCATGATTCTGTTCTTCATGGTCATAGTATTCTGCCTGTTAATTATTCCCTCATGTCCTGGGACTCTACCCTACTTACACCAGCTGAGAATTCCTGGCATCAAGTGGTACCTGATACTTCTCACGGAAACTATCTCACCTTTTTAGGGGTATTATTCCTTTCCCTATTCGAAAACCCATGAAAACTGGTGTTCTTTTGCTTACCTTCATACAGTTCCTACCTTTCTCCTTGCTTCGTAAAAAACCCTTTTAGATGAACTTCGGCATCCGTCACCAGTAAGTTTGTGCACTGTCCCTGTGAATATCATAATTTCTGCTCCCTAATGCTTCTTTCTTCCCAAAAGATTTGTGTTCGGCCGATTGATTACCATTTCTGTAATTGATTCCAAACCGAATCATATTTGCCGCGTATTCGGCTCTCACTTTACTCAATTTGAAATCTCCCAGCCTTATTTCTCTTCAGCTAAAGTGTGAAACGCTCATTCTAAAAGTTGTGAATTTTTCATCCTGCTGATTGAGACTTCAAACTCTGACCACGCTTTCATGCATCCTCTTGACCAGGGTCCAGAAATATACCGTTATCATTATTACTATTGTTGTCATTATCTTCGTCCATTCTGAGTCTGACACTACTTAGCCCTTTCTACAAACTACCACAGCTTCTGTGACCGCCACTGTTTCGGTACCACGCCCAAGCTGAATGCTTCTTCTGAGCTGCCCTTCGGACCCGACTAGACCAACACGGCCGAGCGTCCCTCCGGCGGACTTTCCCAAGAGGAGCTGCTCCGCAAAACAGTGACAGGAGGTTACCCCAATGAGCTTTCAAAGCCGCTCGTAAAAGTCCTTGCCAGGTCAAACCTCATTTTCTCCCAGCCTCTAGTTCCCTCAATACCTTTGGTCTACCATCTCTGACTCGGGGCACTGGTCTACCCAGGTTTCGTGTTAGACAGAGAACCCCACGGTCACTGTTCCCGAAAGGGACCTGTGAAAGTCGCAACTGGCTGGGAAATCCTGTGCAACGAAACAACCTCGACTCGGAATACGCGCACTGGAAGAAAGACAAGACCGGACAAGACCCGACAAGGACAGCAAGAATATATTCTGCTAAATTTGGTTGGCGCTCACTCGTAGGCATTTGCTTATTGGCAGATAAATTGTTGACCAATCACAAGGCGTCTTCGCTGTACCTACAATATCTAACAGTAACGGTCCGGCTTCACCTGGCCGGCTGGATACTGGAAATGAAGCTATAGCGCACTGGACCGCGTATCGAGACAGCCAAACCCCTGCTACCTTCCTCCCTCAAAAAAACCCCGAAGACTTGGCTTGCCTGGCCTGTAGATCTTCGAGTTGGTGCAGTAGGCTTCAGTTGATCCTCATGGACTGCCTCTTTGTCTGGAGCGGCCCGGTCACGTTTCTCGAGTACGGTTTCCGCTGCGCATTTAGAAGCTTCTCTGGGGCGAAAATGGCTAAGATAACTCCGGTGTACGGTTGAGTATCTAAGACCAGTGATCTTGACCATGGGCTTACCAAGTTGCCTGATAATAATCCCATTGGCTGATTGGGTATCCTTGCCCCGAAAGTATGTCACATCGCAGGAATCTAGGCATCTCAGTGACGACCTAAAAATTATTGATATGAACCACATGGCTGTAGTTCCTCTGGCCGTTGAATGCACCGCTGTCTGGTATTATAACAGAACATTGTCCAGAAAAGTCCCCAATTCCGGCAGTCTCCAGATTTGCTGAGGCGATAGCACTATTTACAGTACGTGCCAAGTTTCCCGCAGCACCATCAGAACATGGGTGGCGAGATGCCTTTTGAAGACGCTGACAGCCAAGGCTATCCAAATAACATTTCAACTCAGATGCACAGAACTGTGAACCATTATAGGTGAAGAGAAATGGCGGGGTAACATCCCGGCTGAAACATTTACTTAGAGTCTGAATTTTGAACGGTGAGTTTTGCGCTGATAATAAAAACACTTCAAGACACCTCCAGTATGAGTCGACCTGTACGTATGCATGATATCTGTACAGGAAGGGACCGCAGAAATCGGTATGAATAAGTTGCCATGGTACGTAGCTCCCGTGCTACAGGTTCCAGCTGTTCGGTTTCGACTTTGCTTTATGTGAACACAGGTCACAATTCTTGGATGCCGTACGTAGCTCAGCCTTCACCCTAGGCCACCACCACATTTGCCGGGCTAGAGACTTCATCTTCACTACCCCAAGTGACATTTATGCAGACCTTCTGGAACCGTTTTTCGTAGGGAAGGGGGTGTGGCCAACCGATCGTCACGACACAGCACTCCGTCAGGTTTTATGTATAGTTGCTCTCGATTCACGAAAAACTGTGGGTACCTCCGTTTCATTTCCAGTTTCCAGCCGTCCTTGATGGAAGAAACTACTGACTAGTAATACTTTTTAGAGTATCACCTAACTCCTCTCGCCACACTGAAGTGACAGGTGATATGGAATTACCATGTTCAGCTGCGGCGAATAGCGGGAATCTTGATAGAAATCAGCACGCGGAATTTCTTTACTAGGCTGATATAGGATAACTTACTAATTTTCGGCCAGAGCAGTACTTCACCGTTGTATCGTGTCTGCTGTGGACTTGGCAACGGACTTATTCGGGTCGAATAGAAAATGGGTGATGCACAGGAATGGATCTTCAGAGATAAACTGCAATGGTTCTGTCGGCCGTAAGGTGCTAAGAACCCGATCTCGAAGTGCCAACGGAGACCATCACAAGAACGGCGTAAAGCAGATCCGAGTAAGAGAGGATGCGATTTCGAGAGTGATAATGGAGTAGGCAGCCGGAGCAGAGGAGGTTAGCTTTTGGTGGAATTGTATACGTTGATGCAAGTATGTCACAAAGTAAAAGCGAGAGGTTGGATCAATGGCTATGAATCTGTGTGCAGTGCGATTAACTTGGTGGATAGCCAGAAGAGGCGGTAAACGAGTGAGGAGTAGATAAGTGTCCAGGTGCTGTTCTAATTACCGGACTACACGATAGTGGTTAAGGAGGCTACAGAACCAGTGGCTTGGATACTAAAAACGGAAGTGGAACATAGGATTTGGAATAAAATAAAAACAGCCGTGGGATAAGGCAGCAGAAATTGGAGGTTTGATACTGGTGAGCTCAGTTGCATAGTGAACCAGCAACAACCCCGAAGAGATGAGGAGGCAACCAACTTGCTGATAAGAGGAAGGCCGGTAGATACCAGATGCCGGGAGGCGAGTAGTTTGCTTATGCTGTGTTGGTCGAGAAATAATAATGTGAAAATAGAAGGCAAATAAATATGGGGCGCGCAAAGAAGTATAGCTCGCCGAAGAGATGATAGAATGGATAATTGGTAGGTGCACATCAGTTAATGAACATTGCAATAGGTATACCATGACATGATGGCGTGTGACTGGAGCTGCGTGATACGTTTATGGGAAGGCTGGGATGTAAAAATGGTCACTGCATGAAATAAATCAAGCTTCGAAGATACTGGTAGAATATGGATGCTGGTTACTTGGGGAACTATTTATATATCAGGCCAAATGAAATTATTCAAACAAATCAGACGAACGGCACATCTTGTGAGGGAAAAGAACTGTCGAAGTGTCGAAAAAAGGTCAGCAGAGAACAGGCAAGCACTAGGCTGTTTATATCATATAACGGGCGGATAAAAACATCTGTGAGAGGGAGTTAACTGGCTGATAAACCAATATGGGATGCGCTGAAAAGTGACCACAAGGACGGACAACATGCGGCGACGATGGTGATACGTGGCCGGTAAGTGCACAACTTTGATGGCTATTTCAACGAGTGCCTTGAGGTGGTGACACTGGTAGGGCGGCAAGATAAACACATCTCAAAAGTAAAAAAGTGAAGGGTTCAACGTGCACTACGAGATCAGGATAAAGAGGTCAATGAGCACTGTGAAAAGGAGCATCAGGACGGGAGAGCAAATAATCGCTAATCACGTTTCTGACCTCTGGAGTAGTACGAAATATTTTTCTGTGAGGACAGTTTTTTGTCTATTGGGGTAAGGAAATCAACAGTGACAGTAAAAGAGCCGTGAATGAATAGCGGCCGCGGGTTCTGACATGGTAAATGGGCAGGTTTATGGGAGGGACGAGACGATAATCACACGTGGGACGCAAGGAATGTAGGCAATGAGGCGCCCGCCAAAATCAAGGAGTGTTTGCATAGGCAGCTGAAGTGTGTTAAGGAGGAGGGAGGTTGGTGGAGGGGAATGAAAACCACACCCCATTTAGTACATAACCGGAGTGATAAAATTTGCCAGGCGCGAAAGGGTCGGTTGCAGTTTCCATATCGACAGCAAGCTCGATGGGGAAGTAGTCGATGGGGAAGACAGAGCGAATGACATCCTGGCGACAGCGATACGGGAGTAAAGACGGAGTTTTGTAATTCACGTACGGTTCAGCTGGATGGGACTGGCCGTGAGCTGGACACGTAAACTGAAAACCTCTTTGGTGTCGAGGGTTGCAATACACCAAACTAGTTGCGCCCGAGCGTAGTTGCAGGTTTCCTGCAAGCCCTATGAGCACAGGCGAAAGGGGTGGATCTGACAGCGTTCCGTGAATAAAATGAGTTGTGGCAGTGCTTCCAGTAGAGTAGTCAATGATCTGGTAGCTGTGTTGGGGGGTTCATGACAACCAAGCCAGTAAAAAAGCCACCGAAGGGGGTGCGAATAGCAAACCGTGTCGATCGTCGAAGATTATATGTCTGGCGAGAAAAAGATCCAAGTAGTAGCTCATGGGATAGGATAGGCTAAAGGGCCCTTGGTCGGGGAGTTCTAAAATGAAAATGGAAAGTGCTGTAGTTTGGCACACGTACCAGCTGTGGATTAAGAGAGAGATGCACCAAAATGTCGTGGAAGATCCTGGGCGAAAGACAGAATGAGCATAAAGGGTACTAGGTCATTACAACGATAAGAACTAGGAGTTAGGATAGAGCGACAAACCTAAAAAGAAGTTTTTGCGGGTCTAGCATCCGACTATCCTGAGTCTCAGCACAAATTAGCACTGAGACGAAAATCAGGTCAGGTCGGGTCAGGTCAGGTCAAGTCAGGTCAGGTCAGGTCAGGTCAGGTCAGGTCAGGTCAGGTCGAGTCATAGGACTAGCGGCTTGAGCCAGTAAACGTCCAGTTTCTTTCACTGCTAGCCCAAGGAGTTACTGCCGTGCTGCTACTTCCGGGATGAACCAACCTGGGCGCAAATAGATATGTACAAACTAATTGGGTAAGCCATGGAGGAGAGCGCAAGGACGAGGGGTAGTTATGAGCAGAACGGTGAGGACGATGCATGGAGATGGAAAACGACTAGCAGCAGCTGATATGTTTATGGATAGAGCTTGTATAGGGAGGGAGTTGGGAGGTTCATGACATGCCAGGGTGTCAGAGATTTATCGTAAAAGAGGGCCATATAGAATTGGGATTTTAGGGACTGGCTAGAAGTCAGGTTCTTCTTCAAAGGCTCGAGACTCTGAAATGGTGAAGGCAAATGGCACCAAGGCGTTGTCTATCCTGAAGTAATTTGCTACTGATGTTTTCAAGCGCGTGCGGGAGACACGTCTACAAATTTCAAAGGGGGATTTTATTCCAGAGTCTTAAATACATTACCACAGATAACCTAGAATTCGGAATAACATCCTCGTGGTAGCGAATGAAAAGTTGGTCCGTAGTTCCCACAAATACGTGGCAGTATTCCGTCGCTTTTCATTGCAGCAGCTCTCAGAACGGAAGAAAACGACGAACTGACTTGAGTTATTATATCCTTCTGCTCCATTTGCCTCACTGCTTTCAGAAAACCCTCACTCTGACCGTACGGCTGCACCATGCGTCTGACGAAAGCTGGACCACCATAGATTTCCAGCTTGACCGGCTCCACTTCCTTTTGCCAAGGTTGTTGGAGCATTGTATTACTGGCCCACTTTCTTCCCCATCGCCTCCGGCAACCACAGTTTCTTAGACCGATTTCTAGCCCCTCTTATGTATACCTGTCGGCTTACGGACGTCTCCAACCTGACTAGTCAGAAACTCCATTTGACCTTAACTTTTAAACTCACCGGTCATCCACTGGAATCCGCCTTTGGGTTCACTTAAACTCCCTACATTTTTCTTTGGTGTGCATACAGTTGTCATACCATTATCCCCCTTCAATCCCCCTTCTGAGTCTACCTATCCTACTTTTTCCATGCATATTTCTATGTCCTCACTAGTCTTGTCTGCCCATTCTATTGCACGTAAAAATTTGATCATGCACCTGGCACTCTTCGAGCGCCTCCGAAATAAACCACTATTTTGGCGAGTCACCGGATCAGCTGCAGTGGCTGACGCTGTGTGAAAAGAACGTGGGTGGCCCATGGCTCGTGACGCATTCAAACCCAGAATGGAAGGACTACCAACTGAAATCAGGAAGCGGACTGGAACGTACGTCTGTTGCTTGGATTGTACCGTCAGAGTTGTTTCGCCCAACAGCTTCAGTTGGTGTCCGGTTACACCACGAGTGCTTTCCTCAGTAATTTTTCAGCTGTCCGGGAAGACGTCATCTTCAGCACCCTCTCAGAAATGGTGGATTTACAACTTCCCCTATCCACAAAGGATTCACGTAGGAACCCTAGTTCAAAGGACACCGGCTTGCACAGAAATTGATCGTTTTGACTGGAAGTGTTCAGTATATAGGTGGGTTTGGTATCTCCGGTTTTATTCGTTCCGGCCACCTCTATCACGTTGTACCTAGATCCCCGGCATACCTCCCATTAGTGAACTGTTTCGCCGTATGCATGGTATACGGCTTGATGGAATCGACGCTTTCAACGAAAATGGAAATCCTTATATGAAGTGCATCTGTTCACCGGTTTGTGAGGTATGGCAGCATCTGAATAGAGTGACTGGTCGGCGTGGGCTTGGAGGACACGGAACGACCACACCGACTTGGAAGTCCTCTGCCACACGGATTGCCATTCCTTAGTAACTAGGCTTCACTTCTCTACGCATATGCTCATGGCAAGTTGAGACCCCATTCCAACCGGAATCCGTATGCCCCTGCCGAATACCAGCACGTTTTCCCCCACACGAAAAATCCTCATTTTTACACTCAGTGTTTTTCTCCTTTTTTACTGTTTGCCGTCCTCGACCACAGCTGGTGAACTGACCAGACTGTTATCTTCCTATTTTCTCATTCTTCTTCCAGACCAGACTATCTACTATTGTTTTATTCCTGGTTCCCTAACGGACACCCTCTCCTCATCCACCGCCTACCTGATATCGCCCCAAATCTCTACTATCACCCAACTACCCTAGAAAGCTACCAGTCTCCGTCTAGGGATCCCTAATAGACCGGTCCACTAGCCAAACGATAACTAACTGTTCGGGTAACAAAATTTTCATTTTCTTGCTTCCATAAAAACGATAATCATAACCCACAGCTGGAACACTCTCCAGACTGCCGCACTCCTGATCTCTTCCAGATTGCAGTGGTTACTTGGGTAGCCATCGGCCGAATCGACGTTTATTCCGGATTACCGTAAGGACTGGACGATTTGATCAATGGTTTAAACCTATACTTTCACCCGCTGACGTTACATGGGGCACCGTACACGGATTAACAAAACCTCATGAAAGTCTCACCGGATCGCAGAGGTGATTCCTGACACCAACCATCAACACATCCGCTCAACGTCTATTCCCAAATAATCCAACCCAACAGTTCAATTCTTCCCGTGTTGCAGTACGAAACCAATGGCCGGAACCCAGCCTTCGCAGCTGTCAACTTCGTCAAACCAGACCTTTTTTACCTGCTTCCCTCAACATCCTACCTGCCACCACCTGCAACCAAGGTCTTTATGAAACAGAATACCAGCCATCTGCAGCCAACCTTAACTTGGTTAACAATTTTCTATCACATACAAAAAAAATTTGCACTCTTTCAACTTTTGCCTAGCCGAACCATTGACGTTTTGTCTCCACTAATCCGTTTCATTGACGGCTTTTCTTCTCTTTAAAAGTCCGTTATATGTCCATACACCATTCATGCTCTTCAAAAGTTCACTGAAGTCCCTGCGAAGCTTTTCGCCGTCATATGAATTTCCATATGACACTGTAATCACCTGCACAAAAGGTCCGTTTTATTACCACCTTTGACTCACTTGTCTTTATTTCACATGCTTCCTCTACAATTAGTTACCCAATGCTGGATCAGTGTCCAATACTCCGCTGGTATCTCTGACTGCACTTTGAAAGCCCCACGCTTGCTTTACTTCTAACAATGTTCTTTGGCATCTCTTCCGTCCGGTTACTCGTTAGTGACCGTCCATTTGTCGCTTATATCAGCAATCCCACGACTGTTCAGCTACCCACACCGCCCTCCAGCGATTTCGAAACCGATTCGGAATTCCCGCCTCAACCATAACTTTTGTTCACTCAAACACTACATGACTTTACTGGTGTATTTCGGTTGCTGTGTGATTTATAAATTCAGAATCCGTGAATACCTCACATCGACATGTACTGCTGTATACTCTGATCTTGCCTTGTGCATGCGTATTGACCACGGTCAAGAAATATACTATACTATACTAAAAAAATGTGGCCCAGGATGTGGTGAGGGACTGCCCGTCATCGAATTGCCTCTGATGAGCTCAAGCTCTTCCGTTCCGGTAAGCATCGCTGTTGCGTGATGCTGATAATTTTCGCAATTAGTCCATCACGAAGCACTTCATCCAACCGATTTCCATATTAGCATCCAGCAGTCCCCTGATTCAGTGGTGGAGTGAATTCGCGACAAGACACTCTTAGTCCTCGTACCAGTGAACTGTGCTTTTCGCGTTGGCTGGCCCGGAAGTTGGCTGGCACAAAATTGTTCAGCAGAAGTTTCCTCACTTTTTGAAAAGGTAGTTTTGCAGGCTCATCGAGGTATGCCAAATTCTCCAACAGCGAACACAAATCGCGGCCAACCGCAGTGAGGACTGAAGCCGACTGGCCTTGCCTAGCTACTTTACGAATGCTGCACCAGAGCTCAAACAGCTGGACCCATTTTTCGACTTGGGACTAATTACTGTGCAAGGCCAAATGCTCCATGGCCAGTGACTTCGTGTTGCGACGCTAATGGTAGGAATCATATCTAACCGGGCAGTTCCGCGTGATGAAACAATCTTGACTACTACAAGACCAGAAAGGAGCAGCGAGAATGTATTCTGTTACATTTGGTTGATGCTCACCCGTTTATATACAAGAATAGGGAGATGACGTGCTGACCAATCACTAGGTGACTTCGCTGTATCTACACGACCTAACAGTTACGGTCCGACTTCATCTGGTTGGCTGGATAATAAAAATGGGGCTACAGCGCACTGAACTGCATGTGGAGACGGTCAAATCACTAAGAAACATCAATGTGGAAGTCCGAAACGTCCTTTGCGCATCCCGTGATTTCAAGTTCCAGGGAAAATGGACGTTACCCTTGCATCCACCTGGTCTCATGTGTAACATGCTGGGTCAGGCCCTTGTTAAGTAGCCTAGCGGACAGTGGCCGAACAATTCCCTAGGAGCTATCTAGCTTACCCAGCCTGCTTCCGCACTCTGAGGTCCCTATGGACCAGAACTTTCCCTAAAACCTGTGATGAGCAGTAAGTATTGTCTTAGATGGTCATCTTTTGTCAGAGACTACAGAGACTACACACAGAAAACTCCCAGTTCTGTGCGGTAAACCATGAGAGCAACCGAAGTGGCCAACGTAAGGGATAGATGCGGCTCAGATTCCTCTCTCTGGAGTTGAGGCCTCGCGTGAGACACAATACCCATTCGCCCTTCTGTCAGTGCGGCCTATCGGCACAGTAGACTACGTGGTTGGATCCGGTTCCTGATGACCCATATCACATCTAACAGTGAAGTGCCAGCTTCAAGTTCCAACCACTGGCTACCCATAATCGCTGCCTTTTTGCACGCAACTGGTGGTAGCGCAGCTCTCGCTCGTTATCTGGATTTCTAGGACCGCCTGAAGGCATCCATCACAAGGGATTCGGAGCAGCTTTTGACCTCCAGTCCACCAAGCACTTTGACCGCTGGACCGTTACCCCTGCAGGCTTCAAGGCCAATCCAACAGGTCTTTTAAAAAAGCTGAGGTTCATCGCATAAGTTGAGTGCATTGGGTTACTATCGATTACGTCTCCGGTGATACCAGCTACGAAAGGCACCTTATTCCTCCATCCATTGCATAAGAGCTTTTGGTGTTTCCACAAAAAGAAATGGTTTTCATCAGCCTAACGGCCGTGATGTTCAAACGATTTTGTCCACGGTTCAATTCTGCAGCGAGTGAAAAATCCGAGAGAGAGAGAGAGGGAGAGAGAAAATGGCGAATTTCAGTAGCTTTGGTATTGGATTGCAGTAAAGGGTACCAAATGCAGAAGGCAATGCCAGTATAGATACTCAAGTGATAGGAAGTGTCAACGTGAATTGTGAGATGCTTGCCTGACACTTTTTTCGTCACTGGTTGCTACAGGACCTTCTAGAGAGACTAAATCAGCTCCCAGTTGTGCAGGATTTATTGACTAGGTTGACACACGAGTTGAATGGCTTGGATCCTCTGTTTCGTGTCGGCCCACACAAGTAGACTTTTTATTACTGGGATAAATCTTATTAGAAATAACAATTGTAAATTTCGGGTAGGCCTGAAGCACACTAGACGCAGGACGAAATTTCTGCCCATGCCAGGGATATTTTGTTACCATCCGTAGGTGTTTGCTATCAACCCGATGGCAGTGCAGAACAAGATCGCATGACCAATCATCAACTGGCCCAGTACCTCACTTGCAGATGGAAGGCTCCCGGATGATTAGAAACAAGCAGCCTTTGCGCTGGTGCTCGGGGGTAGAGACGAGGCAGCAACTGTCACAAGCGTTACCTGCATCGTCCCCAAGGTCATCTTGGTCGCCATAACCTGTTTAGTTCAGCACAGCACGGATTCTGCAGATCCGGTTCATGCATTTCCAACTTCCTTCTGGATTGAGGAAGCTGGACGGAAGTAAAGGCCGAGGGGTATCCCACAGACGTCGTTTTTGTAGATTTCGATAAATTATTCGATAGAGCCCCACACGACAGATTCTTCTGGAAGCTCAAACTATTAGAGATAGTGGATCTTCTGCTCTGCTTCGAGGACTTCCTAAAGGGGAGCATATTTGATGTCAAAGTTTCTAGGACCCCATCCACGTGGCACCCAGCCTCCAGTGGTGCTCCCCAAGGTCCACTACTTGGTCCGCCGTCGTTCCTATTCTATATAGGTGGCCCTTCAGAGAACCTGAACTCATTGTGCTTATTCTATGCGGACTATCTGAAGCAGTTCAGTACATCTCGTACGGATAGGGACTGGCGACCCCTACAGGAGAATCTCGACAGGCTGAAGCGTGGGTCAAGTAGGTAGGCCCTTCAGGTTAACTAAAAGACTTCTGAAGGCAGGCATACAGGTCGAACGCAGACAACGTTGCAGTTGTACAGTGTCTTTCGCAGGTGACGTGAGATGAGGTTTTACATTCTTCTCTCATTTTTGGCGGAGACTAGACGAAGTACGCTGTGAAGTGGTGGGTGCATGACTGGTGCGCATACCGTCGAATGAATTCTGGACGCTAGATCGGCCGTGACTATTATCTGCCATGAGCAAATTAAGCCGAACTGAACCGAACATCCGGCTAGACTTTCCCCGGGAGCCTGTTGAGAAAGACAGGCAGCGAGCGAGGTCCTGGGGCGGTATTGTCGGCCAAGGTAAAAACAAGGGGTCACACAGACGGAGCCTGAGCCTCGGCGTAAAATACCCTTGGAGAAGTCCACCTTTCTTTCGGAGGACCCTCCACGTGATAGAATTTGGCTGGAGCATGGAGCTACGGCTGCATGCCCGTGCACCGCTGCCGAATCGGTCAGGCTGGAAAAAATTCACAGGGCTGCTCGCTTAAATGAGGGTCTAGGATGGATTAGCTGCAAAGGTGGCCGGCAAGCGATTAGAATGCTCTCAGAAACCTGTCCGAGGATCTGAAGAGACCTCATTATTTGTCCATGACACTACCCGAGGTGAACTGGGACCACAACAGCAGGCGGCCTCCTAACTACATGCATCTTGTTGTACCCCGGGGACTTACACTGACATTTTTGAAGGTGGAACATGGTGGTTTGTCTCTGGCGTACCGCCGGTTCTGAAGAGTAACAAACCCTTGAAATTCGCTCCCATCGTAAGTGGCATAAGAGGTGCGCATTTCAACCGTCAAGCGAAAGCCGGATGATTTTCTGACTGACACCTAGTATAGTTCTCTTTCCCGGGACCACATCTAACAGCTGTTGTTGCCAGACTCACACGGGATGCTTCTCTGTGACCCTAATTTAGGAGACTGGAAACTGAAACTTTGTTTTCTGAAGTCAACCTTGTTTAGCTGCGCCATTTATAAAGGTCGTCATCAGTTGCCGCTGCGTCATTCTGTCCGCGCAATACGTTGGCCATGGCTGTATGTGTTTCCTTTGTAATTCTTATGACTTGTTCAGCCTGTCAAAGTGCTCATCACCGGCGCTGCCGGTCAGATTGGATACAATTTGGCCGGGATGGTTGCGCGAGGTGATATGCTTGGCCCGAATCAGGTGCGATGATGTAACTCACGCAACTCACTCTGTAGGAACTTATTCTTCATTTGTTCGATATAACGCCCATGCTGAATTCTTTGCACGGTCTACAAATGGAGTTGGATGATTGCGCATTTCCGCTGGTTCGAGAGGTTGTCATTACGGATAAGGCGGAGGTTGCGTTTGATGATATCGATATTGCTCTAATGGTGGGCGCAATGCCCCGAAAAGAAGGCATGGAGAGGAAAGACTTGCTACAAGCCAATGCTAACATCTTCAAGGAACAGGGGAAAGTTCTGAATGAAAAAGCTAAGAAGACGGTAAAAGTCATTGTAGTTGGAAACCCCGCTAACACGAATGCATTGATCATGATGAAAAATGCTCCGAGCATCCCAAAGGAAAACTTCTCCGCAATGACCCGTTTGGACCATAACCGCGCCACTGCTCAGGTTTGTCAGCTCTCTTTTGTTTTCATTGTGATAGATTGCAAAGCGCTTAAAAATTCCGTGTACTGCGGTGAAAAATTGTGTAATCTGGGGTAACCACAGTGCCACTCAATTTCCTGACGTGTCACACGCTGTGGCCAGCATCGGTGGCAAAGACGTTAAGGTGTGGGACGCTATCAAAGACGAGGAGTGGCTGAAAAACGAATTTGTCACGACTGTTCAAAAACGTGGAGCCGCAGTGATCGCTGCTAGAAAACTGAGTAGTGCAATGTCTGCTGCAAAAGCTGTTGTCGATCATATTCACGATTGGTGGTATGGAACCAAGCCTGTAAGTGGTGAATTTTCGTTGCATCAGTCTTTGCATTATAGGGTGAATGGGTGTCCATGTCAGTCTGGAGTGATGGTTCATACGGGGCACCTGTAGATGTTTTCTTCAGTTTCCCTGTGGAAATTAAAGATAAGAAGTGGACAATCGTCAAAGATCTCTCCATGGATGACTGGGGGAAGTCAATGTTTAAGACTACTGCTGAGGAACTATCAGAGGAGAAGGTTGCTGCGCTTGGAAAATAAACTCGGTGTTATTTATTGATAAAGTGCTGTTTAGTCATTTTTCGGTGTTGACCCGTGACAAAATATAGTATAGTGAAATGAGCGCGTTGTCTTTATCTCATTGGAGAGCAGTCTTTCTCAGCTTTTGCGATAACGTTTATCAGGGAAATAAAGGAGAAAGCGTGTAGTGTCCAACGCCTGTATTTTCATGGGGCCTGAGTACAGAGACCGTACGCTGGCTTGCGTCGAAAAAGTGTTTCAGAAGTAGTCCCTACGGTTGCCAAGTTCGCGAAACTGTCAAACAAGAGACGGGGGAGGGGAGCTGGCCGGTTGTCCTGCAACTTTGGGGCAGATATAAAGCGTATTGTCCCGCCATGTTTATTACATGTTAAGCTGTGGATGGGGAAACAGTCTTGGAAAGAATGAAAGTCTGTGAAAATACTCTTGGCGATGGTTGTTTTCGGCAGTGCCGTGTGGTTCGAAGATGTAAACGGTTTGTTGGAGTGTTGCGTAACTTTTTATCTAAATCTAAGGTCGTTTTCAGGCGTGTGAGTAGATGCGCATGACGGGAAGTTCAACCGGTTTAACAACTATGTTTGAAGAGAGTAACGTTCTTAAGACGGGATGAAAAGGCAGTCGCATCGTGGGTGGCTAGGCAACTGTAGGCAATAACGGGGGTGGGGGTGAGCGTTGATGACAAAGGTAAAACAGCATAAAGCCCGGCCATGAAATGAAAACACTAATGACTGCAACATTTAGAAGTGGTATGTGAAGAAATGCCAATAACAAGCAGGGGATTGAAATGAAGAACCAGGTTCTTGCGTGGCATGAGAAGTAAGACGAGCGGGTGACAGCCATAACTTTGGAATAACTCACAAGGGGGCGTGAATCCGTCTAACGTGTGGTTAACGAGCTTCTATGGCAATACGCATGTATTGCTGCACATTTGGTTTGGAAGCAATACTGTCAGGAGAGAATGCTTTTATTTCTCGCTTAATATGCCTTTGCAATGGAGTCACGGTTTATATCAGTGTTCAACTTCCACTAAATGTCGTGTGCTTCAACAGCAGTTGGAGTTGGTGTTTCGTAGCACACTTCGACGGAGAAATAAAACATAGCACTTCAGGCCGGATGCAGAAACACTTTTCAGTTCCAACAGCGGTGTCATGACATCACATGTGCTGCAGACGTAACATCTTAAACCACACTGGGTTGTACAGGCGGGACGGTGGCTTACGCCCAAGGAATCCAACGAGAATGCTACCCAACAGAAATAAATCGTATGTGTTCTGAAACTGTCGAACCGATCTTCGGCTGTCACGTTAAACCAACAATGTCTGTTTTCACTCTGGTCAGGGGTGGTTGTCTCCGGCTCCGAGGTGGCTACTCGTCCTGAACGCCTCTCAAAATGCTCCCAAGTGACCGTGCGTCTAACACAGCCTCTGCTGAGGAAGTCCCACACATTGCATTCTCGTGGCGGAGGTGTTCCCACTAAACTGAGAGGACAGAAGTGGATGCCCGGCGCTCTCCACCGGATTGGCTGACTAATAGTCAGTCTAAGGAAGATGGCTAAACCCTGATTTCAAACCAATCACGGGTGGCGTATGAGGCGTACAAAGATGTACTCATCGGTATCTGTGGCGGAGGGGTGTACTGGGCATCCAGGATGTTCGTCCTCATCCGAAGGGCGAATGAACCGAGGAATCAGTCATCGGCCCCCAGGGGGTTACAGACTCCACGTTTCGTCCCGCTGCCTTGCGAATTAAGCTCTGGATGGCTGAAGACTTAGGTTGTGGATCCCTAAGAAAACCGACTGCTTTGACTTGGGCAACCTGGCAGTATCGCGCCCACAAATAAATCATGGACTCGGACTGTCTACCCCTTCCCCCCGATTGCACCCTGTTTTGTTTGGCACGCAGTCTGAAACCAGACAAGTAGGGTATATATATATATATATATATATATATATATATATATATATATATATATATATTGATTGATTGATTGGAAAATGGGCTTGTGAGCTGATACTGCTCATCGGACAGCCCAAAAAATGTGCTGGACCAGTGTTCTCAAAAATTTGCCGCTTTTCAATGTGCTTCGTCTTATAATCTTCCAGTTTAAAATAGGCAAAGTAAGTCACGCGTAGTCTTGGTTAGGAAAGCATGCTTTGAGATGAAAATAACTCATAGAAGGAAAAAAAGTTATATTTAATTACCAGAACTAAGAGGTTTCTTCACTTACCTGACTTAAGCGTTTGAACAGTGCTAAATCAGGCGTCGGTAAGTTCTAGATTGGACTCGAAGTAAACATGTGTTTTGTCTGTGGAACTCTTGCAAAGGGCCTTTTTTCGACGACTAAACGATCTTAGATGGCCTCGATGTATTCCCTCCGACTATGTGTCGGTTGATTTCGTGCACAGCGATCGTGGTTGACATTTTCAGTCATAATAACTGAGTGTTTGCTGTTTTAGTGGATGAAGCTCAATCGTAGCTGGTGGGAAGTTTGTCTGAATGATTAAAGTTCATTTTGCGAACGGCTTCAGCGCTGAGTTTGAACTCTCAAAGTAATCGAACAGGTATGTACTGAAACCGTTTGCCATTTCAGTCGACAGAGCCGTTATCAACGACCAACTCATTCAGTTCTATTCACAGACTGCTACCAAAGAGTCTGGATTTCTAAAACAAACACCATCTCCACACCTCCTGTATCGTTTTGTGCTATCAAAGCGTTGGGCTCTTTTCGACCATATCGACACCGGTGCCCACTAGCGTGGATTGACCCAGGAAAGTCACTTGTGGCTACTGACTTCAATTAGGCTCTTGCTCACGCGCTTTTTGCCTACGTCTTGCTGATGAACGAGCCAATACCGAAACGTTTTGCTCCCCGAAGCTGATACCAGGTGATAACCGTAGATCTACGTTCCAAGTGGAACTATTCACTGGGTTATTGGCGTAGTCAGATGATTAGAATTCAAAAGGATGTTGGATACATATCAAGGAGGCACTGATCGAGGCCGCTAATACTGTCCAATTCTCTTATACGGGACACAAACAGAAGCAAGAAATATCTGCTCCTTCTTCCGCACTATTATATGATGCAGATCGATTACTTTGGATGCCATGCAAAAGAATACACGGGGTTTTCAATACACCAGATGAAAAAGAGACTTACAAATAGACACCAACAGTGGTGGGTTATGAAGTGTGAAGTGGTAAAGAAGCGCGCGGCAGTCGGTCCAATCAGAAATACTGATTCCCGAAAACTAGGTATGAGTGAGCCAATTAAGAACAACTATATCAACGATCACTTGAAATTAGAAATTTAATCCGAATGGTGGTAATGCATAGGGGAAAGTAATTCTTGTTAAAAATCTACTATTTTACGCAGAATAGTAACTCGAGCCCATTTTATTGAGAGAGCCGAGTTATCGTAGCTTTACAGTCGTATTTGACTAAGAACGGAGCTTCATGTGGTATTTCCGGCAAACAATATCTTGAAAAGTCAAGTGCAGTCCATGTTTATTTGGATACGGATGTGTGTCGGGGCCCGTGGCGTAGTTGTATTCGGGCTCTTCTGTTGTTTTTGTGATTCCCCCTTAGTACTTCGTTTTCGGTTTGTTTTGTTTTATAGTTCTGTTAATTCTTTTCCCAACTGAACAATGCTGAGAAGTAGCAACCAACTCTGGAGCACAAAGGTGCGGAGTTTCTGGCTGAATGAACTGAAGTAAACTGCGTTCGGATGATTTGGAACCTAAGTCCCAAATATACCGGACTGGTTGCAGCCCCACGAACCATAATGCGGAACAAGTGTTGAAGTATAGTTTGGATTACCGCATCGTCTCAACAGACTCTTTGTCAGACAACCCGGAAAAATTCAAACGGTCATCATGGTGGGCTTCTAACCCTCCTTTCCCGGGTTTGAATCCTCATGCCGCCGTTTGTCACTTCCCCAGTTGATAGCCTTTAGTTGGTGGCGACCCCCTTTCTGCAGTATTTTATCACGATCGTGCAATTATAGGAAGTAAATGAAACAATAAAACAATCGCTGAATGTCTCGTTTTTTCTACTAAAATGAGCTTTTGTTATTCTGCGGTGAACTGATTTTTCATTTTCAAACATCATATTGGTTGATAGCCTATTCCAGATAGTCAAATGTATTCCGCAAAGAAAATCACTTGAAATGCTACGTTTCGACAAAACAGAGAGGGGGTTAACCTGGCGAGGTGTTTTTTTGAGTCTTGTCGATGTCTTAAATAAAACAGTCTGGCGTGGATATAAATGGCGTTTGTAGCTAAAGCGAACGGATGTAGTGTTAGTTGTGTGGAAAATCGGGAAAAAACTAAATATTTGGATTGCCTGTAGGCACATAAAACGCTTTTGCGTAATCAGATTAGCAATACTTCGCTTGGCATCAAACGATTTGGATCCTGATCACGCAACACAGGACTGATGGACGAAAATAGATGACCTTTGTGTTTAGTTATCAATAAAAGCTTGAAGATAGATGACCCACGATTTTGGCATGAATGAACACTATGTGTGAGTTTTGCCAATAAGATCACCAATCACTGGGATATGATTTGATGTCCGTTGCATTGGCCACCTGTTCGCCCTTTCGGTGTAGCTGTCACAACAACTACAGGCGAAATGACGCACGATGTGGGAGACAAACTGTTCTGCTCTGATGCGTTTTTGCCATTGATTGATAAGGAGAAGAATACTAAATTTTGCTCATGTTTTTTCGTGTTGACGATATATAGATTGACTCCCAATGAATCCCAACAAGAACATTAGTTTCCATTCTTTCTAAGTCTATTCACCCAGACATTTGTGTTTTGTTTCAACAAAGAAAAAAACAAGTACTTGTATACTATGGGCATCAATACAATGCAATACTTTGCTGGCTGACTGTCTTTTGGACTCCACCTTTCACACACAAACAGATCATCCGACCACCCTGCACTCAAAATCATCAGTTTAGGTATGCCTTTTACACGTTAAATCATGAGGCGTATTCCCACGATTTTCCTTTATCATGTCATAAACCCATTCCAAACCAGATGGAAGTGTTGGCAAATAAGAAATCAAATAAGCATCATGTTGAAAAACATATCAGCATAAAACACTGCAAACTAGTAGACTGATGAAAATTTTCCGATCATCATTTTAATCATCTGAAAAACAGAGAGAATATTTTGGCCAAAATTGTGGCTAATGGAAATCGACAAAGACATGTTAAATCAATAATCTCAATGGATATGAACTGGGCAGTCGGTGATATAATCCTTACCCGGATTGCTGTGTAGATACCATGGATTGTTCGTTAAACTTTGGTTCGATTTTAGTCTTGAGCGTTTAATAGACCGTTGTATTTCCCTCCATACAAAATGTGCCGTTCCGTCTTTTAACTTGTTTTTTAAGGGCTCCCGGAGACTTAATTGAATGAATACATGAACATATAACATAAAAAGGGTAATCAAGTAACCTGTACAAATTGTTGTTGAACAGCGAGTATTTACCATTTACCTCTCACCAGTTCAAACGTAACAACATTTATTCTGCCAATGCAATTCGTAATTTAGCTCTAGCGCACTGGGCTGTTGAGCTGCCTCCAACATTTATCATAAACTGCAGATAGGAAGTGGGAAATTGTGAAAGTGAGAAACAGCTTACCAAGTTTTCTTATAAAGTTTAACCCCCAAATTTCTTCAGTAATGTTTCTTACTGTTGACCGCTTTATGGGAAGACCTACGGACACGATTTGCAGAGTTCATGCCAACGGTTTTTGTCCTCACAAAATTGGAACGTTCTCCCTAATCTGTCCGTACCGTTTGTTTAACTCGGATATTGAACTTTCTACAAACCATTTTGTCGAATAAATTACATTCATTCTGGGCTTACATTGAATGGTGTCATGCTTCTTATGTACAGTTTTTTATTACTTTATGTTTGCCGCACTGGCTGACTCACCGATTTAGAGGATAGCAGAACCGCCCTTCGCAAGCCGATGATTAATATAAGGTCTGCTGCATTTATTGAGCCAACAAATATACACTCATATTGTAACAGGGAATGCTGGGGCGAGGGAACGGCGTGAACATCAAGGCGAACGAACGAACCAAACGAGGGCCACAGACAAAAGAACAGGTGGCGAATATGTCGAAGGCGTCCCGAAGCAGGCAAAAAGAAGCACACAGACGACCAGAGAGGAAGCAGCGGGATCTCCGGCAACCAGCAAGATAGCTCAGGTGAAGGGCTGCCGATCGAGCCGTCAACTGAGACAGTCGGGCCAACCGAAGGGAAATGACGGGCAAGAGAAGCAAGCCATCGGCCACAGGCAAATGGACAGAATGCAGCCGAAGCGCTCAAGCAGCGGCAATAGCAATCTTGGTGCCACGCAGTCTAGAAAAAAGCCTATATATAAACGACTGTATGTGTGCCATGACTTGACTTGTGTGATCGTGGCAATACAGGTATCCTGCCGTGCATTGTCGTCCTTGTTACAATATGAACCTCACTTGAGCAAAGTCATGGAAACAAATATCGGATTGTCGGAAAATGTTTTCTCAGCGTTTCCTACGGAACTTCACCACATAAACTATTGCATGAAGCATTTACGTGTATTCTACCCAGCTCAGCATGTGTCTGAAGAGTTGCTGAAGAGTTCCACTACCAACATGAAAGGCATATCGTCAACAGGCTGTGGCGTTCATGATAAGCACGTATATCTGCCCACATTTATTCTTTTGCTCTATTGATAGAATCCAAAAGGAGCATGGGTTTTCTTTTAAAAACAAGTTAGATTTGAGAGTCCCACACTATTTCCTTTCTGCCTAAATGGTTCATCTGAGCCGTGGAATCTGTTGATGATAATTGTGCAACTCCTTGAAGCTCTTGTGAGTACTTCATGATTTCCTCGTATTCATCCACATCACATAAGAAGCTATCTTTAAACTCACTAGCACTTGTATGCACTTAGACGTCGAGAATGCTGCAGTTGGATGATGGAGGCATCCCGTGCTGTATCATTTTATTCAGTTTGGCAGATGACAGTGGTCAAGATTTTACCTTATCGCCACCCGGGAGTTGTGCAATGCAACCCAGGTATTTTCAATGACAAACTAGACTGCGACGGACATCTGAAATAAAACGACGGGTATGATATTATGTATGACCCAAGTAGACGTTTTGATTGAATATAAATAAGTACCAACGGTGCTCACATCGCTATACGCGCAGACTGTGTATGACTGGTTAGAAGACCATGCTGTCGTCATGTTGTAGCAGCATTCCCTTGTCCTGAACTTTTCTGCGCGAGGTTATTTGGATTGTGCTGTCCAGCTCCTAGCATAATGATATTTGCCTATCCGATGATGGTTTGTCAGAGAAGCTTACCACTTTGTTGAATGATATTGTCACCAACTGAGTACCTTTATTGTCCACTACTACCAATGGCGGGGTTTTCACTGAAACTGAGTTATCCGGACAATGTGAGGTGATAATCGTCTCTTAAATTACTAATTTAGGCACCCGAGGAGATGTGTGTCCAATGGTACGTGATAATATTTTGTCCGTCGACTCCGCATTGGTAAGTTAATCAGTCTCGGATGTGTTTTTCCAGTCTCCGAAATATTTGCTCTGTCAGATAACTTCCGGGGGGGTAATAATTCGCTGAATATACCACGTGACTGGTTCGAATGGAAACACGGGGAAATTATCCAATGGTTCACAAGTTGCCACATCATCAAGAAGATGAACTGAACCATGTGCTCTGAAAACTGCTTTATCCTGGTCATAAAATGTGATATGCTGGCACAGCGCTAGACGAACGGCAGATTATGGGAGTATAACTTGGGACTGCTCATGATTTCTGTAAAGATGGAAAGCACAAGAAGTTGGGGTACATTTCCTCTGGTAAAACTTCTTCGAGTACTACTGGTCCCAAATACTGTAAAAATTGGCGGGAAATACGTATACGTAAGGCGTAAAAACAGTGAATTAAGGAAGTGTGGCGCAGTTACCACATTTAAAAGATTTGTGGGGAAAGTTAACGACTCTACAACCTTACTATCCCACATACGTTCACTACTTCGATATACGCGTCAGCTTGTTTATCATGCAGGGGTTATGTGATGTTCTCACTGCGAGTCGGGCACGACCAGCGTAAGAAATACGGGATTAGACTGCTATGTGAGAGAACACGCATGCACGCTATTCAGTGGTTACTTTGCCGTAAGCACCTACGGAAATTCTCAGGCGCTTATGTACGGTATGCAGAGGTATCAGGACTACGGGCTGGGAAACTCGTGACTTCTAATCACATTTCCTTTGTTAACATCCTCTGCAGACAGGTTCTCTATCTTCTGTTCGCTATGACACTAACATCAAAATGGCATCACAGATCATGCACCGACAAGAAAGTTGCTGAAAATAATACTGTCAAATATGTCACGCCAAATTCTACTTGGAATCAAAATGATGTGTTTCCAATTTGAAATAAACCGGTTCTTATTAGTAACCTACCTGAGTAATAAAGATCAAATCGTCCAAGAGTATCATAGTACCAAATTAGCGCTAGAGAGGGAGATAAACCACCCTTAAATTTAAAAATATATATTCCTGCTGCTCTACTTTGCGTTGCAAAACATAAACGTGATATCGGCCTCTGTTTGCACGGCAAAATATTGCGGTCCACATTCAGTGAACTTAACGCAACTGGAGGTCATGATACCGAGTGACCAAGAGTGGAATCACACGGACACGGACCAAGCGTTCAAAGCAGCAAAATGTAATTTTGTCAGAGACCATGTCTTGAGAAGCAGCAAATTTCGGCAGTGAAATGGTTTCCGACTGAGACAGGCATCGTCTATAGGAGATCCAACTCTATGACAGGACAGAGGACAGGACACACAGTGTAAATGGAAGCGCACTGTTCTAGAAGCTCTTGTCAGACCAGCCTTTCCTTTATGAAGACAGAATAGCCCGACATGAATACTGTGACCGTGATTATGCCAAATCCGATTTGTCGTCGACGGAAGTTCTGCCGATGGGCAGTACTCTCCATAGATTTATTCTTCAGTTACACGATGGAACTGCAGGTCAAGTTAAGATGGGTTATGACCTGCAAAGGTTTGTTGTATAGTTGACTATCGCAAGAGTAAAGCAGATGATGGTAATTCAGCTTCTTCACCAGAGTCTACCAAGAAACAATCTGTCGCTTTTGGAAGAGGAAGATTTATTATTCACGATCGTAAACCCGCCATTAATACTTCGGATGAGAACCAATTTTCCAACCAAAAAACAACGCTCTACTCTGAAGGCTGTTAGCTGTCTTATCCATTCAATTGCATCGTTGACCGATCGGAAGAACAACCTTGCTCGCGCATGCTTCCTGGATTGTGAGCACCCTTTCAATTCCCTCAATACAGAATGTTTACTATAGCTTTTATTTCTGCAAGGGATATCTCCGATACTTTGGAACTGGTTAGAAGACCATTTCACAAGCGAATCTCAATTCACGTTTTAATAGTCATTATTCCCCTAAAATCCCCATTACCACCGATCTATTGCAAGGTGCTATCATGTTGTGGCGGCTCTTTGCTGATGCCAAAATACCAGACTCCCTTCAAAAGCAATTGTGAGCCCAGAGCTTGTGTGCGCCTTGCTTACAAATAGGCATCTGTAGTGAGTTATCCTATTGGAATCACAGCCTCTATTCAGGACCTCATCCGATTCTCGCATCAGATCGTCTTCTAGATAAATGTAGTTTCACATCTTAGATCAAGTCACCGTTCTTTGCAGCCATATGAAGTGGCTTACAGTCAGGTGCATAAGTGCCTCAAGGTATTTACCTACATCCAGGACAGATTCTTTTCAAAAGACTTATGTGTCATATGAGTGATTCTCATCAGTTATCCATTATTGTAAATAACTGGCCAACCGGAAGTTGGCTGGTCTCTTTGATAGGTTAAATATTCAGTCTGGTTTCAATCCTATCAATGGACTGGTTGTTTGAAGCCTGTTTGTTTAATTAAACCTAATGCCGTCCTACATTGGCTTATCGCCTTTTATCTCCAAACGGTTCTGGAGACTGGGCGTACCTTGGCTCGTCGGCTGCGGTCGTTAGCCGTCTAGCATCTCATCTTCTGTCAATCCAGCAAGGCAATTAATAAAACTACCAAATCCATCAACGTTTATGATCTTTTATCAGTTCAGTAGTGGGACGGGAATCGTATCGGCAGAAATCGCCCATGCATCCAAAATATCACAATTTTTTTGCTTGCTATGTGTACGGCCTTCCCTCTGCCATATCAATCTCTTCTTTCAAATACGCCGACAATGTAGTGGTTGTTTCTGAATCCCGAAAGTGTTACTGTCAGTCTACTGTACCAGTCAATCTCTACGATGACGGAATCGTCCAACGCCGTCAACTTGACACCTAAGTCCCAAGAAGTGTGCAGAATTACTTTTTTCAGTGGATCATAAATCCACATCACAGTAAAATTATCCAACCCTCATGATAGGAGATTCGGACATAGAAACAGCCCAATATTATAAATATATCTCGGTATACTTATCACATCTTGAGGGGGCATATCATCTACAAGACTCTTTTTTCAGGGTAAAAAGGCTTACATTTTACATCTCCCACCTAAGGTCTCTATGTGTGCCCACTGACATCATTTCGAAGTTTATTTATTCACGTGTGTTACGTCATTGGTTACGATACTCCCCTACCATTTTCTCTGGTTTTCTTGTCAAAAGCTTGTTGTCGAAACAGCACTCCCTTAAATGAATTTTTAAGTGCAGTAGCATAACCTACTCTAAAATATTGAAATTCGTGGAAAAAATCCATTGTGCAGTATTATACTTTCTAATGACACACCCGTTACGCCCATCTCTCTCTCCCTCTCAGTATTTCCAATTTCACTACAATTAGTTAACTAAAACTGATATATTTCCGAATTACGTTTTATAACTCCGATATTCCGTAGCTAGCAAGACTGCTTGTTTCGAAAGAACATCTTCAGAACGAATTGGGAGTGAAGCGCACCTAATCACGATTTCCTACCTCCCATCAGGTTCTCCACTAACGAACATGGTGCACAGATTCAGTGATTATCGTTTTTCTTCATCGTGCTTTTATTACTCTCGCCAAAGCATGCAATGGGCTAGTTTTTGCTGAAAATTTGCCCTTTTCCGTTAAATAAAGGGCATCTTTGGCTTGGCCTGACTTGAAGCTTGATTGGCTTATCTGAATTTGGGCAGCGTGAGAGATTTTCATTGTATTCGCTTACTTCAGTATTTTCCAGAGCAGCTCAAGCTATTGAATCACTCGGAGTGGGGTGTAATGAGAAAAATTGCGTAGGCGGAAAGTCTCTATTAGAATGAAGCGTGCTTACCGTTAAAAGGCGGCATCTAAGCACTTCCTTCTAATACATACATTATTCGTAATATGACTGACAGAACGTGAATAAGCGGGTGTTTTGTGATCTTCAAACGTATATGAATCCGCGTGCCGTATTTATGGTGTTTTATCATTATCCAGGAAACAAGCATTGTAACAATGACGGTGAAAGCGACTTCATTTCTTGATAAAACTTTAGTTCGCCAAACGCTTCCTGGTGATCCCGAAGGTTACCTACGAATGAAATAAAAAGACCGAAAGTCTTGGTGAGTTTTGAAGTTGTGTTGTTGATCCTGGAAATTGACAGAGAGTGGAAGACTTCCTTAGCTAGAGATCAGGACGGACGAGCCAAGATGCACCAAACGGCGGTGAGCCAAAGCTATACGGCACCTGATCAACTTAAACAAACAAGCAGTCGATTGCTGGGTGTAGAGTTAACCTGGACTATCAACCTATAGACAACCGCTGATTAGTGCTAGAAGGACAAGTGATATGCATACGAAGACGTGACCAATGAGAATCCCCCCTCAACTCTGGTAGGTATTTTGCGACGGAAATGTCTGCTGTCTAGTTGCAGTCGGACATCTCTGCGCCTGCATGAAATCTACTTCCTGGAACTAGATGACAATAATTCTAATCGCGATGAGGCTATAAAGGCGAGTGATATCTAGCTTATAACCTGATGCGGGGTCTAGACGAGCTCTTAAGGAGCTGCGATCGTTATGATAGCAGACTATACTACCGGTGTATTGATCTTTGGCAGATTTTGACAATGTTGTTTTTCGAGGTGATCCAAAAGTGTAAGGTCTTTGGCCCCGGCGGGATTCGGACCCACGCATGGTCACCACCCTCGCTTTAGTACCGTGAGTGCTCTACCAGCTGAGCTACGTGGCCACGTCGAAGGACCTTCGACTTTCTGCATATGAATCACACAGGATACCCGCCCAAATTCCAGTAGCACATGGCATCTACCACAGTGAACTAGCTTGTAATTTGACTGCCTACAGCAGGATTTTCCTTTGTACTAACCGGACTCCACCAGTTAAGTGCATTGGGTCCCTTCTCCGATATAGATCGTTGATATGACAGTGGTATCGATTGTTTGGAGTAAGTGAATAATTTCCAATCATACAGTCTTTATATTCGTTGCAATGTACCCTGACGTTGATTTTGGCGATCAAACTCTGTGTAGGGTTTCATATGTTTTAACCGAATTAAAACGGACGAAGTTCTATCTGTTCCGTATATTGTACCTCTATTTGCTAAGTTCTTGATCGCTGAGCTTCGCGCTTGGGTTGCAAAGGTTTCATCACCAGTGTAGGTCACACCATCCTCGCTCAGTTGCATATATGAATTGTTTGATTCCAATAGTAACTGGAATGAAAGGTTAAAACTTCAAAAAAAAATGAAGCCAGCGTTAATAAAAATAATCGAATACCCGTATTCAATTCAGACAGCGACACATCAAAATCGAGATAACGACGAAGAAAAGGTTGTCCTTGATTAACCGACTAAATAACTTTCGAAAAATCACTTTTTGATTCTTAAAATGGACTCTTCATCCACACACGCTTCTTACTATTCAAATAAGAGCAAGATGATAAACACAGTGTCGAGTGCTGAAGCATAAGAGTGATTGAGCTGGAGAGTACCGGGCATGCATACCCGAGGAGCAGCAACAACTGCGAAATCGGCAGCGTGATTCCGGGGTTATTTTTCCCCATCATCCAGATCAAATATTGCGCTGCTTGTATCAAACACACGTGACTTCCCAAGTTTAACATATTTTAGACCTTTCATCTGTGATCTGCCCACCTTATCTCAGGCCTCGAACACTTTCCATTCAATCTGTCGTGCTTAGGTGCGTACTCAGAAAACACTTCCCCATGTAGTATGCAAGCCTCATCAATCAGGTCTTACGGGGAGTCGCAATAGGCGTACTTCGTTAATTTTCACTGGATTTTGGTGTTTGTTCGCTTGAAATATGGTTTACAGACCACAGAATATTTTCTTCTTGAATCGAATTGGTATGATATTCTTGTGTAACTTGACCGGTGACCAATACGAATAATTCAAACAAATAAACACAACAATGGATGAATCTGTTAGACAGATTCTGTCTACACTATTTTACCTCAGTTACTTAGTAGTGAAGGCGATTTCTGTCAGAAAAAGATTTGGATTCCGTTGATGAATTTATTTACTAATCGAGTTTGTGCTGAACAAGATATTCTGACATTTTCATTGAATGACTGAGCATGGATAAAAACGTAGCGCCAAACCTCAGACATGCAATAAACGAATACAAAGATCCACTTCGCTGGATTGTTTTTCTTATTGTTATGTTTACTCAGTGTTACTGGCGCGATTCCCAGATTTAAGAATATTCAGACTATAACGTCTAGTTGGTCCATATTACTGACAAAACGACGGCGGCGCTACCAGTATACAAACACACATAGAAACATTGTTATTCACCGATTACTTTCGCATCGATTCATGTGAATCGATCCTTTGCATAGCGCAGTCCTCAACTGGATCCAGGCCATACTTGGAGCTGTGTTCACTTTATGAAGAAAAACTAGCTTTTCTATATGTATCAGCTTTCCTTAGAATATCATCGTCACAAATCCGTGCCATAACAGAAAACAATTGCTACCAGGAATCAAGTTATTATTGCACATTATCGATCTGTCGAAATCTGTCATTATACTGGGATTAGTTCAATAGGAACCAGAGTGATTAAGGTTGTTTTTCAGCCTTTTGGAAATTCATTATCTCTGACTCCATGGCTGATCGTGTCCCGTGTGATTTGTCATCGTTCGCGCAGTCTATGTCAACGAAGTGATTCCTACGTAATAAGATTCCTCAAGCAGATGGAACGTTCCACTCCTCAGTAAAAACTATGGAAGCACGGT
This sequence comes from Fasciola hepatica, assembly GCA_948099385.1. Classification (NCBI taxonomy): domain Eukaryota; kingdom Metazoa; phylum Platyhelminthes; class Trematoda; order Plagiorchiida; family Fasciolidae; genus Fasciola; species Fasciola hepatica. The sequence goes on from CANUEZ040000097.1 coordinate 3,258,739, forward strand.
ATGGCCGTTTCGGCCTTGTGGTTAGGTGTTCGACCAGCAATCATTCACCCCTGGTTCGATTCCCACTGGGGTCTCGGCGGAAATGCCCTGCTGATGACTCCTAACAAAGAAGAAGCAGAATTACAGTTCTTACATGGTTTTCAATGGTAAACTGAACGTTCACACTGCCTAATGAATCATAATATGCAAAAATATAATCTCCATTACTCACACTAATAAAGAGGTTCTCCAACCAATACTCTGACTTTTGTCTTCTGCATGGAATTTTAGCATGCTCGCGTAAAAACTGCAGGGTTGCAAAATATTGCAGTTTCACTTGAAAGCCACGTCCATTGTGAAGTGGAAAGTAAATTAAACTATGAAACGGATAACTGTTCACTAATAACTTTGGAAAACCATTTCGGTGGTAGGCAAATTACCCGGAGAAATTCGCTTTATGTCATCTGGGTGAAAAGATTGTAACTGATGTTTGCCCACTAACTTGCTGCCGATTGTTTGTTGCTACAACGTGGAAACCAGGACTGGGAAATATGTTAAAAAGAATTGGAATATTTTAAATGAAGTGTATATTTCCGTAACTGACTACATTGCACGACAGTAACTCGTCGAAAGGATAGTAAAATACATCAAGTATGATCTTGGATGGGTAAGTTCGAATCAATAATTCCATCACCTAGACTGATTGACAGGTGCCAGACCATTCGACCCGGAAAGCATGTAATTAAACACAGAAACGGCTTGCATATAATAAACGGCCTACTGATTGCAGACTGCCGAACGAGTCGCTGAAGTGTGACCTTGACACTTGATTGCGGTTGGTCACGGACGACCTAGCGCATATCAAGTCCCGTTAGACGCTGGCGGCCATAGTAATTAACTGACTTCACCCGTCCTTCCGGTTGACCATTGAAATTGTGTATCTGAAATAACGACGGAGTACGCGATCGGATTTGTTGGTCAGTCTGGTATGCAAATCGTTTGGGTATGTGCCACGAGTCCACTAACGATGAAAAAACCAACTGAAAAAGCTACACGCGGAGAAGCAGTGTCATTGATTGCGTTATTCAAAAAGAAACTGCTATTGGAAGAGGTAGCTACTTCTTTAAAGATCTCTCATTTCGCTTAATTTCGAGAAATTTAGGATTATTTGATCATGGAAGAAGCTATAACGCTGTCTGAAACTAGTGAATGAATCCGTTTACAGAGTTCCACGTGGTATTTCAAATTTTAATTTAGCATAACTAAGTGTGTATGGTTAGAATGTTACATGAGGTTAACGGATAGCCGCGATCCATGATACACGGATACAGAATTGACGAATTCCTGTGGGATTCTCTTGGTTGCCATGCCGCAACATCGTGCTACGTGAGTCACGACCCGACTGTGTAAGACTGACTTGAGTGCCCGCAATTGGTGGCAGGCCTAATTAGAACGGCTGGAATCGACATACTGTAAGTTGGTTCATCCGGTTTTCTAGTAAAAGTTCTTGAACTATACGGGCCAGGGAAGTAGTGAGATCGAATGGTAGTTCTTAGTATTCAAGAGCCTTACGGGACACAATGAGCATTACTAATTGATGCGGAGTCACTTACGCTGATCGAACAGAGCGGCAGCTACGTATCAAGCATGGAAACATATCCTTAACACAAAGTTGTCCGGTCAGGATCTACACAGACGGCTTGTGACAACATCAGACCGCCCAAGAAGCCGGCATAATCTGTTGCCAGACATTCAATCTTGAGCTAACACAACGTTGACCGTATACATTCTTTCGTATGACCTACAAAGCGGAATGAAGCGACGGCAGACAACCACGGGAAGCTAATATTACGCCGAAGGAGAATGGGACGATGGCAGCTTTAGCCATACAGCCCCATTAGTTGTTTTATTTCATGTCTTTGTTCTCGAAATTGAATGCAAACGGTGTGTCGTTGCGGAGCGGGAAATCACATGAATGCGGTTAAATTTTCCTGGATATGAACATTGTTTCTTTTCAACTTATTACTATGATTTTTTTCCCAAGCACAGCGCCTCAGACCTTATATATATATATATATATATATATATATATATATATATATATATATATATATATATATATATATATATATATATATATAACAAGCACAGTTAAAATCTTATGGGAGAAGGAAAATGTGTCTTTCTTAGCTGAGTAAGAGTTTAAAACAGGGATTCTCTCTCATCTGCTTGATAAATACGGAAAGAAGATCGATGTTGATGGATTCAAGCGTTAGATGTACTTCTCTTGGCCGGAAACATAGAAGACTTCAGCTATCGTCAAAACGCCATCCCGGTGTTACTGCAAAAGTATTTTTCAAAAATTTCCCTGATCTGTAGAAGACGAACGGTATGTAACCCCCGAACGTGTCTTCTATTCAGTCTCAGAGCGATTTACCAACGAAATCCTCGCAGTCGATTGGTCAGAAAAGACTGGAGTCGTTAGACAAATGTGTAGCGTATTGCATACATCGTGGCACCGAAGCAGTACCGATACGAGCAATACACGTGAGCTAATCCAAGTACGGCGGCGAGGCCAGAGGCAAACCGAACGCATGCAGTGGGTGAAAAACCGAAGGTGTGACAAAGGCAAAGTCGACGGAAACCTTGATCAGTAAAATGTATGCAACCGAATAAAAAAAGTGCAGTCAAAATTAAGCGTCCGAAAAGAATGTAGAGAAAATAAATGCAACATAATATCCGTAAAATGTACATTTACTCGGAACGATCGATGTCAATACAGATGAAACTTGTATACAAAGAGAACGTAGGCACGCATCTGTGTACGCTTCAGTAGAGTTAACTGACTGCTGATCAATACGCGTACGAAGCACACATGAGCGTGTGACGCAGCGGCGATGAGACCAAATGGGAACTTTTCGAAAGTGCCAACTCCGACACTCCTGAATAGTGTTAAAATCAATACACTCTCTACACAGTTTGTATATAGGACAATAAATGAGTTAATCAGCGTACAAGGTATTTGTCATGAATGAGCAGTTACTTGGAGTGGGAATTTATGACTGAAGCCATCAAAGGTATCTAGTTTACAGAGAAAACGACATGGTGGCGAACACGCTCGTTTTCGGTAACTTCATCCCATGTCTAATACAGCCACATATGCATGATAGAAAAGCATATATTCGGAATAAAGTTTACAATATCAAACTAAAATTGATTGATCAATGTTGTAGGTATTTTGCGGTTCGACAAAAGGAAAATTTGCTATTCGTGTTTGAGAAAGTCCAGCACACCATGCCAACGCAGAGCACCAGATGAACGACGAAGCTTTCAAGATAATCTACAAAGTACCCGTGAATTTGTCGAAGGCTGTTCGTCAAATCCATTCGGTAACATCAGAAGCGGTAGCGATTGGACAGTTGAATCCATCGCTTTATTCACACAAGATTTTTGAAATCACTTCAGCTAACCTGGCTACTGTCGAAAAATGGGAGACGAAATCAATGTGAACTCGACCGTAACGTTTCAGCAGTGACAGGAAGCAGTCAACCCATACCAAATAAACTTTGTTCCTCGAACTATTCCAAACACGAATAACAAAATTACCCCTTTTTCGAACCACACAATACCTACAACACTGGTCAACCAAATTTACTTCGGCATTGTAAACTATAGTCAGAATATATGTATTCCTTTAATATATATATATATATATATATATATATATATATATATATATATATATATTATATAGAAGTCAAGGCGTACGCTGAGTTGTAAAACGTTTATTGTGACGTTTCGATCCAAACTAGGACTCGTTGTCAAACGTGAGTGAATGAATATATATATATATATATATATATATATATATATATATATATATATATATATATATATATATATATATATGGCTGTTTATGGACATAGAATGAAGTTACCGAAAACTAGCTTGTCCGTTATCGCTCCCTTTTTTATAATGCAGTGGGATTGTTCAGCATAAGGTCAACAAACACTGTTTCTGTGGGCGCAGAGGGAGGTTTTCTGATTTGATCACTATAGCTTCACTAAAAGCCAACAAGTTTGAATTCCATTTCAGTAATCGTATTTTGATTGACCGTGTCAGACCAAGTTGATGACCTGCTGGAAACAGAACTTTTACGACAGCTAACGCTGAACTACTGGTCATAGTTTGGGTTTGGCAGACTACCTGGGTCATTCGGTAAGAAATCCCCTTTCGGAAGGAGTTCAATAAAATCTTTGAGTTAGTCATCGTTCCGTTCTGACAGTGCAGGTTTCTCTACAGCTGCAAATAGATTGGCATAGAACACGGAAGAGCATTTCGATTGTTAAGGCTGTCGGACTTATCAGATAATCTAAATCCCCAAGTGATTTACACTACCTGTAGGAGGGCGGCTTAGAGAGGAATTTAAATTAAGGCATAGATCAGTAAGATTTATTCAACTTTAAAAGTAAAGCATAAGATGATCAGATTATGTTTCGTTGTCTATATGAAATACGTTGGCAACAGAGGAACGCAGGTGAAAAGTTTTCATCTCCCAAACATTATCTCATTTCTTTTTGTTTTCATTAGAAATCCGGTAATCAGCCTTCTTCGGTGTAAATGCCTCAGGGATTAATAATAAATTTGTATCTTCGAACTTGTTAGACCATTCATGGTGAACTTTCCTCGACTTAGTGTGATACTTTTTTCAGTCTTGCTATGAGGAGACTCAAACCAGAAATTATGCTCCCCCTCTAAAAACAACAATCAAACACAAAGGAAAAATGGTCAAAGTAGCGGAATTACGTTCGTTCACGATTCATTCAATGGTAGGCAATTTCATCAGTCTATCTGAATGCAGATCAGTTGTATCAGGTTGATCCAGTCAACCGGTTCTGGATGCATTCGATTGATCCAGTGAATCCGGTTCTAATTAATGGACTCACCGTGCTACTCAAAGGTATGTTCGCAGTGCCAAGTTCAGACACTGCGAAAAGAATCTTGGTGGATCTACATAAGTATCACTCATAATCAAAACCTTGATCGATGGACGGATCTCTTAGATATAATGAGTTACAGTCGAGTACAAGTTTGCTTTTGTCTACTGGCTGTAGTTCGTGTTATTGAGTAGCATGGTATGGTAGATTTTTGCTCTCTCGGGCATCAATAATCGAACAGTTGACCTCGGGTTTTGAATAAATTATCACATCCAGCTGAATATTGGTTACCCCGTCACCTGTGAAAGGTTTCTGTGTTACGTGATCTGTATTATTAGTCAAATATCCAACGGAATCTCACAGTTACTCTGGAATTCCAAATCAGTAAGGTAAATTGTAAGCTAGTTCTGTTCTCTATGTTTTTAAAGGATGTGAAACCTAGTCAAAACAGTGCCTAAAAACAGCTAACCCGAACTGATTTGACAGCATCAAACCCAAACCCAAAATGAAAACTAGAGTGTTTGCTGTTATTGCTTCAATACTAACCTAATCACATTACGACAGGATACGTAAGAAATACACACAGTCAAGGCGGAAAAGCCTAGTGATTGGTCACTACGTTATCTGCCAATGAAAGTATCCCCTTTTTGCATACAACCAAGTTTGTAACAACCCAATGTGACAAAATACGTTCTTGCTATTCTTGTCTGGGCTTGCCGTTATCCCAGTGCGCGTAATCCGGCTGCGAGCCATTTCATTAAGTACGATTTGCCGGTCAGATATATTTCTCGCATTTGGTGTCGTGGTATGGAGTCATCGACCATTGAGCATATGAACCTGCACGGTAATCTAACCCAGATCGAAGAATGGGTCGAACACTTCGAGCTCTAGTGCGGTGTTCGTAAAACGTCCAAACAAGATCAGTCGACTTTATCTCTGACTGCAGGTGGCCGCGAATTGAATCCGTTGCTGAAGAGCTTGACAGTCCGTCTATTCTAGAAATGAGTGCATTACGAGCCATAAATCCCTCGTTTCCATTTTACACAGAGTCAGCCACTCCCATTAATCAAGCGATTTTTCAACAACTAGTGATACAAAAATCCAACAGTCGTGGAGCAATGAAGCTGGAGCCGGTTAATTTGAAAGTAGACGGTGACCCGATGTTCATCAAACGAAGAGTATTGTCTTACAGCTAAAGAAAAGGCGTTCTGGAAGCATTGAGGCAAATGGACTGGAATGGCCTGATCACTCAGGTGAGTTCGTCTGCTTGGACAATTACGATAGTTGTGACAATGAGAAGCAATAGGAAAATACCACGTTTTTGTGGAGATTACAAGCTAACTTTGAATCCACGACAACGAAGATATGCAGTGACTAATGTGGAGCAGGAAGATGTAATGAAACCGATACTCAGCAATACACACTTTTCGAAGATTGATCTAGATGATGCACACCGTTATATTCAGCTGCTTCCCAAATTGAGTCCACTTACCATCGTCAACACTCCTTGGCGCATGTTTCAGTACATTTTTCTACTCTTTGGGTTGCACGTCTGATCGGACACTTTTCTGGCTGCCGTCGACAAAGTGGTTCAAGTTTTAACCGGAGTGGTGGCATACCGGGCTGACGTGGTCATCTTCGGAGCATCAAAGAAGGGACATGATCATCGCTTGAAACTGGCCGTGGACTGGTTCATAGCCAAAAATGTTATAAATAAGCATTCAAAATACAAGTTCGGTGTGCGGTATTTGGAATTCCTTGGTTTCACAGTGAATGCCAATGAGTATTCGTGGGACGTATTACCGAGATAAAGTCACCAAAGCCTCAAGCACATTCGAGATCTATAATTTGATGATTACAATATTATTCCAAATTCATGCCGAATTTTGCAACTAGGGCTCATTCTTCTTCCCTCGCCCCTTTATCCGATGAGTGACAGTGGGCTGACCAATGCGAGAAAGTCTTAGTGGACCTCATCAACAGCATAGTGGAGACTCCAACGTTAACACTACTCGCACCATTTAAACAAGCTTGCGATTATCACGGATGTATTTGAGGTTGGAATCGGCGTAGTGTTTAAATAAGATGGATATCCGACCATCTGCTTTCCTCGAGCTTTGAATGCCATTGAGAGGGTACTAACAAACATTCAAAGAAGCACCAACTGCATCCTGGGTAATACGACGTTTTCATAAGTACTTGTCACGGACCACTAAGCCCTACGATTTCTGCTCGATCCAAATAAGTCCGTTGCTGAATCCACAGCTGCCATGATGCAACGACGAACTATTGCCCTTTATGCGCATAACTGTGACATGCTACAAAATCGACCTGGTAAAAGCAATCCCACATGCTGATATTATGTCAAGATACTCGCAATTCGTCACAACTGAACAGTGTAATTTCATGTCACCGGCCGCTCAAATATCGAGGGAGGAGCTACGCAAGTACACTAAACGATACTACTTGTTGGTGATTTCTGCTATCAACGAAGGCTGGAAACTGAGATTAAAATGAAAGTATCCACAGTTTTTCATGAGTCGAGAGAAATTGTGCTTGCAACCTGATAGAATACTGTGTCGTGGTGACCGGTTGATCATACCTCCTCCGCTGCATGAAACAATTATGGAAGATCTGCATGAAGGTCAACTGGGCGCGGAGAAGATGAAGTCTTTAGCTCATTTATTGTGGTACTGGCCTGAAGTAGATGCCGACATATTTACAACAGCCAAGAAATGTGATGCCTGTCTACACAAAGCCAAGCCGAAACCAAGAAGCCAGAACCCGTGGATCGAGAGCTACATTCCACGGCAATGTGTACCTGCCAATTTCTGCGGCCCTATCCTGGACGGGTACCACGCTCTCGTATTGGTCGACTCATACTCGAGATGTCCAGAGATGTTTTGAACATCAACACCAACCAGGTTGTTTGTTAAACAGGCTCTCAGAGAGAGCATCAGGCGGGAAGATATCCCACAAGTGCCCGTCGCCGGCAGGGGTATCCAATTATGTTCACCTGAGTTGAGAAATTGGTTGGATAGTATTGGCTATAGCTATTTTCGAGTGGCACCTTGTCACCCATGTTCTAACGATGCTGCAGAAAACCTGGTAGGTACTATAAAGAGTGCTCTCACCTCAGCCAATCAGAAAACGCTGTTGGAATGGGAAATATTTCTGGACAGTTTTCTGTTACAACATCGAAACGCGGTGCATTTAACGATCAAGGAAACACCAGTTACGCTGTTCAAATCAAAAAGTCTGATATCGTCACTGAGAAGTCTAGATTCCAGTAATGTAACGTAATTCCGAGGCAACGATCTTCGACCAGTCAGTACGATCATTACAAGGCAACTTCGTCAATCCATGGTCGAGATCAAGGACCCTAATGACGCAATCATACACCGATGCCCCGTTAGAGTCGAGGTCACTTCAGAGAAGAAACTAAAGGCACAGCAGAAAGCATAACCGAGAATGCTAATCATGCTGCTTCAGTCGAGGACTAAACAGTCGGGGAAAAGTAACCACTGCCTACTGTCCCCGTTCAAAGATCCGTACGTCAAGCAAACTAAATCCACGAAGAACTTCTGGGGGAGGAAGGTCATAGTGATTTGAATTCCCCCCTTACGCGATCCGGGAAGCTATAGTATTATTTCTAGTAGCCAACCAATCAGGTGGAGTTGGACCCTGGCAGTCAGAGGGTGTATATACAGTGGAATCGCTTTGTGACTGGCCAGTATGCTATCTGCCAATGAGTGTATCCCTCCCTTTGTATGCAAATAAGTTTGTGACAACGAAATCCGACAGAATACATTCCCGCTATTCCTGTCTGTCTGTAATTTGCTTTTATCTTGCATTATTAGAGTGTTTATATAGTAGCTGACTATACACACCTGGTTGCAAAAAATATCAACTTGACTTGCCTTGACGAGGTCGGGTCATGTCGTATCCATTTCGTTTTGCCTGTAACGGATATCAGTAGTGATCCAGAGATTCCACGTCCGCTCTGACATTGTGTATCTTTGCCCTGAGCCGATCGCGAAGGTAACAATCCCACCCTGAACAAGGCTTTACAAATAGATTTCTGCATATAATTGCCACATCTGGAGACATGAAGAATAGCCGCTTAGTTGTATGAAGAATCACATTCAGTACTCGCTCTCACCCGGAACTATGCAAACCAAAGTAACAAGAAGACCGGAGCTGAGGAACAGCATGTTAATTGTATTGCAGAAGTGATTTATATAAATATGTTAAATCATTAAAAATAATTGACAGATTAGAAGTTGACCAATCACAGCGAACTTTTGCTGTACCTGTTCTCGGCGATCTTGATTGGTTGGAGCTCTTCAGCCGGCGTAAATACAAAGCTGTACCTGGCCGTATCACGTGTGATGCCCCCTGAGTCACCACAGTATGACTCTCCTAAGTTTGAATGAAGGACTTTGATGATAGAGTCGCAGAAACAGCTCTACCACCCAAACGCGATCCTCGTGGATGGACATAAGAGGGAATAGATCATGTCCACCCTGAGCTAGTTTGTGTTCATGCACCCAAGTGGCAGTTTGACTGATGCAGCATTTATAACAATCCATACAACAGACATCAGATGTTACTGTTATTCTTTCTTGGGCTCTGAGTTGTTCTTTCGGCCTTCATATGATTATTCTCTGGGTTTTGATCATTCTATGAGCAAATTTGATGCCTTGTGATTGGGAAGGTCTTATGGTCACTTTGGATGTGTTTTTGATGTAGGACAGTGAAGTTCTTCGGTTGGATTGGGTTCTCTGACTTGTTTCATTTCCAATTCTGTTTGTGATTCTTCAAAAGAAGTTTGTTAGATACTCAATCCCGTAAAACCTCATGAAAAGATAATTCTCTTCTCGTGTTCTGAGCTAAATTATGCTGTAAAAAGTTTTGGCCCTACTGAACATAGTTCGGATGCATCACTTTATGTGGTTGTTTGAATGATTGCTGTGAAAGCTCAGTATTTAGTTCATATGTGTTTGCTTCTGATGCGCCGAAGTCTCATGTAAGCTCCTGCCATTTCTTCGTACCAATGAGTCCAGAAAGGGTAGTTCTCCATTTTTATCCATCTCTATAGTGGATTTTATACTCTGTGATATTACTAATCGGTAAACATACCTCTTAATATCCAGGCTTTTGATAGCGTAGCAGGAATGGTCCACGTTTCGGATCCAAAGTTTTGGTTGAATCTTTGATATAGCTATTTTCTCATGAGTGATAAAACATTTGCGACCTAAAAGCAGGGCTCTGCCATCAGAAGCTACGGAAAACGGACAAAAGCTTGTTTGAGGAGTCCATTTTGCCGATTTTAATGTGTTGAGATGAATCCCGCTGAAGCTCGTTAGCAAGCAATAGGATCACTCAGATTTTCATCGCTTGTTTATCATGACGGACTGATCGTTATATGAACCCGTAAATGGTATTGTTTATGACGACATGCGTTGTCAGTCCTTGTAAGACTAGGCGTGGGCTCACCGTTGTTCCTTTTGACGCAATGTTATGGACAAAGGTGCACCTCGCAGACTCGAATTGTTTTATTTTTTTCGACACAACGATCATTCGATTATGATATTGATTTATAGTCGCTTAAATAATCAAGGTGTTTGGGTCGACAAGCAAACGGTGCATGCTTACGTATATGAAGTGCGTTGGTACGTGCCACGTGTTTCGAGCGAGTTTTATCTTCACGGATTTGGTTTCCGTCACAAACGATCGCTCGAGGACCTATCTCAATGCTGTCCAGATTCACAGAATTGATTTAATTACCGGATAACAGATTTATCTGATTTGATGAGGTCTGTTCTGATTGTTATCCATGGGGGTATAGTGCATCTTCTAATATACAAATATAATCAGCCCAGCATACATATGAAATGATATTTTCTGCAGTTCATGAGAACAGAAAGAGGACGTAAGCTGTGATATGCAAGCATCTCGTTTTCTCTTGTCTACCACGTACACACAACATGTCAGTTTGTATATCATACAACGAGAAAAAATTACAGTGGAATGGGCTGGATTGAAAGCTCGTACAATGAGCACACGCTGTGAACAGAAAAATGGTTAACACATGATATTTGTTTGCTTTGGGGCTAACAAGACAAATATTTCTCTTCCAGCAGACACCAAACGCTGGTTAGAACTGTAGTGATTCGACTGTCTCCACATGCGGTCCAGTGCGCTATAGCTTCATTTCCAGTATCCAGTAATTCAGGTGAAGCCGGACCGTAACTGTTAGATCGTGTAGATACAGCGAGGTCGCCTTGTGATTGGTCAGCACGTTATCTCCCAATAAGTACATGCCTATTTTTGTATATAAACGAGTGAGCACCAACCAAAGGTAACAGAATACATTCTTGCTGTCCTTGTCCGGTCTTGTCCGGTCTTGCCGTTCTTCTAGCGCTCGTAGTTCGGGTCCAGGCTATTTCATTACGTACGATTTGCTGGTTAGATATGATTCTGAGAGAGCTGGCAGTGCGATCCATTACACTGTAATATTTTTCTCCTTAATGGTATTTGAACTGAAATTTAACGTGTGCGGTTGACAAGAATAAACGAAATGCTTTCATCTCTCCCCTTATGTATTCATTCTTTCCCATGAATTGGATAAAGATGGTCTCGTGCCTTGAACTTTTCACAATGCAAGTATTTCTGTTTCAACTAGACATTGATTTCTTCAATAAACGTCACCTGAGATTCGACAGGACCGTTCTTTTATAGTTCGTGTAACATTGACGTAGGAACTCTGCACCGGACCCTACAACTACTGCTACAGTGTGCGTAACAGATTCGAAGAGGTCTACGAAGATATCAGTGTTCGAATATTGACAATACTCGTATATCTCCTATCCAAAGATGCGAAAATTCTGAAACATGCAAAAGAACTAGTCTAGCTGATACAGCATACGCTCAGATGACTTAGAACGGCAGAAACCAAACGCATCCTTTGTATACATGGTGACACTTCGTTCGACGTCCGACCTCCGAGTGAAATTCAGCTACCTAGATAGCAGAACTCAACTCCTGGAATTACTGTCTCTCCACTTCCCACAAGGTTTGGTGTTGGACTTACCCAGCACTTTGTGCTTTCAGAGTATCACGGAAATCCCGAAAATTCCGTCGCGGTTGTTCAAACTGTTCCGGAAAGCTTGAAACTTACTTGGATAATCACTGTCTTTCGCGTACTCAAAGTCTGACACATTCCCGCCTCAGTTTATTCAGTTCAGTTTATTCAATCATTACCCTCGTTCTTCTGTGCTCTGGTTTCGGTTGCTACCCTCCAGTATCGTCTAGTCCAGTGTGAAAAGAATAGAAGCATAAAGTGGAAAAGATCCAAAAAATCAAAGTAATAAGCAGAAATCAAGAGGACAAATAAATAGTCCGAATGAAACTACTCCACCGGCCGCGACATCTGACCGTGTTACTTAATGCCTCCAACCATTTGGTAGGTGGTTCGCGTGGACCCCAACCTGGAAGTCTAACACGTCCTAAGTGGCCAAGTCCACTAGTCAAGGCTTTCATACCTTTTCTCCATGTCATGGACTGACCATCTTGACTTACCTTCCAATCACTACCTGCCTCAGAGAACAGTGTACGCCGAAGAAGTCTGTCGGTGGGCATGCGTAACACATGTCCCAGCCACCTTAATCTGTTTAGATTCAGTACCTAATCCACAGACTGACCTCTGGTTCCCAGCACCTTACGTCTTATCTCAGCGTTGCTGATACGGTGTTCCCGCCATACTCAGGCAATGCCACAAAGACAAAAATGCTGGAACACTGTGGGTCTTCGCCTATCTTCTGCTCTTTACGGTCATGTTTCTGAATCGAATAAAAGAACGGGTCTAACCACCGCATTGTACACTGCCTCCTTGACAGACAACCGGATATCACGCTGACATCACAGATGACGGAGGTTGGCAAAAGTCAAACGTGTCTTCTGTAAACGAGCTGACATAATTTCACCCGCTAAAGGCTCAGTGCCATAACACTCACGTGAGAAAAGGATGTCCTCTGGGACTATATCAGATACGGAGTTAAACAGAAAGGAGACAGGAGACAACTCTGACTTGTATTACTTCTCGTGTTAAACTCAGGTAAAGTAACGCTGAGTGATCACTGGCAGTTTCATTTTGGTTTTAATAAGTAAACAGACTCAGATAATGAATCTGATACGTTGGTAACATGTAGCCGCACTGCGTGAGCGTTTTAAACAATATCAAAGGCCCTGTAAAGTTTGCCAGCACTGGGTCAAGCACTTGCTCCTGAGCCTTCTCTCAAGTGGACTGGGGTTTCCACAATTGGTCTATTTTTCCTCATGATAATACTCTACTGTCTTTCTCATCGGAATTAAGAATTTCATCCATGGAACACACCACTTTTTGGTATTATTACAATACCGCTCTGTTGTTAAGCTATAAATATAGGAATTTCATCCAAGAGGATGTGAAGGGTTGACAAGAATTTTTTCCATAAACGTGACTGCTGGTGCTACACGAGAAAGATAAAAGTCACACTCGAGGGGCCTGCTTATGATAAATTTGAAGCCGGAATTGTGATTTGCAAACCACGACTGACGGTAATGTAATCGTTTTGTATCGAACCTGGGGGAGAGAGGATATAACTCATTACCTTAGACTGCCATTCCCATACTCTCTGATGTAAGTGTTGGTACCTGCTTATACAGTTTCTGGGCTTCGGTGCACCGAGGTTTCATTCTTAATATGCCTTTACAAATCGTGCACATGCAACCCCACGGAAGAGCGTTACGTCCGGTACTTAGGACGGAGTTGCTTGTCTGTGCCCGTGTCGAACCGCCGTCGTTGCCGTTGTGTCGTAGGCGCGTTTGTTGCTCTGTTATACGAGAACAGTATGAAGCAGTGGGAAGTGCAGACCAATGCACAAGGAAGGAAATGCTTGGCTGTGGTGCTCGGACAAGAGGGACGTTGCAACTTTTTGATATTTTGTGAGGTGGCATCTCACCCAACTTTACAGCTGAGAACATCAACTAAGGGTCTAAAAAAACGCGCTCGTTGCTGGAAGTGAATAAAGGTCTAAGCACTTGTCTTGATTTCGTGACATTTTACATGTCGTAACAAGCTGGCGGATGGAAGAAAATTCACAGTCATGGCTAAGTGATAGGAGCCAGTACAAATGAGTGATACATGAACCATATTTATCAAACTCACCACTAAAACCGTTTGAACGAGCTTTAACTTGCTTTCTAACCCCTGTTTCCTCTCTCAATAAGCGTCACTCAAAAAGTACTTTGGAACACCATTAGTTCGTACCTGTACTTACCGTCTTACTTTCTCATTCCTGTGCCCTATTAATTGCATGTTGCCTCTAGTAAAACGCCGTGGTGATACGTACAAAATATCAACTATTTCTTCTTTTTTACCTGATCAACGAATTCATTACAAGTTGTCCAGGTGCCCTGTGAAAGTGTCCCTCCTTCCCAGTTTCTCGAATGGTGCTTGCTTGCGGTTTGTTCCAATGGGCCCGGGGTATCTGACTATGGTCACGACGCATTATCCGTGCACTTGATGGACGTCGCATTTGTCTGAGTAACGTGCTGGTTGCCTGTTTGTTCGATCAACTATTTAGATGGATAGATAAACTTTTGAAAATCGATCGAAAACGGGATTTTAAACGTGATTCGCGTACGGAAGCCTCCGAGTTTCACTGGGGTTACCGTCCACACCGAACTGATATTCGTCCAGTTCCGTTAAACTGGAATTTCAGTATTGAAAATGCTCAACACCGAGTTCAAATAAGGAAGAAATTCAACATTCACCACCCCCTCTCGTCTTAGTAGCAGAGAAAGCGAAGATTCATCGTAGCTTCTTCTTGGTCCAAAGCTGAGATTCGTAGATGAAAGTGAAAAATTAGTGCTGATTTCGGATGAGGTTTTGGTAAAATGTAGCGAAAAAATGACGATCTCAAGTATCTCATCAAAATCCCATTCATAGTGATTCAGTCTCACAAGATGCGAATGTGAAACTACAGACTTGCGAATGCTGCACTGCAATCAGTTTGGATACCAAATGCAGAGCATGAGAATTGGTGATTGCGAGGTTACTGAATTCGAAAAACTCATGAGATTATCTCTGGTCTGTTATTAATCATGTCAGTAGTAACGCTGTTTATTAGGGGTGTCAACTGCTGCTGGTTGGGAACAAAAAGAGCTTGTGTTCTTACTCTAATTTGGACTGCTCGCTCGTCCGTAAATGCGTGTTTTCGTTCTGCCTACGGAGCTTGTCCCGCAGAAAACCTTTGGTTCACAATCAGTGGAATTGTTGGCTTTAGCCGACCATTGTTCTCCACACAGTCTCGCACCTTTCAACCCATTTTTTGCCCTTCTCGTATGCATGTCAGAAGGGTTGCTACATGTCCACGTGGTTCTCACCAGTACTAAAAACAGCTTCGTTTTTATATTAGATGTTCAAGCTTTCAAAATGATTTCAACTTCGTTTGTTTGGGGATTTTCGGCATGTCGGAAACATCCCCCACTGAATCAAAACATCAGCGAAGAAGTATTTCAGTCACTAACCGATGTATGATGCACTATCTACGCCTCACTCATCACTGCATAGCTATGGAAACATTGCAAAGTTAAAATCGATCGTCTGAAGGTAAAGCAAAGGCTTCACGTTTTTGCTTACCTGATTTCGAACATCCGTTGGGGCTATACAGTTGCTCTCTCGATTAATTCTAACCCTAGTAGCCTTATCGCTAAGCCTCCTTCGAACACCTATGGTACAGGATTCCGAATCCAGTCACACCAGCCCTTTGGTGTAAAGTCATGACGAGTAAGCACACAGCCTAAAAAGCTATACTATTGACCAGAAAACACGGTTTCCAATTGCGTTTGGCCAACTCAAGACCGGTCGTGCACTGAACTCTGAGCCGACAAGTGGCGCGGAAGTTGATCCGTTGGTAGATGGTCCTGAGATGTTCCCGCCGAATTACTATAACTTCCGTAGTCTCAGAGTCTTGTTCCACAGTTTAAGACCCTTTCTAATTCGATAAACTACGGCAAAGTGCTCTTAAACTGCAGCGCAAAACACTTAAGCTGTGTCTCAAGGCAATTAAACTACGATGTTTGACTCTTGGACTAAGTAAAATACTGTGGTTTCTTTGTTTTGGGGACGTTTTTGGGACTACGTGAGAACAACTATGTATTCATTAGCATTGTTGTCGTACAGCATGAGAAATTGACACGTACTTCACTGAACGCCAAGTTGCTCACTAGGGAAACAAACGAAGGATGATTTACAAAACTGACACGGAGACAGAGAGAGTGAAACGAACTTCGAGTATGTTTTCATGTCTCCAATTTTTCTTTTGACCTCCACGTTTTTCTGTCCATCTGCACGCAATAATCGTGATCAATGCATGGTGCCGTAGACGGTTTTCAGCAATACATAAATTCATGACTCAGTCTGCGATGAACTGAGGCACGCTCTCACTGAAATGGATTGGTGGTTGAGTTTAGTCTTGACCACGACTGAAATGTAAATTATCCAAAAGCAGGAGGTCTTCAACCTGGATAAAGTTCACATCATGAACCAAACACCATGAGATATCCTCAAGCGAGTTATTGGAGACCTGGTGTTGTGCAAGCAATTAAATCAACGAAGACGTCATATTTGATTGCATTTACTTTAATTTCGTGTTTATGCTCGATTTTGTTTCAGTACAGACACATAGTTTTGGGGTGGTTTTTTATTTTTCTAGCCGCCGTGATCTCCAGACACCGCTTTGGCTTCTCAGTGACTGAGCACCTCAAAGCGTCCTCCAGCCTCTATTTATCTCCAAGATCTATGCACAACGAAAGAATCTACCTATGGACGTGAGTGCAGTTTTCCTGACTACGGTAAACTGTTCAGATCTAGCGCTTGTTCTGGAAACTGATCTCTGGTCCCCAACATAATGAGTCAAACGTTATCATTGTTGATACGATAACTCCACCAAGATCCAACAATGCTGCAAGCGAGCTGATGCTGAAAATCGACAGTTTGTACCTCTCGTCTGCTTTAAAATGCAGGTCTTGGGGTTGACCTATTGGTCGGAGCGTGCATGGCAGCCTAGATGGAAAGTTGGAGTTTACGTCGTCGTCAGAAGTGGCTGATAAGGGCAAAAACTAACCGTGCCTTTTTATACGTGATAACTGCTCGGTCAAGATTCTGTTGTTTTTCTAACCAAACCAGCCTACTTCTGATAGAGCCTCCTATATCCTGAATTGGCTCTATGTTGAGCTGACCGAATAGTGAAGAGGGAAAATGGACTTGAGAAAGGCAAAATGCATCACGAACATCGCTGCCAGGACTGCATAAAAGTGTATATAGATTATCTGTGCCTTACAAAAGCGCAAATTTGTTCGCCTATTTTAAGTCTGACAGTTTACTCACAAATCAAATATTGATACCGTTACTTTCGCATGAGGACAGGGTTCTTCCCAGAACCTCTTAAATTACGAAGTTATAAAAGAGGAATGGTAGAGGGAAGTTCTAACCATTTCCACTGATGGTGGTGAACTCAAGTAAAAGATAACCACGAGCAGGAACCTGGCTTTAGTCTTTCGCACACAAGGATTGAAAACGAAAGAATTTCTCTGGTACATTCCTCGGTGGTAGACGATTCAAGAGAATCATGCGATCGACTGAGTTGGAATGCGCTTTCGGATCAAGAAGAATGATGGTCATTGAATCGTGGAAAATCTGTCTGCGTACTAAAATCTGCCTTAGGATACGGGTAGTATGTAGGTTGTATTTTTAAGAGGTAGCTGAGACCGGTTCGGAAAACACCGCTACTCATGAGGAATACTCGTTTTAAGTAACTGATTAAACTTATTGATACATCGTACTTGTCTTGGACGCCCGCCCCCATGCACACACTCGCATATCCTTATACTGGCTAACTTCTGATGAAAAAAACATCAGTATCGGACCGAGTAGTTTATCCCATTGTAGCCTAATTCACATAAATCTGCACCAGAAATCTTAGATTTTTTTGTTGTTGAGGTGACCTGGTCAATTCCAGGAAAAACAAGATAAACCTGCCTTTGTCTCATCTCAAATCTCTATTCAATGTGCATCAACCATGGTTAACATTGGGACAGCCTTGTCACAGCAGTATTTCGCTAACAGTGTGCCAATACTTTGTCGAACCGGTCATACAAACGAGTCAGTGCATGCACCACCAACTACTCGCATCGATCGAATCGTGTGTGCAACGTGAATAATCATGTGACCCACATGATGGACAAGTCTAGGCGCGGACTAAGCACGCGAGCGAGTGCTGGTGAGCGAGCAGGCAAACGAGCGTGCGGTACGAGGTAGACGCGACGGGTCCGGTTTGCGCCTGCCTCTATATGTCGTTTGCCTGTCTCGGTATGATAGATTGAAGTCCATGGCGAGTCATTGTCGCATATTTCGGCTGCGTTACTACGACAGCGTTTTCAGCTAATTCTACTGCCTATTCACCAAGACTCTCGTGTTTTTTCAGACATTATTTCTGCCTTTCTCTGAAAAATAAGAATTTCGGCTTCGTAAGTGTGTAGATCTCTGTTAACAAGTCACATTTGATTCAGCTGTACCTAACAACCTTAGGTTTCCTTGTAAAGATTTTCATTGTTAATACACCCTGCCATCATTCCGAAGTGAAAAAACCGATATGTAAAGAACTGTTATCACAGCCCACAATGGAATGTTCCGTTTCTTGCACGTATCCTAAAGAAACAAGGATGTCATTCTGTCTGAAATGAAATCCCGTTTTGCTCTGTAACTTACTTTGGAGGTATTTTCTGGCTGAGAAGCATTGTACAACTATGCTCAAGCTGGTATATATACGATACAATGCAATATAAGTTACTGCACTAGTGTGTCAACTAATTTATCGAGACTTCTAGCATGGGGATCTTATGGACCCCTACTCGGAAGAAGAACAATTTCCACAGGGACAAACCCATTAATTAACATTTTCATATATGTAATTTAGTCAGTAGCTAGTCTGCACAACTTAAAATACATTACCTACTAGCTTCGCAGATCAACGTATAACAAGAGGACAACAGAACACGTGCCCCAAAACAGTTCTGTTTAAGTGAGTGTTCACTTATTGCTCTGGAATGTGAATCAGCTCATTGGGTAAGTAAAACGTCGTAGGTTGTGAGGTCGGTGGGTCCGAGAAAATACGTCAGCTTCTTTTACGATGAAGATAAGAAGATGTAAATGCTGGTTCAGAAGAAATCTTCAGTTCGTTAAGAAAAATCGTTCATTTAGTCTTCCTAACTAGACTGGTAATTTGACTCTTTTGCTGTTTAAATTTCATCAACCATATCATGAATTGAAAATAAACATGACCGCCTGATCCATAAATCGTAGACTAAACCACGACATAGACCAGACGCAAAGCAATAAGGCTAACCGTCCTAGGCCAGAGGCAGTTGGATTCGCGAAAACCACGTTCAATCAATAACGTCCAACTGGACCGGAATTCTGTGATTGGTCAAAAATTCGGTCAACAATCTAGCTGCATACCTTTCGGTTTGCCTATCGACCAACTATGTATCAGCCTGGACAAACCTAGTAAGGTCGACTACCAGAGGAAGACGAAATGGGGCGTGGAGAAAATCAATCACCCTTTACGTGCGTCCTGACGGAATAACGGAGATCAATACAAGGCAGCCGGTTATTTTTCTTTGTCAAACACATCGAATCAGATGGGTGTTAAACATAAAATGACGAAAAGTCGTAGACCTATAACCGAAAGAATTTCACAAGTTTCCAATGCACGATTAGCATTGCAATTTGGTACACTAGAAGTGAATGAGAGTTAGTGTTTTGATTGTTTATTACCGAGCACCCACTGCCACTTTAATCTGTATAACCCGACGAAATGGATACACCGGCACGCACTGGATGAGTTCTACGAATATTGCTTCCCAACCATGTCTTCCTACAATTTACCGATTTATTTTTCAGCATTAGAAATGGTATACTTTATTTGTTTATAAAGTCTTCATTATGCACGACCAACGCTCAGACCCTATTTGACACCATGGAAGCACGACTGTTCAGCTGTTTAAACCACTGACAGAAAACGGCTTTATCTCACACGGATGACGTATAATAAAGTACTGAGAACCAACTCGGATAGTCTGGTATTCAGGATTTGAGTGGCAGTCATTCAGCCTGGGTTATAGTCCCTGCAGGGGCTCTGTGCGTGTGTACTTCTGACGATTCGTAATATGGACGAAATAGTCGTACAGTGTTTCCGTGGTTTTTATTGACGATGAGACCGTTGATACGGCATAGTGTATCTTCGTTGCTATGCACAGAAACCACTGGTCCTTACGGCCAGAAGTTTCAACTGTCACGGGTGACCAATGAACAAGATTTTTTCCGATCTCATAACTTGTTGGAGTTAATCAGGACCGCTGAGGATCATTTCCGAACAGGTGGTGTGATCTTCGGTGCCGTAATTTCACTGATTGATTTCCCCCACACAGATCAGCGAACAAGTCACAAACTGTCATGCTGTGCTAATTGCAGTACTCGGACTGAGAGAACGTATTGAAATCCGTCCAACCCAGAACTACGCAAACCGAAATAGCAAGAAGGCCAAGGCTGTGGAAAGGTACGTTAGTTGTATTGCAGAATTGATTTTTATAAACTTGTTACGTGAAAGGAAATAATTGATAAATCACAAGTAGTCCAAACACAGTGGGCTTTTGATATGTCTGTTCATGTCGATCCTGATTGGCTGGAGTTCTCCAGCACATGCAGCCGTTAAGCTGTACCGGTCCGTGTCCCGAGTGATGTTTACTGAATCAAAACAAGCGTCCTTCCTCAAGAGCTTTTCGTCAATTTGACTTGCCTGGTTCACTGATCTTCGGACTGCAGCTGGTGGCTGTGGTTGGGCTTCTTAAACATTCATCTTCACTGGCGGAACAGGTGGGTCGTCGACTTCAACACTTTCATTTGAGTCCTCCGTGAGAACTATGAAGTTATTCTGGCTGAGATATCGTCGATGTACCGATGCATCATTCAGATCTGTAACCTCAACCGTAGACTGATCACGCTGTCTTGTAAAGACTCACGCGTTGGTCAAAGCTCGAAGCCACGGGACTGTGCCGTCACTGGAATTAAGACACATCAACGATGGCCGCAATAGCCTCAAATTGAATAAAACGACCGGACACTACTTCGTGGTCGCATGCATAGCGTTTCGGTATTGAAACTGGAAATTATTGAGGAATTCCTCCATGTCAGGCAACGTTCTCAGGTGTACGAATGCTAGTGCGCCTTTCACGAAGCGCATCAACTTTTCCGCTGCACCATTAGAACACAGGTGGAGTGGCGCTGTAAGCAGATGCCGACACCCGATTTTGTCGAGCCAACTATGCAGATCCATTGCACAGAATTGAGACCCATTATCGATGCTCGGCACTTGTGGAATTCCTTCTTGACTGAAGCATTGCCATTACGCTGGAATTGCGAACCCAGTAGCTGGTGTACTCGCCAGGCATACCTTCGACCATTTAGAGTATGAGTTGATTTGCACCAGGGAGTGGTGCCAGTTCAAGAATGGGCCATACAAGTCGGCATGAGCCTCCAGCCACAGAGTGTAGCTTTCGGGTCAAGGATTCTAGTTAAATGGTCTTGATTTGACTTTATGCAGACACGCTTCGCATTTCTTTGCCGTAGCGCAGGTGTTCAAGTCCAATTCTGGCCACCAATACATCTGTCGAGACAGCGACTTCATTTTATCCATGTCCAATGGGCTATTGTGCAGTTCATCCAAAACCAACTTACGCAATGAAGGTGATGTGACAAATCAGTTGTCACGACAAAAGACTCCGCCTGAGTGTATACTGAATTACTCTCTCAGCACAAAGAATTGAGGATACTTACGTTTCATCTCGGTTTGCCATCCCTTCTTGATCAACAAAATCACGGATGAGTAGAAGCTTTTCGCATGCGTTCTCAATTTCCCCCTCGACTCAAGAGCAGACGGGAAACTGAAATTGCACTGTTCTGCAGCTGGAAAGCTTGGGTACCTTAAAAATGCGTTTGTATGCGTCTTTATCTTGCCGGGTCTGTGCAGAATGTCGTGGTTGTAGGCAGCCACGGAAGTGCTCCATCACTGAAACAGCAGCCGTTGGTTTGGCGATAGACCTATTCGGTATTATTGTGGTGATTCAGCAGGCATCACACGTGACACGGCTAGGTGCAGCTTCGTGGCTGTGTACGCTGAAGAGCATCAACCAATTAGAATCACCCAGGACATGTATGCCAAAAGCTCACTGTGATTGGTCGACTGGTAATCTGCCAATTATTTTCTTCGACTTAACATATTTGTATAATAAACGTGCAATGCCGCATCCTAAGCTTTCTTGTAACTTTGGTTTGCGTAGCTGTGAGTTGGAGTGATTTTGATACGTCCTATCAGTTCGGGTATTGCGAATACTACAGTTATATGGGAATTGAATGACTTGGTGGCCGGTGACCATTGTAAACCTGAGTCCAAAATTGTTCTTGTGCAATGGACGTACCACACAAAAAATGATCGAATCTTCCTTCCGCTTCTGGGGAGACCCCCTATCTGAAGCTCAGAGAAGACGCGACATGCGCATTATTTTACATCCATCCATTTCTAGAATTTTCCTTACTCCCACTTCGGACTGGTCGGCGATGAGGATTGCTAGTTTAGATGGTTGGAATGGGACTAGGATTGGTCTGTCGGTAACATTTTGTATGAGACCGTGTAGCGTCTCCTCACACTTCTCGTCCTACTGCCACATATCGGAGGACTGGGCCGGGAATAATGGTTAGGCTAGAGTTGCAAAGTTCGGAATGAATGGGGAATGGAATTGCAGGCATCCCACGACTGACCATATGTGTATCTGCTTCTAAGGTTGCTGTTATGACTCAAAAGTTAGAAGACACAGAACAACCGATCACTGAGTGGGTCTTTTTAGGAATGAACATAAACGTGACATACAGGCACGTCTAATAAAATAGATCTATAAAAGTCGATGCGAAAATGAGCGATTGTGGCTCGGTGAACAACCGGACAGTACAAACACTTTTGTGTGTGAGCGCACGCATAAGCGGGCTTGTATGTGGGTGTGTTGGTGTGTATGCATGCGCATAGTGTCAGCTGACGGTCCGTTCACCTCCTTCCTCAAACAGAGATCGACTCGTACGACTTTTTATAAAGATCAATGGAAAGTCTTTTAATAGGGGGCCAGGGAGCGCATTGAGCATCGTCGCTCGTTAAAACAGTCAGAACTTGGTGGCCCAGGTGATGCCATTTTCTTCTGTCACTGGTAATGCAAAGGTATCCAAAAACACGTGTAGCGGAAGTTCTACCTCGTTCTTTCCATCCACCGCTGCCGTGTTGCAACGTTTCCTGATGTGGTTAACATGTTGTTTGGCTGTGCCACTGTCTTACCGAACACCATATATCACATTACCCAATCAGCTAACAATTACTCCTGGTATCCATTGTCTTGAAGGGTGGCGAAAATCGAGAACATAAACACGATCCCCTTTGCTGAAGCTGCTTGACCTTGTACCTTGATATCTGTTGAAACGCCTTCCCATGTGGTCGTTTCGAAAGGTTGGTGTGACCGTAGAGTACACGGCATCCAACTGAATTCGCATGCCTCTGCCAAGGGAGGCTTCTACTGGTGAGGCATTGTTTGGGACTGATGCGTTAGGAGTTGAGCGGTGTGTCATCAAAAAGTTGTTGAGTATTTTTGCATGCTTCCTTCTCCTTGCAACTTTTGAAAGCCCGTTTCAGTGTTTCTACAAAGCGTTCCACTTGACCGTTTGGTTGGGGGTGATAAACTAGACTCCGTGCGTGCTCAACTGCCATGGATTGGCAGAAGATAATGAACTCAATGGAGATAAACTGGGCCCTGCTATCTGTAACTAGGGTTTCAAGGACCTCGAATTGAGTGAAAAGGCGCCTCAAGATGACAATGGTGCTCGAAGAAGCGATAATTTTCATAGGGAATATTTCTGGACACTTTGAGTAAGCATAAACTGTTACTATGAAATACTGTTGATTCATTGAACCTGCAAGTCGACGTGAAACAGTTTTCAGGGACCTGTGTGTAATGGCCAAGAGTGTAGAGGAACCTTGATCGGCGCCTTAGCAGCAATTGAACATTTTTCACAACGTCTAACGTACTCTTCAATCTGCTTGTCAATGTTGGGCCAGTAAGCATAACTTCGAGCTGGTGCTTTCATACGTGTGATGCCCGGATGACCACCATGGACTAACCTCAGAACTCTGGTTTATAGTGTCTTAGGAATCACTATGCGTTCAGACAACATCAGACATCCGTCCACCATCGTGAGTGCATCTTTCCGACAATAAAACTGCATGATGAAATGGTTTGTGATATTTTGGGACTGGCCAGTTTGCAGAAAATGAATTATTCGCTAAAGATCATGGTCTAGTTTAGTTTCACTTTGTATCATAGTGAACGTGACAGGCAGATCATGGATTGACTCACGAAACACCTGCTTGACTTCAGAATCAACTCCAACTGAGGATATTACCAAGTCTTCACCAAGCTGACTTGCTGAATTCCTTTGTATTAGGCGAGATAATGAATCAGCACATCCGAAACTGTCTGTGCGAATGTGCTTAATCACAAAGTCATAATCGAGTGGTACCGTTGCCCATCGTCGTAGTCGGTTTGCGGTAAGAAGGGGAATGCCTTTTTTGTACCAAAGATAGCTAATAGTGGTTTGTGATCAGTACACTAGGTACAATGTTTACCATGAAGAAACTTATGAAGTTTGTGAACTGCGAATACAAAAGCCAGGCCTCCTTCCTCTACCTGATCGTAATTTCTTTCCTCTGTTGTACGCTCCCGCGAGGCGAGGGACACTGCCTTTTCTGAGTCATCTGGAAATTTATGGAGCAGCAATGCTCCAGTGCTGTATTCGGGGTGTCTGCAGCGACGATTATGGGTAAACAGGGAGCATAGTGAGTCAGCATCAGGGTGGATGTCAACAGCCGCTTCAATTCGTCAAGGGATGGTTCACAATCTTTTGACCATCGCCATTCGGAATCCAGTTTCAGTAAGGCGTTTAATGGTGCTCGAATATTGTGCACGCTTTGAATGAAATCATTGTTATAGTTTACAAGGCCGATTAGGGATTGCAATTCCATTTTGTTTTTGGGTGCAGCCATTTGACTAGTAGGCGTCACCTTGGAAGGGTCTGGGCGTCGTCCGTTTTTGTCAATGATAAAACCGAGGAATCGTATGCCTGGGAGAAAAAAGGAGCGTTTCGCGATACGTAACTTGAATCCGAAAAGTCGGGTCTTATGTAATACTTCGTTCAAATGTTGCACATGTTCAGCTCTAAACTCACTAACAATGACGATATCATCCGTGTAGGCCACTGCGATTGGAAGGCCAGTCAGTATTGTGTTAATAATCTACCGGAACGCACTTTACTCCAAATGGCAATCTATTGTATTGATACGAACCGCGGTGGGTATTGATAGTCAACGACTCTTAGCATGCACTATCCCCTTCAGCTTGAAGATAGGCATCAGGTCAATAAATTTTTGGGAAATTTTTTACCTCTGTTAAGTTTAGGAAACAAATCTTCCGGGGTCGGTAGTGAATACTGATGTGTTTCTAGACAATCAATAAGTCCAGTGAAGAAATCGGCACATATGCTAACCGAACCATCTGCCTTCTTAACCACCACAATTGGTGCGACCCGAGAGGAATAATTAACTTGTGTGAGTACTTCTGCTGTCTGCAGTCTTTCGAGTTCCTGATCCATTGATTTCAAAGCGGCGTATGGAACAGGCAGTTTTTGACGAAACGCTGGTTTAGACCCCGATTTTAGATAAGGAATCACTTTAGCCTTAGTGCACAACCCTAAGCCTGGTTGGAATATTTCGGCGTGTTTCTCTTGAACATCCTCAACTTCTGGAGTGTTAGCAATGTTTGCAACATCAAATATGGCTGGTGAGTGTGAGAGTACGCGTATGCAGACTTGTTTGTGGATTTGTAGGTGTGTCTACATGCGCATAGTGTCAGCTGACAGTTCGTTCAGTTACACAATTCTGATCAGTGGTTTGAAACAATATGGATTGGGGCGGTGTCCATTTGTATCATTAGTAAAATCAACGAAATCTTATTCGGTGACACTGAATTTGCACTCTGTGGCTTTCGCTGCACAAATCTAGTCACCAGCTGTTGCCATGGGCGATCAGTTTCTCCGTCTGTGGATCAAGAAGTAAGTGTATCTTCTTGATATGCCATCACTCTATCGATATCACGTATCACCTCGTCAATTGCAGCCTGGAATGTCCTGGGCGACGTGTTCAGTCCGAACGGCAGGAAACTGATCTGGAAAGCAGTGTTGATGATTGTTAGTTGTTTGGGCTCTGTGTACAGCGGGGTTTGCGAGTACATATCAGCCAGGTCAATTTTTGAGCAATACTTACTGTCGAGCATGCATTCTATGAAGTCCTCCGGCTCCACAGTAGTTGCCGCGCATTGCCATAACTGCAGACTCTGAGTCAGTCAATAATCACCGCGAAACCGGTAGCCTATTTCCGGAAATGTGTTGTCCCGTCATTCGGATACAACATCATACTAAATTCATACAAATCAGTTCACTTTGATGAATGCGGCCCTGGTGACAAAACGATGCAAGCAACTAACAAACTACAACTGCTGGCGGAGACCCCAACAATGAGGACAAGCAAACAACACAAAGTCAGCAGTCAGTCTGCAGAGGCGATAGATCGACCGACTTGACTGATATGGGTTTTTCGTAAGCGATATTAATAACTTTCAGACAAAAACTGCAGTATATGCTGTGGTTTCCAGGCCTTGCATGGTCTGACCTCAAAGATCGATACAAAGCTTTGATACTTTGGCTTTTCGTTTTCAACCCACAGGATGTATTATAAATTGTCAAAATAGGAAAGACTCGAATCTGCATAATACGAACCGTCTTGTAAACTGACAGGTAGCAAAGCTACTTTCCGTTTCACACAGTACCACTGAAGGCTTCGCATTATCAAAATCCAGGCCCATTCGATCCGACTGTTTTACAGTCATCTGTCATCGGTGATGCAATAACATTACAAAAACCAGTTTGTTCGGAGCCAGCCCTGGGCCTCCGTGTGTGTGCCTGTTATTGCACCGACTACCAAAAGGACTGTACAGAAGACAATTTTTCATAAACAAATAAACAAATTGCAATGTAGGGATTTTCTCTCTGGTCTTGACCTTTCAGGCCTTAGTAGATCTCCGGCTCGAAGTGAGCGATCTTCTATATCTTACTGGGCTACGGAAGCACAAAAGCCATCATACAAAGTCAAGGTACTTTTTCAATATGATACAATAAAGTCTGTTATACGGTACCATTAGTCGCATGCGCTGAATGAAAACTACAGATCCGTCTGATCATAAGTAGTACACAAGAGAGTTTCAACTGAAATTAAGTGGAGTTTACAGGATTTTGAGGCACTCTGAACACTCTGGACTGTTCGGATTAGCTGGTTTCCCATGGGCACCAAGTGATGCAATGAGTAAAATCCCAGTCCGCGCTAATTAAGTTCAGTAGTAGGCCACTCCACTGGTACCTGGCTAGGTGATGAGTCTTATGCATGTCATCAGTCCTGGTCTACTCGAATTTGAGATTGCAGAGTTTAGGTTGCCATATTTCTTCCTGTGATGAAAGAGCCTCATGTGGTTCCTGGTTTTTCCTCTACAATCATGCATAACCATGGGGTAAAAGTCGCAGAGCATCTATCCCCAAGTCAGGAGGAACATTTCCAATGATTCTGGTGTTGTTTGTGGCTTGGTTAGATGGTTTGTATGCGTTGAAGATCGCTGAGCTTGGTCCAGGGTCAAAGGTTAGGTTGCTAAATTTAGAAGTTTGCATGTGGTGATCAAAAGAACAGGTTTCTATAATTAGTAGCCTTCCGATGTCAAGGCCATCTGATAGGCCAAGGTCACATACAGAACAAGCTCCATATATACAGAGGAGTAAGGGCAACCTCATCTGCACACTGATAATGTCACCTCGACTGGTGATGACACACTTGTTGCCTAAAGGTCGAGCTCAGCTATCACCATCAACCTGAGCTACAAACAACACCAATATTCAAAATCATTGGAAACGTCTTTGGGCGTGATATGCTCAGATCTGCCCGACTCTGGGAGATAGTTGCTTGCAGACATGCTTTCACCCATGAGCAATTGTTCTTTCTTTATGAATGTTTGAGGCGAAACACTTTACGGCGTAGTACGGTACACAGACCATCAATTAATCATCCACAGGTATAGATAGTAGCAAGACAGAACGGTGGATGTATGGTGCAGATGCTAATTACAGACATCCAGAATCGTCTGAATAAGTACAGGAGCGTAATAGAAGAAGAAAAATAATCAATGGAGCAAATAGTCTATAGGGAAACTATCACACAAATTGAAAATACTATCAAAAGACGAGTGAATAATTGTCAGAAAAGAAAAAGGTTATCCTTATTCAGAAAAATAGACAAACTGACAAAGGACACTGAAGAAACTGGGAAGAAGGCGTGGGTCAGAAATTTGTCGTCTCGAACATTGTCGGGAGAAGAACAAGATATCCTCAGACGGGGGTTGAACTTCAACCTAAGAAACGCTACCACAAGGAACTACCTGACCGAACTGGACCAGGCATTCCAGTTACCAGCTTTACCGGAAGAGACAAAAAGCGAGTTGAGACAAATCATAAGTCCGGCCATTTGTAGCACACGACTATTCAACGCTCCCTCTGACGCGGAACAAAACGCACTAAAACACTGAGGAACAACAAAACATCTTCATCCTGCGGGCTGACAAAGGAAGAATGACGGTCGTTATCGACAAAAAGGATTATATCAAAAACACGAAACAACCATTGAAAAACACTACCACCTACCGCCTTGTCGATACGGATACAACCATAAAACTGGAAAAGAAAATCAATGCAACGGTAAAGAAGTAACAAGATATGCAAAGGATAACTAAAGGGAAACGTTGGAGGATGAAAGCTGAGACGTCAAACATCGTCCAATTCTATGGATTGCAAAAGATTCACAAGGATGACATCCCACTGAGACCGATTATCTCTCTACCCGGAACCCCGACATAAGGTCTGGCCAAAGAGTTATGCAAACGCCTGTTACCACTGGAGAGTGGATCAAACCACACCATAACTAACGTCCAACAGTTCTTGGGTAAACTGAAGGACATCAGGATAGAAGAGGAAGAAGCCATGCTTTCATTCGACGTCACAGCACTCTTCGCTTCAACTGACTTAAACCTGGCCAACAGAATACTGAAAGAGCTTCTTCAACAAAACCACGCAGATAATAAGCCAGAAGCACAAACAATTTGTGAATCGCTGGACCTTTGCCGATACGCACGTTTCAAATTTGACGGAGAAAGCTACGACCAAATAAAAGGAACATCAATGGAGTCACGCATATCCGGATTTTTTGCAAAAGCCCTCGAAAACACCGCATTACCAGTGATTAAACCGAGGCTTCGTATCAGATATGTGAATGACACATTTGTCATCATCAAGTGGTCAGATATTGAAAAGGCACACCCCACAATCAATAACATATTTGAGGATACCAAATTTACTATGGAAATGGAAAAGGACAACCAACTAGTGTTTCTGGACGTATTGGTAAGACGAACCATCAGAGGCTAACTGGAGACACAATGGTTTATCGAAAGAAAACACATGCAAACCAAAATTATGAGCTTCTGCAGCAATCATCCGAACAACCACAAGAGGTTTTGCATCAGAACTCCGTTTACCAGAGCTAAAACACATTGCAACACAGCGGAACTGAAAACACAATAACAGTATTATATTTTTCTCAACGTTTCAACAAAACCGATACCCAAGGAACTTTATGAGAAGGACCATATTTCGGAACGAACACCGAAACCGGCCAAAGAGTGTAGTGACCTCGATCATTTTGGAAAAATGACCGTTTTCTGGACATCATTTTGGATCTATTTTCTCTACGATCTTTTCTGACGTTTGACATCGACCTCATTGTGTTGTTCGGTTGCGTACTTTTTACTGGACTGACTTTTCCGAGGTTTCCGTCGACCTCGTTTTGGTTCACTTTCACTTTCGGTCTTTCGCCGATTGTACGCGGTCGCGGTTCGCTTTTTGCACAGCCATTGCATTCATCCCCTTTCGGTGTATCTCTCGTATAGGTACTGCCTCGGTGCCACGATATATAGAATACTCCTTGCATCTGTAAACCGACTTGCATCTTCTCTATTCGTCCGATAGAGGGGATAACGTTGGTATTTCGCTACCAGACTGCATAGAAGACACATTCCCCAAGGGCCCTCGAACGTCTCCTATAAGAGTATAGTTTAACGGAGGGATAGCACTACAGTACATCAAAAACATATCCGAACTGAGGGCAAGGCTCCACTAACCATAAGATATTACAATTGCTCACAAACCAACGAAAACCCTAAGAAGAATCATATCAAGACCGAACGAGCAACTGAAAATCGAAGAAGAAAGTTTGTATAAAAGGTGAACTGCTAGGGCGGTGACAAATATTACATTGGTCAAACTGGGTGAATGGTTGCCACATGAATTTATGAACACAAAACTAGCTACAAGAAGACATAATCCGTTCTTCCTAATATCTGCACACGACGATCAAGAAGGACACACGTTCAATTTGGATGAAGTTCACATTCTGGACCAAGCAACCATGGATCGGATTTACAATCACTTGATGAGCTAGAAATCCAGCTAACCCAAGTAAAAAACTGCTGGACTTTGACACCACCGACCCATAGTCTTGAAACCCTGTTCTTCGCGTGCACGGCTCAGACAAAAACACGAAATACAAAAAAGAACCGAAAATCGAAAAAAAACAGAAAAAACAACGTAAAACACACAAATAAGAGCAAAAGGCGAGAAAGACAAAAAAACCCAGTGGAGCTCCCGAAAAGTCAAGTTTCTAGATGCTGCCACCTTTGCAACAGGTCAAAGTTGATGATGTCCTGGTCGCTGAGCTTGGGATTCAGATCTCAAACGTCTCATCACCAGTCGAGGTGACATCGTCAGTGCATGTGCGCTGATGGAAGTGATCTCTTATATTTATGTTTGTCATTAGTCCTGACGTTGAACCTCGTGGAAGACGTTGTGCCCAGAGCTCGACGTTTTTTCGGCTTCGCCACTACCAACTTGACCTTTGACGTTCGCCGGTCGACGTCCCGTTTGGGTGCCTTGAACTCTTTCACTTTGTGCTGTTGTTTCCATTTTGATTTTTAAAGTCTTGGTGATTCCGTTCCAAGGGAGTATAAGTGTGAAAAATTCAGATTCAATAATACGGGTTAAATAATTTTGGTCCACTGATTCCACTTCTGACTCTCTTAATTAGTTCAACTGTCTGTTCCTCATTCTTCTGTACACGTGATCCGATTCAATATGTCTATTGATTGAGTTGTTTGAAGAGTACCAGGCTTCCAAAACTCCCTTGCTTGCCTCGTATTTGTGTGATCGAGAACTTTAACCTCATCCAGATTGAGCTTGTGTCCTTCTTGATCGTTGTGGACGGATATGAGAGAGAATGGGTCATGTCTCTTTTTAACCAGTTTATGCTCGTGCATTCGAGTGGCAACTTTTCTTCCGGCTAGACCGATGTAGCATTCGTCACAGTCCATATACTTGACCTTGTATATAACGTTTCTTCGTTCTTCGATCTTGAGTTGTTCTTTTGGTTTTGATATGAGTTTTCTCATGGTTTTGGTTGGTCTGTGGGCAACTGTTATGTCTTGAGATTGAAGCAATCTTTCAGTTGTTTCCGAGAGGCTTTGATGTATGGTAGAGTGATTCTTCTGTTTGGTTATGTTTCTTGATTTATTTTCCTATTCATTCCACACAGTGTTCTTTTTGTAAAATTTCTTGGATATCCGTTTCCCTGGAATATTCTGAAGAGTTGGTTTTCTTCTTACGTTCTCATTTCTGCTGTGCTGCTGTGTGTTTTAGCTCTCGTGAACAAGGTCCGAACGCATGATCTTTCATGGTAATAAGGTCATGCTTGAGAGCAGTGTTTTTCTTCTGTTAAATTATGCTCTTCGGAAGAAAACTCATTGCGTTATCGGCTTTCTTGGCCAAGTGGCTCTTAGGTGATGAGACATTTGCTCTTCGCCAATAAGATAGGAAGAACGTAGTTTTCCCCTAGAGAGGGGTCGTCGAATGGGAGCCACAAGTACCTCGCTTGACTCGCCAAGTTGCGTTCTTTTCCTTGCCACAAAATCACTCAAAAACATCAAACCAGACTGAGCCGCTATCTATCTGCTCGCCGGAACTGAGCCTGTTTCAATCCGTGCAACGAAAAATAAGCACTATCTTAAGAACAGAGTTGCATGAGATAGACTCGAGCACAATCAATCCGATGAGCTTGTCGGGATCAATATTTAAGAACACGTTAGGTTTCACGGAATCTGAATTGAGAACCAAAGGTTTCCGAATTTCTATGCACCACCGGTCACGGGTGAATCCACTGAACTTCGATCATAAGTTAATGGTGTGCACGGTAACATTTAACCAAAAATCATGAATTGCCACAAAAAGTGTTTCTCATTTCAAACATTATTCTTCGCTGATTTATCTGCCACCGAATCAGTTTCTAAAAAAAATGAACAAGATACTGTAGAGGTCACCTGGCTTTACATAAGTGAATTGTAATTACATGGTTTAAAATAATGGTGATACAAATTTTACTGAAATCGTTCATCAGACAGGTTGTCTCACTTCAAACTCGGTCGAGATGAGACACTGATGATGATTTCATGACTTGTAGCAGGGGGGAAAAACAAGAAGCGTAGGATGACATCACCGGCGAAGTTGCAAACTAGGTTGATAACGTGGATCCGTATTTATTGATGGAAAAAGTCGGGAAAGAGAGTGAAGATACGACTTCCGGGATAATAATGGTCCTTAAAATCCGTTATTGAGGGTAACTTTCAAACAAAGTTAGCGTTTGGAAGGTAGTGACCTCGGAAATCCCTCGCCTGAAAAACATCCGGTTAACTTCGGTGGTCAGAAGAATTCATCTGTCATCGAGTCAGTCACGCGCATGTCCATCGTGAGAGTCCCTTGGTGTACATTGTTCACTAGGATAGGTATTCATCGCAGAATGAGTCGAGGTTTACGAAATGAAGAAATGTGAGTAAAAGTCAACCGACGGACTCAGCCCAGTAGGACTGGTTCAATAGGCTTTTGGGTTGGGATTCTCGAGATCCACCAAACGAACAGTTGGAGACTTTATGTGATTTGGCTAAGTACGGCGGTCAGCCGAGTAGTTTCTTTCGAACTCCTTCTTCGACTACACGAACTTTGCTTATGGTTTTCTTTGTTGTTCGCTTTTTGTGCTTTTGTTCGTTTCAAAGTTACCTAAAATGTGGTTTGCCTAATGGACCTGCTTCCAAACTAAAAACCGGTCTCATGAAATAACACGAAGCGAATCGTTCGAAAATGATACCATCTTTATTAACAAATGAGTTTCCGTATCAAATCGGCAGTTCGGAATTGCGGGACATCGCACGGGTCAACGAAAAAACGCATATGATTCACCACATAACGAGACACATCCGGACGCTTTTGGTATTCAAACTGATCGATAATGTCCACCATGAATATCTGTCTGTGTGTGACAGTCTCCTCGGTCGCTGCC
Organism: Fasciola hepatica; assembly: GCA_948099385.1. NCBI lineage: Eukaryota > Metazoa > Platyhelminthes > Trematoda > Plagiorchiida > Fasciolidae > Fasciola > Fasciola hepatica. The sequence continues at coordinate 3,292,440 of CANUEZ040000097.1, forward strand.
GAGCTGTAAGCAGACTTCCGACTGATGCCGACCCATATGTGCCAATTGATATGCGTTACAATCTCGAACGGTCAGAGATCTCTGTCGAATATTGAATTGCTTGTTTACGACCACATGTATCGGTTGTTGGTGTAGACTGTAACACCTCCCTCCCCTTCCATCGAATGTGCACACTGGTTACCATGTGACCCCGAACACGTCTGGTTGATTCTCTCTCCGCATGTGCACAATCTTACTTATTCACATTACCGAGCATCGATAACGAGGTCCAGTGGAAATTGCGACTATGAAGCTGACAAATTTGATGGATTAGAACTCTGCGAGTTGTTTCACTTTTTTATCAATAATGAGTAGAACATTCATCCACAAATGATCTGTGTCCATTTACAGTTTATTGACTACGGCTCCTTTTGAGTATAAGTTGTGTCATGCAGAAGAGTGTCTCTTCGATTTTTCTGTTGAACGAAAACAACGTTCGATGTGGAGTGATCGGTGATTCGACTTTGGGGTTGTGATGCGCGCATGTTCATCCCAGACTCGTTCGTATGATGAAATGCATTACACTTACGATGATCTCCTGTTTGTTATGGAATTCGCTCGGACAGAACGTGACTAACACTATCGTTTTCGAAATTGTACCTTAGAAACCGAGTCAGGTTTGATATTCGAGTTCAGTAAATTTCATGTGCTAACTTGTATTCAGGTAGTTTCCAAATATTCTGACTAGATTTGTTTCACGCACGTCAGCTTCCATTGGAATTACTGTTTAGTGAATACTTTTTGCACTTTTGGTTCCCGAAATTTCGATAGGGTTTCATAATCGTGCTATCGATTCTTTTAATTCTTTTAATCAAAATTTTATCTCACTATGTGATTCATTGAAGAGTGATTTTGTAAAATATGAAGTTTTTTGATTATATTCCTTCCCCCTGAAAATATAAGACGTCAATGATGTGTCTAAAGAATTGGGGACAAGAAGGCAGCCCCATCGCCATTCGTCATTTGCATTTGAAGATACAGGACTAGTCCAAACTCAGTCGAGTGTAATATATCTATATGGAAGCAAAGTTATCCTCCGGAAATATGATTCAATCTTATCGATCGGCTAGTTGAATAGTTCCAACATCTGCGAGAGTAATTAAAACTGTTGATCATTTAATTGAGCCATACACTGTCGGCTACCATCATTCTTTTCCGATTCAGTCGTTCTACGGAATCAATACTGTCCAGTTATTGATGGACTGAGGGCTTCCGTTTTTGTCGATCGAACGCGCTGGATCTCACGGTTGCAAGGAGCCTTCTAACCAAGCGATTGTAAGTTCTGTCACAGTCCGCGTGATTGGCTCTCCGCAGTCATGATTGTCAATCCCGATCGTGAAAAGGTGTGTACCTCTCTAAAGACAGAAATATAATTTGCAGAGGTACATGTAAATAGGGCAGAGCCAAATGAACGTAATATCGTGTGGTGCTGAAATTGTCAAACGGAGCAATAGGCTGCCCAGAATGTATGCTGTATCTCCGATATACACACGCGAGACCAAGATCCCCTTCACAACCTCGGTCTCTCTCCACTCTACGCGTAACAAGTGATCCGGTGTTTAGTGCTCGTGGTCAGGCTGGCTTTGGTATGGCTTAGAACAATGGAGCTGAGCATGCACAAATAGGCTGGATTCCAGTCAGCGATTCGTTTGTGTGTGGGAGGCTATGGGATGCCTCATCGTCTATGGACAGCCAAGTTTCGTTAGTAGTCACCCCGTCGGAGCTTGTCCAAATTCCAGATTTAGGTTCGAGTGAACAGATTGACAAATTGTAGGGCGGTGGATCGATAAGACGAGGAAAGATTCGCATCAAGTGGTGGCTGGTCGTGTCACGAATCAACCAATCAGAAGACTTATTATCCAATGCCAGTTTGGGCCAACTAGTCTGCGGTGCAACGATTGGTGACAATGCCTGTTGCATCTTATGTAAACCGTTTGTTTTTTGTTAGTAAAACGAGATAATTCAAAGACAGAAAGTCTTTCACTAGAGCTTACTGGGCAGAACACGATAGAGTGCAGTTTCGCTGAGTGGTTCTTTGTGCGTCGAAGCAACAAACGGAAGTTTGTTGCATCGTGTCTGTGTAAGTGTTCACTGCCCGCAGTTCTCTTGAAGCTATGGACGAATTCTACCATGTTGTCTCCGGCGTTCAGGAACATGTGTTCAACGTAGTTCGTGGTGCTGCCCTATGATCTTCACACCAAAGTCAGTCGTTTGGGTGATTCCGAAAGGCCCGCGGGAGGCCCATTTGCTATCCCAGCAGACGGAACTTACAGAAGTGGTAGCCTAAAACAGTTGGGTTCCGACTGTAGACTGTTTCTGACGCTCCTAAACCCTTGCCACAAAAAGCCACATAGACTCGCCTGGCGTCTTCCTACGCTTACACAGCGTATGACTCACTCTGGCCATATTGACATTGGTCACAGTTGCCGCGGATTAAATGTAGATCTTCGTTTATTTTGGTCCACGCCTATGGACTCAGATCATGCACTGGTACGTGCTCGTTTCCTTTTAGGATGCCTCTGCGACCGCGACACTAAAAGAGCTACATATTCCGTCTGTTTGCCTTTGCAGGTTTTCCTGCCATTTAGTAGCTATTGTTCATATTTTAGTAGACAGGAGCGGTCATTTGTTAGTCACTGGCGATCATTTATGGACCTGCAGCCTGGGATACAGTAATCAATCTGGTCCGGAAAACCCATACCGCATAACGAGCTTTCGTTCCCAGTTACGGGGCTTGGTAGTTTTGCGTGTGTCACTAACTCGGACACACAGGGGCTACGGGGAGAAACCTCCAGGTGTTATAGTAAAGAGTGATCATATCAACCATCAAAATAATACAGGGTTATGGACCTGAATAGACTTTAGAAGACTCAGTACCAGTCAAATTGAGTCTGTCAAAAGCAGCACATGAGGCTGGCAAAATCCGATTGAGTATTTGTTTGCATAACTGCAACAACACTCAGATCTTATGTTCCTTATGGTTCGGCCTTCCGGAACGCTATGAATCAGATACCATCTTCTTGTGCAGTGGAGAGGAAAGAATCCGAGGGTTGATGAGGTTTGGACCAGTCTGAGATGAACCAGTTATTTGGATCTAATACACTAATACCGAGCCGTATTCAGCAACCCGTCGACTTGACTGATGCAAGAGGGATAACAGAGGTCGCGCGGCAGAGTATTTTTCGCAACAGACAGTTTATAGCCATCATACAATAACGTTCGGGGAGAGAGAGGATGCATTCAATGTCGAGTACGTGCCAGATATCCTTAACTCTAGAGTATCTGAACGCCCTCAGGTTATATCTGTAAGAAAATAAAGCAAAATAGTGCAGTGGTAAATGTAGAGAAGGGTAAATATTATTTTCCATGCGACTAGGGAGTAATTATTGCAACTACATTCGTAGAAGTTATTCGAAAGTTAACAAAAACACAATAGATACCTTTTCAATTGGATTTAAGAATGAACTATGGGGATAAACATGTGCACCAACAAGTCCGATTGACAGTATTGCCTTGTCCACCTTTCGGTGAACTGGTGCATGGTTGAACAGTAATGCGGTTTCAGTATTTGGGTGTTCGGTTGCCAGTTTCGAAGATCTCTCTTTCCAGAAAACTGTTAAGTATACCATTGTTCATGTTAGAATGGTATTCATATTGTCGCATAGCTACCATAGAACTGCTGCCTATAACGTTCACGTTTGAACCTTTGTTTAACAGTAAGGTCCTAATGTACGGTTTGCCCTTCGTTGACCGCCCTCGTATCTGCGAGCACCATATGTTGTATTTGGTATCATCTATGTGAAAACGTAAGGCATAGCCCACTGGATGCCGTAATCACATCGTGTACTGGACTAGTCGCTCTCTGACATCAGACCTGTTTCGCTCGATCAGATGAGTGCATAGTTTGCTCATGGTGTAGCCATAACCATCAAGAAGACCATCAGTGGTAAGAAACGGTGTGACATGTCAGGGTGCTGCTGTCAGTGGCTCGGTTACATTTAAATTCTTCTTTCGACAGAATAATTTTCTTTCATAACTTTCTTTTCCGTTAGCTTGCAAACTTATACTTCTACTTGTTTTGCTATCAACCCGAAGATGTTGCGTATTACCAAAGAGAACTAGAGAGCAGGAGTGCGACAATAATGGTTGAAAGAACTGAAAGTGATTTCCAACTTTCTATTCAAACATTTTAGTGAGCTCTTCTTTCTATGAATACAGACGACCCCCACTAAGTCCATGATGGAGAATGAAACAAAACGATTAAAATTGAAAAATATGCCCTCAGAAAAGAAAGTTCTCTGAACTCACATGAGAGAAATGGTCTTAATACGTGATGTAGCTCTTAACCTTTGAATATGCGTCCAACGCAACTTCTGAACAAAACAACGCTGAGGGTCGTTTATGGTCAATCGAACAGTACACTGAAGTGTGGAGGTGCAAAGTTCAGGGTATAGTTTTATGATTTAGGGGTGCAGTCTGTTTTGATCCATCCCAGTAACCCTAGTAAGAAGACTTTCCTGCCTTCAGATCGTTTTAGTTTATTGGTTCAGAATACATTGTTTATATAAGAGGAAACAGTCACTATTACCAGTCGTTGCAACCCGAAGTAATTGGTACCAACTGACATCGGGTAACCTCTCTTCCGATCGGTTGATTGGTGGCATGACCAACTGCCAGCTGATGGAATCGCCTTCTCGCCTCATCGATCCGCTGCACTGTCGTTCGCGAATACGTTTTCTTGGGCATTGACCTGGATTATGGACAAACGTTGACGTGCTGACAATGTGTCACCCTGTAGTCTCATGTCCTTCCTTCTTTGATAAAGACGGACACGTCTGGTCTTTCCGGGTTCAGAGAGACGTTCTCCATCCTCTGTAACACTAACAGGTCGCTTGTGTATGGACCTGCTGCTTATCCAAGTAGTTGGCATTTATAGCTGTACCTCGTACGACAGGTATTCAAAAACGTAGCTCCTGTGCTTTTTTTGTACCCAACAACACACAGTCGAGATTGGATCTTCAAAAAGTCTGTAGTTGAAATTACGGTAACGAATATTAAGAATGGTAGGATACAAACCAAAGCACAAAAACAATTTGAAATAAAATGTTAAACTGCATACATGTGTGACTAGACATTCATCCAAAGAAATAGTGTGACCGTCAGTAAAATGATAAGTTAAGCCGTTTTGTAGCCTAAAGTAAAAATTAGTTTTACCTAAAACGAGCTATGATTTTCTTGATCGGTTTCTTGAATTTTTCATCCCGGCTTATTCCTATTTTTGGCAAAACCGTTAACTTCGGTTCGATTCTAACCTCTTGCATATCTCGGAGACAGAATTTGACCTCTCTCTGTCTCTCGCTTGCTTGCCTGCTCACTTTCTGAACTGGTATCGATCGGTTTTGCGACAATTTACATATGATACGAATTAGTGAACTAGTTCGAAAGGATTGCTCAGAAGATCGAACAAATCCGAGCTGGCTTGCGTGTGGTTATCGATTCGGCCCATTCGAAATAGAAATTGTGCTATTCTTGTTTTTCAATCAGAGGGCTACAATAGAGAACATGGATCGGCTGCCCTGAAAACAGCTTAACCCTTGTGAATTCCCTTTAGTTTTTAATCCCCGCTCCTCGACGTCATGATTTTGGTGCTATTTGTATTTGACTAACTAAACATGGTTGGATGTGTTTATTTTTAAGTAATAAGCCTTTCTGATAGTTCATGAAAAGAGCCATCGTGTATTTTTGAAGCTTAGCCTAACATTTAAAACCGCAAAATCATTAGGTGTTGGTTTCATTCTCATCTGTAATCATCAGCAGTCCCACCTGAGACTCGAACCCTAGAGTCACTAGTTTCCTCTAGGCTTAAATGGGGAGGCTCCAGACGGTTTGCTTCAATTGAGAGTGTAGCAACCTAGAGATGACTGAGATTGCATATGCAAATTTAAAAATTAAATAATTCTAGACAGATACAAATAATTAGTACTTGGTTCTAGGCAGTTACATGTTGACTGTATCTGAACGACTGGGCAAAATTTCCCAGGAAACACACAACCCTTTTCGTGGTTATTGACACTCACGATTTATGTGTACCCGGTACTCTCCAACCCAATCATCCTTGTACTTGAGCGCTGCGGGGAAATATTATTCTATCATACATTTACTTTACTATCCTACTTATGTCAAAAATCGGAACTTGGAACCATGAGTCCCCGTTCTGAAGATTAGCTTAGACTGACTGGTGAAATAACTTTCAGAGAATCACCTTGTGATCGTAAAAATGGACCCCTCGTCTATGCACACTCTTTACGATCCAAATGAGTTCACAACGACAAGTTTGGATATTGTTCGATGCCACAGAACTGCTTAGTTTTGTTCGCATACTCTAACGACAATTGATTGCGGCCAACTGAGAAACGCAATTTGGACTGTTCTGCTTGCTGGCCGTCTAATTCTAGTCCTTTTCGTTAACTGAGTCCATCTTCGCTCTAACACTTGGACGTGCTCAACAAACCATACTGTTTCAGCACATATACAGTCGTTGACCTATCTGACCGACTTTTATCGACTTTGGGTAACCGTTGGAATTTTGGAATTGTTGCCAATTCATAGGCCATTCTTGGGATGCAATTCGTACCAAAAAACCGGGCATGCAACGGACGCATAAATTCACTGAGGTAAAAAAGCCTGCAGGTAGTGTGTCCGAAAACTGGTTTCATCTATGACAGTTAAAAATCATTCTTGTAGCCCTTAACGGATCGGTTACTGAGAGGAATACACGAACAAAATACCTGACCGTCAGGCCATCGTCGATAACAACATTTAATGTTCATCTCTTCGGAATAATTATCTATATCATTACTCATGATACTTAAAAAACTCTAATCAGGAAGTTGAAAATGCTAGAGTCCTCCAAGCTGCTGTGCTTTCTCGATATTTTTCCTCCACCTACATCAGTGACTAAACCGCAACCCACTCTTGTCGCCCATTCATGTATGCCGATAACGGTGTTTTGGCTCGGTTTGTCTCTCAGCAGTCCGACTTAGATCAGTTTACCGAAAATCTTTCACAGGTCCAAAACTTTTCTGAGTAATCTTTTCTTTTGGTAAACTGTGCCAGACGCCAAGAGTGTATTTTTTCACTTTCCGACCGAGCTTTATAGAAGACAATAACCCCATTAACTCTACCCCGTTGCACACGTAAGCCATGTGAAATATCTTGGGGTAACTCGACAAAATAACTTGTAGTGGTCTTTGTATATTGGAATTACTTCTGATAATTTGCATTAACAGTCCGGTGCTCCACAGTTCATAATTTCTTCCTTTGTACACCAGTTTATATTTTCCATAATTCTATATTGTTCTCTTGTAGTTTTTTTTATCTGGTTTACTTAAAAAGGACTACATCATTCTTTGTAGACATTTGAGCTTCATCAGTCTTATTTCTACGATAGCCTTAGGCGACCTTAAACACACGTGTTCAGTACACAATATCCATGGCAGAAAAGATCATCGTTAACTGTTCACACTCATCGCATCGCAACCTCTCCTCAAGCCAATTCCATGCTTTAACCCGCTCTATTTTTCGATTGCTTCTTTCAAGACTATCGTTGTACAGAAATTCCGCAGTTCCGTTCCTCGTTCGTGTTTTAACAAACATGGATGAAGCGTTTTCTAAAGTACAAACATGTTTTGGAGTGTAGAATTTCGTCATTTTTTCGATAACTGAAAAGCCCCGTGAAAACATGCTTAATCCGGTAATCTAATAATAATAATAATATAGTAATAACAAGAATAATAACAAGAATAATAATAATAATACTGTACGAAGGAACGAATATTCAAAAAGTGCAAGAGAATCACTGGCAAATGAATATACAAAGACTGGGAATAAGAGAGCCACGTATCGCATATATGTAGAAAATGATATGAGCGGGTGTTCATCTGTCGCCCGGGGCTCTAATGTATAACTCGAAGAAATGGATTTTCTAAACAGCAGCTTCATCTAGGCAAACAATTCAACAATTGAGCCACAACAAATAGTTACTGCAAATCTCAAATCTCGACAAGACAGTGCTCCTCGAGGGCCCGGTTTCCACCCGGATGAGAAGAGTGAAGGAAACACATCTAGATCCAGCGGCCATGACAGCAACGGTGTCATAAAAGCACAAAATGAACTTACTCTTTTCTGAATGTATCCAAAGCGTCTATGAAATCCCAATGTCCTTAAAGGTGTATTTGGTTATGCAAACATCACAAATGTCCTTTTGAGCAAATGTCCGCGTAATCTGTGTCCATTTTCTTCACACTCTAGGTTGAGGCTGTGTGGTACAAGTGTCTGGTGAACCCAAGCTGAGAATTGTTAGGAATTTCATTGTCTTTTCATCGTTTTGCGGTGTTGGTATCCTAAATGTTGTCTGACCACTATTCAATGTCCCTGTGAATCTTCTTGAGTCTACAAATTGCATTAGTTCTAAGTGCGTCTCATCCACCACAAAATATCTTCCTCTTTAAGTAAAAAACCAAAGTCCGCGAGTGGGTACACAAACCTGTGGCTGATTGTTTCAAGTGGTGCCATTTGTCATGGTTCGCTTCAGGTATGTCATTCTTGTGGACTGATGGAACCGTATGATGAATGACACAATTGATGGCATTATTGCATTCGAGGTGACATCAGTGAGCAGTGCAAGCACTGCTCAGGCCTGCAATTCACTGAAGAATTTTACTTTCCAATGAGTTTTTACCCACGAGTAACATCTCCTTCGCGAATGCTTCAGACGGAACATCCTGTCATCCTGCTTAGGCCACAGACTGTACAGGAATCACCCACTAGCCAGTGAGATTGGTTGACGTGTGATGCACACGTTAGTCACAGAGGCTCACAACTGTCCGTGTACATACAGCAGGGATATTTCAGAAGAAAGATGTGCGTGTGTAAACCATTAGTCCATAGCGGATCTCAGATAGATCAAAATCTTAGAATTTACCAAATTCCATAGAACTCAAACCCCCGAATGAATGACGGGAATTTGTGTGCATCATGTTTTTTTTATCCATCTGAACAAGATCATGCTAATATAGGAATCAAGTGATACGTAATGATAATACCGGTTTTATCTCGAATAACGTCGTTGAATTTCTAATGGGTAAGGCAAGTTACTTTCCGGTCACTGCATCCTACTTAGCAACTGACTGAATTCTCAGTGACATGAACACGAAGCACACAAATCGATAGCAGTATATCTAATGCACAACTATGACTAACTTTTGTGGGAATTGATTGTGTTCAGAATATGCACTATCAGTACCCCAAATGACGGACTCCATGGATGGGATAGCCCTTCCCTTGGACTACGGAGAACAATCAGAAAGACACGAAAGCCAGGAGGGTAGTCAACGAAGTCTGCAGGTCAGCAATAGCATTGTAATTAATATGACCAATGCAGACATGACAGAAATATGCACTCAGAATTTAGTGCATTGGAATGGCGCGAATGTGAATGTTAGTCTGTCAGAGAACACAAAGGACAATCAGTTGTCAACTCGAGGCAAAACTCAAGGAGGGCGTCCAGCGCGATCAGTGACACGCCCAGCCGGGTGTATATGAACATATGAAAAACGCGCCAGGCTATCTGGCTCAGTGTGTACGTAAACATGAGTAACATGATTCAAAATACAGGCCTGGAATCATCCGACGTCATTAGCAGATAATCCAGGGAAACAAAACCACGCGGAGCGGCGGTGGACAAACGCCACGTACGTTCTGATGACCTTTGCGCCATTTTCTTTTCAGAGGTCGACCTATCCTGATTCGCCTTAGACTCGGAATCATACATCTGCGGGGAAAGGGTGCTACTCAGTATTGTGGATATAATCAATGCGTCGATAATCCTGTGGTTTGCAAATTTTGACAAGCACTGAACTGTGGTTGACCACGGCGGGAGTGGAACACACGGATCAACGTCATCTACACTTTAGTGCCGCGTGTGCTCCACTTGCACGCAGTGATCTCTCTCTCTCTTTCTATATATATATATATATATATATATATATATATATATATATATATATATATATATATATATATATATATATATATATATATATATTCTTACAGCAAGTCTGAAGCCCTTCAGTGTGAATCCTATTAGTTCATCTGATACCAATGTACTGTTAGCATTCAGAGCATAACACTTGCAATTTTTTTCATTTACGAGCAAAGGAACATAGCCCAGTAGCATAACGTTCATGATCATCTGAATAAACGTGGTTTTGCTCACTGGAAAGCGTAGTGTTTTATGATTTCGCGATTCATTCCCTGAGCAGGCCGCATTTTAGGAATGACAAATGCATCTACACTTTCGAACAAACTTCCAAAGGAACATTCATCACCAAACTGGACGACAGGACGAATCCCGTGCAAAAGTCACTTGATAACGTGATCAAACTAATCAGCTTCCGCTAACAGCCTGTAAAAATCCAATACTCTCATGAAATTATTTCCTGTCTTCTCATTTTGAACGTTGTCAGACCAATTGTCACAAATCACAGCATGTGGAAAGCTTTTCAAAATAACCGATTATTGATTACGACACAAATTGATTATCATCTAATATCATCGTCTTTAAATTCGTTGATATTATGATGGTCAGATCAGTATCAATACAGCAAAGTATGGTGCAACTCCGACCTACGCGTTTGTCTTCTTACTATATATATTTATCAGTCGCCTTCAATCTTTCCGACACTATCATTTCATCCATTCTCATAATAAGACTATAGAACTAGGACTAAGCGGTGGTTGTTCATCGATAACCACAACCGGATAACTATATTTGACATTCAACTATTGCCACATCATGAATAGATATGACACAGTTCATCTATACGTCTGGTCATCGATCACCGATTTTATTAACTAGATGAATCAGTACACATCGAGAGCATGAACGTCTGAGCGTACCACGGGATAGAAAAACAAAAACCAGAATCCATCACGTTTCGGAATGAAGCCCGTAGTTGGTGCAACTGTGTTTTGTAGGACCCATCACAAGTAGTCAATTTGTTATGCCAGAAAAGCAATTTTACAGCCTAATGGTTTTTCAGAGTAGTGCTTCCTAGTAGATGTGTGAATATCCTTGTGCGCATTTTGTGATAACTGTGTTTATTATGAACAACGTTACATGCAGTCAAAAGGATCTACTTCTGTCATACCGATCTGGTCAACTTAATTATACTGGATTGATGATCGGTGAGAATATCTAGCCGCTCCAATTGAAAGCATGCACGACTGTGAGCCACAAGAGGGCTTTGAATATGTGTTCGAAAAACAGGACTTCGTTTGATCCATCTGACTAATCGTTTCGTTCTTACTTGAAGAATAGATGGGTTCCAATTGCGTCCTCATATTGCCAAGTATCGGTTGTTTCTTTTAAGTCCCGTGAGCGTAGTTCTCGTAAGCCTGTATGTGGCTCCCTGACACTCCAAGTCCCAAGCCTACGGCAGCTGCTTCTCCCAGATCGTTCAAAGGGTAAACGGAGTAGAGTAGATCTTTATTAACTGAAATGACATACAGTTTTAGAGCGGCTTTTCGACCAAAACGGTTCTTTCCGGGTGTCATTTCGTCTACTTCAATAGACAGCGGCAGATGGGCGCTCTATCGCCTTCGTGAATTTTGCTTGAAGCAAGCCCTTAATGGCCTTTCCATATAGGCTAACATTTAATCTGTATCCTAGATATATACCAGGACGATATGGGGGCCGAGCTGTAAGCCGAATTCTGTCTCAGGGACATTAGGCGCAATCGAGGGCTGTTCTGACAGTCAGCTGCAGCCAACTGCACCACCGTTGGTCTACCATCTATCCAGAAGGACGATTATCTTGGGGAATATACTAACAGATGGCACAGTTCAAGAGGATAAAAGCATGAAGTTAAAACAGAAGCTTGGTGCTCGCCTAACTGAGAGGAAGAGTGAACCTCTATTCTGATGCTACCACTGAGAGCTGTCGGTAACGATACTGATACAGGAGGTGTCAAACAGTCTTCGATCTTGGAGACGCAAATACTTGAATTACAGTACCCACCACACTGAGCTCCGGATTCAAGTCCTATTTGAGACGTGGTCTACATGCGTCTGAATCTCGACCGGTGGTGGTGGAGCGGTTTAGGAAGTTTGATTTTCTATCTCGGAGTTCAGAAGCTGGAGTCTCCCTCGTCATTGGTTACTTTGGAGGCAGAAAGTAATCCACTGCTGTCCGGTTCGTCAGCACTCCTGACCTTTTGGGACCTCACGTGGTTCTCCATCACTCCAAGTCTCAGGGTCAGGTAGTCAGTTGTCCCCAATAAGGCAGAGGACCTTTGCGGCAAGGGGCACACCCCATCCACTGTGCTCATGTGCGAGCGTGTAACAACAAAAAAATTTGAGTGAGGGTTCATTGAGAACAAACATCGTAGCGAACACGCTGGTTTTCAGTTATTCGTATTAATACTAATGCCTAACAATGAATGGGACTCACTAGACAAGAAAGAGGAATGATCATCCAAATCTCTCTCTACACTTGCGTATGTGCATGTGAAATTAATCACTATGTGGAATGTTCAACTGGCTGCACATGAGTTCGGGAACAAAAAGTTGGCCAAGGGAGCTTAAATGTTTCCATAAATTGTTTCTAAGCCTTTAGAGGAGGATCGTGGATACGGATACTCTCGGCTTCAGCTGTGTCTAGGAGGAGACACGTGATGAATCTTGATCGTTTACCCCGAACGTTGTAAATGGTGCGAAAAGCATTTATCACCAAGGTGTGAGCACACAGCACTCGTAATTGTCTTAATCACTCCCGTTGTGGTGGTGTGCGCATACTGCTTGCTGGGCGTGTAAGTAGTCGATTGCTCAGAAGACAATTATGAACAGTTGTAGATTGATATGAACAAACAGGCCTATGCCAATGGGACCAAATACAATAAGGTAAATGACGGCATGTGAACCATACCATTGCATCCAGTTCACCTTGCAATAGTATTGCTTAGTTTATCATTGGAAATCCAGGGAAGCCAAGTGCCTTGTATCGGCTATTTGAAGCTGCTTTCCTTTCCTCACCTCTGTGGATCCACTGCCTGATCACTTTGTAAATTCTTTCTTTCTACTGTTAAGGGCAATATGGTGAGAAAGGCAGTGGTAAGTGAGGCCCACCCTGCTGGTTAACACGGTATGATTATGATGTTGCAGAACAACTTTTTCATTTGTTTCATCAGGAATTATCAATCCGGTCAGATGTGGATCGATAGACTCCGAAAGAGGTTTTGCATGAGCTGGTGCACTGACCTGCAACATGATAATGCCCCCATCAATGTGTTGAAGTGCGCTAACGTGAGTATGGGGGAGGGGGGTCGAATGGTTGTAACGATTGCAACCTCTTTTCATGTCACATTGTAAGAAATACCTTGGTGAAGCGGTGAGCTTGACTCTGAAGACCAAAGCTAACGCGGACAAGGCCTATTCCCTATTTAAAGTATGCTGACAGCGATATGCCGATCTTTGGGACGATTGTCTATTGATACCTCCAGAGTACTACGTGCTTTCGGTGTACATCCATGACAGGAACATGATGGTTTTGCTGTACTCCCCGTACGACCGTGAAAGTATCCAAGCTGTAACGAGTCCAGCTTGTCGTCACCTGCCTGGTCACTGGACCACGAGGGTTCATTTACGAAGGTCGTGTCCAGGCTTCCAGAAGCCTACCATAGTGTGAGGGGATCTCACCTAGATCGGACGCATTATCCATGGGGACTTATGATGGGAGTGTAACAGCTTACTTTCCTCTACGAAAGCACTACCCGACACGTGGTCATCCACCCACGTTCCTGGGGCAGCAATCAGAGGGCTTGCTGCTGCCAATCACGGAGAGTGATCAGCATATGTGGAGTGCTCTGCCAGTAGAAGTGGCGGAAGAGAATGATGACTATTATTTCAAGCAATGCCTAAAAGCCTTTTTGATTAGGTGGGGCAAGACACGCCTATCTGAGCTCATGTCCTAAGAACTGAGCCGATGAGATTCAGACGGGATATTGACCCCTTTGATGCTTGAAGATTGAAGGTTAACTGCAACGTTTATGCACCGGATGCTAAAGGGGATTCGAATCCAGAGTACCGATTTTTTTTAATACCGTGAATTAAACTTTAGATTATCCGGGTTGGATTTCTACAGCCTTTGTCTCACTTTGCATCACACGTTATGATGCGTGTAAGTCATGGGCTTTGAACAAATCTAACAACGCATCACCCACACAGCTATGTACGTGCATCCCGAGATGTAATTTTTTTATTAGGGGCATAAATAAAAAACGAAAGCATTAATAGTTACTTACGGGGATTTTCCGACTTCTTTGCTTCAGATCAGAAGTACCTTTTTCTTCTCACATACCATGGAAATACCGTCTAATTGGAAAGGACCATAGATTGGACGAAAAGACTTGGATGTCATACACAAACCAAAGAAGAGGCATAAATGATACTGTCACACTGTAGTCAGACAGTAACCATGCCTACTTTTTTCTTTGAAATAAAACTGTGGGTTTGTGTTGTGAATCTGCTTTGGTGAATCACGTGAAAAATTGACGACAAACCGTAGAAGGTCCATTTCTGATTGCGTTAAGTCGGTATTGGAATACAAATGTGGTGAACGTGCATTTTTGTCGTTCCGGATCTTTTTTAAAATAAAATCGGAACCGTTTCATATCGGGACAAATCGGAAGTTTAGTGTTGCTGTCGCTGTTTTCAATCGAGGCGACTCTGATAGTGAACTTTTCATCCAGGGTTTGACAACACGTATTCGCTGCAAACACGAGAGGCAGTGACACTGAAATAATAATAATAATATCCTAACTATGCCCACCGAAAATTGAACTATAGAGTCGGGTCGGTCATCAAATTAGAGGATTCTGCTACTGTAAGGGAAGTAGTCTAGTAGAGAATAAATTTGAAGGTCAGTCCGCATTTTCACGAGCTGACTGAGATGCCTGTTTTATTGGACACGTATTCAAGTCAGTTGACCAGAGACCAGATTTTTGTGCAATTAGTTCCTCGCCACTTTTTGCACCTTGCGGTTTGTGCACTAACTAGGAATCTAAAATTGTTCCAGCGCCATATGTTAATAAACAGTGAAATGTGGGAATCTGGTGGAAATTATGTGATAAATATTCAGGTATATGTATCCGGCTTTTATGAAACGACTTGACTTTAACGTTCGCAATACCCGAACTGACAGAACGTATTGAAATCGCTCTCACCCGGAACTACGCAAACCAAAGTATCAAAAAGACCAAGGTTGCGGAATAACATACTAACTGTATTGTAGAACTGGTTTGTATAAATAGGTTAAATCAAAGAAATTAATTAGTAGATCAAAAGTTGATCAATCACAGCAAGAGATCCTGATGGGTGGGGCTCCTCAGCGTGCGTAGCCACAAAGCTGTACCTGGCCGAATCACGTGGTATACCCACTGAATCATCGCAGTGACTTAGTATGATGACTGTTCATAACATTACTTTGTTGCTTTATTGTATCCTTTATTGCTTGTGCATAACAACGGCACAGAATACAATTTCGGATTACGTTCCAACTCAACCAGTGTTCTCACTCCTTCAGTGCGCCTATTCCGGGTTGGAGCATTTACTAAATTGATCGAGGTAGTACTAGTTCCCAAGTGGAAGTTCCGATTACGATAATTAGATTAAAACTATGTCATCCACACCAACGTAAGTACTGGGCCAAGGAAACGGAACACTTTCGCTGATGTTTGTAGCTGTATCAATTCAAATGAGACAATCAGACAAAGACTGGTCTGAAAAGGATTGTCAATACGAACAACTAGTTCTGAATGCTAACTGATCTGTGGATTATTTGTTCGGTTACTACTGTTTTGTTTACTATTATTAAACTGTATGAGATATCGCGATAATGCACTCTAGGTTGTATTTAGTGAACAACAGGGGTAGTAAAACGCCCTGGAGAAACACGTTTGCACTTTCGTTTTCAATCAATCAGAAAAATCGATCCCCCTTTCTATGAATAAACGGAGGCGGAACTGTAGAACCAGTTAACTGACAGTCGATTTGTCCCAGTCTAGTGTGGTACCTTCTTTCACGCGCCCGCATTTTATCGCAAATGTAAGAGAGAGAGAAAAACACTGCGTAGGGGAAGCAAAGAAGGGAAATAACTGGGAAGGATATGCAGAAAAGCACGAACCAGACCATCCCAAAATAGACATCATATCCCAGTTTGTGCGAAAATCAGAGGGCAAGCGATCCAAAACGGGTTTGACTACGAGACAGTATTGGCCTGACAACATGTGGTGATTAGAGTACTTCTCTACGCTGCACTGTGCACTGCAACTTCACATCCATCAATGAAAACAAGAGTGAAGCAGTCAGTCGGAATCTAGCAATCAGATCATTTTGATACAATCAGACTGATCTGTGACTGACCGGTACATTGTCAATCAATAATGCCCACTTATCACTTCATATATAATCCGATATATCGAAAGAGAAGCTAGCAAAGCATGTACTTGTTACCTCGGTGTTCCTAGTACTGGGCTGGAGTTATTCTGGCACGAGTTATTTCAGTACATAGGCGATTCCTAAAAACGAAACAGAGCTCCGTTTATACTGCTTCGGGTATTTCATGAGAACTCCATGAAAAAGCCATCTCAGTTCAAATTCCTAGCCCGAGGGATGAAAATAGAATCGAATAGGCTTGTTTTCGATAACTTCATCATCTGCCTAACGCAGTTGCGATGTTACCGAACCTTGTGCTCAGCATGTTTAACCAGACTAAAGTATGACAACTGATAGAACGCTGAGCTCATTCTCGACTGGGTTTGTTCTTTCAATAGAAGTCAAATTCGGGTACTCGAGCAAAAACACACCTAAACTTGGATGGCGGGGGGTAAAATGAAGAAATCGCAGATGAAAGCCCTGGAAGTGTATAAGTTCTTGTTTCGAACAACGTGAGAGTAAAAGGGGGAACCAAATCGACGACGGGGTTTTACACCGGTAAATGTAACCCCGTAAGTTCGAGTGACAAATCACATAGCACCACCAATAAGTATGGCATGGCATTTCGTCCGGCGACAGCGCTGTCCGATGAATTTATTTCTTGTTGCCTTTCTTTAGTATTTACACCACTGATAAATATGATTACAAGATAACTAACTTACCCGATCGGGTCAGTTAAAAAACCAGAAAACGCCGTGCCTGTTGGACATTGGTAAAGCACCGAAAGTCCAGTTGAGCATTTTGACTTCGACCATTGGTTTCCCGCTTTACATTACTTCACAAAGGACTCGAGCAGTACAAATGACTTCCTTCGGCCCATTCGAAAACAAAATAATTTTATTGATGAGCATGTTGGCATTGCTTCAGCTCCTATGTCTTACTGTTTTTCCAAAAGCAATCCAGAGACTAAAAAGAAAACTTGATGGCAGCAAAGCAGAACTCGTGAATCACCTTGTTTTTTCTCACTTTCGGCGGTTTTTATTTACTAGGAGTGTTTTCAGTGTCCCTACCTAGATGCTGACGAGATCTATTGGACTTTAGTGTCAGTACTCTTTCATACTCTGCTTGTATCAGTACAGATCTTGAACATTTCGATTTTCGGCACCTTCGAAATTCTTCTCTGGTCTAAAGCCTCGTCTTCTGCAAGTCCGGATAACCTCCCCGCTGCAATTTTCAGGCATAGGGCTGTCCAGCTTGTGAAACCCAGGGCAGTTTTATTGAATGAATCCTTATCGAATTGTTTAATACCTGATTTTGGGCAACCACTTACCACGATTCCAATTCCCAAGCACCTCAACTCAAACGGCACAGAAAAACTCTCACATCGGAAGCGCTAAATGTCACTGAGGAGGTAATACCTGACCGTATTTGGACCCACCTGAAAGTACCTCCTGATCCTTTTCAGTTCGCCTAAAAACCCGAACGATACACTCTGAACGGTGCTGCTTTGTTGGTCCACTTCACTACTAAATCCATAAACAGAACCGCCTAGTCAGTCCTCTGTGTGTTTATTCGATCATTCCTTCGCCTTTGATTCGGTAGACCATTCTGTTCTTCTTCAAAAGCTTCAGGCGTTCAACTGTCTCTCACAAATTCCCGCCCGGCTGTCTAACTATTTTCACAATAGAATGCAGAAAACCTAGGTGGGCTACTAATGTTCCAAATCCCCTGTCAACAATTCTAGAGTACTTCAAGGTGTCATGTTGTCACCCTTCGTATTTTCCACGTATATCCGCGACCTACCAATTTCTCACCTATCTGAGGTATTTAAATATGCTGACGACTTTGTTCTCTGTCAGGTTAATTCCAACCCTCCAACTTCGGAATCTTCGGTGAAAGTCTATCAAAAATAGAACATGTTCCCACCCGATCTGGTTTAAAACTGAACCTTTTCAAGCGCGCTGAAGGTGTTTAGCCATTGCCATTTCCCTGTCCTTGAAGATTCTGTTACCCTCGATTTCAAATACTTACTCAGAAAGAGCGATGTCAATTATCTGAGTGTTAGCGTAGACACCAATCTAAGATGGACTTCTCACACGCAGTACTGCGTCGCTAAACTTTGACGCATTTCCAAATAAGAAAACTCAAGTAGTTTCATTGAGTACCAAAAGTAAACTGCGATGTAAAACGGAGTCCATTTTAACAGCTGAACGAAAGCAAGTCATCTTATTCGTTCCTTTCAAAGGTCATCACATTTTCAATCATTCACATCATAACTTAGGCTCGGCTCTAAGCCGAACATATATGGTTGCCCAATTACGCATAGCGTCGATCATTAGAGTATTAGGATTAGATCTTTCTGACAGTCATATTGCTCTTACTGCTTCACATTTTGTTGACCAGTTCACTTGTAGTTACAGTGACAGGTACATTGGCAGAACAGAAAGATACTTGGCTTAATGAGTGACTGAACACAGTTCATAATGGCTTTTGCACTCAATGACCGAGTCAGACTGCACAAAACAAATTCCGACAAGAAATCCAGCGTCGGCTATCGCGCGGCACCTACTTTCAACAGGTCATCGAACTGACCTGACCTGGTCATTCAAAGCACGATTACGCAACCGGAACGTGAAACTGCTGGCATTTAGCGGAGTCTTATTGGTCAAGACAGAAACCCCTCCTCTTTTTTTGCACCGAAACAATCATTACAAAAAATCTGCCTTCCTTGGCATTAGCCACAAAACCTCACATGAATTGATGTATTATGTGATAAATATTTTTCTCATTTTTCCACTGTGTATCTCATACACTGTATCGTGCACAAATTGATTTGTTTCACGTACGAGATCCACAAGGATGAACGAAATGCTTGCATCTCGCAATATGTCTTTTTTCAGTTCTTATTACCTGGGTAAAGAGGACCTAATTTATCAAGTTTCGAATACCACCAATAATTGTTTCTCTATTTTATTTTTCGATATGTTCCTCCGGTCTTTTTTTATTGTTCACCCGTAATTTTCCCCGGTCTTTTGAAAAAAGACTTCAAAGCCCTTCACCGCGGATTGGTAATCATAAGCCGCGTTTTATCCCTCCCTTTTGAATGAACTAGTCAACCAACATATTGAATTTTGCGCAGCCCTAGTCCACAAGATATTACAGGATCCAACAAACCCGTTACACTCTGACTTATCTCTTGGTCGTTTTCACTCATCCATTGGATCTGAATTTTGGCACCTTTCTTTCAGAATCAAAGTGCATAAGAACTCTTCTGTGCCATATCCTGCGCGGGTACCGACCAATAAGGACAAGACTAAAACAGAATTACTTGCTAAATTTGGTTGAGGTTTTCCTTTCCTTTTACAATCTCGCATACTTTTATCGCCCACTGTTGTACATTTTGTTTATTTTACCGCAGTTTTCTGAGAGCTCTTTTGACCGAAATGTAAGTGCTTTACTTGCAAAAGCATGTCAGACAAATACAAATGTAAAGCACCCATCCTGCTAAATATTCCCGCGCTATCTATCCTGTTTCTTCGTGTCCTTTGCGGTCAAACGTTTTTCATAGTGGACTTTGGACAATAAAGACCCGGATTCAATTCCCGCCACCACGAGTCACTTTCCTATTTGGCAGCCTTTGATAAGCCGCGGACCCTTTCTTGAATTATTGTGTAATAAATGAAAAGGGTAGGTTTAAAGAGTGTTTAAATGATATTCACGTGGTTTCCTTTATCCCGACGCAGGTGATACACTACGCGTTAGACAGATTATCGTCATTCGTAGCACGTGTACCAACCAGCGGGATCTACTCTGTACGTTTTGATGGAACGTCAAGTTATCCAGTAATGACCCAGACAGTAGACGTATCAACCCACTGGTACTGACCCTATCAGTACATATCACCTTCGCTAGATTTTGTCCACAGCAGTCTCACGAGATGGTCGCAAAAGAATAAACTGTGCACAACTTCAGTGGAACATCAAAAATGTCATGCATTCGGTAGACGGGTGAGTCACCCAAACATATATTGGAGAAGATTCGAGAAAATCGGTGGGCTATAGTGCTCTACTGCGTAGAATGGAAAACACCGGAAGTGGATGTTGAAACAATCAACGTGTACGCCCTCGTGTTGGTCGGTCAACGATACTGTTTCATTTTCATGATGCATTCGACTGTGATGACTGTGCACCCTCTATGAAGTAATTAAGCAGTGCAACAGCTGACAGATTTTGATAAGTCATATAATATCTATTTCGCGCGCGTCCGCCGATCAGGCCTAGGTGACAGCGCACTAAGTGATAAGGCTGAAGCCGTTCACACTGTGCATACGCGAGCATGCTTGCACGCAATCACCCATACACACGTGCCACTGGGCACATCCACTTGAGTCCGCGTCTATTTCGATCCATCACATGACTAGTGACATTGAGATAACTTTAGTGGTGAGCAGACTGTAGGCAGTCATTGTTGTTCGATTAACGTAAGTGTGTGTAACCGTTCGCAAATAATTGTTTTTCAACAACATTCTGGCAATGAAATATCGCAAAAACTATATTTTACATAACTTAGAAAAATGAATCAGTTTCGTCAAATGTCAAAACACCATGTACATATAGTATCACGTACATTTAGGATTAATGAAAAGCTACCCATTGTTCAACAAACAATCCATCAACCTGAAAACGACTTTTTCAGTCAAAGATCAATCACATCACAACTCCGTTTCATATGCCCCCGATAAGACTGCATAATGTAAACATACTTGGATTTTGTGAACACAATCATCTATGACTTGATGCCAAATTTGCCAGGCTTGTTCAGTGCGCGTAGTTCGTTTGCTCTTGTTCTTTACCAAATATGACGCTTCTATGTAAGTGTTTATTGAATGATAACACAGAGTCGTCAGAAAAGGTGATAGTCAGTGTACTCTCCGGTTACCGCGGGTAACCTTTCTCAACGCCAGTTTACTTACTTATAACATGACATAGCGCACTGTTTTTCCATACGCTTCAAACCGATCTCGACTCCGGTACATTGAATGACAAAACTTGTGGCTGGTCATTTCACTCGGAAAACCTTACGATCCAGGTTTGATTCCATAAGAAAAACACTAAATGGTTTTTATCGCACACAATAAACACACTACGTAATCCAAGAAAAATCTTCAGTTCATTCATCAATAAAGACGGTTCTGAACTCTTTGAGTATTGCAGCACAGTGCATAGCTGTGAATCGTCAACCAACAGATTGAAGGCATCCAGTAAAGTGTGTATATTTTAGGCATGCGCTTTCCGGATTCCAAGGAGAACCCTAAGAATCCCAGTACACGTCCTCCGCTTTTCGTCCTTAAGCCTCAACCATATAGATTCCTGTCGAGTCACAACCCACGTCGACTTCATGATCGGAATGCATCCAGCTGAATACAATCTTCGGTGAGCCATTAGCTAAAACAGTCAGCTGGCGTGACCTGAATAGTACGTAGCTTTCGCATTCCGAGTGAAAGGTTATCATTTCGTTGCCATGGCGATCAAAACTTTCAATGATGTACCGTTGGAGAGCCCAATGGACATGCTAGACAAGTGATTGGCTAGCTGTTTTAATTGATAGAATCAGGTGATCTGACATGGATCGAGATTCGGCAATCAGTCTGTGTGGGAACGGATCAGATTGCACAAACTGCCGACGGTGTCCAGATGGATCATTCGTCATTCTCGCCTCGAAAGCAATTTGGGTGCTCCTCGTCAGGTAACTTCAAGAAAGTTCGGCGAACTACTATGAAAAACAAAAACGTCATTTGTTTTTTTTCTGCGAGCCAGCTTCCCATTGGACACCCGCGTCGTTCTAATGTTACACCTGTAGAAATCAGGACGCGGAGTTCTTCTGTGCGGGTAGTATGGGCAAGATCCGTAAACGCACAGGAAGAAAATTCTCTGAGCGTACTGCGCGCGACAAAAGTATACGACACACCCATATTATTCCGCTTCTGTATTCCCTAACGAGATCATATCTGGTCAGAATGACTGAATGAACGGTGCGACAGAGTACAACGAATTTCGGAACGGAAATAATGCACCGTGTGCTATTTAGAGCAGATAACGTAAAAACAGACGGTGACAAATCAATACAGGACCCCCTTTTTCGGTGCTCTACCCCATGGAAAATTCCGCAAAACCAAAGGGACCATTGAGGCTGGAAACAAACTGATGGGTTCAGTCTGTGGATCTGGTGACCGACAAACCCATGAATCATTTGGATCAACCAATTTCTCATCCTGTCGATCCGCCCTGCAGTCGTTTGCGAATCCGTTGTCTCAAGCCTTTACCTGGATTCTGGACAGGCGCTTACGTGCTGTCTTCCAGCGAGACTAGGCCGTCAATCGAACGATTCATCAGACCGCACCCTCCAGGGGGTCTTCTCAGCCAACAGCTAAAGTGTGCTGGATATACTTGAGGGCATGCAAGATTCTGTTGCGTACATTAGCACGTTGGATCAGTTCTTTCTCCCGCTAATGACCAGCAGATTACGATGCCGTCCTTCAACATAAGAGTGCTTCTGTTCACTGCTCACAAACTACAAAATGTCGGCTGTTGTTCCTTGGATTCAAAGTTATGCAGTGGCCAGTCTGCAGCCCAGGTATAAACTCGATTGAGAAGTTAGGGGCATTCCTGCTCGACAGTAAAAGAATGAAGTGATAACCGCTCTTGAGCGAGAATGTGTGAGTACGGACCAAAGGACAATCACGTCTCGTAGGAAGTACGCCGAGGTGTATTGAGCGGTTGCACGTGATATTAAGTAGCCGTTGAGGGTGTCTCACACTTTTTTTGCATATTCTGATTTAATTAGCCGATGATAAGTTATTCTGTGAAATATTATATTCCGCATCGCAGCAGACACTCAGTCGTTCTCACCAGATATGGCTTCGCGGAAGAATACTGAAGCGGTAATATGCGGAAAAAACAAGGGCTGTCCTGTATTATCTTCGCGAACTGCACAACCAGGCATCAACACTTACACTGATAAGGTGGGTGTGGCGATCGGTGTTTGAGCGCGTCATAAAACCTATCACGAACCGACTAAGACACACGCTTGCCTTCGCCCAGTACGTGAGACAAACTACCTTTATTAGTACGAATATCCATCTAGTAAATTGCATTCACCCTCTGGGATTATCTAGAGCGTGACGCTGCCCAAAAGATTGGAAAAATTATGATATCAGCGTAATATAAAATAATCTCATTTTTGACAGGAAGGAAAGACTTTTGCGAGAAATCCTTGCTCAATTCATCTATATAAAAAAACGCTTCCTACAGTTTTTCGCAGGTGACTTAGTTGCGCCAGCTGAGAAACTGGAGCTGTTGGGTTCTTATTTGTGTGACCATTTGGCATACTCCCCACTGCCGAGTGGGTAAACAAAAACGACTGACATCGGTTCTGTTCGGATCATCCGGTGTTTTTTTCGGGTGCAAACAACCTGCACGAGGGACTGTACTGAAAAATTCGGAGGTGCAACTCAACTAGCGAACTGACCAATTCGTCATTTCTCATCACGGGTCCACGTCTCACCGGATGGCGTATATGAGCCTTGACCGTCCTCTTGTACGACCGAGCTTTTCGACCAAGCGTATTATTCGTGAACTAAACCCGCAGAATCTGGTTGCTGAATGTAGTTTTTCTGTTTCAGATATTTGCTCTTCCTGTGCGACGTTTTTGACTTGACCAAGAGGTTCACAAAACGTTAGTAGCGATGATTGATAAGCCCGTATCTGCCGAGCAATGATTTTAGCAACAAACTTTGTTCTCTTTTTGACCGTGGTGTGGCAGTTGATCGAAACCGCTGAGTTCCTCGGCACTCGGTTAGCATGAGTGAGCAAAAGAATAGTTAGCATTTACAAAGTCACATAACTTTTGAATTTAGGATCAGTCGTGCAAAGTCGTGGATGACTGTTTTCTCCACTCCACTGGCTCTAGTGAGAAGACTTTCCTGCCTTCAGATCACCTCGATTTATTAGCGCAGATCACACTGCTTAGATGTAAAGAAAGAATCACTGTCGCCAATCTTTGCAGCACAAATCACTTGGTTCAAACTCGCGTTGGGTAACCTCTCTTCTGATTACTTGACTGATGATATGTTCGGCAACCAATTTCTCATCCTGTCGATCCGCCCTGCAGTCGTTTGCGAATCCGTTGTCTCAAGCCTTCACCTGGATTCTGGACAGGTGTTGGCGTGCTGTCTTCTAGCGAGACTAAGCCGTCAGTCGAACGATGCGTCAGACCAAACACTGACAATGACTATCCCAATAGGCGGAAATAGTTTCTGCTCCGGCATACAGTCAACAGCTGTTCAAGTTGGTTTGATACACCAGTGGTCGACGAACCACTGTGTACTTCCAATGATTATTGAGTGCATTCTCTATGCTTCAGATAATTCTGCAACTGTTCTCTCCATTATGCGCGCCAGAGGTTCACGCCACGATTATGCAACCAACCATGAAATCGGTCCCAAACTACAGTGAACATATTACTTGTATACCTTGAATTTCGACTTCTTCCGTTGCGTGCCTAGATGAATATGCTGAGAGGCAGACTGAATTCGATACAGGTTGAGATAACATCGATCATATTTTCGTCCTTTTTCAACTGCACGGAATAAGTCATACATACTCCATAGTTCAGTGATCGTAGTCTTCTTTGACCTCGAAATGCTTTCCCACTCAGTTGATTTGTCAGCATGATTCGAAATAAGTATACATTGGCACTTCTAAGGTTGAGCTCGTACATTTTAGGTGGCACAAGTCTCAGTTTATTCAAACGGTGTGGCGTCGGAATTCGTCAAGCAGTTCGCGACGAGTGGTTCCATTCAGTAGATCCCATCAAGATGATCAAAATAATTCGTTCTGCTGGATTGGGCTGTATGTCTTTCCGGTTGAATACTATGTGCCACTATTCGTCTTATCGGACAATTTACATTGAGCATGATAGCTGCTCAAAAAAGCTTAGATTGTTACAGTTATCTGCTTGTTTTTGTGCTTGATTCTAGTCTACCACCATCCAGCCTCAGAGTTGCATTTAAAAACTCTTCATGCAAGTTTGGTGAGGTCGTGAAAGCATCTAGCATAATACATGATCAGTCCTTATGCATTTACAACCAGTGGAGAGAATACGTCTGAGCTGTTCAGCACAACTGGACGTATTTGTTGATAGAAACATCCTTATGTTATTACCCCTTTCTTCCCGGAAATTCAGCAACCCAAAAAATGTCGGAATTTGATTTCCATAACTTAGGAAAAATGTTTTCACTATTCACTCATTTAGTACCAATCAGCGAACGGCTTAATACACAGTATACCGTATATAGTGTCCTCATTTATTCAGTCAGTTTCCAGTGCTTATTTATTAAATAACAACTGAACATATTAGGAGGAAGTATACTATCGATCACAAGCTGCCACGCAAGAAGCCACACCTTTGGCTATGACTGCGGACCACGAAACTCTACTAGTAGCGGTCTGCTCTGGCGACCGATCCGTCCGTAAACCGTAGTAGAACAGTATGCTCCAATACCTGGGTGTTTTAGTAGACAAAACTGTCCAAGAAAAATGAGCATGCGGTGACTTGACACTTTCGGCTAGGGTATTTAGATTATTACAATAGAAGTCGAAACCAGTGTGTTTATGTGCTTGTGAAAACTGTAAAAGTAACCGAGTAATTCATCAGTGACAATGCAAATCAAACTTCCGTAGCCTAGATATTCGGATACCAACCACATCATCGTCAAGTGGCGTTTGTTTATATTCATCTAATATTTGTAAATGCGAACTTTGGCCGATGTGATGGTACTGTTTTGATTTGTGCCAGTTGTTCTATCGGCCACGGTAACTTGGTGTGCTCGTGTGTGGTCCGTTTGAACTCTGTGACCCAGAACGGGTTCAATTACCGCCAAATTGGACGCCATTCTAGTGATCACGCGCATACGTGCGCTTTCAGACAAGCATATACAACGACACGCGCGAGATACGAACGTACGGTTCGTGACTAATACACAGTGCCAGCTTTCCTGATCTCTGAAACCCAATCGAACCGTTTGTGAATTACTGGTGCTAGGTAATGATGTAGTTTGCTAATTAGCCAGTTACTCAATAGGTTGATCCAAAAACACTTTGAGAAATACTCCAGAAAACTTCGATTATAAGAAATCTAATGAAAATTAGACGTCAAAATGCACGGAAACAACATCTGTACTATCACAAACGAAGACAGACTTCCTGTCTTGAAAATGAAGAAAACTAAACCCTAATTAAATCATCTACAGATATCATCCATAATCGAAGAACCAAGTATTTAGTGGTCAACACAATCTAAGATTCAAGAAAACAGTTATTTCGTTGTAAAACAAGCCCACCAGAATTCAACTTTGAGCCTGGCACAGACCTGGATGCGTTTTTTGTCAACCCAAGCCAAGTTCTAATCGAGCTGAAAGGGCTTAAAATCAGAAAGGCTACGGAGCTTAACGGACTTCATCCAATCGTTCTTGAGAAGTGTGCCTCGTATTCATCCGAACCTTTTGTGGTAATTTTTAACAAATGTTTTGAAGAAAACACCATTGCTGATCGCTGGAGACCAGTTCGTATCATCCCCAATACCAAAAAACAAATCGGTAAATTCCTAAAAGTATTCAGAGAACTTATTCTTACACATGAATTCAGGCATCGATATTGAGCATGACTACTAGTTTACTTGCCAAAACAAACGTTTCGCAATAGACACCCTAGCATATTTAGTCAACGCCATTTTATTTTCCCTCGATCGCACCGGTAAGCCTTTTCGTAAATATTTTCTTGATTACAGCGATGCATTCATTTGTGTCGATAGACCTCTGTTGCTATCAACGTTGCAAAACGCATATCCCCACCTTTGTTGTCACTGATTCAAGACTATTTCACTGATAGAACTCAATTCGTCGTCCTCAAAGGTGACATCTGATTCTCTGCCCGTCAATACAGGAGTACTTCAGGGTACTATTCTCCCTTCCTTTCTCATCCTATATTTGTACCTTACCCAAAGCTTCTGATGAAGTACGCTGATGATGTTGTCACTAGGACCAAATTAGAACACAACTTTCAATTTTCCGAACTTACCGATTCTTTATCTTCTAGTATCCATTGATGCAAATCACCACATTTATCCCTAAATGCATCCAAAATTAATGACATTCTATTTCCACTTGCCGAGAGAGGACGTCTATCTTCAATCGAATGTAGTTGTTCCTCTTTACTTATTGACAACAAGGTAATACCCTAGAGTTCGGTTAGTGAAATATCTTGGGGTAGCCATTTCTCAAGGTCTCACCCGATCCCAGCACATAATTGGTGCGTTCACGAAGATTCGACAACTAATGTTTCATAATCTTCGCCTGGGATCCTTACACATTTGACAATAGCCAATTAGACGTTTTGTATATTTGTACACGATGCCCCATCTCATTTACTGTTCCCCTCGAGTCTTCCCTAGTCTTCGAAAAAAAGATTTCGTCATTTTGCAAAGGTCTGTCGAAATTGTATCACGACCCAGTAGTATCTCCCGTCTTAATCCGGCAACTTTCCTTACAGAGGAAACTTTTTCTTCGTGCGTCAAACTTTGTACTGATATCTTATTGGATTCAACTTACCCCCTTCACATGCATTTAACTAGGTGTGTTTCTTCCTCATCTCCCAGGTGTATATTCACCTTGTTCCTCTCTGGGGCAACCGCACATCGTCTATCTTTCCTGCCTTATCCTGCAAGGTACCCCAATAACCGATCACTGGTGTCCGATGAACTCGAAACGCTGTCTCAACTCACTGTGCTAGCATTTCTTTGTTACCGCTGCTCGCACGAATTATTTTATTCTTTTTTAGTTATTAGAACAGTCAACAAGTTTGTGCAACGAGTAATGTATTGATGAACATCGTGCTGAAAATCATTCCCTGGGAAGAACAAAGCCAAATTATGGAGAAGTGACAACCTAACTCCTGTTTTTTCCCTTTCGCGATCGGTTCATTCGAGACTTTATTGTTACTGCCGGATCTAGAACCTGGCGAGACACATGGACTGCTCACGAACTTCTTTTCCGAATGGCCAAAATATCCGGAAAGCGCAATTACTTCTAAGAACATGTACGTTATTACCTAGGTAAGAGTGTGGTCCAATTCATTGGAAAACTACCATTCTTCGACCAGTCCGTTCCGGGAGGAGTGGTTGGCGGACAAACCGAAGACCTCCGGGCAAACAAGTACCAATGAATTTAACTTACAGACATTGCTTGGTTTCAAAAGATGAATCAAAAAGACCGATCGTACCTTGAATCACACTTTAGAAATTAACATTAATTAACATAGTTATGCATCCTGAACTGGAAATGGTGAGCGGCTCTGAGGCTGTCATCTTGTTCTGTTTCTCGACCATCATTAGCATGTCAATCACGGCGGTAGTTATCTGAAACACTCCGTTTGACAAAAGTAGTCTACCATGGATCCTATAGTGAGTGAAAAGCAATAACTCTTCATGAGCACTGGGATATTAACACAAACGAACTACCCTATTTTTGATTTTTTGGATGATATCCGATTTGACTGTATTAGTGAATTCTGCTGTTATAACTACCTGCGTAAAATAAGGATCATTTGAAATCATCTCTGGAAGTCCTTATGTACAGCCAGTTCTAACATTATATCCCTTATAATACCTTATCGTTTATCTTTTCTAAATTCAATTTCAATGTAGAAAAGTAAAGTATGGGTTTTCTCATTTTTTTAATTACCTGTGACTAAAATCAAAGTAGAAAGTCAGTAATCACTGTGGACAGATCTTTCTGTTCGAGTTTGAATCCCACCGACGACGCCGGTCAGCCCCTAATTGGTCGCAACCCGTTCTTGAAATACTGTACTATTAATATAATATAAGTATAATTAAAACGATAATAGAGAGAATAAACTCACTACGCCGTCACTATAACGAATACATTCCTTATTGGTTCAATAACTCCGTAGACACTGTATCATTAGGTGTTTCAGTACCCGATATCAGCACGCGTACATTCTACGAGAGCATAATTCAAAAAGGAAATTTGTGGTCCGCCTGATTTACAACAATCAGCTTCTAACCAACGACAATCAATCCCTCACAAAGAATCCCAGATTTGGCTCATCAAAGCCTTCTCCTATTTAAGCTGCACTAAATCGAATATCGTAACTGATGCTCCCTTCATTCTGTGAACGCCTTGTTTCGTAAGGGTCTTGACCAACGTCGAAAGCTCCTTCCTTGAGAAAAGATGGAATCTACGGCTTTCCGTTAGAAAACGTGCGCACCCTTTGGACGGATGCGATACGCGCTGATCCGTCTTTGGAATTGCTTATTTTATTCAATTCATCATTGGCATGTTGCGCACCCGAAATTACTCGAAACAGTTTGTTATCGATAAAAGACATGCTGGGACAACAAAATATTTGCCCACTATCAGAAGTCCGAAACTGGAACTGTCATGCAGAGGAACGCAACAGCTGGTTGGTAGGCACAACGCCAAGCAGTATGATTTTTCCTAATGTCATATGAAATAATGTGCATTCCCTTTTCAACAAGCTATCGGATCCCGCATACCTGTTCACGGCCCGCAATTTTGGAAATACCTGTGCTGTTTGTTTACAAAAAACTTGGCTGAATGACGCTGTGGTGCAAGATCGAATCGCATCACAAGAAAAAAAAAGCTGTCGGCGTTGCCATCCACATCATTCTCAAGTGGCGCGGCAAGTCCTCCGTGCTTTTTTCCTACTTATGTGGTGGCATCGACGGTTTAGCTGTATCATGTTGACCTAGATTCTCTCGTTTCGGTCAAGTCATCATCAGCAACATTTACATACCACCACAATGCTCACAAGTCTCAAATCACATTTTCTATGATTCACTTGTTCCTTTCATCGTGCCATTGCTTGATCAGAATGTTCACATCATGGTGGAAGACTTCAATTCCACATCAATACTTCCCCTTTCACCTCTCAATCTTCCCAATGCGTCGTATACCGACTCGTGGTGACTTCCAGTTAGATCACATCCTGAGCAACCACTCAGAACTTTTCTCTTTCAAACTAAATGCATCCAATAGCACCAGTGATCATGGCAAATACATCTAAGGCCTAAAATATACTCTCACCGAGATCATTTATTGCAGACACGATAAGCTCCAAACAGAGAACCATTTCCATGGAGGGTATATTACTCCTCAACCATTCATTATCCGTTGCTACATCGTGATTAAAAGACTGTTCAATTCCGTATTTCTCTGTAAATTTTACAACGGAAGTGATTAGGCGGGTTTTTAATACTTGTTGTCCCATGGAAACTTTTTACCTCCAATCTGAAAGCGTGGTTTCTTCACACCTGAAGCAGCTACACAGAAGGAAGTGACCAGCTTACAAGATGTAAAACAAAGCTGAGGTACGTCGACTGTCACTTCTGGTAAAATCTGAGATTGCACGCCTTGATGCTAATTTTTCCCGACAGTTCCTAAACTCCCGGATTATATAACACAGGTAACGTGATCGCATTTCTGCGGTGAGACGGGAAACCCCCCGGAGGTGAATTCAGATGTACAACTTCTCAATGTCCAATTTCTCCGACAATCGGAAAATCTAGCTCCCATTTTCCCGTCGTTTGTCTCACCTGAAGTTCAAAGGGATCGAATCCAGAGGCTCTCCAGTTGCTCAAATCAACGAGGATATCCAGGTCAACTGGTCCAGACGTTCTTCCAAAGGAGCTGCTCAGATATGGGGCCGGTTATCTATGTGATCTGACGAATTTGATAAGTAACAATTCACCGGAATCACACTCCATTCGCGACTGTTTGCGTCCTGTTACATTATTCCTCTGTCAAAACAACCCCACAACCAGACGGAACCCAAACAGCATCGACCAAGAACTACCTTCGTCTTTATTGAAATTTGCAGAACGCGTTGTGCTGCGTTGTCCTCAAACCACGGTGAGAAGCCCAAGCGACGAGTTACTATTTGCGTACAAACCCTTCAGTTCATGCAGTATATATATATATATATATATATATATATATATATATATATATATATATATATATATATATATATATGTATATCTGGGGCTTTGGACAATTGTTGCACTTAAGTCGTTACATTTCACACCAGTAAGAAGCACCACCGGAAAACGATGCTTAGTTTTGAAACTTACGGCACAATGTGCATTCTCTCTCACCGGAAATGATTTCGAAATTATTTATCCTGGTTTCTTGAAAACTGGCGATAACTGAGGTACACGAAATACGTCATTATTTGATACAAAGGAACACCCACCGATGTTTTCTAGTGCACTATATTGGAACTAAACAGTTCAGTGCAAGCAATTATTTCACTTCAATAACACAAATTATATTACCAGCCGTCAGTAAATGTTCCAACGATATTGTCAACAGTGCCATTTACAACCTTACAAACGGAGAACTTTTAAAAATAGTCAATCGATAAGATTGAATCATATTCCCGAAGAGAAGTTTTGCTTCCATACAGAAAGGTTACACTCGACTGAGGTTAGACTAGTTGCGTACCTTCAAATACAAATGACGAGTGGTGATAGGGCTGCCTTCTTGTCCCCAATTCTTTAGACACATCATTGACGTCTTATATTTTCAGGGGGAAGGAATATAATCAAGAACTTTGTATTTTACGAAATCAGTCATCAATGAATCACATAGTGAACTAAAATTTTGATTAAAAGAATCAATAGCACGATTATGAAACCCTATCGAAATTTCGGGAACCAAAAGTGCAAAAAGTATTCACTAAACAGTAATTCTAATGGAAGCTGACGTGCGTGAAACAAATCTAGTCAGAATATTTGGAAACTACCTGAATACAAGTTAGCACATGAAATTTACTGAACTCGAATTTCAAACCTGACTCGGTTTCTAAGGTACAATTTCGAAAACGATAACGCCAGTCACGTTCTGTCCGTGCGAATTCCATAACCAACAGGAGATCATCGTAAGTGTAATGCATTTCATCATACGAACGAGTCTGGGATGAACATGCGCGCATCACAACCCCAAAGTCGAATCACCGATCACTCCACATCGAAAGTTGTTTTCGTTCAACAGAAAAATCGAAGAGACTCTTCTGCATGACACAACTTATACTCAAAGGGACCCGTAGTCAATAAACTGTAA
Organism: Fasciola hepatica; assembly: GCA_948099385.1. Taxonomy (NCBI): domain Eukaryota; kingdom Metazoa; phylum Platyhelminthes; class Trematoda; order Plagiorchiida; family Fasciolidae; genus Fasciola; species Fasciola hepatica. Next base: position 3,325,189 of record CANUEZ040000097.1, read on the forward strand.
ATGGACACAGATCATTTGTTGATGAATGTTCTACTCATTATTGATAAAAAAGTGAAACAACTCGCAGAGTTCTAATCCATCAAACTTGTCAACTTCATAGTCGCAATTTCCACTGGACTTTGTTATCGATGCTCGGTAACGTGAATAAGAGTGTGCACATGCGGAGAGAGAATCAACCAGACGTGTTCGGGGTCACATGGTAACCAGTGTGCACATTCGATGGAAGGGGAGGGAGATGTTACAGTCAACGCCAACAACCGATGCATGTGGTCGTAAACAAGCAATTCAATATTCGACAGAGATCTCTGACCGTTCGAGATTGTGACAAACATGTATAGTGACGTATCGGGTCGGCATCAGTCGGAAGTCTGCTTACAGCTCGGCAGCGACCGAGGAGACTGTCACACAGACAGATATTCATGGCGTACATAGATTCCGTATTATCATCGACCAATCTGAATGTGAAAATCGTTTGGATGATTGGTCTTATGATGAATTATAACCGTTTTGGCACGACCAGCTCAAGGTCAATCAATTCCGAACTGCCGATTTGATAAAGAAGCTCATTTGTAAATAATAATGGTATCATATTCGAACGATTTTTTTCGTATTATCTAATAAATCCGTTTGTTAGATTGGTTACGAGTCCATTAGGCAAACCTCGCCGTAGGTAACTAGGGAATCCCTGTAGTCATGATCTTTCGAATTGGTGTAGAAACATTTCATACGGAATTAGGTCGGACATGAAACCCATCCGGCGGGCTTCGGAGCACTGCTTGCCATGAAAATCGATACTATAAGTCATAAACCCAGTCCATGCGTAATAATTAATCCCATAGCTCCCTACCAGTTGTTTTTTCAATCACTAACCTTGCATTTCCGTACTCTGGTCTTTGTTTTGGTTGGTCATCTTGCAGCACCGACCAGCTGATGTTGGGACGAACAAAAGTACAAAGAGCAAATCAGCAGAAAAGACAAGTGAGGGTGAAGAGCATATAGACGAAGAAAGAGTTGGAATGAAACTACTCCATTGACCGCGGTACTTAGCCAAGTCACCTTGTGTCGCCAACCATCCGTTGGGTGGATCTGGCGAACTCCAGCCTGGAAGCATACATAAGACGTCCTAATAGGTCGAATTTTTTCACCGCGCTCGACCTTATTCACTCATTCAAGCTACACAAATGGTAGGACAAAACAAACTACCTATTACCACACTACTCATTCTCACCCACTTTTTTACACAACAATATCAGTACTATCCTGTGTACTTCTCAGGTTGCCATCAACAAAGACGCTGGACATGCTAAGGACATTCCTTCTTCAGTTGTGTGCAGTGCATCAAAACCACTACTGAGACCGCATGTGTCACAGAAGCTTGCAGCCTTTATTGTACTCACTCTAATGCAAATAGGTCAACAAGCAACTTTAGCGCGCTCACTCAAGACACTGGTTATGACGTCTGCTGCTTATCCGAGACCCACACCCAGGAGCCCACCATCGTATTTCGTTTGAATTCGCCCTCAGGACATGGTTTTACTCTCTGCTTATCCGGAGATGCCGAGGCTTCTACATCTGGCCATGTAAAAGTAGGAATCGCTTTGAGTACTAAAGCTGAGTCTGCGCTACACGAATGGCTCCCAAACAGCAGCAGATTATGTGTGATTCGCTTAGAGGGTTCGTCCGAAGCTAACAAAGCCCGCGATGGAAATCGTCGTCTGTTAGTTGTCACTGCCTACGCCCCTGCTGATTGCATTCCGGATACAGTCAAAAAACTACTCCACAGCAGCTTCACGAACTTCTCGGAAAGGCATCTCATAGAGATATAGTGGTACTGGCTGGAGATCTAAATGCCCAGATTGGCCACCTAGGTCCAGACGAGCGAAACAGCGCCAAGCGTCAACGCACGGATAACAGCAATCGACTGCTCCATCTGTGCACCGACCATCGCCTATTCTTGTTGAGTATGAACTTCCGACGCAGCTTTCGTCGTACAGTCACATGGCGACCGCCATCTTCTTATCAGTCTTAAACGCAGATAGACTACGCAGCCGTAAGCTACCGCTGGCGTAGCTTAGTCAAGTCTTGTACGTCATACTGAAGCACACATCTAGATTCAGATTACACTCTAGAGTGCACTGAGTTCATAGTACGGTTTTCCACCAAGTCAAAAGTCCGCCATCAACGGATCGACGTAAACCAACTTTTCCGGACGTCGGTCCGGGAGAGATATCAGAATGAGCTGGCTGCCCAGCTAAGAGGCCACACACACGATGACTTGTCATACCGCTGGCAACATATCCAAGACGCCAAAAAAGTAGCGAGTATCACATCTTGTGGATAGGTCACACGACATGCAGTCACGCATTGGATCTCATCAGGTTCTTTGGAATTGTTGGACAGCCACCGGAATACCCCTGCCGGAAGTAAAAACTACAATGCGCGCACTCAACTACGAAGAAATTGAATTAGAAGTTTGTACAGAGACCGAGGGAATTGGTGGTTGGGACGCGCAGCCGAAACGCAACAAGCTGCTACCACCAGCAATGCTCGGAGACCTTTCCAACTCATCCGATCTACTGAGACCAAGAAGCCTGGAGTGAGCGAAGTGATCTGCGACGCAAACAGCCAACCAATCCACCAGCTTTCACAGCGCATGGACCGATGGGCAGAATACTTTGAAGAGCCGTTCAACTGGCCTTTAGCGCCAGCGCCTCCACTCCGCAGTCCGTTTTAACCAGTCCATGCTCCATGGACTACCTGCACTACCCCATCCACAAAAGAAGTCGATCGTGCGCTCCACTTTCTGAGACTCAGTAAAACTCCCAGTCCTGACGAACTCGCTCCGGCTCTCTTCAAAGATGGCGGTGTACACCTCTCCAAAGCGCTCACCAGCCTCTTTACCGAGATTGGGCTTCACGAATGCACCACAGAAAGTTGGAAATGTGCATCCATCATCCCTCTATACAAGAAAGGGGCTAGAAATATCTGTTCCAATCGTCGACGGAAGAGCTTGATCTCGGTCGCACCAAAGTTGTTGGCGTCGGTAATCCTCCAAAGATTGTCCCACGTGCACGAACAACAAGCACGTGAAGAACAGTTCGGTTTTCATCCCAACCGCGGGTGCATGGACAAAATTTTCACCATCCGTCAGATACTCGATCTCGGCCACACAAATCGTAGACCTACGGTAATCATATTCTTGGTTATCCGGGCAGCTTTGATTCCGTTGATAGGATGGCCCTCTGGGATTGTCTCATCAGATAGAGGGTGCGTGATAAGTATGTCAAAATCATCCAAGCTCTATACTATCAGACTTCAGGCCGAGTACAAGCACACGGCTCATCGTAACTTTACTTTCCAGTTGGAAGTGGCGTGCGTTAAGGTTGCCCACTTTCACCCTTTCTGTTTAGTTTTGCGACCGACGACGTCCTAAGACGGGGAACAGGGAAATCAAACGAACGAAGGCGTTGAACTCCTACCTGGCAACAGACTTTTAGACTTAGACTATGCTGATGACATCACATTGGTTTACGACGATCCCATATATATATATATATATATATATATATATATATATATATATATATATATATATATATATATATATATATATATATATATATTGATAGTAAGTAGTATGTTAACGTGTGGACAAAATTTCCCCGGAAGCACACGACGGTTTCGAATAACTATGAGAAATCACAGTTGTGATTCATTTGTGGGCTCTTCAATGAAGAGTATCCATTCACACTCCAGACGCTTCAAATTAGATTCTAGTGAACATATAACATCGGAGTGTACAAGTATGAAGACGAGTGGGCAGAGGAGTACCGGGTACGCATACCTGATGAGCGGCAACAACCGCGAAACCGGTCGTGTGCTTCCGGGGAAATTTTGTCCACACGTTAACATACTACTTACTATCAATATGAGCGCTTGCACATGCAGCCTCGTTGTTCGTTGGGTTAGCAGTGACCCAGACACGAATAACTATGAGAAATCACAGTTGTGATTCATTTGTGGGCTCTTCAATGAAGAGTATCCATTCACACTCCAGACGCTTCAAATTAGATTCTAGTGAACATATATATATATATATATATATATATATATATATATATATATATATATATATATATATAATATATATATATATATATATATATATATATATTTCATTGTCATTACCTTATCGCCTCATTCAGTTTCCGCAACCAATAACCACGCACCGGGTACGGTGGTTGTGGCTGCTATCTCCTAGCGGCAACCTCAAAAAGGAATATTGGAAAAGAACAAGAGTATGAAAGGAATGATGGAAGAACCACACATAATAATCTCAAGTTGATGAAGAAAGTTTGTGGATACAAGAGCATCAGTTATTGTGACACCTAGCCATATCCTACAATGCATCTAACCACTAAGTGGGAGGGTCTCTTGGGCCCCACCCAGGATGTCTAACATGCCCTACAGTGCCCAGTCCACTGGTTAGGCTATTTATTCCTTCCTTCCATGTCACGGACTGTCCACCCTTATACGTCTTCCAACCGTTACTCGCCCCAACAAGCATTGCGCGCCGACCTGATCCATTCTCCAATTGACAGCTACTTCGGTGAACAATGCGCACCGAGGGAGTCTATTTGTGGGAACGCGCGGTACATATCCCGATAACCTTAACTGGTGATCGGTGATTCCACCTCATTCGAGCAGAGCTGCGAAAAACTCAATGCCGAAACACCGACAGCCTTCCAGTATTTTCCACCCGTGAGGGCCTCATATCCCAGCTGTGTGAAAAGGCAGACTTACCATATTTTATTGGTTAGCGTATTCTGTTCACTCCAGGCTACTGTGTTTGATACATGGGTGCGTTAATTACTGAATAGATCTCCATCGGTGTGAGATATTTTCTGGGGCTGGTGGTAGTTGTGAGTTAAGGTGAACTGTCCACGACACGAAAGGACATGAAAACCTGTTGCAGTAGACTCGATCATGCATGGTGTGTTACGATTTCCAAGCAAAGTTCACCAGATCCATCTTTTCAATCGCTGGAAATGTCCGTAGACTTGGAAGCATGTCGCTACCAATAGCGTTCTTCAGTTCAGACCAATTCTGCATGTTCAAGGTGCTGTCGATTGCAGTTCTCATCTTAAAATTTGAGACTCGGTTTCTCAGTTCCTGACTTAGACTTTACTGTGAAATAGCAAGCAGAACCACCATGCTTAGTGGAAGTGAGACCCTATCATTACTTCTAGGGTTTCAAGGAAAAGTGACGGCTTTGAAGTCACATCAACTCGCCAAAGTTTCCTTATTTTATTGCACACGAATATGCAGACTGAAGGCTAATGGCGGAACAGAAAGAGTGGGAAAGGGTAGAGTAGAAAGTTGTGATTCGACAACTATCGGAAGAGATCTGATATGTTTGACGGTGGTTCTGAGACCAGTACCGGTAATGTACGCTATGAATTTCTTATGTGACGTTTCGGGTAGACAATTTTCATAGAGAAATAAACAGCAAAGCTAACGAGTGTCACGAACATAGGAAATGTACGTAAAAATACCATTAAACCGAATGAATTTAACTTATCCTCCAGGCACTGTGCGGACACAGAGCGATCTAGCCAAAGGACGTAAACATGTTAAGTCTTCGCGTCCAGCCTTTGGGATTACCAACCGGAGTGAAAATACGTGGCCCCTGAAACCCAGTCCCACTTCCTTTGCAACCTGGCGGGGCTAACAGGGACTAGCGCGACAAAGAAACCACATAAGCAGAAGTATAGATCTCGCAATGAGAAGCCGTGCTGTGCATCACCTGTGACCTTCAGGCCGGATTCCTATGGTGCATGTCGAGTAGTATTATGTAACCTGGTCAGTTTCGTGGAATTTACATGGAAATTTATCACGGCTAATTCAAAAAATGGCATAAAACAACGGGCAGGTACTTAATCATTCCTTCACTTGTGACGCGGTGGTTTGGTCTGATTGCAGGGGTTTCTGAAAATAATTTGAAAAACTGGTTTTTCAGTGTTCTACTTACGAGTAGACGAAAACTAAATCGCATTTTGAGACAGAAACATCCCGCTCTCAAATGCCAAGCTACGACAAACTGGATCATGAAAAGTCAAACTCCCAACTAAGTCCATTCAAGTAATTAGGTAATGAAAGATACATTATACTTATTACAATTCGTGATTCTTGTTATAGTGACCATGGATTTGTGAGAACATGTTTTAGTCAAAAAGTATCCAACTACCAGACGCCCCGTTTCAGGCGGCGATGCCGTCCCACAAGACACAGAGTCAATGAGAAGACGCGTGAGTAAAACTTTATTAGTCAGGAGATTTCGTTGCTTTCTTCAAAGATGAGGATTTCTGTTCTAAAATCACCTTCCAGTAGAGACCGGGCGTGTCGGAACGACGGATGTAGTATTTGTCACCACTGACGTCAGGTTTGGTGAAAAGGTCATCTCGAGAAGTATAGGTGTAAGGAGGATGAATCCTGCCCTGTTCCTCTTCTGAAGGCACTATCGGGACCTATAATTTGGTGACAAGACAGGTGTACGAGAGAAATATGTGGGTCCGATAAACGTTGATGAGGATGCAGCATTACGAAAGTGAAATAATGGCCGGCATTTCTAAATTTAATGATAAAGGTTTTAAAGGTGAATCATAACAAAATAAGTCCTAGGTTATACTTTTAAAGTCACAGATGACTGACGGGACGTGATTGTCTTCTTGAAGCAACCCAACAGATTTCGATCATTGCCTGCAAATTTCAGTTCGCATACGGGGTTCTAAGAGCCCACATCTCCAAGCAGTGGTGATGACATCTGCTAAACCGCGGAACAGGTGGACCAAATGGGTTAGAGGCTAACTGAATACTTATCACACCGAGTGAGGCAGTGCTTCGGTGGGATGGATGAGACCAAGATCCCTGTAAAGATCTAACGACCGTGAAGGTGATGATGTCATCAAATCCCGCGGACATGGAATGATGCCTCAAGATAAAAGCCTCATCGTGCTCCATGACACCCAAATGCTGCCTTGCTTGTACATAAGCAACAGGAGTACACCTGAGCAAACAGAGATCCCGTGGAGTCTCGTTCGTTTTCTTATTCTAGACTGCGTAGCTGAACAGTACAACTTCTCACAGAAGCCCAGGTGGTATTTCCAAAAAAAATTCATTCCACTTCTTATCGCCATAGCTGTGGTATGCAGATGGGCAGACCAAATTCATCAGAAGCACAGGGCTAGTTTTGCGTTTATTACTGCCCATCATGTGTGTACCCCGTACTCCTCGTTTCCTTCATCGTCATACTTGCGCACTCCGTGGGATTTTTTGAACAATAACTCTTACTGTGTACCAGGGGTGTGTGTGAATCGTACTCGATGAAGAGCCCATCAGGGAATGAAAATTGTGATTTACTGGTAGCCATCTGTGCGTTGATTTCAGCTAACCTGAAGAACGAGGACGCGCCCGTCGTGAGCTCAGTTGTCGATCGTAAGTAGTAGTAGTAGTAGTAGTTGTAGTAGTAGTAGTATATATATATATATATATATATATATATATATATATATATATATATATATATATATATATATATATATATATATATATATATATATATATATATATATATATATATATATATATATATATATATATATAGACACTGGTAGTTGAAAACCGTACAAAAACAGAAGTTTGTTTTGTGTAGCATAAATCTATGTGAGATAAATTGAGTAGATCTCTCACCTGGAACAACTCTGGATCCCACGGCAGTTTCGTCAGAAGTAAAAGTCCAGCTGCTTCCTTTTCGTCCGCTGTTAAAGCGTGATCAGACGAGGCGGAAGCGGCAGCGTCGGCTTTTCTCCTTGTTTCGTCCGGCAACAGTCCGCGACGTCGAAGGTAGACAGCCAGTAACGGTGGCATTGGTGCAACACACCGAACTGTTGTGTCCGTGACTGCATTTTTAGGATCGGATGCAGCACGCAACAATCGCTCGGCCTCCTCCGGGTGGGCAAGGCGCCAATCTGGCTCGTGAGTATGCAGAATCTGGCCGGTGCCAAGATCACGACCACGGCATATACGCCTCGCCCATAAACGGCATCGAACGTGAGACTAATGACGGTTTCATGAGTAGGGAGGAAACAAAACGTGAAAAAGCAACAACAAATGCAGCGGGAGGAAATTTTTTGATTAATCTCTAGCAAAAGACAGGGATTTTATACATGAATATTCTACTAACTCCGGTCGCGCAAGAGTAGTATATTTTTACCGATGTAGTTGTTAGTGAGCTAAGAATAACAGTTTTCAAGTTTCGGTTTTGTCAACCACTAGGGTCAGATTTGTTCTCGCTTTCATCGCTGCCTTACATTATCTTTCAGTCAGCAATTAATCGATGCAGGACGTATAAGCGGACGCTAAGCGGACATTGTAGATAGGTGAGATTGTAGAAATTAAACGTAACTCTTGCATACACGTGCGTGGGCAATGATGTGAAACGTCTGCAGTTCAAACGCCGAATTCAGCAATCAGGAGCATACACATTACGAACATTGTCATATCGTTATTCAGATTACATCCTAACTCCTGCAACTTACTCGAGTGGGAGTGAGTTTTCCACGTATGACGGGTAAGGACAATTCCTGTTTGAACGCATATGGCTGGACCTAATTTGAGAACAGTTTAAATAATAATTTAAAAAAATTGGAAAGAAAGCATATTAGAGAACTAGTCCGACAGCGAACTAGCACGAGAAACCACCATAATCATCATGTTTTTGTTTGTTTTTAATTAAAGATTAAATAATAATGATAAACGTTGATACAGGAATCCCTTCCGTATACTTTCATCAGTCGCGAATGCACATGAAACATGGAGTCAATTGCTTGGAAACGTGGAATCTGTTGATAGAAGTGTATGTGTGTTGGATCGTGCACGATTGGTTAACGCCACGGTGGGTTCATGGTGAAGGTCAAGCGTCTTCAAACGCACAACGTAGGACTGAGCTGGCTGGGCAACGTGGATCAAGGTGAGGCATGATGCTGGAGAACGCGCTGGTTGGATTGCCACATTTCCAAGCAAATAATTTTATATTTTCTGTGCGATGTCATACATTCGCGAATGATGAGAGTATATGAAAGGTATTCCGCTCGCAACGTTTGTCTTCTGCCTTATTTGTTGAAATGATAAATGTTTAGTAAACACATTTACGAGAGAAATACAGTGTCGATTGAATCGAAAACCACCTTCACTTAAGGAGAAATCACGACAATTGAAGGTCAGAGAAAGTGCGCCATTCATTGAATAGTGAAGGTGGGGGCAATACGACCACGAACAAGTTTGAAATTGATTCCCAATGTATTCTATACTGTTGGCGAGCGCTGAATGGTTAGTAGAGAATAACGTCAGTGGGCCATTTCGATGTGATGCCAACCAAACTTATTATCCTCTGACTCTTAAGAGGAGACAGGACACAATCACCGAATTTGCTTAGCTTACCAGATTGGGCTCTATTCTTGAAAACGAACGGAAAAACGCGTCTAGTTCCTCAGTTATGTGTTGCCGTGAATGGTTCAATTCTCAATTAGCGTCCACTTGCGACGAAGCAATGATGTCGCCTAGTAGAATGTTGTACCACCTATTGCCAACTGCCATACTTTATAGACACAATCCACCACTATTCGTTGTCTCTCAGACTTTCGTGTTAATGTAGGCGGTGGCAACAGCTAATAGGTATTAATTTTCCAGTATCTCTTATCCCAGTTGGCACTATCGTTTTCTCACTTCAGTCTTTCGCAGTACATGAGTCGCCAACAGCTCATCATTACTTTCGTCTTTTTCTTTTCCAGTCACGGGTTTCACCACCCGCTACACAACGAACGGTGGCTATCGTAGTATTTCGACACGCAAAGTGAGATAACACCGTCACTTTGTCGGCCGTCTCTGATCTTTTGTCCTTTAATCATGCTGTTGACTCATCGGTCACGTTTTGCCTTAAGAAAATGAATTATCGACCGACTAGATCAAGGGTTGTACTTTGCGTACACGTCACAGTCACTGGAGCGTTCGTAGCAAACAGTTCCCACACCTCTACTCCAGTAGACCATCGCACAGAATGCTACGCTTGTCAACGATAACTCCGTTCACCGGTAGTGGAAGTCGTCATCGCGATGTGGGTTATCATGGGGGAGAGATATTTCGTAGGCAGATGACGACTGACCGCTGGCAAGCCAATGGATTGTGTTTGGACAGTGGTGCGACTGGGGGTTGCACTTGAAGTTACGAAAGATTCAACTGGAATTAGAAAGGAATACTTTTGACGTGAACTTTACCCTGAAACTCCATTCACATTACTTTCTCGAACTTCTAAGTCTAAACCCTTCACTGCAATTCACCGTGTATTCAATAAGAGTGTGGGTGTCATATTGTAGTAGTTGGGAGAGACAAACGTATTTGCAGTATCAACAGCAGGCATGGTCAATATAAGTCGTTTATCATCACCATCGTACAACCACTGCTTTTCTCACCATGTTGCACGTTGAATTAGAAAGTATGAATATACAAGATGGACAGGGAGTGGACCTATAAGGGTGGGAAAAGGAAAGAACGCCCTAGTAGCCAACACACGGAATACACAGTCTAACTGTACAAACGCATATCGATTAATTATTCTGATTCGACAGAAAATGACAACATGTAAGTCGTTCGGTCAGTGACAACTCCATTCTCAATGTGCTTTCTAATACAGCCTTCCTCAGGGTGTTGACTTTTAATTTCGTCCTAGCGCATGGGCAGTCAAACGTTGTCTATGGCAGACTCGAGTCTCTTCTGTCCCGGATTTGAGTTCTATCGCCGCCGGTCATTTCCCCCTATTGGCCGCGATCTCCTTCCTGAAGTCTTGTACCAATTCCAAAAGCGTAATCCCGAAAAGTGCAAAGCCATCCGCAGTGCGATTACCCCAACCTCGCGGTCCCTGACCCCTCACCCGGCAGTTGCTCTCCCTCTCTCTCTCTTTCCCTAGAAACCTAAGATGCGTTGAAGTGCCCCTTAATCTTCGATGTGGATCACGCTACTGAACTGTTTGTGATAACATTTCATTTCTTTCAATTGATAACCAACATCACCCTAAAGCTTCTTCCATTCGTCAATTAGGAGTTACTCTAACTCATAAGATTTGGTGGACTAGTCACGTTGAAACAGTCTTCGCTGAAGTCCGAAAGCTTTCTTTTTTCTTATCGTCCAGACTTAGAGTGATCGCCTTAATCTCATATGAATTGTGAGGAGAGTCCATCTTTAGAATCATAAGGTGATTCTTCAAGTTATTTTATAGTGAGCAGGCTGTTAGCAGCCACATCAGTGTTCGAATAATGTAAGTATAGGATCTCGTTGACACAATTACTGAGCCTTGGGCTCGTTTTTCTCTTTATATTTTGCAGATCAAACACAAGCAACATTCGCGGAGGGACACTGGTCCCCGCATACTATAATTCTGCTCTGTCATCCAGATACAATAACACCAATTACATCAAAACTTAGAGTGTCATGTACGCTTGTACTTCAACTTGTACCTTTTAGCATTCTCCCTCTTTGGCTTTACTGATCTCCATAATTTCTCCTGGTCCAAAAGGAAAAGACTTTGATCTTATAACCCAGTCTCTAAAATTGTTTTCCCGTTGTAGCAGCATTTCTAGAGATATTTTCACTGAATCTATCATTACTGAGCATTTTGATGCTTGTGACAGGTTTACAAAAAGGTTACTAGCCAACAAGAATCGCTGGCTTCATTCCACACTCTCCAAAGCTCTCTTTCTCTTCCACTCACTCGAAGTTCAACATACTTCATTCACGCACATCTATATATGTATGAATAGCCTCAACCCTTATCTTGTTCGCTTACTTGTAGACCGCGACCAAGTAATCAACGATCTCGTTTATTCACTTTCGGCATTAATATAGATAGATATACTACTTTATTTTGCTTCGACGCTTCCCTCTGCACACTCCAACTAGCTCTTAGACTCCTTCCGTTTGTAATCCATAGTAAAATAACGTACGTGCTGAAAATTCACCTTACATTGGGTACAGAAAAGTGCTTATTGACTTGACTTGACTAGGAATGGTTTCTAACTGCTCGTCGGAACCATCAACCGGTAAAAGGAGTGTTTCTACGAGAGGAAGCAATGCGGGTGGCTAGTAATATGGAGCCTCGTGATTTTCGCACCAGCAACGACTGGTTGTGCAAACCCCAACAACACTATAACATTACCTCAAGGTTACTGGACGGTGAGGCATCAGAAGTTCTTAGTAAAGAGCTGTCAAATTGACCGGAACGCGATTATACGTTGTACAAAGATTATGATTTGAAGAATAATTTTAACCAGGATGAGACTGATCCCTATTTTAGAGCTGCTCCAGCACACCGCTTGGTTGTGAAAAGTGGCCCATGCAACGGCTTTCGGAAATTTAAAAAAGGAGTGACCAGTGCTTCCGGGAAAAAGCTCAAATCATTAGTAATCGGCAAACACAGGAGTACATGATGCTTCAAACAAATCTGGCGGTGTTGGGGGTTGGGCATCACGGACCAGAATGGATGACCAGCGACATATTTCAAGTGGGTTCAGAAAATCAATGCCCAAATGCTCTTGGGGCGATGATCAATTCTGCTCCTTTTCGATAACTGTTCGGCCCCGCCGCTACTTACAATCACGCAATGTTGATGTTTTTACCGCCAAATAAAACGGCAAAACTTCAGCCTTTGGGTGCAAACATAATCCAACAACTGAAGGTGAATTAGTGAAGAAGGCCTCTGACACACGTATCCAGCATAATGGATGACAGTGTTGGCAGAAAGGTCCACTTACGATTTCTTTTTCTGACCTAAGCATCACGTGTATGGTAGACGCAGAGACGTTAGTCTCGGAAAGTGACAAAGACGAAGAAATGACTGGCTGTGGAAGGATTTCGGCGAGAAGTAAAATTTAAGCTGCACATCTACTGCAAAAATAAGGACTAGAATCGTGCGTGGAAATTATACCCGAAGTAGAAAACAGAAAAGTAGCTAACTGTATACGAGAGACAGCAAAGCAGGAGTCAATTACCAACGGATTCCTTTTTAATAAAATAAATTGCTACTGAAAGTTTGTTTCGTGTCTTATTCTTAACGCGATAAGCACCAATAATCTCACTTGAATCTTCCATGAGTTTGATGGGTGCTGCCATCTTGTCTTTGTGTTTCACCATGTTTTGTGCCATTTTCTGAACGTCTTTATCAAAAGCGAACATCTTCGACGAGCAAACAAGTTCGGTCGATCTCTACGATGTTCACCCTATGGGAGCACTGTAAATGACTTGTCAATTCCAGTCGCAGAATAGACCTTGATGATTACTGAGTTAGCTTGAAAATAAATATACTTACTAAAATACTGAAAGGTGGGATTCTTTTGAATAAACTATATCCTAACCATTTACTCACTTAATAATAGCGAGCAAAAGCGAAACAGTAAATATCGGCAGCACAGTTTCCGTCAGCCTTTGTTATTTATCACATCTTGCGGATCGCAGATCTGCTTTTGGTTGATATTTCCGTATCAAATCAAACCAAGTCAAGTAAACGCTTTATGCACCCCGAGGAGTGAATATTCAGCCTTCTCATGACCACATACACAACCACAAAAAGGTAAACAATACAATGCTGGAGTAATGGACAGTAAGCATCTGTGTTATTCTAAATTTTGTGCTAGCTCTGGTACTACGGAAACGGGGTTGTACAAAAACCCTGCTAGGTAAGGTACAGTGGAACTATTGTACACCCAAGTGCGTGTATAAAGACGTTTGTATTCAGGACGTGTGGCAGAATTGGATACACATTCACTGGATCTTTGTGACGACAATGAGCAGTCATTAGGAACTTTTATAGACGGCTTTTGGCGAACTGCACTGTGATGTGATTTGATAAAGTGCGTGAAGTGCCGTCAAGGTATGCCGCTGATAAGATGAATGGGTACTAAGTGGAATATAGGACGCCAAACACTGAAAACAAGGGTCTAATTTTCAAAAAAATGAAACCAACATGTTTGGACCTAGCAAAGTCGAGCAACGCTCCAAGGTACTTTATTGAATCAAGATGATTCAGCTATTTCCCATTTATTGTAATGGAAGAGCAGTCGTTTTGAAAATTGAATTGCTTACTGCCGTTCAGCAGGGAAAATACTAGGTTATAACATTTGATTGGGTTAAGGCGTAGGTTATGAGCATCAGACCAATCTGAAATTTCAGTGGTGCCACTTTGGAGGGTAAAATAGCGAATAATCTGTTCATATCTCCTAGCAATAGATCAGGCTCTATCCACAGACAACCGGTTGTCGTTTAAGTTACTCGAGGACCGAAATATTTTTCCCCCATATACCACCTACATGGGAAAGACCAAAATGGAATTACTCTAGATCTGGTTGGCGTTTTCTTTTTCACCCTGATTTACCTTAAGCGCCTATTGGTGTTTACTCTGTTCATCTTACTCCAGTTTAGTCAGAGCTTTTGACTGAGATGTATGTTACTTGCAAAATTTTGTCATGGAAATACAGATACAAAATGTATGACCCGCGTCTTATAAGGTCTTCAACCAATCATGCTGTGGATTCCGAGGTCCCCAGTTGAGGATTTTCCGAAACACCATCGAATTCAACGTATTGGTCGACCGGCACGTCACAACTTGGACTCCACACTACTTTTTCCGCCCGATCCTATGCTCATAATGCAAAGCGGGAGGCGATTGGTTGATACGAACCATGTAACTTAACCATTGAAGACAGCAGAGTGGTGAGAGTATGACGACTGAATAAGCGACATAACCGGTTCTAAAATCGAGTATACGGACTACGGATTTGGTGATTTTATGTTGCCACTAAACAAGATACTCTGCAGATAATAGCAATCGCTTTGATCGGTTTAGCCTTACACGCGTTAAGAAGCACAGTGCGTACAGTAGCCTTGAACACTACCTTTCAGTGACAGAAATCCCGAACCATCTCTGCAGGTGATTGAAGTTGTAGATGAACGACTCACTACATTTGGCATAGGCTTGGTCTAAAAAAGTTAAAATATAGGAGCTTAAATTAATTTTCGCTTACCTGGGGGTGCCATCGATTGCGAAATTGAACAACGAGGGGGAGAGTGGATAAACTTGAAACAAAAGCAAGAAAATGAACCGTATGTTCGCACGGGGTTGCATGGACCCCTGAGTCTTGGTCATCTCTACCGAATGACAAATGACCTCTTAGAAAGCCACCGGCAACCATGCACCAAGATCACCTGGACGCCTTGAGCATCCCGGATTGACAGACCATCATCCAAAAGGCGTATGAGCAGCTCGATCGGCCACCGGTTCCCAAAACACGAACTTTCCGTTGACCGACAGGTAGCATTTGGCTCTGTGTGGTCTAGAGGTGCAATCTCGAACAAGAGCCGAGTGGCGATGCGGACGCCACTTAGTGCACCATTTCCAAATCTTCTCATGGATTTTGTCTCTACAATTCGCTCTGATTAGGTTACGGCGTCCCCGGTAAGCTACGCGCTCCGTGCTCTCCCAGTGACCACGGTGACCCAAACACGAGCTGGGAACCTAAAACTAAACACACGGTCACGAGTTCACGTAGCCTGCTGGAACATAAGGACTTTCTTAGATACAGATAGCCAGTGTATTACCATGCGCACACCCTGAGATTATGGAACTGACACAGACTGTCTATCCGGGGTACGCCTATCCAACTCCGGCTGCCGAAATATTCAAGTCCCTCAAACGGACGAATCCTACTGGATGTGCCACACTGGGCCAGTAGACAAACCCTGGGCTTCATGGAGTTAGGATCGCAGCGGACATGTGAGCTCACAACACCCTGATCTCCTGGGAACTACTTTCACCAAGAACTTCCCTGGAACGGTTCAGGAGCATTCCGTTTAATGTGGCCGTGGCTGCCGTCTACATCCCAAAGCATGAAGCTGAGTCAACTCCTGAAGATATCTTCTAGAACGAACTGCAGAATGCGGTCAAAAGTGTTCCCAGGTGCAATAACCTCCTAACAGCAGGAGCTTAGGACCACATTGCAATTTGAAGGTGCAAAGCGCATGCCGAATGGAGCTACAGCTCTTGAGAGTCTACCTAGTGCACGTTGAGCATGTTCCGTGGATTCGAATAAGCAAACAATGTCGTCCGCGTGATATAGGTCACACAGCTTTCCACTATTTCCTAGTTCGACGCCTATATCCTGAAGATTTTGCAACGCACTCTCCATTATTTCGTCCACGACTGAGTTGAATAGGAAGGGAGAAATGGGACATTTCTGTCGAACACCACAGGTCGTTTCGAACCGACCGGATAGTTCACCGTAAACTCTAACGCGGCCAGAAGTATGAGAATACAATGATCTTAGTAGGTTCACGAACTTCTGGGGCATACCTTTTCGATGAAGAGTACTGAAAAGCGCTGCTCGATCAACTGAATCGAAAGCGCCTTTCAAGTCTAAGAAAATCATTATTGTCGATCGGCGATGCTTGTGACGCGTTTCAAGTAGTCGGCGAAGAGTAGAAATCTGGTCGGTGCATCCTCGATCTGGGCGGAATCCTTCCTGCTGTTCGCGGGCATTCCTCTCACGAGCCGGTGTAAGACGGTGCAGTAGAATTGAGGCTAATACTTTGGTGACTATCAGAATCAAGCTAATCCCACAATGGTTACTACAGTCATTGCGTATTCCCTTCTTGAAGATGGGAACAATCAACGACTCACTCCATATTAACGGAATACACTCCTCCTTCCAAATGTCACGGAGCAAAGTGGTAAGTGATTTTATTGAAACATTCCCACCCAGTTTGAAAAGAACTGGGGGAAGTTCATCGGGGCCTGCCGCTTTCCTTCGCTTTAGTGATCGAATACATGACTCTACTTCTACTTCCGATGAGGGCTCAAGTGATACCACCCAAGGAGTCGCAGTTGTTGACACAGGAGTAAATACACTAGCGTGCGGCCAGCTAAACTGCTCCTTGAAGTATTCGGCCCAACGGTCAAGCCTTTGCTGTTTGCCATGGATGGGTTCTCCATTCCTATCGCAAATCGTTTCACTGACCTGGATGCACCGTCCACCGGTATCACGAATAAGTTTGAACAGTCTTTGACTGTTACCTGAAGCAGCTGCTATTTCCATTTCTTCGGCTACCTTCACCCACCAATTTTCGCCATCATTCTTAAGGCTTTTCGTAACTTGCCTTTGCAGCCTTCTCCACATCTTATTCATCTTCTCACGGTTCGAGAGCTGAGGCTTTTGCTCCATTATACTCAGCGACTCTTGCGAAATCCAGTGTCTTTGATGGACAAAGGATCTAGGACCACAGGCGAAACCTGATGCAAAGTGCATCGCCTGTTTGATATGAGCCCAATGCTCATCGACATCATTGTTCGTCGTAGATCTTAGCTCATGTGCTAACTTCTGTTCGTAACGGGTGCGTACTTTGGGATCACAAAAACGTTGCACGGCTAATCCGGTTTGCGGTTTGCAACGATGACCATGGAGCTGGAGAGATAATCGCATTAAAACTAATGCATGGTCCGACTCTACGTACGTGGACCAGTAAGATCTGCAGTTCTGAACAGAACCGCGTCACCGGTAGCTTACGGCGATATGATCAATTTGACTCAAAGTACCTGTAGAGTTAGAGCGCCATGTCGCTGTGCGACGCGAGCTGTGTCGGAAATTTGTGCTAGACAAGAACAATCGATTGTCTGCACATATACGGAGAAGCCTATCCCCGCTATCTGTATGCTCAGCGGGTAAAGCAAAACGCCCACCTAAACGGGCTTCTGATACACTAAGTTTGCCAACTTGTGCATTAAAGTCACCAGCTAGCACTACAATGTCGGAACCTTTACTACTGCGAACGAGAACGGCGAGGGCATCATAGAACTCATCTTTCTGCAAGTCTGAGCTGCAGTCCGTTGGGGCGTACGCCGAGATCACAAACAAATTGCGCTTAACACAACTATCCCTTCGAACGCCAACTGACCCTTGGAGTCTCACAGCACATAAACGACTGTTAACAGGGATCCAGTCCAAAAGGGCAGCCTCAGCCTTCTCAGTCAAGACTATTCCTACACCAAGTTGACCCGCAGCTCTAGCTACTTCGTCTCCTGAAGTGCGCAGAAAATACCTCGATGAGGTACCAGGAGAAGTTAGTTGAATTACACTGCTCGAATCCTGGATACGCGTTCCACTTAAGCAGCAGACATCAACCTTCAGAGAATCTATTGTGAGCGCTAGGCACGCCTGCTGAACGGGCTGCATGAAACTATGCACGTTGAAGGAGCCGAGATTCACAGGCTCACGAGGCTTGAGAAAATGTGAGTTACCAGACAGAGGATTATTCCCGATACTATTTGACAGTGAATCGTTGCGGGTATCGACCGTGGGTGGATAGATGGGGCAAAGAAGGGTAGTTAGGGACAGAAGTCAAAAGTTGAGTAAAAGAGAGAGAACTTTCAGCAGTAGCCCACTTATCACTACCCACCCCGGTCGATGCAATGGGAAGAGCGGTCCTGATAATCCTGCGCGACGACCGATGCAGTATGGAATTCTTTGTATTCGTGCAGTTCATGGAAGATGATGGACGGGTACTGCTAGGGTGTCCAGCCACAAAGCAGGAGAACGATTAGGGTCCTCATCCAAAACCTTCAGTTCTAACAAGAACCTATCCGCAAGGCAGCGGGATGGCTCAGTGGATGCCCATTTGCTTGAATCAATTATTCTTCAACTGATTTTGCCGACTGAGTTGCCCATTTCAAATCAACCCCCAACCTGGAGGACCAGGAGACTGGACTTTGTCTGACCTCTACCCACTGACCTGTCAGGTATGGTTGCATCTCCGGCTTAAAGAAGCCATCCTGTAAAGCTCTTTGGGTCACACAGGCGCGCAAGCCATCACACCACGTTGAGGTGCAGTCCCGTCGTGACGGATGGTTCTGATTTAACAGAAAAAGACGACACGATCGCCACTGTTCACGATTCGCTCCCGTATCCTTCAGTGTCTCCAGCCAACTGGTTGAGGGATCTTTTGGAACTCAACTACGAAGACGTCAGGCACTTAATTTTCCTAAGATCGCTGTACATTTTCTCATTCCTCACTGCCACGTCATCTGTTGACCTCCACGTTGCTTTTTCCATTCCCTAAGAGGAACGGGAAACAGGGCACGGTACGGTAGACGTGTGTTTGTCATACGTAACACGTGCCCCAACCAACGAATTCTACTAAGCTGGATACGCTGTGATAAAACGATTTCTTAACTGGTATCCAATACCCGATTTCTGACCCCAGCATTGCTCATCCAGTCATTCCATGCAATCTTAGCGATACTACGCGAAAATCGGTGGTCGAAAACCTGAAGATAACGAATATCTTCAGCACGCAGACTCCAAGTCTCGCAACCATACAACAAAACTGAACGCATTTCGGCACAGTATACACGACCTTTCAGCTTCAGCGAAATATCAGGTCGCCACCACAAGTGTTTCAGTCCAGCGTATGCCGCTCGAACTTTGGACATACGCGTACATCCCTCCACTACTGTGTTCACGTCCGTCGTCACGCTGTTGTCGAGGTAAGGGAAGCGGTTGATAATTGGTAGTACCTCTCCAGTTAGCATCAAGTTTGGAACCGTTGACATCCAGTCTTGAAACATCACTTTACGATTTGAGAGTGCAAAGCGCATACCGAATGGAGAACCGCTCCTGCGAGTCTATCTAGTGCACGTTGCGCATGTTCCGTGGATTCGAACAAGCAGACAAAATTGTCCGCGTAATTTAAGTTACATAGCTTTTCACAGTTTTG
This sequence comes from Fasciola hepatica, assembly GCA_948099385.1. Classification (NCBI taxonomy): domain Eukaryota; kingdom Metazoa; phylum Platyhelminthes; class Trematoda; order Plagiorchiida; family Fasciolidae; genus Fasciola; species Fasciola hepatica. Next base: position 3,345,055 of record CANUEZ040000097.1, read on the forward strand.
CAGTTCGACACACATTCTAAAGATTTCGCATGACACTCTCCGTTATCTTGTCGGTGATGAAGTTGAACGGAAATGGCAAAATGGGACACCCTTGTTGAACACCGCTGGTCGTTTCGAACGGACTGGATAGTTCACTGTAAACTCTTACGCGATCAGAAATGTGAGAGTACAGTGACCTTAGTAGATCCGCGAACTTCTGTGGCATACCTTTTCGGTGAACAGCACTGAATCGAAGGCGCCTTTCAAGTCGAGGAAAACCATCATTGTCGGTCGACGGTGTGTGTGCGTGTGTGACGCGTTCCAAGTAATTGGCGAAGAGTAAAAATCTGGTCGATGCATCCTCGACGTGAGCGGGATCCGGCCTCATGTTCTAAGGCGTTCCTCTCTCGAGCCGTTGTCAGACGCACCAAAATCGAGGCTAATACCTTGGTGACTATCGGAATTATGCTGATTCCACGATAGATACTACAATCATTGCCCTCAAACCACGTCAAGGTGCAGTCTCATTGTCAATTATCACAGTGCACGCTGATGATCATGATGATGATTATGACGATGATGACCTTTCGTCGAAGTCACAAGCCGTTTGGATATTCAAGACGACAACTGTTGTTTTGCAGTTCCGTTTCAGTTTATTTAACCATTAACTTTGTACTCTGTGCGCTGGTTTTGGTTACTAACTCATACCATCGTCCAGTCGAAGGCAGAATGAATAGTAGCATAAGGTGAAAAAAGCGGAAAGCAAAGGAAGTAGCAGAAGTCATGAAGATCAAGAAATAGCCTAGCGCAACTACGTCACTGGCTTGGAGACCTAGCCGTACCAGTTAATGTCTCCAGCCACCGGGTAGGTGGGTCTCGTGAACCCCAGCCCAGAAGTTTAACGCTGTGATGTGCGTCGAAGCTTCAGTATCTAACAGATGTAATTTTGGTCAACACATCCAGGGCTGGCAGGAAACCGGCCTGTCCAGGTTGCAGGGCCAATTCACAAAGCAGTAAAGAAGCTAACAGCTTCAATGCGACTGAGATTCGATTTATAATTTAGTGATCGGAACAAATGCTGCGAGTCATCTTTTAGAGCCGAATGATGATTGCACGAATCCAAACCGGTGTGACAAATTCGTGGACCCAGGTCTGATAGAAAAGAATGACAAAAGTCCAGATGAGTAATACACTAACATCCTTGAAATACTTGTGGCGCCGAACCTGATGTTTCTCTGAAGTTGAAAAGTCGTGTATACTGTGCCGAAATGCGTTCAGTTTTGTTGTATGGTTGCGAGACTTGGAGTCTGCGTGCTGAAGATATTCGTTATCTTCAGGTTTTCGACCACCGATTTTCGCGTAGTATCGCTAAGATTGCATGGAATGACTGGATGAGCAATGCTGGGGTCAGAAATCGGGTATTGGATACCAGTTAAGAAATCGTTTTATCACAGCGTATCCAGCTTAGTAGAATTCGTTGGTTGGGGCACGTGTTACGTATGACAAACACACGTCTACCGTACCGTGCCCTGTTTCCCGTTCCTCTTAGGGAATGGAAAAAGCAACGTGGAGGTCAACAGATGACGTGGCAGTGAGGAATGAGAAAATGTACAGCGATCTTAGGAAAATTAAGTGCCTGACGTCTTCGTAGTTGAGTTCCAAAAGATCCCTCAACCAGTTGGCTGGAGACACTGAAGGATACGGGAGCGAATCGTGAACAGTGGCGATCGTGTCGTCTTTTTCTGTTAAATCAGAGCGATTGATCAATGCGTGTTTGTACAGACGGACTGTGTATTCCGTGTGTTGGCTACCTGGGGGAGGCATTCTTTCCTTTTCTCACCCCTGTAGCTCCGCTCTTTGTCCACATTGTACATTCATACTTTCTAATTCAACGTACAACATGGTGAGAAAGGCAGTGGTCAGTGGGGCTTGCCCTACTGTTTAACGCTGTACGATGATGATGATTCGTGAAGAGAACAAGTGGGAGGTCACTGGGGTTGTGGGCCACTGAGGAGGGGAAAGACCTTGAGAAACGGTTTAATTGCTGTTCCGTCACCAGCTCAAGATGTTGTCAGACTTAATGGATTTAATGGCCTTCATTCTTTCAGGTTCTCCTGAACATAGCAGGCTTTTTGCTGCTCCATGATCGGATAAATTAGAAAAGCTTACACACGCTGCTGTTTCCTTATTACATGCTTGTGCATGAGTGCAATCGAAGGGGCATACTTGAAAGCCACAAAGACCTTTTGCACTACTGAGGATATCGGGATACCAGACCCTGAAACCTGGAGTGGAGAACCACATAAGGTCTCAATAGGCTACGTGTGGTAACCAGCCGGGCGACTGCCTGCCACCAAAGTAACCGGTGATGACGGGGATTCGAATCTCCGGCCTCTGAAGTAATAAGCAAACACTATACCACTAGAACACCGCCGTCATCTTGATGTTAATTCTATCCGTGACAGTCATCAAAGCCAATGATGGAAATTAAAAATACTGAACAGTGGAAAAAGCAGAGTGGATATGAGTCACTGGCTAGTATGCTCACCTTATCGGACATTACCGGTGATGCCCGTTCGATCACATAAAAACAGGGTTCCGGATACTTAGCCGCTTCCGTTTCCTTGATAACAACACGTCCCTGGCCACGGTTTTTTAGATTTCGGACGATTTCGGAGAGGTACTTTCCAAAGAAGTGTTCTGAGTGTCGGCCAACATACTGGATAGGAGGCATACTCCGCCGGAATGCTTAGAACTTGAGTATAAAAACAACAAGAGATAAACTGAAGTATCCAACTAACAACCCTTGATTAGCGAACCCCTTAAGCAGTATTCCTGTAGAAGCGAAGTTCTGCCATGACATTTTAAGTATATATATATATATATATATATATATATATATATATATATATATATATATATGAAAATGATTGATTAGCTCAAAAACTTCCTTCATAGTAAAGACCATTGCCATTAGTCCCACTACTCCTTACAATACTGTGTAATGGTCAGAATTCCTTCGGCGGTATGCACACAAGTTATGCACCCACCACTGCGCAGTGCATTTCATCAAATCCCCGCTAAAAAGAGAGGGAAACGTAAAACCTCACCGCACACGAACTGTGAGGGACTCAATGCATTTTGAGCGTTCACTGAGTCATCATGCAACACACGGAAATGTCAATTGGTAAAATACAGACGGACTCTAGTAATCACATCTGACCGTCTAGTGAACATGCTCCGAGCTCATTGTCAGAGATGACCTTCCACTTACTACCTAGAGACCGTCCAGGAAATCAAGAGGGCCTGGCAATCTATTCCAGTAGTTTATCAACCTATTGCTAGAAAAATGAGATCTAGCTATCAGCCTGGATCGCACTATCATCAGCTTGTTCTCGTGACCTCGTATTCGGGAATCTGCTGTCATCTGGAACAGACTCTCCGGGCTAAGCCCAGAAAAGCCTTGCCTCGCCCTAAACGTCTCTGTCAGTCCCCCCCCCCCTCCGTAGTTTCCTCCTCTCCATAGAGAAAGGCCAAGGTCCTGGAGTCTCTGCTCCCAAGTATTACCCCTCCGACCCTTAGTCACATGCGCTATGGGGCGTTTTACCTTCTCCAATCAGGCGGCGTTCTTCTTGTAGAAATGTGACCATGCTTGCACAGTGTTATAAAAAAGGCCTAACCATTGCCATGGGCATGAAAACCTCTGGTTGTCCGCACTACAACGCTGATCTCAGTTCAGTTCATTCAATCATTAACCTCTCACATCTGTGTTCTGGTTTCGGTTGCTACCTACCACATGACTTATTGTCTCGAACCATTTAGAAGGTGGGTCGAGTGGACCCCTACATGGAAGTCTAACACGTTCTACATGGCCAAGTTCACTGCTCAAGGCTTTCAGACCTTTTTGCCAAGTCAAGTACTGACCACTTCGACCTACCTTTCAACTATTAGGCGTCTCGGAGAACAGCGCACGCCGGGGAAGTCTATCAGTGGGCATGCGTAACACATGTCCCATCCAACTTTATCTGTTTATGTTAAGTACGTGGTCCAGAGACTGACCTCTGGTTCCCAACATCCTACGTCTAACCTCAGCACTGCCGATAGGTTTTGCCACCACATTCGAGCGATGCTACGGAGATATCGTTGCCAAAACAACGACAGCCTTCGCCTATTTTCTACCCGTAACGGTCATGTCTTTGAGACGCATAAAAGAACAGATCTAACCACTACAGAGTACACTCGACCCTTGAAGACAGTCGGATGTCACACCGAAGCCACAAATGGCTGAGGTTAGCAACATATTATATATATATATATATATATATATATATATATATATATATATATATATATATATATATAGCGGGTTGAGATTAAGCAAGGTGCCAATGCAACAACAAAAATTACAAAGTAGGAGAAGGGGCGTACAATGATGTAAACAGATCGTGATCGCTGATTTTTTCTGGGGGGGAGGGTTCGCCATACATTGTTTTGATGTTTTCTGTCAACTTTTTTTTGTAGGAATGACATTTTGTGGTTAAGGGACACGAGAGTTCGACAAACAGACCGCACAGCATTTGCGCCACTGACTTCTATCCTCAACCATGTCTCTCAACATCTCTAACCAACGACAATACTCATCCTTTGGGCCCCAACCAAAGAGGCGGGAAGCTCCAACCGAAGCCAATGTCGATGCTGGATTTTTCAAACCTCTACGCCAAGTCAAGGCCTGACTGCCGCGTCACTTTTTCCAGCCTTACCCAGCAAGTGCGAATAAAGCACGGAAAGATAGGCGATGGGCAAGCATTCGTAAAATATGTCCGAGCCACAGTAGGCGGTGTACAGCGAACGTTTCATTAAGAAGGCAGCTATCCGTGTCAAGCACATTATGGTTTACCTCGTCAGTGATCACTCCCAGATGCGAGCGATGCTTTGGAGACATCGGTTGTCGAACACAGAAACACGCCAAACATCCTCAACGCGAAGTGGTCAGGTCTCGCAACCGTAGAGTAAAACACCAGGAATCGCGCGACATATACCCGTCCCTTAAGGGAGAGCTGGATGTCACGGTGATGCCACTGGTGTCATAGGTCTGCGGAAGCTGCTCTAGCTCTCGCTATGAGTGAACTGACTACCTCCAAAAACTCCTTCCAGTTGTCATAAAGCTCGCAAGGTACTTAAAGTTGTCAAATAACTCAAGCTGATCACCACGAAAAGTGAGTGCAAGTACAGGCTCTTGCTAATCTTACAAAAGCACTTCGCACTTAGAAGACGCAAAGTGCATTCCATATCTGGATACCTCAACTGCCAAGCGGTCCAAAGCATGTTGCATTGCCTGTGCATTATCGCTCAGCAAAGCGATATCTTGGGCATATTCCAAGTCGAAAACTCTGTTCCCTGGGAGGAGTTCAACTCCACCGTTCGGAATACCAGACAGAGCTTTCCGTAGAACATCCTCTATGGCAAAAATGAAGAGAAGTGGAAATATAGAGCAACCTTGTCGAACTCCATTGGAGATGACAAAAGTGGACGACAGCTGGCCGTAAGCCCTTACTCGACCTGAGGTGTGGCGATACAATCCTCTGAGGACTGATACATACTTTTCAGGTACTCTATTTCTCAGCAAGCAACTCCACAGTGCAGTCCTATCGATGGAGTCGAAGGACGCACCAATGTTCAGGAATACGATGACTGTCGGTCTCTGGAAGGTGTGACGGTGCTCTAGCATTTGCCGGAGGGTGAAGATTTGATCGATATATCCACAACCGGCAAGAAACTCAGCTTGTTCCTTGTGAGTCTGCACCTCACGCGTTTGGTACAACGTGTGAAGTATGACAAACGCAAGCAACTTCGACGCTATTGGGATAAGGCTTACACCTCTGTGGTTAGCGTAGTCACTGCGCCAGCCTTTCTTAAAGATGGGAACAAAAGTCGATTCCCTCCACAAGGACGGGGTTTCCTCAGAATTCCAAACTTTGGAGAACAAAATATGAAATTCTCTGACGAGCTGCACCCCACCACCTTTAAATGCCACCGGAGCTCGATGATTTGTGACGTCCTAAGGCCTGGATCTCCTTTCAGGTTTCCGCCTCGGTAGGTGTATCTGTCAAAACGCACCACTGGAAGTGTGCCGGACGAGCTTTAGGAGAAGTCGACACCGACAGCCAGCTAAATTGTGTTTGAAAGTGCTTCGCCCAGCAATCGAGACGCCGCTTCTGATTGTGATCTTGCAAACCGTCAGCTTCACAGACTGTTTCACTCACACCCAGTGGCTTTCTATCGGTTACCCGAACGAGATCGAACAGTGCGAGAATTTCCCACGGTGGCAGCACGTCCCATTTTTGACGCACGTTGTAACCACCAGGTCCTGCTTCCCACGAAGAATCGCGTTAAGTGCATGTTTCGCTTCAAGACGTGCTGCATTTTACTCACTTCCAGCCGGGATCGACTAGCGTGCGTTGAGAAGGGGCAGAGATTCAGCAGAAAACTAGGGTCTTGCGGCACGACGAGAGAGACCACAACTTAATAGACCAGCAGAATGCAAAGCATTCTTGATAAGCGAACAGTGTTGGTTTATGTTATCAGGTGGAACTACATATAGCTTTCTAGCCAGCACGTTTTGGAAGACGGATAAGCGAGATGGGTCGGAGAGCTTATCGTTATCTAGCTGTCGTTGCAGCATGCGTTTTGGGCGCCCGCCGAAGTACATGGTCAGCTTAGTGCAAACTAATGTGGTCGGAATCAACTGGGGTCCTCCGGTACGAGCAACAATCTTGTATGCAACCCCATCATCTGCGGCTTATAGCAATGTGGTCATTCTGGGTTTACTGTTGACTCGAAGAAAGCGGGCGCCACGTGGCGTAAGGGCAATAAGAACGTCTGAATTTCGTACTGGCGAGAAATAGGCGATGGTCTGAGCAGAAGGCCAGCAACCGTTCCCTGTTTTCCGAGAGACAAGAATCTAGCTCAAAAGGCCTTTCTACATGAGTCTCATTCGATGGCAACCAACCTACTCTTGCATACAGATTTGCCAAAATCACGACATCAGCCCAGGTCGCTTTATGTAAGAGGTCGTGCAGCTTTTGGTAGGAGTTATCCTTGACTGCATCTGGGCTACAATCGGTGGGTGCGTACGCCGAAACGATAAACAGATTGGGTCTATCGGAGCGGCGACTGCTCACTTTACACGAACTCCTGAGTCTCATTGCGCATAAACAACAACGCTGTGATAAAACGATTTCTTAACTGGTATCCAATACCCGATTTCTGACCCCAGCATTGCTCATCCAGTCATTCCATGCAATCTTAGCGATACTACGCGAAAATCGGTGGTCGAAAACCTGAAGATAACGAATGTCTTCCACACACAGGCCTCAGGTCACACAACTACTTTGGCACAGTATACACGACCTTTCAACTACAGCGAAATGTCAGGTCGCCACCACAGGGACTTCAGTCCAGCGTACGCCACTCGAGCCTTGGGCATGCGCGTGCTCACCTCAGCAAGTGCTCCCATCCGTCGTCACGCTGCTGCTGAGGTAAGGGGAGCGCCCGACAATTTCCAGCGCTTCCCCATCGAGCATCAAGTTTGGAATCGTTGACGTCCAGTCTTGCAGCATTACTTTACACTTTGAAGGTGCAAAACGCATGCCAAATGGATCTACAGCTCTCCAAAGTCTATCTAGTGCACCTTGAGCATGTTCTGTGTATTCGCATAAGCAGACAACGTCGTCTGCGTAACCTGGGTCACAGCTTTCCTATATTTCCTAGTTCGACGCTCACATACGTACTGTTCTCAACTTTCGCCATGAATATATCTGCAAGCAAAGGACCAAGTGGGGATCCCATTGCTATGTCATCTTTCTGCCTGTAGATGTTACCTTCGAATTGGGACTGTACATTTGAAGTACAGAATCTCAGAAGTTCTTTAGTTTTCCACAGGTATACCTATGCTGATTTCTTCTGCCGACATGTAATCGCAAATATAGTCTATCGTTTCCGATAGAGGCACGTTTGTGAACAATGACAAAACATCTAGAGAAACCCTTTTTTGTGAAGTCATATTTGCATACCGAATTGCGTTAACAAACTGAGACTTAAAGAGAGACTACCAAGCTATTCAACCCTATTTGGTGTGTACTCGTATTCATGTTCCTGTGAAGAATACGTGGGATTTGTTCAGTTCAGTTCAGTTTGCACAGAACAGATAATGGCCACGGCCAATCGAGTGTCCAGAATTTCTTCGATGATATGCACACCAGTTATGCACCCACCACTGCCGAGTGTATTTCGTCGAATCCCCGCTAAAAATGAGAGGGAAACGGAAATACCCATCGCACATCAACTGCGAGAGACATTATGCATCGTGAGCGTTCACTGAGACAGTGTGCAATGAGCGAAAACGCCGATTAAACCATACTCCAGAGGGACCACAGTGCTCCCCGTCATCCATTTAGTTAACATAATCAACGCTCACTACAAGGAAATATCTCGTACCACTTGCGATCAAGGGCACCTTCGAATCCCCGACAAAAATAGAAGGGAAACGTAAAACCTCATCGTACATCAAAAGCGAGACATTAATCATCGTGAGCGTTCACTAAGTCATTACGCAGCAAATGGAAATGTTCAATAATCGAACACATCACATCCTCTATCGAGTAAAAAGCTCAAAATTCACTGTTACAAATGATCTCATTCCACTCACGATCTAGGCCCCCCTTGAATGCCTGGACGGTCCGCAGTTCTATTACCTCTTCTGGCAGTCTATTCCAGTAGTTGACTACCCTATTGCTGAAGAAGTGAGATCTAGCTATCAGCCCAGATCGAACTTTCGCCAGCTTCTTCCCGTGACCTATTGTTCTGGAGTCAGTCTTTAGTCTTCAGTCTTCAGGTAAAGGGTAGTGGGAAGTCATCCCGAATGAGCCCCATCACATCGTACTCTATTGACTCGGCTGGATGTCGGTGCTCCGCCAATAAACCTTCAGGGTCTGGTCCAATTTCCTCTTGAATAGTGTCTCGGTTTCCTCTTCCACCACTTCGGTCGGTAGAGCGTTCCAGAGATTGATCACCCTCCTTGACAATCGATAGATGGCCGGTAAGCCGATGGAATGCACCTTACGAAGCGTCAGGGTGTGTCCTCTGGTACGATCATTAATCCTGAGCGGGAATTCCGTCTGTAGTTCCCGGCCCAACTCACCGCGGATTATGCGCCTGGCATAGATGAGGTCGCCTCGAAGCCGTCGATAGGCAATGGGAAGCAACTCAGTGACTTTTAGGCGTTCCTCATAGCTGAACCCACGCAGTCCGGCCACGAGGCGTGTGGCAGCAGGTTGCACCCGTTCCAGTTTGGCTACTTCCGCCGCCGTGCACGGGTAGACAGCCGGACCGCCATATTCCAAACGAGGACGTACATGTGAGACATAAAGCAGTCGGAAAGTGTCCCGGGGTAGAGGCCCAAATGAACGGCGGATGGGACCAAGTATCTTCCACGCTGAAGCGCAAGCTCTCTCAGTGTGTGCTCTTGTCTTCAGATTGTTGGTGACAACAACTCCGAGGTCCTTTTCCTCCTGCGTGTGACGGAGTACGATACTCCCAAGGCATTAGCCGGAAGTATCGTTGGGGCCACCAATCCTCATGCTCGCGCATTTGTCCACGTTTATCGGTAGACCCCAGGTGGTCGACCAATTGACGAGGGCCTGCAGATCCTCCTGTCATCATCATCATCGTACAGCGTTAAACAGTAGGGCAAGCCCCACTGACCACTGCCTTTCTCACCATGTTGCACGTTGAATTAAAAAGTATGAATATACAAGATGGACAGGGAGTGGACCTATATGGGTGGGAAAAGAAAAGAATGCCCTAGTAGCCAACACACAGCATACACAGTCTAACTGTACAAACGTACACCGATCAAACATTCTGATTCGATAGAAAGTGACAACACGATCTCCACTGTTCGCGGTTCGCAGCCATATCCTTCAGTGTCTCCAGCCAACTGGTAGACGGATCTTTTGGACCCCAACCACGAAGACGTGAAGCACCTACTTTTACTAAGTCTGCTGTACATTTTCTCATTCCTCGCTGCCACGTCATCTGTTGACCTCCACGTGGTCTCTTCCACTCCCTGGGAGGAACAGAGAATAGGACACGGTACGGTAGACGTGTGTTTGCCATACGTAACACGTGTCCCAACCAACGAAGTCTACTAAGTTGGATACGCTGTGACAGAACGTTCTCTGAATTAGTACCCAATACTCGCTTTCTTACCTCAGCATTGCTTACTCGGCTATTCCACCCAATCCTAGCGATACTACGTAAACATCGATGGTCGAAAACCTCGAGACGACGAATATCTTCAGCACGCAGACTCCAAGTTTCGCAACCATACAACAAAACTGAACGCACAGTGGCACAGTATACACGACCTTTCAACTTCAGTGAAATATCGGATCGGCGCCACAAGTGCTTCAGTCCAGCGTACGCCGCTCGAGCTTTGGATATCCGCGTACTCACCTCCACTACTGTGCTCCCATCCGTCGTCACGCAGCTACCGAGGTAGGTGAAGTGATCGACAACTGACAGCACCTCCCCATCGAGCATCAAGCTCGGAATCGTTGACGTCCAGTCTTGTAACATCACCTTGCACTTTGAAGGTGCAAAACGCATGCCGAATGGAGCTACAGCTGTTGCAAGATTATCTAGTGCACGCTGAGCATGTTCCGTGGATTCGAACAAGCAGACAACGTCGTCTGCGTAATCTAGGTCACATAGCTTTCCACTATCTCCTAGTTCGACGCCTACATCCTGAAGATTTTGCAAAGCACTCTCCATTATTTCGTCCATGACGAAGTTGAATAGGAATGGAGACAAAGGGCATCCCTGCCGAACACCACTGGTCGTTTCGAATCGACCGGATAGTTCACCGTAAACCCTTACGCAGCCAGAAGTATGAGAATACAATGATCTCATTAGGTTCACGAACTTCTGGGGCATACCTTTTCGATGAAGAGTACTGAAAAGCGATGTTCGATCAACTGAATCGAAGGCGCCTTTCAGGTCTAAGAAAAGCATTATTGTTGGTCGGCGGTGCGTGTGACGCGTTTCAAGTAGTCGGCGAAGAGTAAAAATCTGGTCGATGCATCCTCGACCTGGGCGGAATCCTGCCTGCTGTTCGCGGACATTGCTCTCGCGAGCCGGTGTAAGACGGTGCAGCAAAATCGAAGCTAATACTTTGGCGACTATCGGAATTAAGCTAATCCCACGATGATTACTGCAGTCATTGCGTCTTCCCTTCTTGAAGATGGGAACAATCAACGACTCATTCCATATTAACGGAATACGCTCCGCGTTCCAAATGTCACGGAGCAAGGCGGTTAGTGATTTTATCAATGCCTCACCACCCAGTTTGAAAAGAACTGGAGGAAGTTCGTCGGGACCTGCCGCTTTCCCCCGCCTTAGTAATCGAATACATGACTCTACTTCTACTTCTGATGGGGGCTCAAGTGATACCACCCAAGAAGTCACAGTTGTTGACACGGGAGTAACTACACTAGCGTGCGGCCAGCTAAACTGCTCCTTGAAGTACTCGGCCGATCGGTCAAGCCTTTGCTGTTTGTTATGGATGGGTTCTCCATTCCTATTGCAAATCGTTTCACTGTAGTATCTCGCGATCCTCTGCCGATCGAATGGTGCGCCAGATCTTGAGATCATCGGCGTAGATAATGCATTGGGATCGAATGGTCTGTGGTAGGTCGTTTACAAACACTAGAAACAACAGGGGTCCTAGCACGGAGCCTTGCGGCACGCCACTGCCAACTGGATACCACACGGGCTGGGACTGTGCAACTCTCACGGAAAAGGTTCTCCCGACCAAGAAATCCTCAATCCAGTGAAGCATGGACCCTGAGATGCCGATGGCCCGGAGTTTCAGCAACAGTCCATTGTGAGGAACTTTGTCAAACGCCTTACTAAAGTCCACGAAGATGACGTCCGTGACATATCCCTCGGCCTTGGAGTTCGACCAACTTTCACGGGCGGTCAACAGGTTTGACAGACATGATTTGTTCCGCCGAAAACCGTGCTGCTCTGCGCAAAGCAGTTGACAGCGCTCCAGATGTTTACGTATACGAACAGCCACCAGCCTTTCCATGACCTTTCCAGCTACGGAAGTGAGGCTAACTGGACGGTAGTTGGCCGAGGTGGATTTTGTCCCACCCTTGTACAGCGGAACAACGACTGCTTTTTGCCACTCCTGAGGTAGACTTCCAGTGGCCAACGACAAATTGAACAACCGCGTTAGTGGTGTAGTTAGCTGGTCCGCCAACTTCTTCAACATCAACGGATGAACGTCGTCCGGTCCCGGTGACTTATGGGTTTTGATGGATTTGAGCATCTTATTCACTTCCGGCTCCCCAAAATCATACATAATGAACAGCGGCGAGCTATCCACCATCGGGATTGGCGCACCTTCCTCCACAGAATAAACTGACAGATAGTTTGGCTAATGTCTCAGCCTTTCCGTCATCTGTTGCAACCACTTCGTCGTTGTTCATCAGCGCCAGGATACCCAACTTCGCTCTGGTGCGGCGCTTTAAGTATGCAAACAGGTGCTTGGGTGCTCGCATCGCATCGACCGCAAGGGCCTCCTCGAATGCCATCCGCTTTATTCGTTTTTGTTTGGTACACTGGTTACGAATCCTGCGATAGAGATCATAACCCTCACCTGTGGATCGGAACAGCTGCCATGCCCGATTTCGTCGTTTGAGCAGGCGTCTGAGCTCCAGATCAAACCACGGCGGTCCCTTAACCCGGGGTCTACGCCGGTTGAGGGGGGAGTAGGTATTCATAAGGTACAAGATACCGTCACGAATAAACGCCCAAGCTTCGTTCACATCGTGGTGGAAATCTGAATCCGTGGGGAACCAGTTGACGTCTAACGCCGCTCTCCGGACATCTTCGAATGGAGTGCGCCAAACATTACGTCCGATGTGTGGTCTAGGGGATGGACAAGAACCAGTGCGCCCGTGAATTTCTAGCACCATATGGTCACTGCTTCCAAGTGGAGGGAGATGTTCAACCTTATCGACGTCCGAACTCCTGGGAGAAATCAGATCTAGAATGGAACCGTGACCGGATTGCCTCCGGGTTGATTCCTGAGCATGTTGGTGTAGTGCCAGTTCTTGGACGGTTGTCAGTAATTCCCGAGAGAAAGGATCTGCCCCGGCCGCTGTCCTGCTTGATGTCCAATCAATATGCGGAGCATGGAAGTCGCCCAGGACGAGGCAGTGGCCGTTGCACGCCCATCTCCTCAATAAATTCATCATATCTGTAGGAGTGACCGCAGGTGTCCGATAGATGACTCCAACTGTCCTAAAGCCCCCGGCGGTAAGCTTGACGCGGCACCAGATAGCTTCACCGAATCCTTGCGGGTCTGCGAATGCCTCTAACTGCGCGGTTGGGATGTCTGGTCGTACGAACAATGCTACGCCTCCACCAGCTCTGATAGAGTTTCTATCGACTCGGAATAGGGTGTAGCCAGGGAGGGACACCTCAGAGTCTAGAACATTGTTACTCAGCCACGTCTCCGTCAATGCTATCATAGTAGGTGAGCTGGACTGCAGCAGGTGTGTCCAGGTCATCCCTCTTGTTCAGCAGACCACGGACGTTAGACAACAGGATGACGACGCTGCCTCGGCCTGCTACCACATCCGTTTGTTCAGGGCGTCCTAGCTTGTGGGGACTGACAGGGACACCAGCGTCAGCGGCCTCCACCGGAAGTGAGGACGCCGTTTCTGCACCCGAAAATCCCGAATGATCAAGTCCCTTTCTCCTTGTTCCATTCGTTTACGTCGTTCAATCAAAGCATTTCTATACTTCTTACGATCCGCAGGGTCTAGATCTCGATGCAGCGGCACTTGCTCGCATTTTAGCCGGTGGGATCTTCCTAACACAGAAGTCGCGGATTCCTAAGAGTCCAGCACTAATTTCAGTGGACGGGGGCGTTCAGCGTCACTAGCTTCGCCAATTCGGAATGCTGATTTTACCTGCAACTTCTCCGCGGTCTCCTCTCCGGGGACAAAAAGTTTTGTTACTATACTCCGGAGACTCGCAATATCGCGGTCCAGACGTGCCTGTGCCGTGGTCTCCTTTGTCTCAGGCAAGTTCACTATTAGGAAACACTGTTTCCTCGACGGTGGCGCTCTTCGTGGACGATCCGCTGTTGTTATCCAGGCCGGTCTACTTTCATCCGCGGTGGTGCTCTGTTGGCTGGGTTTTGTTCCTATAATACCGTCTTGTGCTTGCGTGGCCACATCAGTGCCAACTTGGTCCGCATTGTGGCAGGCAGACTTAGGCAGCTTCTGGCGTTGGCGGCGCTTTGTTCCGGTTGGCTCCGTGACCGATGTTGAGGCCACCTCTGCATACGTAGCACAGTCAGGGATAGATACCTCGGCGGAATTTTCCCCTTCTGACGGCAATGATGACGGTGAGAGTGATGATGTTGGCGGAGAAAAAGAAGATTACGACGCCGCTGATTCTGCTGCTATTGATGGCGATGAACTGATTGACGGTGCTAATGATGATGACGACGACGAAGTTGATGACGCTGCTGTATCTGTGACAGGAAGAGCCATTTCCGCCGACTGCTTTGCGGGCCACACAGGTGTTGATAGCTCGGTGTATTTGATGCACAGCACCTTGAGCAACTTTTCACGGCATTTGTCCAGGGCTTCGTAAAGACCAATACTTATTTCAGAACACTCAAGATGGACCCAACCATCACAACCATCACACTGAAGAGATTTGTCGCGTGAGCGAACAACTGTCGAACAAACTAGGCACTTGGATTCAATATTTTTGACTCTTTTTGGAGGCACTGTGGGCAAATTATAGTCCACAGAATGACACAACCACAAAAAACAATTCCACGTATCACGTCGGCAGACTTGCCGGTGTAGCGCAGTTCAGTTTAGTTCAGTTCAGTTCAGTTTGCACAGGACTTGGTGTGGCTAGAGCCAATCGTGTGTCCAGATAGTTGTGTTGTCGGCGCGTTTCCGTAGCTCCCGACACTGCATGATTTTCTTCTTCTGAAAGGCAGAAATTTTGTGCAGTATCAGCCCTGGCAGAGTAAGGTGGAAACAATAAGTAATTTGCATCTGACCCTAAAAGCTGCTTAACATAACTCGGGGTATGCTGCCATCCAACATAGGTCTACTGCTTCCTTAAAAGCCTTCACGGTTGTGGTATTCATGACCTCTTCCGGGAGCTTATTCCAATAGGGTACCACTCTATTTGAGAAGTACTTCGCCCTAATTTGTAGCCTCGAATGTTTCCTTTGTAATCTAAGGCTATGCCCCCTTGTGCCTCTCTCGGGGATCAGAGAAAAAAGGTCTTCTCGACTTATTCCTGACAGTCCTTTCATTACCTTGAAGGTTTCTATCAAATCCGCGCGAATGCGCCGTCTTTCCATCGAGAACAGGTCTAGGGCACGGAGACGCTCTGTGTAGTTAAACCCCCTTTGCCCAGCCACCATTCTAGTGGCTAGCCCTTGCACTTTCTCCAGACAGTCGATGTCTTTCTGGCCAGGCCTGCACGCAGTACTCCATATGCGGCCTAACTATGGCCTGATATATCGGAACGAAAATCTCCGGCTCTCTGCACGACATAATGGATCTAACTCGAAAGAGTTCTCTCCTGGCTTTATTGGCTGCTGAGGTGCACTGCTTCGACGACTTGAAGCTGTTGTCCATTATAACGCCCAAGTCTTTGACCTGCGAGACTACTTGCAACGAACCCACACCATTCTCACTAGCCCCTGTATTTGTGGTCAAGCATTGACACTTGGTGAGGTTTAGTAGAAGGTCCCATTTGCGTGCCCAGTTTCGTACTGTTAACACGTCAAGTTCTATATCTACTCCAGCTATCTTGACGTCCTCGGCAAACATAAAGGTGGGGTTTGTAAGCCCACGTGCTAGGTCGTTGATGAAGATGAGGAAGAGCAGAGGGCCGAGCACCGAGCCCTGTGGCACCCCACTTGTTACACCTTCCGGTTTTGAAACATGACTCCTCACCTTAACACTAAAGGTTCGCCCTGCTAAGAAACTACTTATCCACTGTCTTGCCTTTCCAACAATTCCCATGGACTGTAGTTTGACGTCCAGAAATCTGTGGTTCACGGAAGCAAACGCCTTGCTGAAGTCCACGTAACAGACCGCAATCGATTGCCCTTCGTCCAGACGCTTGGTTACCTCATCGAGGAACAGCAGGGGATTCTTCAGACAGGATCGCCCTGCCACAAAACCATGCTGAGCATTTGATATGAGTTTGTGTTGAATCAAGTGCCTAGAGATCTGTTTCCTGGCTATTCGCTCCAGGCTCTTACACAGCGCTGAAATCAAGCTAACCGGCCGGTAATTTTCCGCCTTTTGCCGGGGTCCACTCTTGTAAATGCCTACCTCTGTTGCTCTCCTCCAGTCTCCCGGCACAATTCCCTCTCTAAGTGACGTTTCATACAGCTTCGTCACCGGAGCCTTCAGGACCTTGGCCAGAGGCTGAAAGATTGCTGGATGGATCCCGTCTGGACCTGCTGCTTTATTTCTATTCAACGTTTGCAACTCCCCGTACACTTCTTTTTCTCCTACAGTAAGTTCGGGTATTGGAGGCGCCTGTGGGCCCTCCATTCTTTCCTCCAAACTATTTTCTGGTCGATATATGCTCTTGAAGAGTTCCAAGAGCATGTCAGCCTTGTCTTCGTCGTTTAGAGCTAGTCGTCCCTGTGCTCCTTTCAAGGTTGCTACGCTCTCTCTCATACGTTTGTGAGATTGCACGTAGGCGTAGAATCGCTTTGGGTTTGTGCGGACCGACGCAGCTAACCGACGCTCGAAGGCATATTTCTCCACTCTTTGGATCTCTTGAGCCCTGTTCCTAGCCATCTTATAGCTATTCCATGCCCCCTGAGTTCTGTACAGCTTGTACGCCGCCCATCGTTGCCTACGAATAACTATGGCCTTGCGGACCTTTGACTTCCACCATGGGGGTAGATTTCTACTGCTTGCCACCGTCAGGGGTGCGAACTCATCTGTAACTTCGAGTAGCCCCATCTTAATGGTCTCCCAACGTTCCTCTACGGAGGCGTTTGTGTGTCTCGGTGTCCACTGAATTTCCTCCGCCGCCTTCTTCAGTTCACCTATATTGATTCTCCCATAGCGCCGACGTAACTCGATTTCCTTCGGCGCCTCGCTTACTCTGAGTGTGACCCTTAGGACTACATGATCACTTTTTCCAAGTGGCTCTTCCCACTCAATTTCCTTAACGTCCTGATGGTGCCGCGTTATGATTAAGTCAAGGAGAGACGGGTGCTGTCCACCTCTGTGTCTAGTGGCCTGTGTCACATGCTGCGTAAGTGCATGTAACTGGACCCACTGCAGAAACTTGTCGCCCGTTGATCCCCTTGGTGCGATCCCGCTTTCCCAGTTAATTTCGGGTAGGTTGAGATTCCCTAATAAGGTGAACTCCTTTGTCTGTGCCAGCACTGCATCCAGCATTTGCAAGAGCTCAACGTCTTCCTCATCTGTGGCTAGCGGTGCCCTGTAGATACAGATAATGCATACTGTACGTCCCTCGATCCTAATAAAGCAGGATCTGACCTGTACATTACCGAAGACTAAGTTGAACGGAGCCTCCCAATGGCCTATGTCGGTCCGTATTAGAAGTGCCACTCCGCCCCCTGCCTTCCATCTGTTCTATCCTGTCTGTAGGCAGCGTATCCCTGGAAGCGCATGTCAGTATATGGCTTTATCCAAGTTTCCGTCAACGCAACGACCTCAGACTCTGCGATCCTAGCCGTCAACTCCCCTCTTTTTCCCGGGAGACTGCAGGTGTTGGTGTACCATATTGACGGTTCCCTGGTCCTCGTTACTGACTTCATTGCTAATTCTAGGGCTAGGGTATCCTCAGGCGCAATCTCCGAGGTGCTGCCCCGTTTTTTGCCTCTAAAGGTGTCGGCGGTGCAGCATCTTGCATATCGAGTGAAACTCTGAGTTCCGTGGCTTTTTCTTTTCCACCCGTCGACCCGGTGTCAGGCTCGACATGCACAAATGACGTTACCCCCTTTTGAGTCGCCGTGCCGATGGCCCGGGATGGTCTTGCGACCACCTCAGCCCAACTGGTTTCCTCGGCTTTTCCCTCTTATACCTCCAACTTCGCTGGTTGCACCAGAGATGACTTTTTGGGAGTCTCCTTTAGAATCGGGCTGGCTGGCTGCACGTTCTCAACACCAACCGGACTGAATGCCCTATAAGTCCCCTTCTTTCTGGTCTTTCGAAATTCCTGATCTTTGGCTTTTTGTATATCGGAGCCTGAAGCCACCTTTGGTACCTGGATTACTCCTTGGGCCTTAGGTGCTGACTTCCCAAGAGGCTGTAGGTGCTGCGGGCACGGCCTCGGTTGGTGATTTTCCGGTAATTTCTCGATTAGGTTGCGATGCGTAGAAGAATTTTTTCAGATTTTAAAAATGATTTTCGGGTTTTCAAAGCGAAACTTCAACTTTTTTCTATATTTCTGATAGCGTAGTTACCGTTGGCTGTATAATTCACCAAATGAGTACTAGTTATCGCGCCTGTTTGAAAGATGCGCAAAAAGTAGCGTCTTCCCGCGCCCGGATGTTTGGTCTATACCATACGTGAAATTATATTTTCTGTGGTTGTGTCATTTTGCGGCACCAGCTAACACGAAACGGAGCGCCCAAGGTCATCCATTGAGTCTCACAAGGCCGCTCCAAATGGGTCAGGCAACGAATCCTATCCACAGCCGAGGCAGTTACGATCAAATTGCACCGAACAATCTTGTGTTCACAAAAACAGTTTGTCAGGGCACTTCTTCCCTGGCCAAAGGCTGGCAATGGTTAACGTTGTCTGTGTCTACAGGGCACCAAACACTAACCACGAAGAGGTCGTTCGTTTACTGCGGACTTTGACTGAACTAGTTAAGGAAGCACAAAAGACCCTCATAGTGGGTGACTTCAGTCCTCCGCACATCGACTGGGTGGCTGAGGTATGCGTGCCGAGATCGGAGGAGCAAACCTACTCAGAATGGCTGCATGCCAATGCTTTGCACCAGCATATTAGGGAAAATACCAAATATAGGACTGGATGCTTTCCATCCCTGCTTGATCTAGCTATAACGAACTTCCCCAACGATGTGGCTGGACTGCATTATTGTGCACCGCTGGGAAAGAGTGACCACGTGTGTGTCAAAATAGTTCTATGCATGCGGCAACCGAAGGTACCCTCAAGGCTGATTAGGAATTTCGGTAGTATGGACATAGATAGGCTTCGTAATAGGGCGATGGGCTTGACCTGGGACACGACAGAGGAGGCTACTGTGGAGGGGCGCTGGCAGGTCATAAATGGATCCCTGACTGCCCTACCGGAGGAGTTCGCGCCCATATAACGAAGGAGTGGGTAGGGCGAACCCATGTGGTGGAGGGCTGCAATAGCCAAGGCCATCAGACGTAGAAACCTCAGCTGGAATCAGTACAAAGCTTCCGGTGGTCAGCCAGCCTGGAACCGATTTAAGAAGCTGAGAAACAAAACTGTAAGCCTTTTGAGAACTTCCAAGTGGGAATTTGAGCTCAGATTGGTCAAGTCTGTAAGACAACAGCCGAAAACATTCTCCAGCTATGTACAGCCTAAAGGCTCAACAAGCAACTCCGTAGGTCCTCTATCCGCTGGAGACTATTGTCACTGATGACAAGGGCAAAGCAGACGCACTGGGGGAATACTTTGGTAGTGTACATAGGATAGATAGTGGGGTACGAGTAGATCTGGCCCTGGTGCATCCTCCTCAGCTAAACGAGCTAGATCTCTCAGAGGAGTGCGTGCGCAAGTACCTACAGGAGTTAAACAGCCACAAGTCGGCGGGCCCAGATGGCATTCATCCAGCTATCATCAAGCCGTTGGCGGATATCATAGCTCCATCGGTATGCAGACTGTACAGATCCACGTTGGTAAGGGTAAGCTGCCTCATGACTGGGAAGTCACGGCAGTCGTGGCAATACATGAGAGTTGGCCTAAGTAGGATGTGCAGAACTACAGGCCGGTAAGCCTAACTAGCATTCTCTGTAAAGTCCTCGAGAAGATCATCCGTGCGCATATCTGCCAGCACTTACTTCAGCACTCCATGCTAAGCCCGGCGCAGCATGGATTCTTGAAAAATAGATCTTGTCTGACCAATCTCCTGTGCTTCTTAGATGAAGTAACTCGACGACTGGACGAAGGTAAGGAAGTTGAGGTGTGCTATCTCGATTTTAGCAAGGCTTTTGACTCCGTTAATCATCGTCTTTTGCTATGCAAGATGGAGACTTTCGGCATAGGTGGGTCAGTATTTAGGTAGCTGTCGGACTTCCTCTCCCACAGGACGTTTTACGTCAAAGTAGGGGACAGGTGCTCCAGTTTGGTGAACGTCATCAGTGATCTACATCATGGATCCGTCCTAGGCCCGGTCCTATTCTTGTTGTTCAATAACGACCTGGCATCCGCTCCTCAATCGCCTAGCCTTATTTTCGCGGATGATGTGAAGAGTTTTGGATCTGAGGGTAGGGCGGACTCAGGCAGGGATATATGTACCGTCCTGGACTGGGCATGCAAATGGGACTTACCTCTGAACGCTGAAAAAAGCCATTTGTTGTCAAGGGCAACAGAGAGCCTAACTGTCGCTCGTGATCAAGGGCAGTTCACCATAGAGGCAGTCAGTAAGGTTAAAGACCTTGGGGTCATCATGAACAGTGACTTCAGATGGTCGGAGCAGTGCAACGCCGCCGCGCACAAGGCTCGTGGGGAGCTCTTTAGACTGCGATCAGCTTTGTCTTACCGGCAGCCGGAGTTATTCGTACCTATTTACATGGCTATGATACGACCTCACTTAGAAAGTAGCGTGCAAGCTTGGTCATCCTTCTACTAAAAGGACGCCGCCTGCCTAGAGAAAGTCCAACGGCTCGCCACACGAATGGTTGAAGGGCAGAGGGGTAAGACTTACGAGCAGAGACTCTGTGACCTGAATCTTTTCTCGTTGGAAAGGAGGAGACGTCGAGGGGATCTCACAGAAACGTTCAAGGTAATGAAGGGCTTTTCCGGATCAGACAGTATAATCCGAGTGGCCGTAGATTCCAGAACAAGGGGAAATGAAAAGAAGCTGATAAAAGCCCGATCTAGGTTGATGGCTAGACCGCTCTTCTTCGGCAGCAGGGTAGTGAAAAGTTGGAACGGTCTGTTTGGTGGAGTGATAGATCTGCAGGCTGTCCAATCCTTCAGAGGTGCCCTAGATCGCAAGCGGTACGAGATATTTCCTCATAGCAAGCCTTGAGTATGTTAACTAGATGGATGACGGGGAGCACTGTGGTCCCTCTGGAGTATGGTTTAATCGGCGTTTTCGCTCATTGCATACTGTCTCAGTGAACGCTCACGATTCTTAATGTCTCTCGCAGTTGATGTGCTATGAGGTTTTCCGTTTCCCTCTCATTTTTAGCGGGGATTCGACGAAATACACTCGGCAGTGGTGGGTGCATAACTGGTGTGCATATCATCGAAGGAATTCTGGACACTCGATTGGCCGTGGCCATTATCTGTCCTGAGCATATTGAACTGAACCGAACAGATACGCACATTCGGCGAAACCAGTGGCGGAATTATTCACAAGAATGCATCATCGTCAGCCTGACAGGTGCTATTATGAAGTCCTGTGAACACTCTGGACTATTTACTAACTACCAATTTTTCAAAAAACGACCTGTTTTTGTGCTGTACTGGCCTGCTATGAAGTGCCGAAAGGACAGGTCTGCCCTAGCCACATACAGTTTTCTGAGGAAAAAAACAATATTGCCGGTCGACTGTGTTTGCGACATGCTTCAATAAGTCGGCGAAGAGTAAAAATCTGGTGGATGCATCCTCGGCTTGGGCGGAATCTGGCCTCTTGTTCGTCGGCTTTCCTCTCTCGGGCCGGTTACACTCGCACCAAAATCGAGGCTGATACTTTGATGACTATCGGAGTTGAGCTGATCCCACAATGGTTACTACAGTCATTGCGTATTACCTTCTTGACGACTGGAGCAATAAATGACTCACTACGTATGAGCGAATTACGCTCCCCATTCCGAATGTCACGGAGCAACGTGGTAAGCGGTTCTATCAAAGCGCTTCCACCCAATTTGAAGAGAACTGATGGGAGTTCATTGGGACCGGTAGCTTCCCCACTCTTTAATAATCGAGTAATTGGTCCCACTTCCACTTCCTTCGGGGGCCCCAGTGATACTCTACAAGGAATCGCAGTTCTTGGCGTCAGAGGAACTACAGGCGCGGCCAGAAAATCTGCTCCTCGAATTATTTGGTCCTAAGGCCCAGCCGTTGCCTTTTGCCATGAATGGGCTCCCCATTTCTATCGCATATCGTTTCACTGACAGGGTCTCACCGTCAACCGGTGTCGAGAATAATTTTGAACAGTCTTTGGCGGTTACCCGAAACAGCCGCTATTTCCATTTCTTCGGCTACCTTGATCCACCCATTTTCGCGATCCTTCTTACGGCTTTTTGCAACTTGTCTTTGCAGACGTCGTCCTATCTTACTGAGTTCTTTACAGTTCGAGAGCTGATGTTTCGCTCTGTTAGACTCCACTACCCCTGGGAAATCCAGTATCCTTGGTGGACATCGGACCTAGTGTCACAGGTGAAACCTGCTACAAAGTGCATGGCCCGTTTGTCATGGGCCCAGTGCTCATCTACATCACTGTTCGTCGTAGATCCTAGTTCATGTGATAATTCTTGTTCGAAACTGGTGCTAAATTCTGGATCAGACAAACTTTGCGCGGCTAACTTAGTCTGTGGTTTTCGACGATTGCCATGGAGCTGGAGATATGGGCGCATTAAAATAATACATGGCCCGACTCTACGTAGAACTGACTGCGGTATACCAGCGGTGTGGTCATCTTTCTCGGTGAGTGTGGCTGCTTTTGAAATTTTTGGAACACACAACCTGCGTAACACACCTTTGAGCAATGCGTAGCCAAATTCGCAACGGATCTCGAAATCAAAAGGCTACTATCCGTGATATTCTACGATACTAGATTATTGAATGAACAATGACACCAAAAAGATACAAACCTCAATAATGAGATCACAAGGACTCAACAAACGAGAAACCGAATTGCGGCGTGCGAGCAAGGAGCACGTGCGTCACGCAGGTCCAGAACAAGGATATGACAAAGTAGAGCCCTGGGCACGAACAAACAACAATTGGTCCATAAAACGAACAGTTCGTAAAGACACGTCGATAGCTTAAGCAAGTGAGTGATGTTAAGAAAAAAACTGAATCGCAAAGGTTTCAGGGGGATTTTCCACGACCGGTCTTTAGAGTATGTGCTTGGCTGAGTGTGTGTATATGATGTAATCGCCGCCACCTCCACATATGCAAAAGACATTTTAGTAACGTCAACAAAATACAAACGACGAACACTGTCACATGTTTGATAGGGGTTACGGGATGTAGAGAGCATCCGGTATGTGTGTGCGTGTCTGGATGTACAGTGGAATCGCATTTATCACCACATACCGGAAAAAACCTTCTGTAATTTCATCGAAAGACTGTGAGCACCGTAACGTGTTCGACGGAGACCATGTGGTATAGCGAGTACAATGTAAGTGGGTGTGCGTCGGGGGGTATGATGGTTCGATACGTCAGTGTGTCGGGCTTGCTTCCGTATATGGTGTTTCTTTACCCATCTCGATGACTAGTGTGAAATAGTCTACTGGGCCTCAGCATTATCAGCTTCTCCGCCTTCGCTCTGGAGTAGGCTAGTACTGCGTATGTCACGAATGAGCACCCCGTTATCTGTCTTCACCTTCACCGTTCTTATCATTCCGTCAGTGCTTTCGATGGTATCCATAGCTACTCCCAAGGACCAGGTACTGGAATGTGCGCGTTCATCTGCGATCATCACCATATCACCAACCTTGAATGGTCTTGTTTTGGCCAGCCACTTCTGTCGAGTCTGCAGAACTGATAGGTACTCCCGCAGCCAGCGCCTCCAGAAGACCTTGGCAAGATAGTTCGCCAGCTTCCATCCGTGGAGGTAGCTCCCACGAAGGTTTGCCGGCCCTTGGAAACCCTCGTTCGACCTTAACGTCAATAAGTTGTTCGGGGTGAGCGCCAGGTGGGTGGGGTCGCCGTTAATTACTGAAACCAGGGAGCGGTTGTTCAGAATTCTCTCTACCTCGGTCATGACGGTGTTCAGCCTCTCGTTGTCGGGCGGCCGTTGCTCCATGGTTGACAGCAATATCCGTCTGGAGGGCCTGATCATGCGTTCCTATACGCCGCCTCGGTGGCTGGCCTGTGGGGGTTGAAATCCCATCGTATGCCGTAGGCCACGGTTCGATTCTGCAGTTCGTCTCTGTTTATATTCTTGTGCCTACGCTGCAATTCCCGGTGAGCGCTCACAAAGTTCGATCCATTATCTGAACATATATCGGCCGGTACGCCCCTTCGGTTGATAAATCTCTGCAAGGCCAGTAGGAAAGAACCGGTCGTCATCGAATGTGCGACTTCTAGGTGTGCCGCGCGTGACTTCATGCACGTCATGATACATCCATATCGCTTTTCTGATCTCTTCACTCACTTGATCCAAAAGGGCCCGAAATAGTCCAACCAGGTGTCGTTGAATGGCCACCAGCCCGCAGTCAACCTGCTTTCTGGTAGCGGAGCCATTTGTTGTTTGCCCGTCGTGGCATTTCATCTCCTACATTGCACATGACGTCGGATTACGCGTTTTAAAGTCTCTCGTCCTCTGAGCAGACAAAGGCGCTTTTGGATGACGCTTGCCCCGTGACTTTCCCCGGCATGTCCCTCAACGGCATGGACGTGTTGAAAACATACAAAAAACATGCAATAACATCTTCAACGACATCAAATTCACCGTGAAATCGGCGAACAATGGAGAGTTGGCATTTTTGAACGTGCTTGCGAGAAGAAATGCCAGCGGCATACTAGAGATATCCGTGTATCGGAAAAATACACTGATCAAATAACAAGCTTTCGCAAAAATCACCCAACTCACCAAAAGAGGCCATGCATTCGGACCTTGTTAACAAGAGCTGCAACACTGCAGCGAAAACGAAATGAGAACGCAAGAAAACTACCTCTTCAGAATATTCCAGGGAAGCGAATATCCAAGAAGTTTCATAAAAGGAACAGCTATGGAATGAATAGGAAAACTAATTAAGGAACACAACCAAACAGAAGGATCACACTATCATACATCAAAAACGTATGTAAAGCAACTGCAAGATTGCTTCAAACTCAAGACATAACAGTTGCCCACTGACCAACCAAAACCATGAGAAAGCCCATATCGAAACCAAAAGAACAACTCAAGACCGAAGAAAGAAAAGAGTTATATACAAAGTCAAGTGTATAGAATGCGACAAATGCTACTTCGGTCCAGCCGGGAAAAAATTGCCACTCGAATGCACGAGCATAAACTGGCTACAGAGACATGACCCACTCCCTCTCATATCCGTCCACGGGGATCAAGAAGGGCACAAGTTCAATGTGGATGAGGTTCAAGTTCTAGATCAAGCAACCACGAGGCACGCAAGGAAGGTTTTGGAAGCCTGGTATTCTTCAAACAACTCAATCAATAGGCAAATTGAATTAGATCACGTGTACAGTCGGATGAAGAACAGACGGTTGAATTAATCAAGAAAGTCAAAAGCGGAGTCCGCGGACCAGAGTCATTCAACCCGTACTATTGGATCTGAATTTCCCACACTCATACATCCTCGGAACTGAACCGCCGAGGATTGAAGTATAAAAAAATGGAAACAACAACACAAACGAAAGAGCTCAAGCTCATCAAGCGGGACGTCAGCCGTTGACGTCAAAGGTCAAGTTCTTAGGGGCGAAGCCGATGAACAAACTTCGAGGCTTGGGCACAACGTTGTCTATAAAGCTCAAGGTCAGGACTAATGACAAACCTATGAATACAAGAGATCACTTCCAACAGCCCACATGCACTGACGATGTCACCTCGACTGG
Organism: Fasciola hepatica; assembly: GCA_948099385.1. Classification (NCBI taxonomy): domain Eukaryota; kingdom Metazoa; phylum Platyhelminthes; class Trematoda; order Plagiorchiida; family Fasciolidae; genus Fasciola; species Fasciola hepatica. The sequence goes on from CANUEZ040000097.1 coordinate 3,371,112, forward strand.
TGATGAGGAGTTTGTGATCTAAAAGCTGAGATCAGCGCTCAGAATATCGAGGCACTATTTTGTGAATTCAGTATGTCCACTTGTGTTTCCCTGCAATTGTTTGGCAGAGGTAGCTCTTTGAACTTGCCACGCCGTTGAGTGCATGCGAAGGTATACCGCTCCTGATTATTCCTTCTACAGCCTCGGATAGTAAAGCGAGGGCAGGAGCATCAATCGGGCCAGACGACACTGAGTTTGTGAAATATGCTACTCGGTCGTCATTTCGCTTTGGCTGATGTGCTAGACAGAAACGCTGAAGATGATCTCTCTTTCCACAATTACTGTAATCAAATTCTCTCGCGGGACAACAATTTCGTGGATGGCATTCATAACAGCAGGAATAGAACTGCTCACAGCTGAGATCACATCCTTCAAAGTCGGCCATAGTGGTGCAAAAGACTCGGAAGTTCGTGTTGAGATATGAAATACGGAGTTATCACGAGTTTGCGAATATGGCTGTCTGTGTGTTAGTTTGGGTCGTCTGGGGAGATCGACAGTTTTTCTGAGGCCGAGTTGTTTATTTCCAGTAGATTCTGTCGAGTTTTATTGAATAGCAAACCACGAATGAAGGAATCACTGGGAAATTCGTAGAAATCTACTTCAACATGAACTGCTTTGAAGTTTCAACCAAAGGCAAGAGTTTTCAAAAGTTTAAGGAACTGATCAAGAGTCCGGCCACTTTCTTGGCGAGCAATCAAGAGAACAGGCCGAGCAAAAAATGTCATTCCCTGGTTCGATGTACGGATTACTCAACTTTCCGATAGTATAATCAATGCTTGCAAGTTGGGCTATGTGCTTGTAGACAGAAGGCATGGCCAGGTCATTTAGGGTGGCGAGTTTATCCATATTTATAACGTTTATGTTAGCCAGATAATTATCCAGGGTCTTCTCTCAATGAATGCGGATCACCGTCGATTCGTTCTGGTCGAAGCACTCGCTCCATTGGGCAGGTTGATTAGGTTGTAATGAATTGACTAGGTGCGTTCAACACCACTCACAGAATAAGAAGTTCACTTGGGAGTAAGGCTTTACCAAACATGTCATTTTCACATTTATAACCGGAGGATAGAGTGCAGCCACAACCAGAATGTGCGGGAAAAGAACAAATACACAAAGGTGGAAAACCAATTCACAACAGTCCGGTGATCCGGTGTCTACTGCTGGCTTTCAGGTGAGCATTGATAGGCTTCGAGAATAAAACCTGGGCTCCAGACATCACCCGGGTAAGCAGTTCAGCCGGATGATTCTGCACCTGTTACTAGGAACAGACTGAAGCGGCAAGGCTTGTTCGTCCTGTCCGTATTTGCGCACACTGGTTGCTGTTCTTTTGAGACCAAAGACGAGCCTTACCACCATTCACCTCAACTGTTTTTGGGGCTTGAGCTCAACGCATTTGGCGGTCACTGGGGGTTTCAGCGCCCAAGTTGGACTTTTGGGGGATGGCGAAATGCTCGTAGGGGGCCCGTTTTCTGTCCCAGCCGATCGCACCAACAACGGCGATCGCCTTACTTAGCTGTACTCTGACAACAGATTGTTTCTTGAGAGTACGAACTTCTGTCATAAGAAGCTGCAGGTTTCTCCGGATTATTTGAGCAACAGAGTGGCGATGTTTGGGAAGTGCTTTGCACCTTCAAAGTGTAAAATACAGCTTCAGGACTGGGTTGGCTCTACGCTAGTACTTATCTTGGCAGGGTAAGCTCTAGCTTAAGTAGATAACGTCTGATAATTGGACAGTTACATTTCACTAGACTGACAGATATCGAATGAGTTGTCATCGCGTACGCAAAAAGCGCGCTTGGTTTCTTGGCAACTTTGAAATACCTCGGTGTGGCCGGGGGTAGGCATTGCAGGATCTGAGTTGGCTACTCATCAAGGACACCTCTCGAGGTACTCCGAAGTGACTTTGCGTCCACCAAAGCCTCTGCTGAGGAGTTTTTACTCACTGCCTTCTCGTGGCGAGGATGTTCTCACTAAAGTGAGGGTAAAAGCGGATGTCAGGCGCTGGTTGACTGAGAGCCAGCCTAGAGGAGATGGTTAAACCCCAATTCCAAAAAAACCAGGGTGAAGCATGAGGCGTACAACAATGTGCTTACCGGCACCTGTGTTGGAGAGGTATACTGGGAATCCAGGGTTTTTAGCTTTATCCAAAGGGAGTGTGAACCGCGCATTCTGTCACCGGCTCCCTGTGGTTTCCAGAAGAGAAGGATGAAACTTACAGTTAACCACCGGCTCACACGGACAAACTCTGCTGCCTTGCAGGACCAGCTTGGATGCGCTAAGACTAGAGGTGAAGACTCGAACAAAAATGCCCGCTCCGGACTGAGAGAACGAGTGGCACAATAGCCCGCAAAGCAAACTACCACGATAGTATCTACCATTGTGATTAACTGCTCTTTCGTGCGCACAAATCAACAGTGTCCAGCACCTTGCTCAGCTTGTTATTTCTTTTCCACTCGCTTCCCACTTTCTGTTATATGTTCACATCCCACGGGTTCTTCAATCGACCGTGCCTGTTGTAGTGCCAATGATGAAACATCCTTGCCATTTTCTCTCTCGTTGTTCTTCGGCTTGCCTCCGAGTCTCACCAAACCCGATATCACCAGCCGATGCCCTGCCTCATTACCATCCTTTCAAACTAGCCACATTCAAGGAGCGAACCCTGACGCACGTAAGACAACTGGCGGATTCAGCTCGTTTACTTAACTCTCTCATCACGGCGAGACCGCACCTTGACGTGATGTGATGGCTTGCCTGCCTCTTCAAAGCCAAGGCCCATACGGGCTGGCTTCTCTAGGCTAAAGATGCAATCGTGTATGGCAGGTTGATGGGTGGAGGCCAAACAAAGTTCATTCTCCCGGTCCTTCAGGTTGGGGGTCGATTTGAAATGGCAACTCGGTTGGTAAAATCAGCGGAAGAACAACTGATCCAAGCAAATGGGCTTCCACTGAGCCATCCCGCTGCCTTGCGGATAGGTTTTTGTTAGAACTAAAGGCTTTGATTGAGAACCTTAATCTTTCTCCTGCTTTGTGGCTGGGCACCTTGGCAGTACCCGCCCAAAGTCTCACACGAACTGCACGAATAGTAAGAATACCACGCTGCATCGATCGTCGCGCGGGATAATCAGGACCGCGCTGCCAATTTCATCGAGTGGGGTGGGAAGTGATAAGTGGGCTAATGCTCAGAGTTCCCTCTCTTTTATTCAATCTTTGTCCTCTGTCCCCAACTACCCTTCTTTGTCCCTTCCATCCACCCATAATGCTCCCACTGACAATACGTCTGACACTCGTAACTGTTAATTTTCAGATAGTGTTGTGAGGGATCCTCAGCCTCCCACGTCATATCTTCTTAAGCCTCATCCGCCTCTGAACCCCGGCTTCTTCAAAGTGCATGCACTCACGCAGTCTGATCGGCAGGCGTGCTAAGAGCTGACAATAGTTCAACGCGTATCCAGGATTTGGGCGGTGTGACTCAACTGACTGCTCCTGGTATCTCATCGAGGTATTCCCCGGGCACTTTGGGAGACGAAGCAGCTAGAGCTGTGGGTCATCGTGATGTAGGAATAGTCTTGACTGACAAGGACGACGCTGCTCTTTTAAACTGGATCCCGTCGTTTATGTGCAGTTAGACTTCATAGGTCAGTTTGTGTCCGAAAGGATAATTGTGTTAAGCGCAATTTTTTGTGCTCTCGGCGTACGCCCCAACCGATTGCAGCTATGACACGCAGAAGGATAGGTTCTACGAAGTACTCGCCACCCTGGTTAGCAGTGGCAAAGGCTCTGACTTTGCAGTGATATCAGATGATTAAAATGCACAAGATGGAAATCCTGGTGCATCAGAAGTTTGCACGGATGCCGTTGTGCCTTACTAGCTCAAAGTACAGAAAACGGGGGTAGCCTCCTTCATTTTTGAGCAGAAAATCGGTTATTGCAGCATAGTACAGACTTCCGAAGCGGCCTAAGTCGCACAGCGACATGGAGCTCTAACTCTACAGGTACTCTGAGCCAGGTTGTTCATATCGCAGTAAGCTCCCAGTAGTGCAGCAGTGTCCAGTATTGTAGATCATACTGGCCCGTGTAGTCTTGAAGTCTTGAAGTGCTACATGGGTTCGCGGCTTTGAGCCTAATTGTCCCGGTTTTCGAGGAAATCTTTGATCTCCCGTCGGATTTACCGGTCTGAAATGAAAGTCAAAAAAAGCAAGGGGGTGGGGGCGACGGCGAAAAAATACACATAACATCATGCAGTGTCTCACTGTGGGCAGTGCCTTAATCAGAGTGGGGGTACGACATTCATGAACATATATACAATAAAATACATCCGTTTCGCTTTTTGACAAGAAATTATTGGGAGAGACCCAGGAAGAGGTCTAGGTTTTTCTTGAACATAGTTTTGTTCTGCGAGAGAACAATATCTTCCTGAGGTGCTTTCCACAGAGTAATAACACTATAGCTAAAAAAGTTAATCCGTAGTGAAGTGCGTGGCCTCGGTTTGAAAACCTTTCTGCTGTGACCACGGAGAGAAGAGGCTGGACAAACGTAGGAGGAGCAATTGCTTTGACCTGATTCAAAAAGATGGAGCATCAAGAACAGATCACCTCTTACGCGTATTAAGTCAATGGGATAGAGATTGAGGAGTGTGAGGCCAACGGTATAAGGTAGGTGGGATAGACCCCTTGCTGCCTTGGTGGAAGCCTTTCGAACCCTTTCCAGGATCTCACGGTCTCGGACAAGACCAGAGTGCACTATCTGACTACCGTACTCCAGCAGAGGTCGGATATACGTGCCGAAAATTATGGGGAAATCATCCTTAGATATGCGCGGGAAGGACCTTCGAACCATATTTAGGACTCAGAAGGCAGACTTGCTCGCAAGTTGGTGATGATGAGAGAAGGACAAGCTACAATCTAGCCAGAAACCGAGCACCTTGTGTCGGTCAACCCTTGGCAGTGTGGTTGCTCCGTTATTGGAAAACGTGTGACCAGTCTCTCTGCCGAAATACATGCTCACGCCCTTGTCATCATTAACTGGGAGGTTCCAATCCTCGGACGAGCATTTTGTTTCACAAACTGAAATTTGCAGGTCTTCAACGCTTGAACTCCAGAGGGTTACATCATCTGCGTACATGGCAATGTTCGCAGAGAGGGCTGTCGGAAGATCATTTATATAGATCAAGAAAAGAAGAGGACCTAAGACCGACCCTTGGAGGACCCCAGTTGTTACTGGGGAGGGTTGAGACCAAATATTCTCCACTTTAACCACAAAGGTGCGGTCGGTAAGGAAGCTACGTAGGATGGCCAACATGGAGCCTGTGATCCCGTATGTCTGCAGCTTATAAAGAAGAGGGGCATGGGGGACCTCATCAAAGGCCTTAGTAAAATCGATGAATACAGCGTGTGAGAGCTGGCCATCATCATAGGCTTTCGTTAGACTATCCATGACAGTAAGCATACTGGTGATGCATAATCTGCCAGGATGAAATCCGTGTTGGGACGGGAAGAGGATCTTATTCCTATGAAGATGGGAAAGTACCTTACTCTCAAGAATTCCCTCGAAAATTTTGCTGGTGATGCTAGTGAGACTTATGGGTCTGTAACTAGAGGCAAAATGTCTACTACCCTTCTCATAGATGGGTGCGATCACTGCTTTTTTCCAGCTACGGGAGGAAACGCCATCGTCAACACATCGCTGAAAAAGCGAGGCATAAGGAGCCGCTTAGGTATCCGCGGCTTCCTTGAGAATACGGGGGTGGATTAGGTCAGGACCCATAGAGCAATATTGGTTCAGCCGTCGGAAACCTTGAGCGACTGCACCAATGGGAATAGTGACACTTTTAAGGGTAGTGGTCAGAGATAACGGGTGCTTGGTAGGGTGGGATGATATGGGTATGGAGCTAAAAATTGTACGGAAGTAGGAGCTGAAGGCCTCGGCTACTAGGCTAGGGGAAGTGATTGGAGATCCGTCATTATCTTTGAGAGCCTGTGGCATCTGAGCTGTGCCCCTTAGACGGCGTATGTACTGAAAGAAAAATGCCTTATTGGTCCGTGCTCGATCAAGTACAGATTGTTGGTGAGCATTCTGATAGGACCTAATCTTGTCTTTGCATATGTTCAGTATGATCCTGAAGTCTTCTGCATCACGGGCAAGGCCTGTGGCTTTATATCTACCAAAAAGGCGTGTGCGTTCGTCTAGAATGCGCCTAATGGGGTGAGGGAGGGGTCGCTGAGCGGTCTGTGGACGAAGAATTCTGGGGACAAATAGCTTATCAGCTAAGGAGATTAGCTCTTTGAGATCCTTTGCCATTTCATCAGCAGAGTTGCCTGGGTTAATTGAATTTAGCTAAGAGGGAATAAATGCAGAGACTTGGTCAGAATCGAACCTTTTGAAGGATTTCAAAATTTTGGTTCCTGAGGGCGGTGGAGGCCATTCCACGATATAAACAAATCCAATGAGAATGTGATCACATTGCCGAGGGGCCGCAAGTAAAGCACCACATCTATTTGGAACCGATCGTTGATGGTGACCAGGTCTAGTAGGGGCGGGGCGTGTCCTGTGCGATATCTGGTCGGATCCCTTAAGTTCTGAACCCATGAGTTCTTCATTACGAGATCTAGGGGGAGAGGTTACCACAGGTAATATCAGATGCATCAGCCCTTTGCCAGTCGTGACTGGGTGAGTTGAAGTCACCATTAACTAACAGATGGGTGAAACAAAACGCTGGTCCGAGGATTGGAACCTCCCAGTTAATGATGACAAGGGCGTGAGCATGTATTTCGGCAGAGAGACTGGTCACACGTTTTCCAATAACGGAGCAACCACACTGCCAAGGGTTGACCGACACAAGGTGCTCGGTTTCTGGCTAGATTGTAGCTTGTCCTTCTCTCATCATCACCAACTTGCGAGCAAGTCTGCCTTCTGAGTCCTAAATATGGTTCGAAGGTCCTTCCCGCGCATATCTAAGGATGATTTCCCCATAATTTTCGGCACGTATATCCGACCTCTGCTGGAGTACGGTAGTCAGATAGTGCACTCTGGTCTTGTCCGAGACCGTGAGATCCTGGAAAGGGTTCGAAAGGCTTCCACCAAGGCAGCAAGGGGTCTATCCCACCTACCTTATACCGTTGGCCTCACACTCCTCAATCTCTATCCCATTGACTTAATACGCGTAAGAGGTGATCTGTTCTTGATGCTCCATCTTTTTGAATCAGGTCAAAGCAATTGCTCCTCCTACGTTTGTCCAGCCTCTTCTCTCCGTGGTCACAGCAGAAAGGTTTTCAAACCGAGGCCACGCACTTCACTACGGATTAACTTTTTTAGCTATAGTGTTATTACTCTGTGGAAAGCACCTCAGGAAGATATTGTTCTCTCGCAGAACAAAACTATGTTCAAGAAAAACCTAGACCTCTTCCTGGGTCTCTCCCAATAATTTCTTGTCAAAAAGCGAAACGGATGTATTTTATTGTATATATGTTCATGAATGTCGTACCCCCACTCTGATTAAGGCACTGCCCACAGTGAGACACTGCATGATGTTATGTGTATTTTTTCGCCGTCGCCCCCACCCCCTTGCTTTTTTTGACTTTCATTTCAGACCGGTAAATCCGACGGGAGATCAAAGATTTCCTCGAAAACCGGGACAATTAGGCTCAAAGCCGCGAACCCATGTAGCACTTCAAGACTTCAAGACTACACGGGCCAGTATGATCTACAATACTGGACACTGCTGCACTACTGGGAGCTTACTGCGATATGAACAACCTGGCTCAGAGTACCTGTAGAGTTAGAGCTCCATGTCGCTGTGCGACTTAGGCCGCTTCGGAAGTCTGTACTATGCTGCAATAACCGATTTTCTGCTCAAAAATGAAGGAGGCTACCCCCGTTTTCTGTACTTTGAGCTAGTAAGGCACAACGGCATCCGTGCAAACTTCTGATGCACCAGGATTTCCATCTTGTGCATTTTAATCATCTGATATCACTGCAAAGTCAGAGCCTTTGCCACTGCTAACCAGGGTGGCGAGTACTTCGTAGAACCTATCCTTCTGCGTGTCATAGCTGCAATCGGTTGGGGCGTACGCCGAGAGCACAAAAAATTGCGCTTAACACAATTATCCTTTCGGACACAAACTGACCTATGAAGTCTAACTGCACATAAACGACGGGATCCAGTTTAAAAGAGCAGCGTCGTCCTTGTCAGTCAAGACTATTCCTACATCACGATGACCCACAGCTCTAGCTGCTTCGTCTCCCAAAGTGCCCGGGGAATACCTCGATGAGATACCAGGAGCAGTCAGTTGAGTCACACCGCCCAAATCCTGGATACGCGTTGAACTATTGTCAGCTCTTAGCACGCCTGCCGATCAGACTGCGTGAGTGCATGCACTTTGAAGAAGCCGGGGTTCAGAGGCGGATGAGGCTTAAGAAGATATGACGTGGGAGGCTGAGGATCCCTCACAACACTATCTGAAAATTAACAGTTACGAGTGTCAGACGTATTGTCAGTGGGAGCATTATGGGTGGATGGAAGGGACAAAGAAGGGTAGTTGGGGACAGAGGACAAAGATTGAATAAAAGAGAGGGAACTCTGAGCATTAGCCCACTTATCACTTCCCACCCCACTCGATGAAATTGGCAGCGCGGTCCTGATTATCCCGCGCGACGATCGATGCAGCGTGGTATTCTTACTATTCGTGCAGTTCGTGTGAGACTTTGGGCGGGTACTGCCAAGGTGCCCAGCCACAAAGCAGGAGAAAGATTAAGGTTCTCAATCAAAGCCTTTAGTTCTAACAAAAACCTATCCGCAAGGCAGCGGGATGGCTCAGTGGAAGCCCATTTGCTTGGATCAGTTGTTCTTCCGCTGATTTTACCAACCGAGTTGCCATTTCAAATCGACCCCCAACCTGAAGGACCGGGAGAATGAACTTTGTTTGGCCTCCACCCATCAACCTGCCATACACGATTGCATCTTTAGCCTAGAGAAGCCAGCCCGTATGGGCCTTGGCTTTGAAGAGGCAGGCAAGCCATCACATCACGTCAAGGTGCGGTCTCGCCGTGATGAGAGAGTTAAGTAAACGAGCTGAATCCGCCAGTTGTCTTACGTGCGTCAGGGTTCGCTCCTTGAATGTGGCTAGTTTGAAAGGATGGTAATGAGGCAGGGCATCGGCTGGTGATATCGGGTTTGGTGAGACTCGGAGGCAAGCCGAAGAACAACGAGAGAGAAAATGGCAAGGATGTTTCATCATTGGCACTACAACAGGCACGGTCGATTGAAGAACCCGTGGGATGTGAACATATAACAGAAAGTGGGAAGCGAGTGGAAAAGAAATAACAAGCTGAGCAAGGTGCTGGACACTGTTGATTTGTGCGCACGAAAGAGCAGTTAATCACAATGGTAGATACTATCGTGGTAGTTTGCTTTGCGGGCTATTGTGCCACTCGTTCTCTCAGTCCGGAGCGGGCATTTTTGTTCGAGTCTTCACCTCTAGTCTTAGCGCATCCAAGCTGGTCCTGCAAGGCAGCAGAGTTTGTCCGTGTGAGCCGGTGGTTAACTGTAAGTTTCATCCTTCTCTTCTGGAAACCACAGGGAGCCGGTGACAGAATGCGCGGTTCACACTCCCTTTGGATAAAGCTAAAAACCCTGGATTCCCAGTATACCTCTCCAACACAGGTGCCGGTAAGCACATTGTTGTACGCCTCATGCTTCACCCTGGTTTTTTTGGAATTGGGGTTTAACCATCTCCTCTAGGCTGACTCTCAGTCAACCAGCGCCTGACATCCGCTTTTACCCTCACTTTAGTGAGAACATCCTCGCCACGAGAAGGCAGTGAGTAAAAACTCCTCAGCAGAGGCTTTGGTGGACGCAAAGTCACTTCGGAGTACCTCGAGAGGTGTCCTTGATGAGTAGCCAACTCAGATCCTGCAATGCCTACCCCCGGCCACACCGAGGTATTTCAAAGTTGCCAAGAAACCAAGCGCGCTTTTTGCGTACGCGATGACACCTCATTCGATATCTATCAGTCTGGTGAAATAATAATAATAATAATAATGGTATATTTCTCGACCATGGTCGAGACGCATGCGCAAGCGCATGATCATGGTGTAAAACGTTACTCAAAACAATGAACTATACACGAATTTCAAGAAAGCGAGTGGAGTCGTCAGAAGCGAAACAATATAGCTGGAGATAGTTTGAGTCGACTGAAATTATAAAGGTTTGCGCGGCAAATACGGTTTGGTTTCGGATTCGACTGGTTGGTAGTGGTCCGTGAAAATACAAAATATATCGTGAAAATATAGCGCTAGGGATGCGTTATAAGTCATAATAATGCAAGATGTGGGTAACTGAGGCATATTGCGGGTTCTATGCACGGAATAAGTAATGGACATGGAGAGGTTAAAGAAATGAATGGGAGTGCAACCGTGAACTTTGGTGAATATGAAGAGAGCGGCTCTCTATGGAGATGAATTTGGCCCGGAATGATGGATATTCCCGATTCTAAGAGAGGGAGTTCATCATGAAACGAGGGAACATGAGGAAACTTTGTGGAAATGGACAGGCAACGTTGATGAATGTGGAGGAAACAGCAATCCATATATAAGGTGAGTTTAGGTTCGGGATCAATAACCCTTATCATTCAGAAAAAGGCAGCGCAACTTGAAGGCCTTTAACTGGTGAAGAGTCAATTTCAAGCTGGATACCGATCGAAAGAAAAATGAAATCTTGGAAGAGAAAACGGTGCGAAAAATCTCCTTGTAGGCTCGCGCCTTATTGTTCTGTTATGCTGACAAATATATTGACTTATTGATTCTCAGTGATCTTCGGCATCATTGTTGGGAACCAAGGATGTGAGGGACAAGTGGACTCGCGTTCGGATAACGTATCGAATTTTAATGAGAAAAAATTCCTGTGTTGCGTATTCTGGCTCTGTTATTGGACTGTTTCACATGAGACCAAGGCGATGTGCAGCATCCCGTGGGTATGATTCATCAGGCGGGGTAAGGGACGTGTCAATCAATCAATAGAAGGTTGCTTGCGAACTGTTATTTCTGAAGCCTCCAACAGTGACATCAGTAGTAGAGGTGTTGCGTTAGGAGACGTCTATCAATCTGCTTGTAAGCATTTGGGGGTGTTTTAAGTCGTGTGGCCCGATTGCAATCCCGTTTGGTATAAAAGATGCCATTAAGGTCTCTGTCGGTACAGGTCAAAGTGTGGACATTGGTCACCGAAAGTGGTGCCCGAGAGAGTGGGCGACGACAAACCTGAAATAAATGGTGTTAGCAGTCTGGACGTGGTTCCAGCTGTTAGTTATGATAATAAATAGCGACAATTAATAATGAACTGACTGGGTCTATGTGGACTGTCAGTGTTACATTTCGTACTTTGATCTGGGCTTTAATTAGAGAGCTTAAGTAACGTAGGGTTGCAGGGGGTTGATAAGTACTACCACCGGCTAGCAAGATAGCGTAAACCCGGTTGGCTGCTGCGTCTGCATTTCAGAGATTTAACTTAATTGTGAGCAGGCTGCGATAGTGATTGTAGTTGGCAGGAGGCAGTGGTTACTGTTAGGTAGGGTTGTAAACCTAAGCGTGGCTCGGATGCTAGGACATCGAGAAGACCGCTTTCTAAAAAAGATGACGGACGATAGAGGGGTATAGATGGAAAAGATGACCGGTTTCCACTATGTACTTATCTCTTTTTTTCCTTTTCCGGGCTTCATCGAGGTTGCCGTTATTCGTCAGGTACGTCGATACTCTGTCCAGGTCAATGGGTTGAAGGTCAGGGCTGTGGTAGCGATTGTATTTGACGTCGACGTGCATGCTAGGTGCGCTTATGGTGGGTATGGAGTGGTTGAAACTTAGAGCGGGGGATGGGAAAGCGTATGTGGAGAGTCCAGTGCGCTGTCACCCCAGTCAGTCTCGAGCGTGAAGACCAAAGCTTGTCGAGCGAACAAGGGCGATGTGGGGTTTCCCCTATCGCAGGATCAGGTCTGAGCTGATGGGATACTTTCCCATAGATGAAGGTTGCCCAATTCCTTCACAGCCCGATGTCAGTGGTATTTGGAGATCGAATCGATCCCACGAGGTCTTTTTCGTTTCCACTGTTCTCTTTTTTCAGTTTTATTATTATTGTTATTTTTTTTTTGTTTCCTAACAGAGGGGTGGTTGAGCCCATATAGGAACTTTCCATAGCCCCTCCGCCCGATCGTAATTTTATGCGTATTTGTCTTTTTTCGCAACTGCTGGGGGTGGTCTGTTTTCCCCACGTTCCAACGACGCAATGGTATGGGTGCCGTTGACATCAGGGGTTTCGCTAGCATGGGCTGGGAAAATGCAGGATGGGATTATGCAACACACGGAGTAGGACAACGAACGTTGTAAAGCACAAGCTAGCATACGTGTGTCAGTCTCATACAGCGCCAGGCCATGCCTAAGACCATCAGAGTCCATTCCGGGCTAGCTGGTGCAGATGAGTTTAGCTCTGCTGATGGGAAATGGTGTGGTGCATAAGAGAGAATATGATAGTAGTTGGTGCATGGTAGATACAGAGGTGAGACGAGAGGAAAAGCCACCAAGTAAGTACTAGCAGGTGGGCTTCTGGGATAATAGATTCTGGAATGAGGTGATTAAGAAAGGCGAATTGAGGCCGGGCATAAAACCCAGGTGAGTGGTGATAGCCAAGGTGAACGGGAGAGGAGTGAAAGGATCGAGTAAAGTGGTAGACGGCGGAACTCAGTGTCCTAGGGTCCGAAGCCACGTACTTATTTTCTGTGGAGACATCTAAGACTAAGAAACTTAGACTGGTTGGCAATAGAACAGGAACATTGTCTAAAATTAGGAGAACCGGCAAGCATTAAACTAGGTATAGTTATAAAAGTCAGCAAACTGTGGCTACAGTAGTATAGATTGTAAGCAATATAACGTAAAAGAGAATTGTTGCCCTGGCGTTTGTCATCGGGTGAGAAATGAAAGTTCTAGTGCAGTAATCCTAGTAATCAAACCCGTTTTCGTAGGCCACCTCTTCGGTAACGGTCAGGCCGGTAAGAAGGATCACATTGGGAACAGTCAAGAAGTGATCCAGCGAGCCTCTGAACTGGGAAATTGAGAGACTTTCGCGGATGTTTAGCGGGAGTTTATTCCATAACTTTGAGTATTTTATAAGGAAAAAGTTAGATCTTAACGCTAGTTTTGATCTAGGAATAGAGAGCTGCAATGACCGATGGCGTAGAGCATAATTCGTGGAGGGAGTGAGACGAATGGGTTCGGTACACGAAAAGGCCGTACGGTGGTACAGCTTAAACAGGAAGCACAAATTGAGCTTCATGCGACGCAACCATAGAGGGTCAAGATTGAGTAGGATGCATCGATCCTTGTAACACAGACTGGAGGAAAAGCCTACTAATTGTTTGGTGAATTGGCGTTGCACGGACTCCAGAGAAATGCGGTCGGATTTCGTCATGTTGGTGAAGATAATGGGACAGTATTCAAGGAGAGGCCTGGCGTGAGACTTGTAAGTGAGCAGTTTGCAATCATTTAGCCGAAATGTTCTGGAGATGAGACCAGTGGTTCTTCTGGTCTTTGCAATCTGGGGTGGAACATACTCAGAAAACCTAAAGCTACAAGAATAATGGAGACCAAGGTCTCGAACTAAAGGGCTGTACGAAATGGGTAGGTCGTGGATAAGCAGGGTTCCGGGGGGTTACTTGACATCTGAATGTTGTGTAGCAGCTCTTCGAGGTCGAAAAGTCCATATTCCATGAATTGCACCAATCCCCGAGTCGCTTTAGGTCACTAGAGATATCATCCAGCATGATGTTGAGGTTTTGACGAGGAAACTCATAGACAATCTTAACGTCATCAGCAAAAAGGAATGGGGTACCATGGTGCAAGGTGGGAAATATGTCGTTTATGTAGATGAGAAATAGTAAAGGACCGAGTACACTGCCTTGTATAACTCCACTGGTGACTGGAGCAGGTTGTGAGAGACACCCATCAATGGAAACCACTTGTGAACGGTCCGATAAATAAGATGTTAACCAAGATAAAAGCGAACCGGAAAAGCCATGAGCTTTGAGTTTGGTTAGTAACAAAGCGTGAGGGACGCGGTCGAAAGCCTTTGTCATATCAAGGTATATGATGATGATAGATTTAGCGTTGTCGGCGGCCGCCGTTATGAGGTTAAAAAAGTCGTACTGACAGGTGGTGCATGAACGTGATTTTAGGAAGCCATGCTGCCCACTATGGATGATGTTATGGGACAACAGGAAGTTGGACATCCGCTGTTTGATGAGGCGTTCCATCAACCTAGAAGCAATTGGAGTGTGGTTGGTAGGGCGGTAATTTGAGGGGTCATGTATTGGTCCCTTCTTATGGATTGGGATGATGACCGCAGTCTTCCACTGTGAGGGAAATATGCCAAGCTTGATGGATAGATTGTAGACCTTCAATAGTAAGGCTGCGACATCAGTTCCTCGAAGACGTAGAAGTGTCGGCGGAACACCATCATGGCCAAGGTGTGAGGACTTCCGGACACGGGTAATCTGGTTGGTCACCTCTTTTAAAGTAAATTCTAAATCAGACAGTGAGTGCTCGGTGACAGGGTCTATGCATGGGGATAAAGTACGGGGGTTCGTAGTCATGGATACAGCAAAGTAGGAGTTAAGCGCCTCGGCTATCGCTACAGGTGAGGTAATGTGGTCGTTATTTTCTAAGATTAGAGAGGGGATACTTACTGGTTTGCTCTGATTTCTATTCTTCATTAGGTATGCCAACTTTGGGGAAGTATCATGGCATTGCAAGGCAGATACTTCTTGTTTTTTGAGCATATCATCAGTCTTCATTCTGATTGCTACCGAGAGACGTTGGAGCTGCAAGAATGACGATAAGTCATTATTGGTTTGGTACACCTTCTGGAGCTTCAGGTACTTGTTTTGCATTCGGCTCAGGATTGAACTACGGACTCGGTTTGATGTGATACGAGTAGTAGTGATTTTGGACAGCAAGTATGATAGGTTAGAATATAGTAAATTAGCAGCCAGCTGAGGGTCGCTTTGCAGGAAAAAGTCGTCCCAGTCTAGCGATCGAAGCGTGCAGATAAGATTGACCCAGTTGACTGCTGAAGAGTAATGATTGGGTGGGTGGGATTTGTCAAAAGATTGCGGAACCACGAAGGTGCAGGACACCATTCTGTGGTCGCTTCCAGGAAAGAGGTCGAGCGTACTGGCTGAAACATCTGATAAACCAATAGTAAACAACAAATCAAGGATGTTGTTACCTCTGGTTGGGACTGTTACATGTTGGATCCAGCGCCCAACGCGGATGCATGACATAAAATCTAGTAAGTTGTTTGGGGCGGATAGAGTATTCCAACAAATGCTCGGTGCATTGAAGTCCCCCGCTATGAGTTTGGAGGAACAGGGCAGCAATGAAAGATAGTTGAAAGCGTCAATAATCTTGGTAAGATCCATAGCGTTGGAATCGGGTGGCCTATAGATGCAACCAATATGAAGATAGGAATTAAGTAAGGGAATTGTTAACCACAGTGAATCCTGAATGGCGTCCAGAGTTGTGTGTGACAGTGGAATGGCCAGCAGAGTGTTTTTGACATAAATTAGACAGCCTCCCCCACGACAAGGCCTATTCCTTCGGAACATCTGGTAGCCAACTAGACAGACTCGATCTGACGGGACGGAATCTGTTAGCCATGTTTCAGTTACAATGATAATATCAAAGTCGGAGGGCTCAGCGATGCTGCGGATGGCTTTAGTTTTGTGCAGTAATGAACGGGCATTTAAAAGTATGACTGAGAGAGATGATACAGGCCTCGGTAGTGGTGGATATGGTGGGGGGTTCGGTAGTGGTGATGGGGGTGGTAATTCCAGTGAAGTATGTAACTGTCCAATTATCAGACGTTATCTACTTAAGCTAGAGCTTACCCTGCCAAGATAAGTACTAGCGTAGAGCCAACCCAGTCCTGAAGCTGTATTTTACACTTTGAAGGTGCAAAGCACTTCCCAAACATCGCCACTCTGTTGCTTAAATAATCCGGAGAAACCTGCAGCTTCTTATGACAGAAGTTCGTACTCTCAAGAAACAATCTGTTGTCAGAGTAAAGCTAAGTAAGGCGATCGCCGTTGTTGGTGCGATCGGCTGGGACAGAAAACGGGCCCCCTACAAGCATTTCGCCATCCCCCAAAAGTCCAACTTGGGCGCTGAAACCCCCAGTGACCGCCAAATGCGTTGAGCTCAAGCCCCAAAACAGTTGAGGTGAATGGTGGTAAGGCTCGTCTTTGGTCTCAAAAGAACAGCAACCAGTGTGCGCAAATACGGACAGGACGAACAAGCCTTGCCGCTTCAGTCTGTTCCTAGTAACAGGTGCAGAATCATCCGGCTGAACTGCTTACCCGGGTGATGTCTGGAGCCCAGGTTTTATTCTCGAAGCCTATCAATGCTCACCTGAAAGCCAGCAGTAGACACCGGATCACCGGACTGTTGTGAATTGGTTTTCCACCTTTGTGTATTTGTTCTTTTCCCGCACATTCTGGTTGTGGCTGCACTCTATCCTCCGGTTATAAATGTGAAAATGACATGTTTGGTAAAGCCTTACTCCCAAGTGAACTTCTTATTCTGTGAGTGGTGTTGAACGCACCTAGTCAATTCATTACAACCTAATCAACCTGCCCAATGGAGCGAGTGCTTCGACCAGAACGAATCGACGGTGATCCGCATTCATTGAGAGAAGACCCTGGATAATTATCTGGCTAACATAAACGTTATAAATATGGATAAACTCGCCACCCTAAATGACCTGGCCATGCCTTCTGTCTACAAGCACATAGCCCAACTTGCAAGCATTGATTATACTATCGGAAAGTTGAGTAATCCGTACATCGAACCAGGGAATGACATTTTTTGCTCGGCCTGTTCTCTTGATTGCTCGCCAAGAAAGTGGCCGGACTCTTGATCAGTTCCTTAAACTTTTGAAAACTCTTGCCTTTGGTTGAAACTTCAAAGCAGTTCATGTTGAAGTAGATTTCTACGAATTTCCCAGTGATTCCTTCATTCGTGGTTTGCTATTCAATAAAACTCGACAGAATCTACTGGAAATAAACAACTCGGCCTCAGAAAAACTGTCGATCTCCCCAGACGACCCAAACTAACACACAGACAGCTATATTCGCAAACTCGTGATAACTCCGTATTTCATATCTCAACACGAACTTCCGAGTCTTTTGCACCACTATGGCCGACTTTGAAGGATGTGATCTCAGCTGTGAGCAGTTCTATTCCTGCTGTTATGAATGCCATCCACGAAATTGTTGTCCCGCGAGAGAATTTGATTACAGTAATTGTGGAAAGAGAGATCATCTTCAGCGTTTCTGTCTAGCACATCAGCCAAAGCGAAATGACGACCGAGTAGCATATTTCACAAACTCAGTGTCGTCTGGCCCGATTGATGCTCCTGCCCTCGCTTTACTATCCGAGGCTGTAGAAGGAATAATCAGGAGCGGTATACCTTCGCATGCACTCAACGGCGTGGCAAGTTCAAAGAGCTACCTCTGCCAAACAATTGCAGGGAAACACAAGTGGACATACTGAATTCACAAAATAGTGCCTCGATATTCTGAGCGCTGATCTCAGCTTTTAGATCGCAAACTCCTCATCACCAGTCGAGGTGACATCGTCAGTGCATGTGGGCTGTTGGAAGTGATCTCTTGTATTCATAGGTTTGTCATTAGTCCTGACCTTGAGCTTTATAGACAACGTTGTGCCCAAGCCTCGAAGTTTGTTCATCGGCTTCGCCCCTAAGAACTTGACCTTTGACGTCAACGGCTGACGTCCCGCTTGATGAGCTTGAGCTCTTTCGTTTGTGTTGTTGTTTCCATTTTTTTTATACTTCAATCCTCGGCGGTTCAGTTCCGAGGATGTATGAGTGTGGGAAATTCAGATCCAATAGTACGGGTTGAATGACTTTGGTCCGCGGACTCCGCTTTTGACTTTCTTGATTAATTCAACCGTCTGTTCTTCATCCGACTGTACACGTGATCTAATTCAATTTGCCTATTGATTGAGTTGTTTGAAGAATACCAGGCTTCCAAAACCTTCCTTGCGTGCCTCGTGGTTGCTTGATCTAGAACTTGAACCTCATCCACATTGAACTTGTGCCCTTCTTGATCCCCGTGGACGGATATGAGAGGGAGTGGGTCATGTCTCTGTAGCCAGTTTATGCTCGTGCATTCGAGCGGCAATTTTTTCCCGGCTGGACCGAAGTAGCATTTGTCGCAGTCTATACACTTGACTCTGTATATAACTCTTTTCTTTCTTCGTTCTTGAGTTGTTCTTTTGGTTTCGATATGAGCTTTCTCATGGTTTTGGTTGGTCAGTGGGCAACTGTTATGTCTTGAGTTTGAAGCAATCTTGCAGTTGCTTTACATACGTTTTTGATGTATGATAGTGTGATCCTTCTGTTTGGTTGTGTTCCTTAATTAGTTTTCCTATTCATTCCATAGCTGTTCCTTTTATGAAACTTCTTGGATATTCGCTTCCCTGGAATATTCTGAAAAGGTAGTTTTCTTGCGTTCTCGTTTCTCTTTGCTGCAGTGGGTTTTAGCTCTCTCTCATTCATCCATATGCAAGGATGATAGTAGAACAAAATGGTTAACGTACGGTGAGCATGCTGATTATAGATGATCACAATCGTCTGAAAAAGTACGGAAATAAAATGACGGATGTTTGGAGCTTGTGTGAACGAATAGCCGACAGCGAAACTGGTAAAGGAATTAAGGTTGCCATTTGGCGACGAGTAGGTCGTTGCCAGAAGAGAGAGATCATTATTAGCTAAGAACCTAGAGAAGCTCACGAGTGGCTCCGAAGAAACCGAAATTAGGATATGGGTCGATAATTTGTCATCTTGGCCTCTGTCAACTGAAGAGCATAAGTTACTCAAAAAGTGACTCAACTTCAACTTGGGGAACGCCTCAACGAAGTAACACCTTGCCAAACTGGGACATGCACTCAAGTCATCAGGTTCGCCCGAAGACGCTGAATGCAAGCCAAGATTAATCATAGTCTTTAACATGCCCCACAACAGGCCATTCAAAGCTCTCTCAGTCACGAACACATAAAACTACAAACCCAAAAGAAGGCTAAAAGCATCATCAACCTACAGTCTGACAAAGGGACAATGGAGGTCGTCCTGCACAGGGCCGACTACATCAAGAAAGCAAAAAAACTATTGAACGACACAACTACCAACCGTCTACTGGGCGCTGATCCAACCGAAAAACTTGAAAGGAAATCAATAAAACCCTGAAGAAGTTACAGGACTTGCAAAGAATTACAAGAGAGAAATGTTGGGGGATGAAAGCAGGAGCCTCAAAAGTCGCACTATTCTACGGATTACCCAACGTAAATGAAGAAGGTATTCCGTTCAGTTCCGTTGTCTCCCTGCCTGGATCTTCAACATATAACTTGGCTAAAGACCCAAGGAGGCTTTTGAAACCACTGATATGTGGATCAGGTCACTCAATAACCAAAGCACAGCAGTTCATGGAACAAAAAACGTAACCATAGTAGAAGAGGCAGCGGTGGTTTAATTTGATGTCACCACACTTTTTGCTTCGACTGACTTGAACTTAGCAAAAAAAGTAACCAAAGAACTCCTGCAAGACCGCCGCCCGGAGAGACCACCAGAGGTACAAAGAACTTACGAACTGCTGGAAATGTGCATATACACCCATTTCAAATTTGATGGTGATGTGTACGACCAAATCAAAGGAACTCCAGAGGGTTCACCAATATCCGGACTTCTCGCTGGAGCAATAGTGCAGGCCCTGGGAAAAACTGCACTACCATGGATCCGGCAGGAACTTTGGTTTAGATATGTGGATGAAACTTCCGTCATCAAAAAAGCTCGGATATTGAAAACATACAAAAAACATGCAATAACATCTTCAACGACATCAAATTTACCGTGGAATCGGCGAACAATGGAGAGTTGGCATTTTTGAACGTGCTTGCGAGAAGAAATGCCAGCGGCATACTAGAGATATCCGTGTATCGGAAAAATACACTGATCAAATAACAAGCTTTCGCAAAAATCACCCAACTCACCAAAAGAGGCCATGCATTCGGACCTTGTTAACAAGAGCTGCAACACTGCAGCGAAAACGAAATGAGAACGCAAGAAAACTACCTCTTCAGAATATTCCAGGGAAGCGAATATCCAAGAAGTTTCATAAAAGGAACAGCTATGGAATGAATAGGAAAACTAATTAAGGAACACAACCAAACAGAAGGATCACACTATCATACATCAAAAACGTATGTAAAGCAACTGCAAGATTGCTTCAAACTCAAGACATAACAGTTGCCCACTGACCAACCAAAACCATGAGAAAGCCCATATCGAAACCAAAAGAACAACTCAAGAACGAAGAAAGAAAAGAGTTATATACAGAGTCAAGTGTATAGACTGCGACAAATGCTACTTCGGTCCAGCCGGGAAAAAATTGCCGCTCGAATGCACGAGCATAAACTGGCTACAGAGACATGACCCACTCCCTCTCATATCCGTCCACGGGGATCAAGAAGGGCACAAGTTCAATGTGGATGAGGTTCAAGTTCTAGATCAAGCAACCACGAGGCACGCAAGGAAGGTTTTGGAAGCCTGGTATTCTTCAAACAACTCAATCAATAGGCAAATTGAATTAGATCACGTGTACAGTCGGATGAAGAACAGACGGTTGAATTAATCAAGAAAGTCAAAAGCGGAGTCCGCGGACCAGAGTCATTCAACCCGTACTATTGGATCTGAATTTCCCACACTCATACATCCTCGGAACTGAACCGCCGAGGATTGAAGTATAAAAAAATGGAAACAACAACACAAACGAAAGAGCTCAAGCTCATCAAGCGGGACGTCAGCCGTTGACGTCAAAGGTCAAGTTCTTAGGGGCGAAGCCGATGAACAAACTTCGAGGCTTGGGCACAACGTTGTCTATAAAGCTCAAGGTCAGGACTAATGACAAACCTATGAATACAAGAGATCACTTCCAACAGCCCACATGCACTGACGATGTCACCTCGACTGGTGATGAGGAGTTTGCGATCTAAAACCGAGCTCAGGGAACAGAGCATCATGGAAACTAATAACGTGATCTATAACGAACGCACTTATTCGAAACCATTGTGTAACACATTTGTCAGGATAACTTCCGCATGCTTTTCTAGTACTCTATACGGACCCTGCAATATTTTTCCTAAGTACGAAAAGACCCTTTCAGTGATTGTTTTCTGCTTGTTATACTCGACCTCTGTGCTGACGTTTTGTTCGGTCACGACTTCTTGATACTACACTATCGCGTTGAAATCCTTCTCCCAGGTAAATCGCCTCTTTATCTGTTTGTGGTTTACTTCCTGCTCTTGCTGAACCTCAGTCATTTTTTCAGCGCTTCTCCCTATGCTTTAGGCTGATCACCACAAGTCCCGCAGCCACACTGCTCAGGGCGAACCGTTCCTTTGGTCAAAAATACGAAAGCTTCTTGAATTCGGCATAACGGAAACATCCAAACCTCTATGGAGAGCCCGAGTTTTGATGATCTCCAATGGAAGACACAAGCTAAGAACGGTCGTCGACTATAATCAGAAAATCAGTCGATTCACTTAGCCTGATGCTAATTTATTTCCTCGCATTGATGAAATTATTGGAAAGATTCACGGTTACTCATTGATCTGAAAAGGGCCTGCCATCAAAACACCGATACAAGTTGAAGAACTCAAGCACACAGGTTTTCGGGCTTGTAATTGACCCTGGCAGTTTTGCCTGATTCACTTCGGTGAAACTAATAGTGTTGCCTTCTTTCAGCTGATAACAAATGCAATATTTTTAACTGCAAACATTATGGGTATTTTTGCCTACCTCTATAACTCAACCCCTCGTGGTCATAATGAGAACGACCACCGCCGTATTCAAGACAGTTTCTTCGAAGATATCAATAAGTTTGGCATAGGGTTCAATAAAACCAAGAGCATTTTCTGGACCACAAGATGTCCAGAAGCTTCGGTAAACCAGATCCAGAAATATTTCAGCCCTCGCCTATGCCTCCATATCTGATTATTCTCAAAACCCGGGGGCATATTTTTGACGCTTTCACATATTACTCACACTGGATCTCATATTCCTGGGACGAAATTGATCCTTTGGTAGCGAACCGAACTTTTCCCTCCCCCCGGGCGTCCCAACCACTTTTACAAGTCTTAAGCAAGAAACCTCTAATGCTGCGGTCGTGATCGTAGACCCAGCAATAACATTGTCTGTCGAGACCGATGCATCTTATATTGCGATTGTAGCTGCTCTCAACCAAAGCAGTGGGACGGTGGCATGTTCCTCTCACACCTCATCTACGTCTGAGAAGAGCCACTCTGCCGTTGAAAGGGAGGCGTACTGAAGCTTCCAAGAATCAAGAAATTGGAGCCATTCCTTGATCGGATATCAATTCAAACTGGTTACAGATCAACCTTCGGTGGTCTTTATGCTCGACAATCGCCCGAGGGGCAAGATTAAAGATAGAAAGATTCGGAAATTGCGCGTAGACCTGTTTGTATTTCAATATAACGTTGTTTATCGTCCGGGATGTCATAACCCTGCATTAGACACAAACTCTCGGGGTCTGTGCTCCTGCTTTCAACGGGGCTGACTTGAGCAAGCCTCATGCATTCTTATGCCACTTGAGCGTGATCCGTATGATTTACTTCGTGCACTCCCGAAATCATCCGTTTTTGTCGAGTCTGCGCTGAACTGAAGACAAGGTTTCTGTTCAACTGTATGTATCTGTCTTCAAATCCACTCAAACATCTGAAAGACTCAGTGCAGACTTCAAAGGAACCATTATTATTACCTGCGCTCAAGGTAATCCTTCCGAAGGTCGGTGACCAAGTTTCCCGTCTCCTTTTCGCCTATCCTTATCCAGACATTTCTACACTCACTGTTATTCGGCCTCTCGCCGATTTGTTTGCCGTTTTTTGCACAACCAAGTGCCTCTATTCTGGGTGAAGATCTTTGTTCACGTCTGCTGAATTCCGTGATTCTCTCCGCAAGAAAGGCCTTGTCATCAGACAAACTACCGCTTACAGTCCGCAATCTGATGGACAGGATGAAAGTCGAAACAGCTTGCTTTGGAGGGCAGTTAGTCTCGTTCTGGAGTCATTAGAACCCGAGACTTTATGCTGAGAAGCTGTTCTTTTAGACGCATTACACTCTATGCGTTTTTTCCCTTGCACGGCATCCATTGCAGCAACTCGCGAAACATTATACGTTTACAGCGGACCAGCTTCTACTGGGAAACCTCCATCTATTTGACTCTTGAATACTAACCGGGTGTTACTGAACAACCGCAACCGACATTTCAAATGCGATCCTTTGGTAGAGGAGCGGGAACTGCCTGAATGCAATCCTAGTTACGCCAGAGTACGTTTTCCAAATATTTGCGAATGTTCTGCCTCATTACACCAGTTAGCCCCCGCTGCTCACGATGACGACACGACCATCCTTTAAAAAGACACTGTGTGAGTCTCAAGCGTGCCAGTCAGTGGAAATCAGAAGTGAGTCCTTGAATTGAGGTCCTAACAGACTTGTTATCCAAGTACATCCCGAACAGAAACGGAAGGGATTGCTAGGATGTTTATTGTGAAAACGAGAAAAAAATTGAAGTATATGACTTCCTCTATCACCGAGGAAATAGGTGGACACTCCGGAACGTTGAAAGTAGTTTTTGGAATTATAAAATGTAGAGTAAAACAGGAAAGTAATCACGGATTCGAGCTTCTTGACTTTGCAAAAATTACGGTCGGGTTCGTTTTTGTTGGCTAATGAGTTGTGCTGCATTATCAACTATGTCTATAGTAATTTATTGTGTCGCGCGGAGCGGTAGAATGTGGTTTGTTGGCTGTTACATCTGCATCGGGGGCACATTGGATTTAACAGGGAACGTTTGTGGGAGGTCAGTGGATCGCACTCTGATGTGCGGTAACTTCTCCTAACGAGAATTCAACCCGGAGTTTATAACCAAGTTGACGAGGTGGTACCAGTGGCGGACTTGCGACGGTAGGAAAATAGGCCTCAGTGAGGGCTAACGCCTGTGGATATGCACAGTAAGGACCGAACAGAATGTGAAGTATCAAGAAGAACACTTTCTCAATGAGTGCCAGGTAGTCCTCTAGCCTTTAGTCCCAACAAAGTAGCGTTCCATAATGTCGCGTTTAAGCATTCGAGTTGACCGTCTGCCCGGGGACTGTAGATATTGGTTGTGCCAGTTGCGATTGCCTTTTCCTCGAGGAAGGTCTGAAGCTACGAAGTCACAAACCAGGAACTTTTGTCGGAAAGGACAGATGAAGGCATGCCAAAGATGGCAAGCAACTGGCCGGGGCATTTATTGATGATGGACGAGGAAACACCGGAGCAAGCCAAGGTCAAGAGAAACCGCCAGCACTCTTTGATGCTGTAAGACAATCTCGCAAATCGAGCAACGCGTAACCAATTCAAGTGAATCCCAAAACCAGAACAAGATCGATTCGTAGTTTCTGATGTGCTACGTTGAAATTCACAAAGGGTACAAATATATGCAAATTTGAAGTATGCTGCCTAACGGACTTCACAGCAAAACCCAAAGGTTTAAAGCCCCGTGGCTCAAGCACGGCAATCAGAATCGGTTCAAGGTCAAATCAAAATGTCTCACATTGACAGGGAAAAGTTAAAAGACGTCGTTTATAGACGAGCTTTTTAAAGTGATGTCAAATAAAGTCAAATTCACGAAGCACATAAAACATTTGGAATGATTTTCAGTATTTGTTCCTTACAGATGCAGGAGATTAGACAGCGATGACCTAAAATTGAAAGCAGTGATCCTTTGAAGTCAATACTCAATCTTTGGAAGGGTAGCTTTGCATTCTTGGGGAAGCACATGGCGGACTGAAGAAGCAAGCCTTGACTTCCGCGCAAGCTTGGCATTGGGTCACCTCGGATTTCACATCTTGTGAGGAATACGGTATGTCGTGTGACCTCATAAATTACATAAGGCGCGTAACACCCGAGGAGCGCAAGGGATTGTAGAGTTCCTTGAGACTAGGGTGATAAGCCACTGAGGAGCAATGAACACGTGACAGAGTACCATCTACAAGCTTTTCTTTGTCGGAAAGGTAAACGACGTCATAGTTGAAATACTAAAGTTCCATCCCAAAAGGAGAATCTTTTCGTTCCTGATTTTGCTGGGATAATGACAGTAATGGTAATGGTATATTTCTCGGTCATGATCAGGACACATGCACAAGGCAAGATCAATGAGTACAACACTGCACCGCGGCATGAAGTATTCGCAAAATCTAGAAGTGGGATTCATACATGTTAATAAAAGTCCAATAAATCTGGGCTGTGTTTGAATGAGCTTAAATGGGTACGCTCAACGGAGTTAGTAGAAACCAGTTTCGATTTAGGAGAAGAGGCATTGCGGTGACTCAGCCGTGCGTGAAAGCCGCAGAAAAAGCATTATAGAAGTGTAGAACATGCAGTACATGTGACAATAGTATAGACAATCAATTCTGGATGGATCAAAAGAAAATTGGGGGTGTGCAGAAGAAGGAAAGAAAAAACTTGGACGCGCCTACTGTATACCTGGAGGTTCTACATCGAAAACCGGAGAGCGGGATTCACCAACTGGTAACCAGTCATGGAAGGGTATAAAGCCGCATGGGGTCCTCGAAGAACAAACAGTGGTGCCAGCGGCGCATAGATAAGTTTATCTCCATTGATCTCACTTGGACAAATCACTAGACTATGAAAACGGTGGTTATAGATACTCCATCAGGGAGGAAGCCTGTAGAATAAATGCCAGCGAGTCAGACAAGGTGACAGGAAGACAAGTAAATCACACGAAATTTGATGTGCTATCGGAGCAGCATGGATGGTAGTTGGGTGCTCAGCTGGCGAATTCGAAATGGACTCGTTGGAGAGACAGCCAGTTGGATTGAGAAGATGGAGTAGATACGTTAAAGAAACGCGAAGAGATCATGAAATAGGATAAACATGAAGGCGAAGGTCTGTTGCTGTGACTTGCAGAGAGCCCAGCCCGTGGCGGCAACGACTGTTACTTGTGTGTGAGAAGAAACGTTTCTATGGTTATAATAAAAGGATATAAGTCCATGTTCCAGCTGGCGGCAAGTGTCTGATATTTTATTTTCTAATGATGGTGGTTTCCACGGATAACAGGTCACGAATTGAAGCCTGAGCAAGGGCGGGCTCACCAGGCACAGCTGATCTTCGCGGAAAAAATGATTAGGGCAGCAGGTAAAGAGTGGGCTGATGGGGCCTGTGACCCGAGCAGTAGGGTTTTAATCACCATGGCTACCGATGTAAGAGGTTACTTATAGCAGCGGCAAGCGTAGAAAATAGTCAAATCCGGTCAATTATTTCGTTAGTTCCGTGCGGTAATCCGGTAGTAACAATGAGTGGGCCAATGGCTATTCAAGTAACCGGCGTGATCCCAAGGAGATTGGAAATATGGCAGTCCGATGGATGTTCCGGCTGGGGGTAATGGTCACTGTTCTTATTAGAAATCAAAATTTGTAGCCAAGTACCTCAATGTCCTCTACTAGATAGGAGTCCGGTAACCAAGATTCTGCCACTAAAATAAAGGTAAAGTCATTTGGTAATGCAGCCGAGCGTATGTACTGGATTTTGTTCCTAATAGAGCTTGAATTGGCCAATACCAACGTGAAAGTTCGTGTGCCTCTGACATCGTCATTGATACTAGTACTTACAATTCATTGACGGCTTCAATTAGCCTGAAAAGAACCATCAGCGCAGGATGCAAGCTTGCTTACGTTGTCATTCGCAAGGGAAAGACTTGGGTCTGCATGTGGAATAATAAATGACGAAGTATTAGGTATAACACTGCTACACGGCTGATTAGAGCAGTTCATATGAGGCATATCTAGGTTATGGGACCATGTTGTGCCCACGGTACGCGCGAAATAAATAGGCACTTAGGCTAAATGTGGGGTACCTGCTGGTAGAAGGGAGGACATGCGATGTGCTTGGATAGTTTAGCAGAGGAGGTAGGTAAGATAGAAATAATGGGAGATAAGGCTGATGGGAAGGTTCCATTAGTCCGGAGTTAGGTACGAAAGCGTTTCGCTCATCATAACATCTATTTTTATTACGGGTATGGTCCAGTTCTTGTTGTATCATCATCTTGGGAGTGCTGTTTTATTTCATGTGCTGAGAGATACGAGGGTATCTCCGATGGGGGAAGTCGGCTGGTGACGAATTTGGCCTAGAGAATTGAAAGACAAATGGAGGGTATGACTGGTCCGGGTAAGGACATTTGGAGGCCGAACGATATCCATGAGAAAGGCTAGAAATCGGTATAAGAAACTGCAGTAGCGGGAGACGATGGAGAAAAAGGTGAGATGCACTGCAGTGGATTAGATATGAATGAAGCTTTGGTACTCTGCACTGGATGGTCGCAAAACTCATAGTAAAACAGGGAGCAAACGATGCAAGACTTGAAGGGTGGATCAGATGACAAAATTTATTCGGGAGGACTGGATACGGCAGGTCTGCGGCACAGATGTAGAAGGACTGGATGCATATCGTGAGGGTCATGGGGATGATAGCGAAGGAAGTGGCAGGTGAGGAAATGCAGAATGAAAACCCAATGCGCATACGCATATATGTATATATATACGCATATATATAAGAGGGGCAGGAATAATAACAATGGGGTCCCAGAAAGAAATTATCAGTCACTGAGAGGGCAGGTGAGGTTAGATCAAATGGATGTAGAATTTACTTTGGAATATCGTGGTGAATTATCTTCATGACAGGTGAACATGGCGGCTCAACAGAGAGAGAGAAAAAAGGAATTCAGAAGGAAATAGATGATGACGTCTGTGAGGAACAGTTCGTCGGAGGGGGAAGATGAAGGATAGGACCGAAGAGAACAGGTAAGAATAGGACTAATCATTTGGTCAATGCAGTTGCGACATGTGGTGACCGACCAGAGGAACCGGGAAGTGACTGATCAAACGATTTGGAACTGTGGGTGAAGAATGTGACGTAAAGTTGCCTTTTTTAATCGGTGGAACATGGAGAAGCAGACCAAACTCTGAGGCACACGGGAAGAGCCTGTGGCGGGCGGTGTGCGGAACAAGAGATGAGAGCGGTGACCGCAGAGACAGGTGAGACATGACCAATTGGATTATTTTACTGCGGATGAAACACGAAGGCTGCGGAGAAGAAAGAGGAGGCAAGCACCAGGAAGGTAAACCAGAAATAGAACAAAAGGCCCAAGAGATGAATGCGCGAAGGAGTTGGGGCAATAGAACTGGAGAGCTGCTTTTCAGCAGTCAACTGAACAGGCGGATTAAGCAGGAGGATGCTAATCGGGACACTGCCTAATGGAAAGAACCGCGAAGGAATGGCGGAGGCAAAAAATGAAAATATGGTTGTGGTGATAAATTGATAAATGAGACTGTAAAAGGTGCAGAGTATGGAGCGGCGAGTTCTATTATGAGGAGTGGTCATTGGTGCCTACGTGACCGGTACGTAATGACTTTGGACATGAGGAAGGATTTAAACAAACGACAGATAATGAAGTATAATGATGCTATCAACGGGCATTGTATGTATAGAGTAATACTAGGTGAATAGAGGCTAGAAGCCAGCAATGACGGCAGATGGAAAAGAGAAGTATTGGCTAGCATCGGCAGAGAAGAGTGGTCAGGACGATAGTGACTTGATGCAATTAGAGGTGATAAGGTGGGAGGCGATAGGAGCCAGATTGCTCCTGCGGAAGACTTTATCTACTTAAAGTGATACGTCACTTGCTACAATGGTAACGCCTGTATCTATGAGTTCGCCCTTCAACGCACAGAAAGCTTCTGTAGCGGAAACAAGCGAGGGAAAGACCTTATTGTGAGTGAGAGGACATATCTTATCCGAGAACCGAGGGATCCAGAGTGAATGATACTCGAACAAACCAACGGCAAAACGTTGATGCCAAGCTTGACTTGGTGGTTCCATTTCACGCAGGCACCGAAAACGATCGGGATCGGGTCTAAATGTTCCGTACGAAACCTCGTAACCCAGTAAGCGGATCGTAGGAGTCGCTGCAACGGCCTTGTCGTTGTTCAGGATGATTTCATATTTCATGACAATGTTTAGGAATTTCTCCAGGTAATTTCGTGTTTTGCGGCAGTGTTTCTACACATGGTGACGCTGTCAACATAGGCAAACGTATTTTGGGGGTGTTCGTTGGTCATGAGATAATCCATGGTGCCTTGAAAACTAGCGATGCCGTTAGCAACCCCGAACAGAGGGCGTACAAAATCAGTGAAAATTTTGTCCTCAGTACCTATGGGTATTCGATGATAATGCATATAAGGCCGCTAAATCTTACTTCGCGGTTTCCTCAATAAACCCTTCTATCGGTCCTTTGTACTGCTTGGACCACTTGCACGTTACTCTAATGCTCGGTGCTGTGCAAATATTTTACCCAGAATGGTATTCTCTACGACCCGTGAGAACAAGAAGGCGATTGGGGGAGATAGTGAATGGAGTGTATTGGATAGCATGCGCAAGAGCAACTGTCAAATGGCAACCGTGCCTGACAGTCGGCTTTCAGGTAAACTATCAACTTGTTAAAAGCATCACTGAAGACGACCACGGCTGCAAGCACTCTTCAGAGTACTGAAAACCTTGTGCTGAACTCTCTTCTGAACCACATCGTCGGGTCGAGAGAGCGGATATGCGTCCAGATGATTGAATCAAATAATCGTTCGAAAGTTGTCTACAGTCATTCACTTTCCCCCATTTTCGTTGGTAGTGACAAGCACCTATGCTCCCCGGGGTGACTGTGAAGTTTCTATGATACCCTCTGCCAGTAGCTTACAAATTTCGGCGTTGATAAAAATCTGGTTCTCCGGAGACTGTCGACGAGACTGTGTTGCGAGAAGCTTGCAGTGCTGGGCCAGATGTTCAGAAAACGATAGAGGATTGATGAGTATCGCCGAAAGTGCACCTATTACCAAAGGAGGATTGCATTCATTGGAAGATTCCGACACGTTTACGAGGTTCTAGAAAGCCATGACCTAGAGGTATATCAGAACAGAAATTGGCCAGGAGGGGTTGTTTTACCCAATCGCACACGCTTTGTTTGGAGTGGAGTGTTGCGTAACAACATTCACGACTGATGCTCGATAACTGAGTTGAAGCCAGGGAGATTTTATTGAAACATGTTTGGACAATCCAGAGGTATTTACGAGCTACTTCGGAAGACACAAAGCTTTCTGAACTCCCAGTATCTGCCAGGACGCGCAGGCGTTCACTGTTCACTACGACGTAAGTTGTAGCTTGCATCAGGCAGTCAGGGGCCGCAGCACTCAACGTTGATGAGAGTAAAGCAGTAGCAGAAGTGTCTGCTTTCCCGGGTCGTTGGCTAGAGCGCCACACTTCATGGAAATGGGCTGGTTTCTCACACTCGTTGCACCTTGCTTCTCGACCAGAACACTTTGTACTGGGATGGCGAGCATAGTCGCAGAAGAAACAGGTTGCACTATTAGCTGCCGGAAGTGACATGAGTTTGAAGTTGATTGAGTGGTGTCGGTGGTTGTGCTGCAGGCAGTAGTGGTTTCACCTTTCTGATGTATTATGGTTCGGCTTAAAGCTGTTTCAAGCAACTTGGCTTGTTCTGTGGCAGTA
Organism: Fasciola hepatica; assembly: GCA_948099385.1. Taxonomy (NCBI): domain Eukaryota; kingdom Metazoa; phylum Platyhelminthes; class Trematoda; order Plagiorchiida; family Fasciolidae; genus Fasciola; species Fasciola hepatica. The sequence continues at coordinate 3,401,892 of CANUEZ040000097.1, forward strand.
TGCAGGTCGAGCGTTCTCTGTTCAAGTAAACGCTGACGCATGTGACTCGAAGGCGTACAGAGGATGAAGGAGTCTCGAACGGTTTGGTCGCAGCGTTGGTCCGCAGTAAAGACCCGGAAGTTGCTCTCTTTGGCTGGCGAAGGAAGTCCCTACCCGAACCTGTCAGGGGTTTGGTCGCCCTCCTTTTTGTACGTAGAAAGTGAATAACGGATTAGTTCGTTTTCCGGCCAAACGTAAGTTCCTTGCAAAATAGAGATGGCGGACTCAAAAGTATCGCACTTGGCAATAAATTCGCACACCAAAGAGAAAGCACAGTTGGCGATTGTGGTAAGTTTATCTGGTTGATGAAACTTGATCAAAAGAAAGAAATTCCTTAACGTTCGGTACCATCGGGTACCTTATCTTGAGGCCTCGGGTGACTAAAGTTCCTTTTTGAAAAGGCCCGGCTTCAGAAGCTGGTCCATTGTCGACTACAGGCCTGATAAACTGTTGCAATATCAAGTGTACCAGTCACTGGAAATCAGAAAACAGGGGTCTTGAATTGAGGCTTTGTTAGACGTATTATTCAAGCACAGCCTGAACAGGAACGACAAAGATTAGTGGGATGTTTGCCGTGAAAAGGAGGACGGACAAAACAGAAGTATATTACAGACACCTAGCCAGAGACTCCATCGATGTCATCACCTAACCGGAGTGCTTCCAAGGAGGATGCTCCAGCAGAACCTTATAAAGGAGAACATAAATCAGTAGGACGCCTCCTCCAGCAGCAGCAGAGATTTTTCCCTACAGCCCGCCAAGTACAGAGGAATAAATTTTCCGTTTACACGCGTAGATAAGCTGATACGAACTGTCTTTACTCTTCTTCTACCAGTGTCTGCAAGAAAAACTCCAAGTGCCTCACCATGGTTGGGGGTAAGGGTCTCAGGCCCGGAGATGGCTGCTTGTCCTGAACACCTCTAAAAAGCACCCAATTGATCGTGCGTCTAACACAGCCTCTGCTGAGGACGTCCTACACACTGCCTTCCCGGGGAGCTGGTGCTCCCACTAAAGTGGGAGGACAGAAGTGGATGCCCGGCACTCACCACCGGGTTGGCTGACTAATAGTCAGTCTAAGGGAGATGGCTTAACCCTTATTCCAAACCAACCACGGGTGGCGTATGGGGCTTACAACGGTAAGCTCACCGGCATCTGCGGTGGAGGGATGTACTGGGAGTCCAGAGTTTTGGGCCTCATCGGAAGGGCGAGTGAACCGAAGAACCAGTCACAGGTCCCCAGGGGGTTACAGACTCCACGTTTTGTCCAGCTGTCTGGCGGATTTAGCTTTGGATGGCTAAAGGGTCAGGTTGTGGACCCTCAAGAAAACCACCTCCTTTGGCTTCGGCAACCTGGTAGTATTGTGCTCACATAAAAACCGTAGACTCGAAATACCTACCCTTTACCCCAATATTCTACCATGTTTTACTTGGTGCTCAGTCTGAAACTGGATAAGTGTGAAATATATTAGTATATATGCACCAGAGAGAAGTTTGTGAAGCTGTTCTCTAAGCTTTTATATTTGTTAGTTTTCCGCATATTCCAATTGTTACCTCACTTTATCTTTCAGCTGCAAGAGCAATTGACAAGTTGATTAAGGCCCTACTTCCAGGCAAACTTCTTATTCTGCGATGGGTGCTGAAAGCGGGTAATTCCTTCACTACACCGACACCAGAAGGATGAATCGAGAGAGCGAGTTTGTATCTGGAGTGCAAAGGGTGGTCACTGAGGTGGAGACTTGAATACGTATCTTGCCAAGTAAAGAGAACACGTAGACCTAAGTGCGATCTATCTATGCTCGACCCCTAAAATCCCGCTTCCTTCAAAGCCGCAATTACTCTTGGCTCCGGTGAACTTCTAGCACCATGCGATCATTCCCGAGTTTCCAGTTTATCCAGCATGTGATCTCCGTTCTCAGTTGAAGTTGGGTGTTCGATCCTATAAACATCGGAACTCTTAGGAGGGAGATCGCCAGAACAGAGTGGAACCCTGACTAGATTGCGTCTAGGTTGACTCCTGAAAGTGTTGGCAAAAAGTTATCTGCACTTATTAGTGGACGTGATAACAACATGCGGGGCACTGAAGTCATTCGCCATGTGAGTTGCCTTCTCAAGCCCGTCTATTTATTGACATCGGCACATCTGTGAAGTCGGCTGCAGGTGTCCGATAATAGATCAAATAATCCTAAGGCCTCCAGCTGTTAGCCTGCTGCGGTACCGGATGGCTTCACCAAATCCTTGTGGGTCAGCATACGTGTCTAACTGCACGGTGAAATGTCTGATCGAACAAAGAGTGTCACCCCCCCACTCGACCGGGCGAAATTCCTGTCACCTAGGAATAGGGTGTAGCCAGGGAAGGGCACCTCGGAGTCGAGAATATTATGACGATGATAATGATAACGGTTTATTTCGGATAACCCAGAGGCATGCTGTAACGCAAGATCAAACGGTACAATTGGACGTAGAGTCCGAATTCCAAGAGGATGATTCAGGTATGTGCCTTCGATATTGTACAGTAGAAAGTATTTAAGTTACTCTTTAAGGCGGCGCCCGGCAAGTTTGAACTCAAGGTAGGGGGGGGGCCAACCCGGCCAAGCCAGGGTCAAGCTGGTCGGAGGTAGTAGACTCTTACTGAAATATCACAAAAAGAGGGACTGTGCAGCAAGAGAATCAAACATAATTGACGGAAGTTTTGTTCGCTTTGAGAAAAAAATGTTTCCAAGGAAGAAGTGAACCGACGACTGCGCTCCGTGGAGCATGGCATGACGTTGGGTTGGAAGTCAGACGATGAAAGAAACGAATTTGAGGACAAAAACGAGAAAAAATCTTCAAAGATTACCCTTGTAACGTTTAGCAACCGAATTTCGGCCGAGTCAGCTAAATACCCAGTGAAGGATTCATTTGTAGAAAGAGATTGCCTAGGTGATGTTGGAAGAATTGGCCGGATGTGAACATGTAATCGTTGCGCACATTGTTTACTTTCAGAAAGGCAGAAGGTGATGCTCCAAGATGGAAGTGGGAACTGGGCAACAAGTCAATTTGCGATGCGTAGCCATGATAGTCGCAGATACACGGTTTGCAAAGATGAGTATTTAAATGACAGGTAAGTATTTACGTTTGATAATCGTTATCTAAGGGCTGAAAGTGATGACCATAGAGATGCAAGAACCAAGATTGTCTGAGAGGATTTACCAAGATAGAATACCGGATACGAAAAAGTAGCGAACAACCGATGAACACTTTTGCCGAGTTGGGCGGTGAAGTGGTTGACAGGTAAAATACTATCTTTTGGTATTCTTTGTAAAAGGTGGATCATGTGATGGCGAAAATCACAAAGCTGCAATACAGATGTCTCTCAGATGTGAATATATGGGGAGGGCATAAATCTTTGCAAGGTGGGGATATCACAATGCTACAGCCGTGTGGGCGAACAGAGGGACTGATAGAGAGAACGAACTATCACAATATCGCCGACTGTTGGGATGCTCTGGAGACAAATATTCCTCAGTGAAATATACTGTTTGGACTTTGTGGGATGGAATTGTATGGCAACACCAAATGTAACTTTTTGCAAATATATCGGTAGCTGCGATAAAAAGGGAGAGCTTTATCTCGGTGATCGGTCAAGTTTGCGAATGGGACAAGCTGGTGGTTTGGCACGAACCCTCGGGAAAAAGGATCAAGAACGGTAAGCCGAGTACGGGAACGGTCTTTTAGCCCCGCGATAACTGTGTGCTAGGGAAAGTAAATTACGCCGGGAGTAAGAAGCTGTAAGTTAACATTGCGAAGATGGGGACCAGTACGATGAAAAATAGGCGATAACCGGGGGAGATAATTCCATATTTGCAGCATTTCGAGTGCATAAAATGTTGCAGACCTCCTGCACGCCCAATATGCGCCGGCCAAAGTGGTGGATCTGACCGCGGCTCGCACCGAAAAGCTTCGCTTGAGTGATATTGGCTATGTCACGTAGAAATCCATAGTCCAGGAGCTTGCGACCGGGTTGCAAGGGGTCCTGGAGAGCACGGCCTGCGTGGTAGTGACGAAATGAAGGGCAAGTATCAAATTTTCAGCTTGAAATACGGGCCACGTATTATGCCGAGCCATCGGAGGGAAGGCGTTATCAGCGGTTGTCTGGAAAAGTAAAAAACAGAAAAACGCAGTCTGGGGTGCTCCCAGCTGGGGATCAAAGGTCAGTGGTAAAGAGAAACCTCTAGTATCTAGAAATTGGAACTACTTGATGGATGGTTTGGCTTTGCAATACACAAGGTTGTACAAGAAAGATTGACAGAACTTGACATATGTACGGCGACTTGTGTGGTACGAAGGTTTCGTGGCCCCCGACTCAGACCCGTCTGTCAGTAACCTAAACCAACTTCGTACGCTCGCTCCCCCGAAGTGTATGGATCGTTGCTTGATACGAGTGTCAGGACATCGAGCCGTTTGTTTAATTCCTCTTTGAATCTCGGCAAGTGGCTTATTGCACGGACATTTGGTGGAAGTTTATTCCACATTTGTGAATATTTACCAATAAAGAAATTGGACTGTAGGCTGGTTCTCGAGGACGGAACAGTGACCGAATGACTGATGTGTCGTAACGAATGCCTTAAGCTTAATGGGTCTTGTAACATAGGGGAGGCTTTGCAGGATCTATATTTCAGTAGTGAGTGGAAAAAGGACAAGTTGTTCTTTACCCGTCGGAGCCAAAGAGGTTCAAGGTGTAGCAGGTCACAGCACTGTTTATAGTTGAGACTAGACGAACATCCAAGTATTTGTTTAGTAAAGGTGCGCTGAACATTTTCGATGGCGGTCCTGTCAGTCTGTCGCATGTTGGAGCCAACTATTGAACTACACTCTAGCAATGGTCTAACGTGTGTTGTATAGACACTGAGTTTACTTTCGCGCAAACGGAATGTTTTGCGGACAAATCCTTTTTTGCTATAGTTTTACCTAATGAATTATGGTCGAAGGTGTACAACAACTTTACATCATCAGCGAATAAAATAGGAGTTCCGTGGCGAACCACGGTAAATATGTCATTTATGTACATGAAAAACAACAATGGGCCCAGTACACTACCTTGGATCACGCCGCTGGTTACAGGGCTGGGTGTGGAAGTTGTGCCACCAACATTCACCACTTGACTGCGCGAGGACAAGTACGATTCTAGCCAGGCATACAGTGGGTCAACAATGCCGAATGTCTTAGCCTTTGACAACAAACGAGTGTGAGACACCCGGTCGAGGGCCTTAGACATGTCTAAAAAGACTGAGATCACTGCCTTACCATTATTGGCAGCTATCGAAATAAGGTTCAGAAATTCAGTCATACAAGATGTTTTAGGAAACCATGCTGACCTTCATTTATAAGGTGATTTTTAAGGAGGTGATCTGTTAGTATAACTTTTAGTAACCCTACATTAGTGTAATACCTAATACCCTGTCATTTATTATTCCACACGCAGACCCAAGTCCTCCCTTTGCTAATGACAACTTAGGCGAGCTTGCATCTTGCGCTGATGATTCTTTCCAGGTTAAATGCAGCAGTCAACAAACGGTAAGTACTAATATCAATGATGACGTCAAAAGCACTGAAATTTTCACATTTTTATTGGTCAATGCACCATCTATTAGGAACAAAATCCAATACATAAGATCAGCTGCACTAACAAATGACTATAACGTCATTTTATTGACGGAATCTTGGTTATCGGACTCCTATCTAGTAGAGGATATTGAGGTACTCGGCTACAAATCCTTCAGCAAAGGCAGAACACGTTAACGTGGTGGAGGCTGTCTAGTGTATGTAAAGGAAACTCTCAGGGCGACAAGCTTTCAGCACCCTATCCTAGACGGAACTGTCGACTCTGAAAGGCTGAACGTTGAAGTTGAACGTCAAGAACTGATACTAGGTTGCGTATACCGTCCGCCTAGATCTAGTCCTAATAGCTTCAAGCAAATTATAGAGGCACTCAACCTGATTAGTGATCTTAAAATAGGCCCAAAATTGATAGCTGCTGACTTAAATGCACCAGAAATATGCTGGACATCACTCTCAGCACCGCGCCATTTACTTCAGTTTTTGAATGCAATTCACCTGGGAGGATGGAAGCAGCACGTCACGTCCCCAACCAGACGCGACCGCACTCTTGACTTAATCTTGTCAATAGGATTAACCCAGGTTGTAACAAAAGTTCAGAATAACCTACCCGGGAGTGATCACGCAACTGTCCACTGCTGCTTCACGGTACCCATAAAGGATAAACAGCAGATACCCCCGCATAAACCATATCATAAGGCTAACTGGAATATACTGCCTTCTCTGATTCGGAGCCAAAATTGGGACACTTTCATTTTAAGCGCAGATCCCCAGCTGGTGGCAGATCAAATTTGATCTATCTTTGAACGATGCCTCAACCGAATAACCTCGTCACAAGGATCTTCAATCCACCCTAAAGACAATAAATTGTCTCGTCTCAACTTGAAGTTAAGTAGACTCCAACGCGTTTATCTTAACACAAGGGACTTTCCATTGTTTATATAGTTAGATCGCTCGGCTGAAACGACAAAACTGTACACCAAGAGTGAGATAATACAACAGAAAAACAGAGCTTTGCGTGATTCCAAGAAAACCGAGCTTTTCAAAACTGATGAAGTCGAGGAACCCCAAAACAGCTTCATCTATCTCTTCTACCCATTTCAATACCGTGCCTCGACAAACCGCTGGACATAGCAGAAGCACAACACATTTTTTGTTTCTTCCTTAGCTAGTGACACGGCACCGTTTTTCTACAATCCACCAGTAACATCATATGAGCCACTTTCTTCTATAACATTCCTGTCTTCCGAAATCGGGCCTTTAATTTCAAATATCTCAATGTCTTTCCATCCCGAATCAGACCCGTTACCATCGGCCATCTTTAAATTGGAGAGCCCAGATATCCCAATTGTTTTACCAAATTTATTCAATTTGTCTATGCGCTTTAGTTGGTATCCTACACAGTGGAAAACGTCGGTTATTATTCCAATTCATAAGAAGGGAACACGGGAGGACCCGGCCAACTACCGGCCTGTGAATCATACCCCAGTAATATCGAGGATTATGGAAAGATTATTAAAAGTTAAACTAACAGATCACCTCCGTAAAAACCACCTTATAAATGAAGGTCAGCATGGTTTCCTAAAACATCTTGTATGACTGAATTTCTGAACCTTATTTCGATAGCTGCCAATAATGGTAAGGCAGTGATCTCAGTCTTTTTAGACATGTCTAAGGCCCTCGACCGGGTGTCTCACACTCGTTTGTTGTCAAAGGCTAAGACATTCGGCATTGTTGACCCACTGTATGCCTGGCTAGAATCGTACTTGTCCTCGCGCAGTCAAGTGGTGAATGTTGGTGGCACAACTTCCACACCCAGCCCTGTAACCAGCGGCGTGATCCAAGGTAGTGTACTGGGCCCATTGTTGTTTTTCATGTACATAAATGACATATTTACCGTGGTTCGCCACGGAACTCCTATTTTATTCGCTGATGATGTAAAGTTGTTGAACACCTTCGACCATAATTCATTAGGTAAAACTATAGCAAAAATATCGGAGGACTTAAGGACGCTCAATTCGTGGTGTACCGATTGTTTAATGAAGTTCTCGGCGGATAAAAGCTGCATTTATACATACAAGTGTCATGTCCCTCACGAAACGTTTGGTATAGGTATTGGTCATCTGATCCCCAACAAATCATCAGTATGGGACCTAAGCTTATACTACTCCTGTTCGTTCAACTTCTCGGAGCAAACAGACACTCAAACGGATGGGTCCCGCAGGTTAAAAGGATTTGTCCGCAAAACATTCCGTTTGCGCGAAAGTAAACTCAGTGTCTATACAACACACGTTAGACCATTGCTAGAGTGTAGTTCAATAGTTGGCTCCAACATGCGACAGACTGACAGGACCGCCATCGAAAATGTTCAGCGCACCTTTACTAAACAAATACTTGGATGTTCGTCTAGTCTCAACTATAAACAGTGCTGTGACCTGCTACACCTTGAACCTCTTTGGCTCCGACGGGTAAAGAACAACTTGTCCTTTTTCCACTCACTACTGAAATATAGATCCTGCAAAGCCTCCCCTATGTTACAAGACCCATTAAGCTTAAGGCATTCGTTACGACACATCAGTCATTCGGTCACTGTTCCGTCCTCGAGAACCAGCCTACAGTCCAATTTCTTTATTGGTAAATATTCACAAATGTGGAATAAACTTCCACCAAATGTCCGTGCAATAAGCCACTTGCCGAGATTCAAAGAGGAATTAAACAAACGGCTCGATGTCCTGACACTCGTATCAAGCAACGATCCATACACTTCGGGGGAGCGAGCGTACGAAGTTGGTTTAGGTTACTGACAGACGGGTCTGAGTCGGGGGCCACGAAACCTTCGTACCACACAAGTCGCCGTACATATGTCAAGTTCTGTCAATCTTTCTTGTACAACCTTGTGTATTGCAAAGCCAAACCATCCATCAAGTAGTTCCAATTTCTAGATACTAGAGGTTTCTCTTTACCACTGACCTTTGATCCCCAGCTGGGAGCACCCCAGACTGCGTTTTTCTGTTTTTTACTTTTCCAGACAACCGCTGATAACGCCTTCCCTCCGATGGCTTGGCGTAATACCTGGCCCACATTTCCCGCTGAAAACTCAATACCTGCTCGTCATTTCGTCACTACCACGCAGGCCATGCTCTCCAGGACCCCTCGCAACCTGGTCGCAAGCTCCTGGATTATTCGATCTCTGTGACAACGCCAATATCACTCAAGCGAAGCCCGCCGGTGCGGGCCGCGGTCAGATCCACCACTTTGGCCGACGCACATCGGGCGTGCAGGACGTCTGCAACGATGTGCGGACGCAGATAGGATTGCGGATGGCACCTGTCAACAAAAACGGTTTTCAGGTTGGGTGTCCCGCGCACGGTCAGCCCCACCCACCAGCACCGGTCGCAGCAAAAAATCGTTCACCCGAAATGCTACAAATATGGAACTATCTCCCACCAGTTACCGCTTATTTTTCATCGTACTTGTCTCCATCTTCGCAACCATAACTTACCGCTTCTTACGCCCAGAAAAATCTACTTTCCGTAGCAAATAATTATCGCGGGGTTAAAAGACCGTTTCCCTACTCGGCTTACCGTTCATGATCCTTTTTTTCCCGATGATTCGTGCCAAACTGCCCGCTTGTCCTATTAGCAAACTTAACCAATCCCCGAGATAAAACTCGCTTTTATTTTATAAGTTATCAATATAGTTGCAAAAGTCACATTTATTGTTGCCATATACTTCCGTACCACAATGTGCGGTATTCTATCTTGGTAAATCCTCCCAGACAATTTTCATTCTTGCATCTCTCCGGTCATCATGTTCGGCCCTAAGATAACGATTATCAAACGTAAATACTTACCTGCCATTTAAATACTCGGTCAGTACCCATTTCCATTTTGGTGCATCACATTTCACGTTTATGAAAGTAAGCAATGTGCGCAACGATTACATGTTTACATCCTGCCACTTCTTCCACCATTACTCCAACGACCTCGCCAGATGTGATGTCCGTTTGGTTTATCACGGACTCCACCAACATCCAGCCGCCCAACTTCGCAACTGTATTCAGCGTTTGTTGGTGCTTTTTCATATCCGGTATTCTATCTTGGTAAATCCTCCCAGACAATTTTGATTCTTGCATCTCTCTGGTCTTTATTGTCGGCCCTTAGATAACGATAATCAAACGTAAATACTTACCTGCCATTTAAATACTCATCTGTGCAAACCGTGTGTCTGCTAATATCATGGCTACGCATCACAAACTGATTTGTCGCCCAGTACCCATTTCTATTTTGGTGCATCACATTCCCCCCTCATGAACGTTAACAATGTGCGCAACGATTACATGCTTGCGTCCGGTCACTTCTTCTACCATCACCTAGGCAATCACTCTCTACAAATGAGTCCTTCATTGGGTATTTAACGGACTCAGCCGATATTTGGTCGCTGAGCGTTTCAAGGAAAATCTTTGAAAGATTTTGATTGTTCTTTGTCTGAAAATTCATTCCTCTCATCGTCTGATTTCCAATCCAAAGCCGTGCCATACTCCGCGGAGCGCTGTAGCTGGTTCATGTCTCCCTCGGAAACTTCTTTTCCCTCGAAGTGAACAAAACTTTCGTCAATTCTGTTTGATTCTCTTGTTGCATAGCACTTCTTTTTGTACTGTTTCAGGAAGAGTCAGCTACCTTCGACCAGCTCGACCCTGACTTGACCGGGTTGGCCGCCCGACGTTGAGTTCAAATTTGCCGGGCGCCGCCACAGAGAGTGACTTAAATACTTTCTCCTGTACAATATTGAGTGCACATACATTAACCAACCTCTTGGAATTCGGACTCTACGTCCAATTGTACCGTTTGATCTTGCGTGACAGCATGCTCCGGGTTATCCGAAATAAACCATTATCATCATTATCATCATTACTGGGGTATGATTCACAGGCCGGTAGTTGGCCGGGTCCTCCCGTGTTCCCTTCTTATGAATTGGAATAATAACCGACGTTTTCCACTGTGTAGGATACTAACTAAAGCGCATAGACAAATTGAATAAATTTGGTAAAACAATTGGGATATCTGGGCTCTCCAATTTAAAGATGGCCGATGGTAACGGGTCTGATTCGGGATGGAAAGACATTGAGATATTTGAAATTAAAGGCCCGATTTCGGAAGACAGGAATGTTATAGAAGAAAGTGGCTCATATGATGTTACTGGTGGATTGTAGAAAAACGGTGCCGTGTCACTAGCTAAGGAAGAAACAAAAAATGTGTTGTGCTTCTGCTATGTCCAGCGGTTTGTCGAGGCACGGTATTGAAATGGGTAGAAGAGATAGATGAAGTTGTTTTGGGGTTCCTCGACTTCATCAGTTTTGAAAAGCTCGGTTTTCTTGGAATCACGCAAAGCTCTGTTTTTCTGTTGTATTATCTCACTCTTGGTGTACAGTTTTGTCGTTTCAGCCGAGCGATCTAACTATATAAACAATGGAAAGTCCCTTGTGTTAAGATAAACGCGTTGGAGTCTACTTAACTTCAAGTTGAGACGAGACAATTTATTGTCTTTAGGGTGGATTGAAGATCCTTGTGACGAGGTTATTCGGTTGAGGCATCGTTCAAAGATAGATCAAATTTGATCTGCCACCAGCTGGGGATCTGCGCTTAAAATGAAAGTGTCCCAATTTTGGCTCCGAATCAGAGAAGGCAGTATATTCCAGTTAGCCTTATGATATGGTTTATGCGGGGGTATCTGCTGTTTATCCTTTATGGGTACCGTGAAGCAGCAGTGGACAGTTGCGTGATCACTCCCGGGTAGGTTATTCTGAACTTTTGTTACAACCTGGGTTAATCCTATTGACAAGATTAAGTCAAGAGTGCGGTCGCGTCTGGTTGGGGACGTGACGTGCTGCTTCCATCCTCCCAGGTGAATTGCATTCAAAAACTGAAGTAAATGGCGCGGTGCTGAGAGTGATGTCCAGCATATTTCTGGTGCATTGTTATCGAGCCACTTCTCTGTCAGCTCCACAGTGGTAGGTGAGTTGGGCCGAAGCAAGTTTTCCGCGACATCTCTGTTGTTTAGCAGATCACTTTACTTAGGATACATGATGATGGCTTTGTGGCAGTTTGCTACCACCTCCGTCTGCGCACTGTCCTAGCTTGAGGGGAATGACAAGAAACTGAATTCAATGGGCTGTACCGGAAGAGCGGGCTCTGTGTCTGTACCCAAGAATTCCTGATCAAAAGTCGTTTTTTCTCGTTTTTGCGTTCGCGCCCGTCCGCCCGTGCGTTTTCAAATGTCTCACGATCAGAAAAATCCAGACTGCAGTGCGACTGTACTCGCTCCCCTTTGAGTCTGTGAGATTTTTGTAACACGGAGGTCACAACCTTTTCAGAGCGTAGCACCAATTTCAGCGGAAGAAGGCGTTCTGCTTTACTGACTTTGTCAATTCGACAAACTGATTTTGCTTGTATCTCCCCCGCAGTCTGCTTTTTTCCGAAGACAAGCCGTTTCGTTAATATACTTCGGCGACTAGAGTGTTCAAAATTCAGGCGTGCCTGTGTCGTAGTCTCCTTTGCCTCGGAAAGTCCACTATCAGGATACACTGCTTCCTTGAAGGTGGAGCTCTAAGTGAGTGATCAGCAGTTTATATCCAGCCCTTTTTCCTTTCATCCACGGCGGCACCCTCCCCCTGGAGGATTGTTGCACCAGTGTCACTGTTCCCTGCTGGTTTAGCCTCGTCAGTGTCAGTTGTGTCCGCTTTATGGTGGGTGGGCTTTGACAGTTGTTCCTTACGCTCGCGGCTTCTTGTCCTGTTTGACTCGGAGACAGATGGTGTACAGCATTACTCACCAAGATGGAATATTCACAAACTTCAGGTATAAAAGTCAAAAGTGTCAGCGATGAAAAAACGTAGCCAGCGATAGTTTACATCGGTCACTCTGATAATGGTTTGCGCGATAACTTTGAACCGCTTTCGATTTCGAACTTAGCTGTAGCGCACTGTGAGGATGCCGAAGAATTCGGTAATACAAAATGCCGAAGATGCATTATGAAACAGAATGATGCGAGCCATGGAAAAAGCAGCTTACAGGGGTTCTGCGAACAGAGTAAGTTTTCAACGGGAAGAAAAAGAAATTGTATGGAAGTACACTGGGGAAAATCGATGCACGCGAAAAGAATAGCAAACCATGAAGATGGTACAAACCTTGAATGACATATCTACCGGGGTTAAATAAAAGGAATAAGTTATGAAACGGGGAGACAAAACATCAATTTTATGAACTTGCATTTGGGACCTTTGGTGAGTGTGGAACGAAAATCAGTCCACATGAAGTTGCGTTTAACTTCAGGATCAGTACCCTTTACCATTCAGAAACGAAAAAGCACAACTGGAGGGCCCTGGAAAAGTGGAGAAGCAACTTCCAGCCGGACACAGATCGAGGGAAAAATGAAGTGTTGCAGCGGATACTAAGGTGGAAGACATCCCCATGGACTTGAGCATTATCACGCTGTTTCAATGATATATATATATATATATACTGAGGCATTGGGCCTCAGTGTTATTCATTGTCATTACTGGTAATGTACAGCATCCTGTAGGTATGGTTCGCCAGGCGAGGTAAGGGATATGTGTCCGTCAATCAGCCGGGTGTGGCGAGATATGACGGACTTAACCGATGACTGGTATATTAGCAGATTGCGCGTGGAATGTTGCTTGTGTTGGCTGCAGTGGTGATGTCAGCAGGAGGGGCTTTGAGTTCGAAAACACTAATCGATCTGATAAGCAGTTGGGGGTAGTTTCCGCTGCTTGGCTTCACTGTCGTCCCAGATGCCATGAAAGGTTCCACTTGGGTTCCCGTTGGTACTAGTCAAAGTTGCACCCTTGTCTATCCAGTTTGGCGACTGAGATAGTATGAGTCGAAGAACCCGAAATAAGTGGAGATTGCAGTCTGGACGTGGTTCCAGCTGTGGACTCCATGCTGGGCTAGGCGTAGCATGAAGTCCTATATTAGGTGCTGACAGAAGTGGGCACGTACGATCTTCTCAAGAACTTTGCACAGGAAGCTAGTTCGGCTTGCGGCCTATAGTCTTCCGCATCCGGCTTGAATTCACTTTATGTGTCGCCAAGGAGGCCTCACTTTTCTGGTCTTGAGGCGGCTCACTTTGTTCCAACTTGGACATGTACAGCCAGCGTGCTCTTGGAGCTACGATATCTTCCAACAGCTTGATGAAACCTGAGCGGATGTCAACTGGACCAGCTGTCTGCTGGCTGCTAAAATCCTGTGGGTACTAACGAACGATTTCTTCTGAGAGATTTGGCTCGTTTACCCGCGAAGGAAGGAGCACTGGGGCCAAATCGTCCTCGATTGAATTTCAACTCCATTCGGTCCCAGGGCTTGACTGCGGGGGGCCTGAATGTCCATATTCTTGCACTAGTGAGCTCCTTGGATCCCCCGGTGCTTCAATAATTGGAAGAGAAAACTCTTCTTCAAAACTTGGCCGAAACCTGGGGAGCCTCATGTTAGACCTCCAACCGCCTTCAACAACTTTTCGGATCACAGCCATTAGTCATACACCTAACGGCCGATCTCCCCGGTAATAAGGACGACGTATATTAGGGGATAGGTGGTACTAGATAAGAGTTCCACGAGGATCGAAGTGAAAGGAACTAGTCGGTTGTCTACTAACTCCGCAGTAGACTTCTGGCCAGATTCCTCCAAACACACTCATCCACGACTTGCCTAATCTCCTTTTGCTATCAGCCACTGTGCTGGAACTTATCACATCACCTGGCAGTTCATTCCAGTCGTTAGCGACCCTAAGTGCAAAAGACTGGCTTCTGATTACAACCAAAGATTTTTCTTTCTTGATTGCCAATGCAAGCCGTCCTAGGCAGCCTTTATAACGGTCTTTTGAACGGCCTCTATCCGAATTCGAACGAATACCAAAACCAAAACACGACACTGGAATTATCAATGAACAATCAAGTGAAACATACAAACCTCAATGCTGCGATCACTCAGAGACAGAAAAAGAGAACCAATTTTAAAGCGTGCCGGGAGACAAGCAAGTGTTTCACTCAGGTCCAAGATGGGATATGACATGGTAGCTCGCTGGACACAAACAAAAAAAGGCTTGTCCACAGAAACATAGTTTATGGAGGCACGCAAATAGTGTATGTGAGAGAGCAACACTGCGAAAGCCCGACATTATAGTGTCTTTGAAGGATTTTCTACATTTGATGGTTGCAGCCATTCTCTTGTAGCCCAGATGGGGCCTCACTTCTGACTTCGTGCATGTGTGAACTCTTTTAGTACCTCATAAAGGCACTATGGGGTCAGTTTAGTTCAGTTCAATCCACATACAACAGAGGATGGCCACGGCCAATCGGGCTTCAGTAGTTCCTTCGGTGGCATGCAGACCAGTTATGCACCCACAACTGCGCAGTTTATTTAGTTGAATCCCCGACAAAAACGAAAGAGAAACGTAAAACTTGATCGCGCATCAACTGTGAGGTACACTACTCATAGTGAGCGTTCGCCGAGTTGTTTTGCATCAAATGAGAAAGTTCAATAATAAAGCACAACCCACGGACGCTGGCGTTCACATCCGTCCGTCTGGAGACATGCCCTTAGCTGGCTTTCAGAAATGATTCCGTTCCACTAACGATCTAGAGCTCCCTTGAATGCCTGGACAGTCCGCAGTTCTACTACTACCTTTTCTGATAGTCTTTTTCAGTAGTTTACCAGCCTGTTACTGAGGAAGTGAGATCTCACTGTCAACCCGGATTTGGACTTTCGCCAACTTCTTCCCGTGACCCCTTGTTTGTAGGTCAGTCGCCACATGGAATTTACTGTCCGGTCCGGGCCCATAAAAGCTTTTGGTTACCTTAAATGTATTTTTGAGGTTCCCCCGCAGTCTCCTCCTTTTTAAAGAGAAAACTCTGAGGCCCTGAAGTTTCCGCTCTTACGTTCCGCCTCTCTGACTTTAAACCTTGAGCGTTACAAGACTTCGTAGGTCCTCCAAACAGGCGGCTTTTTTTCGAAGTGGCTACAACTCGAAGCAATTGTCTAACTATAGGCGTATAAACTGGCGTAAAAAACTTTGGTTGTCGGCATGACAATGCTAACCTCAGTCTGGAGATTTCACTGCAAGCTATCTGTGCCGCTGCTAAACACCAACCAAATCAGGGCACATGGCCAGCTGCCGAAGCCCATTTAGTCAAGTTTTTTCATCTATTGGCCCCCACATCTCACTGGGCTTAGATTCCTTGGAACACTTACTTTTCGGTAAAGAAGGTTTGAGTAATGTGACATTGGTAGAGTGGGCGTCGGAGAGAGCAGCGGGCGCAACATTTCGGAAGAGTAAGGCCCCCGCAACCAGCACGTTTACTAGCCATGCAAAAAGCAATCAAGCTAACCTCAGCCACCTTGTAAGGAGGGAAAGTTACTGGTCTTCAGAAGCATCAAGGAGGTGTAGGTGAAAAAACAATGGGGTAGAAAGGAAGGCAGAACAGAAAAGGAATGAAGAATGAATATGATGATGGGAATAATAATAAAGAAGGAAGGAAAAGGTAAGATGTTCTTCTTCGAGGTGCTATCCGCTGTCTCACGGGCTCTCCGGATACGCTCACTTCCATGCAAATTCCGACTTTTTCTAAAATCGGTGACAGTGTCTGTTGCCACAACATATGCAGAGAGTTAGCTCCAGTGGTTAATTACTATGCATTAAAAGAAATGAGCTCTCATATTCTTGTTGTCTCCTAGCTTAGCGAGCTTCAGCTCATACTCTCGGATGGTGGAGTTTTCTTTTCGGTCAAATAATGGCTTGTTCGTTCCGGGAGAACCTTCCACGATGATGGTGATGGTCTATATCTCGCAAATGAACGAGATGCCTGAAACATGCATGACCAAAGTTTTCAGATCATGAAAATATACAGAATTGGGCAAAACTTTAATAATAATAATAATAATAATAATAATAATAATGGTTTATTTCGGAAGGGCCCGAAGCATGCCATGTGCATGATCATGTAGATATAGGTGATGGAATGGACAGATATAATTCATGGAAATATGGAGACTCTCATTAAAATATTGGGTAAGAAGGCTCAGAAGGGTGAATAAGATAGGATGAAAATAATATAAACGTATGCACACCATAGAGATTGTGTGGAGTTTAAATGAGCTCAAGAGCGGATTTGAATGGACGCCCGGTGAATTTGAAATTCAAGGTCAGGTGGACTGAATGGCTGGTCCCGGGCAATTACATATGGAGGCAGACTGGTAAACATGAGAAAGGCTGGAAATCGGTATAAAGAATTGCAGAAGCGAGGAACGACGGAGAAAAAGGTGAGGTGCATTGCAGTGGATTAGATGACAATGAAGCATTGGTACTTTGCAGTGAATTGTCGGTGGACAAGACACAAAACTCACCGTAAAACAGGCAGCGAGCAATGCAAGACGTAGAGGGATGATCAGATGACAAAAACGATTTAGAAGGATTGGATACGGTAGATGTGAGGCACAGATGTAGAGTTGATGGATGCCTATGATGACGGTCGTTGGGATGATAGCAAGAGAAATGGCAGGTGAGGAACTGCAAGATGCAGAGCGCGTGCACATAGATATATATGCGTAAGTTTATATATATATATATATATATATATATATATATAGATTAATTGTATATATATGTATAGGTTTAAGAGAAGCAGGAGCAATAACAATGGGGTCCTAGAAAGAAATTATCAGTCAATAGGAGGAGTAGGTAATGTTAGATCAATTGGTTGTAGGATTAACTTTGGAATTTCGTGGTGGATTAACTTCATGACAAGTGCACGTGGCAGCCCAACGGAGAGAAAAATAGAATGTGGAAGCACAGAAGTGATGAAGACTGTGAGGAGCAGTTCATGGAAGAGTGAAGATGAAAGACAGGATCAAGGAAAACAGGTAAGAATGGGTCTAATTATTTGATCAATGCAGGTGCGAGATGTAGTGACGGACCAGAGGAATCGGGTAGTGACAGGTCAAACAATTTGGAACTGTAAAAGAACGTCACGACGTAACATTGTCATTACAATGGTGGAACATGGAAAAGCGGACCACACTGGAAGGTACAGAAAAATGCCTGTAGCGAGCAATAAACGGATCAAGGGATGAAAGCAATGACCGAGGAGACACGGGTAAGAAATCACCAATCAGATCATTTTACTGCAGATGAAACACGAAGGAGGCGGACAAGGAAGCGGGAAGCCCCGAGATAAGTGGACCAGTAATAGAGCAAAAAGGCCACAAAAAACGAACGCGCAAAGGAGTTGGGGCAATGGAGCTGGAGAGCTGTGTGCCGGCAGACAATTGAACAGGTGGATACTAATCAGGACACTGGAAAGAACCGCAGAGGAATCGCGGGGCCAAGTGAGGAAGATATGGTGGTGGTGATTAGATAATAAATACGACTGTAAAGGATGCGAAGTTTGGAGCGGCAATTTCTAATATGCGGATTGGGCATGGGTGCGGGTGCGGTTGGTGCATCATGGCATGGGGCACGAGGAGGGATTAACAGGGCGACAGGTTTTAAGGAAGCTATCAATGGGCGTTCTGAGCAGAGGGTAACACCAAGCGCATAGATGATAGAAGCCAGCAATGACGGCAGGTGGGAGAAGAGTTATTGGCGAGCGTCGACAGAGAAGAGTGGTTAGGACGATAGTGACTCAAAGCAAAGAAAGTTGATGAAGAGAAAGGCAATAGGAGGGAGGACAAAACGGGAAGGTGTGCATACCGTGGTAGGGCGACAAAGACGGGAAGTGGAAACAGATGATAAAAGCTCTAGGTGAACAAGCTGTGGCGGAAAAACGATGAGGAGCATGCAATTTTCAACCGACAGCATTGGATTCGGTAGTTCAAGAAAAGTTAGGGCGTGCCACCCGCAACCGGTGCTAGTGGGTGGGACTGGCCGTGCGCTGGGCACCCAACCTGAAAAACACTTCGTGAAGTGAACGCAGGAGGTGTAATCCACCAGTCTAGCTGCGCTCGCACATCGTTGCAGACGGTCTGCACGCCCGATGTGCGCCGGCCATAGCGGTGGATCTGACCGCGCTCCGCGCTGTTGGGAGTGGCACGAGTGATCATGGATAATTGTACAGGGGACAAAACGACCGCGATGGGGGTGCGTGAACCAGGAATAATTGACCAAGCCGTGAGACCATGGACAGGAGAGCCAACGGAAACAGCAAGTGGTAGACGACCGTGTAGCAATATTATCCAGATGCACCTGCCAGGGAGATGGTAATTACGGTGCCCGAAGTGGTTGGCCGTCAGCGGGGATCACTGGAGAGGGAAAAGGGATAGAGAAGCGCAGTCTGGGTGTGCTCCAGCTGAGAATCAGCGGATACTGAGGAGAAAAAAAGTGAATATGATGGATAAGAGATGAACGTAGGTGAGCAATTAGGTTGCCTTATGATGACAGGCGGTAGGATCGCTGTGGATCAGTGAAGGCAATGGCCTTAGTTCGCGGGGTGTACCTAGTGGCTTGTGACGCAGAGGTAGTAGAGTTACAGTGTGAGACCTCTTTCAAAGGCCAGGTCGGCGGAGACGAGCTCATTGGTGAGCAATATAGCATTGGGGACTGTTAAGTATGACAAAAGTGTGCGCCTAAAAGCGAACATTGAGGAGGCACTGCGTAAGCTAAGGGGCAGCTTATTCCAGATTTTGGAATGGAATGACAGAAAGAATCGGGACTTCAGACAGAGATTAGAATGAGGGACAGTGAGAGAGAAGGCACGGTGCCGGATGGGGTAGGAGCAGGGCGCAGCGAATGAGATGGGATAAGAGGTGTAGGCCAGGTTATGGATTAGCTTAAAGAGGAAAATCAGGTTGAGCCTCATGCGACGAATCCATAGAGGCTCAATTTGTAGGAGCTCACAGCGCTGGCGGTATGTTAGAGCTAGGGATACGCCCAACAGCCTTTTGGTGAAGGTACGCTGAACGTTCTCAAGAGATACAATGGAGGAACGTGGCCAGAGGCTGGAGGTAATGGGACAATATTCTAGGAGCGGTCTCACGTGTGAGAGATACATGGAGAGGCGACTGGCCGGTATTAGGAAACACCGATTGATCAGGCCTAGGGTTCTCTTAGCCTTAGCGATTTGGAATGATGCCTGTTCTGAGAAGTTAAAGGAACAAGAGTAGCGCACGCCAAGATCGGTAACCATGGGGTGTATGGGGATGGGCAGACCGTCCAGACAAATTTGGCCGGGTGGTACCGTGCACTTGTACGGTAGGAGAAAGCTTTTCTCCGCAGAGAATTTCATGAACCACGAGACGCACCAAGTTTGGAGAACGAGTAAGTCCTGTGATATGTTGCATAGAGTCACGGATAGGTCACTAAGGAGGAAAGAGTACACTATTTTTATATCGTCGGCAAAGAGGAAAGGAGTGCCGTGTCGAATAGAAGAGAAAATGTCATTGATATAAATAAGGAATAGTAATGGGCCTAGGACACTGCCTTGGATGACGCCGCTAGTAATTGGTTTGGCGGAAGATAGGTGGCCGTCGACGAGCACGGCTTGTGATCTGTTAGAGAGATAGGAGGATAGCCAGGAAAGGAGAGGGTCAGTAATACCGAGAGATCGGATTTTGGCCAACAGATGAATATGGGGAATACGGTCAAAAGCCTTAGACATGTCGAGGTACAGGACAATTACAGAGTTGCCGGCGTCGGCACTAGACGATAAGACATTGAGAAAGTCAAGCTGGCAGGAAGAGCAGGAACGGGAGTTCAAGAAACCATGCTGACCAGGGTTCAGCAGGTTGTTAGATAAGAGGTACTGGACAATGTGTCTTTTGATAATTCTCTCCATAATTTTGCAGACTACTGGGGTGTGATTGATGGGCCGATAGTTATCTGGGTCGTGTAATACGCCCTTTTTGAAGCGCGGAACTATAACAGAGGATTTCCATTGAGGGGGGACGAAACTGTGAATCATGGAGGTGGTATACATATTAAGTAACAATAAAGGGAGGTCAGGACCACCGAAACGGAGGAGGGCCGGTGGGAGATCATCTGGTCCCGGTTTCGAGGAAGGTTTAATAGACGAAACTGATTTTTCAATTTCTAGATGGGTGAAGGGAATCGATGGAAGAGAGGCAGGGGAGCAGGGCTGGATTGTGGGAGGAGGAATACCAGGACAGCTTATAAGGGAGGAAGAAAAATGCTCATTGAAGGCCTCAGAAATAGATGCAGGAGTATTAGTGGTAGATGAGCCGCAGATGAGGAACTTGGGCGAGATATGATTGGATTGATTGGACCTTTTACTAAGCAGGTTGGACAGGTAGCCAGTTTTGTTTGGGTGTGCTAGGGCGATGGCCTCTTGCCTTCTCAGATGCGAATCGACCATGCAACGCAGCCTCAGTTGTAGCTGGTTTATGCGCAGGAGAATTGTAAAGTCGTGTGATCTAGCGAAGGTAAGTTGCAGCTTAGCCAGCTTACGCTCTAAAAGTGACAGGCGTGAGGTGCTGGAATTGGGGCGTGGGTCGACACATGGGTTGGCGGTATTTAGGCAGTGTAGGAAGTTGGAGTAGAGAGAGTTCACGACAGTGAGGGGATCGGATGAAAGAAAAAATGTGTCCCAGTTAAAGGAGCGGATTATCATTGGCACTAGGGGCCAGTTACAGGAACGGTAGGAAGTCAGAACAGGGGGAGAGGATTGCATCGGATGAGAACAGCTGAACTTGCACCTGACAATACGGTGGTCACTACCCGGGAAGTGATCAGTAATCTGGGTGATCATATCAGGAACATCAATGGAGAATACTAGGTCCAAGATGTTGTTCCCCCTAGTAGGGCAGGAGACATGTTGGGTCCATCCACCAAGACGGACACAAGAAAGGTAGGTGGAGAGGGCGGGAGGGCTAGTATGGGAGGACCAGCAAATTGAAGGAAAGTTAAAGTCACCCGCAATAATTTTTGTACTGGCAGGGTAGTCAAGCGCAGCAATAAACACATCCACGGCAGGGCCAATATTTGCAGGCTCCAGACCCTGGGGGACGTAGACGCAGCCAAGGAGAAGGTTCTGGCCGGAGGCGTGAATGGATAGCCATAACGAATCCTCAATAAGGAGAAGAGGGGGGTGGTTGATAACACTAGCGTGGATAGTGCATTTGACAAAGGCTAAACAGCCCCCTCCCCGCCTGGACTGGCGGGTGTTCGAGAAGCATTGATACCCAGGTATGCGAACAAGGTCAAGCGAAGCATCATCTGACAGCCAGGATTCAGTTATTAGTATAATGTCAGCGTTTGAAGTAAATGCCAAAGATCGCAGGTGCGATATTTTTCTAATTATTGAGCGAGCGTTAATAAGAACTAATAGGAATGAGTTCAGTGTCGGTGTGCGCAAAGCATGGATGCCAGGTGCAAGACTATTGGGATCGCTGTGGCGATAGGAGTTGGGTCTCAGTGGGGATAGAGCGTCAGTAGAAGGGGGAGGGCAGGCAGTGTTGGGTGGGGGACGGAAAGTAGGAGAAGCGTTAGCATTAGGTGCTGCCGATCGCTGTGGGTGATCAATACGGTGGGTGTGCAGCACACCGCTGATGTGGGCCGGAGGGGTGTCACACGGTGCAGAGGGAGGTGGCACCATATGGCAAAGTGAGAGGTTAAGAATATCTGTCGAAGCGGGGTGGGCAGGGGGGAGTGCGTGGTGTAAGGTGCTGAGTGGCATGGCCTCGAGTGGGGAGCGAACAGTGATATGAGCCTGTGAAAGTTTATGGATATGGTCCATAGGGCGACTAGCCATATGGTCACGGGTGCGGAGGGCACCGGTCAGGAAAAAAAACGAGATCTTGGCTGCAGGCAACCTACCTGTTGGGCAGAGTCAGTATAAGGCCGGTAGGTCGGTATGGGGGTGAAGGCATGTGGGAGAGTAACTGGGACGTAGTGTGAGGTGGGGGGCGGGAAGGGAGTGGCGAAATTTGGAAAGGTTTGGAGGCTCATGAGGGGCAGGGGAGCCGGTAAGTGGGGGGGTGGGGCGAGGAGGCGGGATACAGGTACGAACCTAGAGTATCTGCTAGGGTATGTACGTGGTACTTCAGTGCACAAGGCAGAGTAAAGTGAGTGGTCAAATTAGGTTTGCCAATGGATGAGATAAATTCCGAACGATTCACCCGGGGAAGTTGAAAGCCAAGGTCATTGTAGAGAGCCGCTTCGGGTGGGGTTCTTCAGCCTTCAGTCTTCAATCTTCAAGTAAAGGGCGATAGGAAGTCATCCCGTACGAGCCCTGTCGCGTCGTACTGAGCTAGACGTCGGTGCTCTGCCAATAATCGTTCAGGGTCTGATCCGATTACCCCTTGAACAGAGTCTCGGTTTCTTCCTCCACCACTGCGGTCGGTAGAGTGTTCCATAGATTTGTCATTCTCACTGACAATAGAAAGATGACCGGCGCGCCAGTGGAATGCACCTTACGAAGCTTCAGGGTGTGTCCTCTGGTACGATCGTTATTCCTGAGAGGGAATTCGGACGGTAAATCTCGGCCCAACTTGCTACGGATTATTCGCCTGGCGTAGATTACGTCGCCTTGAAGACGTCGATAGGCAATGAAAAACAACTTGGTAACTTCCGGGCGTTCCTCGCTACTGAACCCACACAGTCCGGCCAAAAGGCCTGTGGCAGCACGTAGCACTCTTTCCAGTTAGGGCCACTTCCGCAGCCGCGAAGGGGAAGATAGCCGGACCTCCATATTCCAATCTAGAAAGCACATGCAAGACATACAGAGGTCAGAAGGTATCTAGGGTTGAAGGCCCAAATGAAAGGTAAATAGGACCAAGTGTCCTCCAAGCCTAGGGGCGCTCTTCCTCAGGGTGCCCTCTTGTCTTCAGATTGTAGGTGACAACAACTCCGAGGTCACTCTACCGTAAGGTGTAAAGGAGAACGATACTCCCAAGGCATAGCCGGAAGTATCATTGGGGCCACCGGTCCTCAAGCTCGCTCATTTTTCCACGTTTACGTGTAGACCCCAGGTGATCGGTCAATTGACTGGAGCCTTGAAATCCTCCTGTAGTGGCTCACGATCCTCTGCTGATCAAATGGCTTGCCAGGTATTTGAGTCTTCGGCGTAGATAAGGCACTGGGACCGAATGGTCTGTAGTAGTTCTTTCACAAGCACTAGAAACAACAGGGGTCCTAGATAGGAGCCTCACGGACAAGGTTTTCTCTACCAAGAAATCCTCATTTCAGCGAAACATGGGCCCGGAGTTTTGACAACAGCCTATCCTAGGAAAGCTTACGAAAGGCCTTGCAAATGTCATGTTTCACGTATCTCTCTCAAACAACGAACGGCCTGCCGATTCTTACTGCTCACGTGGCAAGAGTCCTGGGTCTGCACTATTGCCGTTCTTCAACCTTCCATGAACAAGCATTGACTCAAATTGGCAAGGCGATATGCCCGATTGCACTTATCCTCAGAACATACCGTACTAAGGAGAGCAAGCTCACGATATTCAAAACTCACTCCAGGTTGCTGCTGGAATACTGCCCCCGGTCTTCTTCTTAATGCGAAAGGCTGACCGGGTCAATACAGGGAAAGTGCAACTCTCCCTCACTAGAAAATACTTGGCCCCTCTTCCAACCTTAACTACAGGGCTAGGTGCCAAATACTCCGGCTTGAACCCTTGTGGTTTCGTCGTATCAAGCTCAATCTTTTATTCCTCCTTAGCCTTCCGCACTCAAGAGTCAACTCTTCTGATAAACCACTTGGTTTCTGTAGTGAGACTCTTCGCTTCCTCCGTCACAGGCAATTCACCATTACAACCCCCCCCCAATCTAGGCTCCCGATTAGATCCAGATATCTCTCGGTTATTTGCCCTGGCCTAGGGAATAAGCTTCCTGACTTGCTGCGATCATGTCTCATGCCAAAACAATCCCAAAAAGCGCTACGCGGACTCCTTGACGCATCTTCTGTAATCAGCATGACTCGCCAAAGCATAAACATGGATGCAGCATATGATGACGGTCTTGATTATAAAGCTACAATGAGTCACAGATTTTGCTTCCAAACCTCATCTCATGACCCGCCCGATAAGCCCGCCCATGTATACACAAACGTATATATGCTTTCCTGTGCACGCTCAGAATCCAATACCGCTTTATACTACTTACCAGACCTCTGATCAATCCCAGTTGCACAACTGCCAATCTCAATAATTTTTCTGCATTACGTAGAGTTGGCTCCGGTTTTCTTCTCTTATTGCTCTTCCAGTCCAAATTCTGCATATTTTCCTGACGCCATGCTGATAACGTTTTTATCCCTGCAGGAAGTTTATGCCCGCATCTGTTTCCGAGCTTTTCTGATACACAATGAACCGGCTATTGATCTGGAACAGTGGCAATCTCTAGGTAGTACCTGACCAGGCATCGTCTCTGTCTCTACCCTAGCGTAAACCCACCAGTATATAATACCCGCATTGCTTTACCCTTATGAGTGAGGCCAGTACCGCTGGAATCCTCCCTGCATATAAGTCATAATACCAGCCGCACCAGTAGTAGCATTTAAACAGGCCTAGCACTGTATTTGATTTGGTCTCCGCCTCTATTCCTAACCCTAAAATGTAGCACCTGACAGACTCCTTATCCTTTATCTTAATATCACCCTAAATCAAATCACGCACACGGCTTAACCCCTTTTCCCGTCACAGGACTTCAGACAGCTGGAGCACATAGCCATAGTGAACTCTATATCACGTCATTTCCCGACCCAGAAATCGTAGCAAATAACAATTATTCCACTCCACTACTTTCACAGGTATATGACGAGCCAAAGACTTAACATTGTGCAGAAAAAGGTAAAAACCTTGGCAAAATGTACAAATCAAACTAGCCCTTCACCACGGTGCACGTTGTAAAGCAGAAGTCACCAGCCAACCATGAAAATATGACAGGTCTGTCTCTACAGTTTAGTGCGAGCTTGTCAATTTCTCCACTACTCCAAATTTATACATCTGAAATTTATTCCCCTACCTCAACATTGCCTCCCTGGCTTGCTACCACAACACTAAGCTGGTACCAGTTCCATTATGATGGCCTCTCCCTTTATTCCAGGCTTTCATTTATACAATCATCTAAATTGTAATTATTTGATTTCTAATAAAACAGTGCCATTACCCCCAGCCGGAAAATCCATCAGACTGCCATATTCCCAATCTCCTTGGGATCACGCCGGTTACTTGAATAGTCATTGGCCCACTCATTGTTACTACCGGATTACCGCACGGAACTAACGAATTAATTGACCGGATTTGACTATTTTCTACGCTTGCCGCTGCTATAAGTAACCTCTTACATCGGTAGCCATGGTGATTAAAACCCTACTGCTCGGGTCACAGGCCCCATCAGCCCACTCTTTACCTGCTGCCCTAATCATTTTTTCCGCGAAGATCAGTTGTGCCTGGTGAGCCCGCCCTTGCTCAGGCTTCAATTCGTGACCTGTTATCCGTGGAAACCACCATCATTAGAAAATAAAATATCAGACACTTGCCGCCAGCTGGAACATGGACTTATATCCTTTTATTATAACCATAGAAACGTTTCTTCTCACACACAAGTAACAGTCGTTGCCGCCACGGGCTGGGCTCTCTGCAAGTCACAGCAACAGACCTTCGCCTTCATGTTTATCCTATTTCATGATCTCTTTGCGTTTCTTTAACTTATCTACTCCATCTTCTCAATCTAACTGGCTGTCTCTCCAACGAGTCCATTTTGAATTCGCCAGCTGAGCACCCAACTATCATCCATGCTGCTCCGACAGCACATCAAATTTCGTGTGATTTACTTGTCTTCCTGTCACCTTGTCTGACTCGCTGGCATTTATTCTACAGGCTCCCTCCCTGATGGAGTATCTATAACCACCGTTTTCATAGTCTAGTGATTTGTCCAAGTGAGATCAATGGAGATAAACTTATCTATGCGCCGCTGGCACCACTGTTTGTTCTTCGAGGACCCCATGCGGCTTTATACCCTTCCATGACTGGTTACCAGTTGGTGAATCCCGCTCTCCGGTTTTCGATGTAGAACCTCCAGGTATACAGTAGGCGCGTCCAAGTTTTTTCTTTCCTTCTTCTGCACACCCCCAATTTTCTTTTGATCCATCCAGAATTGATTGTCTATACTATTGTCACATGTACTGCATGTTCTACACTTCTATAATGCTTTTTCTGCGGCTTTCACGCACGGCTGAGTCACCGCAATGCCTCTTCTCCTAAATCGAAACTGGTTTCTACTAACTCCGTTGAGCGTACCCATTTAAGCTCATTCAAACACAGCCCAGATTTATTGGACTTTTATTAACATGTATGAATCCCACTTCTAGATTTTGCGAATACTTCATGCCGCGGTGCAGTGTTGTACTCATTGATCCTGCCTTGTGCATTGTCTTGATTATGACCAAGAACTATACTACTATTATTATCAATAATATTTATGATGTTCATATCCTCCGGCCTTGGCATTCGACCAACTCTCACGAGCAATCAACATGTTTGACAGCCATGGTCTGTTTCTCTAAATACCGCACTGATGTGCGCATAGCAGTTGATAGCGCCCCAGACGTTCAAGTATGCGAGCCGCCACCAGCCTTTCCATGACCTTTTCCGATGCGGAAGTGAGGCTTGCTGGGCGGTAGTTGGCCTAGGTGGATTTTGTCCCACTCATGTACAGCTTAACAAACACTGCCTTTTTCCGCTCCCGAGCTAGACTGCCAGAAGCCAATGGCAAATTGAACAACCGAGTCAGTGTTGTAGTTAGTTGGTCCGCCAGCCCCCTCAGCATTAATGGATGGGCTTCGGCCGTCCCGGTGACTGATGGGTTTTGATGGATTGGAGCATGTTGTTCAATTTCGGTTCCACAGAACCATGCTTATTAAACAGAGGAGAGCCATTTGCCATTAGGATTGGTGCACCTTCCTCCACGAGATACACTGATAAGTAATGCTTGGCTAATGTCTCAGCCCTCCCACCACCCGTGACAACTACTTCGTATTTGTGCATTAGAGACGGGATACCTACCTCCGCTCTAATGCGGCGCTTCAGGTATGCAAACATGCTCTTGGGTGCTCGCACTGCTTCAAGCACAAGAGCCCCCTAAACGCCATCCGCTCTGCCATAGGGGTCATAACCATCACCTGTAGATCGGAACAGCTGCCAGGCCCGATTTCGTCCTATGAGTAGGCGTCGGAGCTCCAGGCTAAACAAGGGCGGACCCTTCACCCGGGGTCTTTCTCGGTTGAAGGGGGAGTAGGTATTCATAAGGTACAAGATACCGTTGCGACCAAAAGCTCAAGGTTTGTTCACATCGTGGCGGAGATCTGAATACATGGGAAACCAGTTGACGTCTAACGCCGCTCTCCGGACATCTTCGAATGGAGTGCGCCAAACATTACGTCCGATGTGTGGTCTAGGGGATGGACAAGAACCAGTGCGCCAGTGAATTTCCAGCACCATATGGTCACTGCTTCCAAGTGGAGGGAGATGTTCAACCTTATCGACGTCCGAGCTCCTGGGAGAAATCACCAGACCTAGAATGGAACCGTGACCGAATTGCCTCCGGGTTGATTCCTGAACATGTTGGTGTAGTGCCAGTTCTTGGACGGTTGTCAGTAACTCCCGAGAGAAAGGATCTGCCCCGGCCGCTGTCCTGCTTGATGTCCAATCAATTTGCGGAGCATTGAAGTCGCCCAGGACGAGGCAGTGGTCGTTGCACGCCCATCTCCTCAACAACTTCATCATATCTGGGGGAGTGACCGCAGGAGTCCGATAGGGGACTCCAACTGTCCCAAAGCCCCCGGCTGTAATTTTGATGCGGCATCAAGTAGCATCACCGAATCCTTGTGGATCAGCTAGTGCCTCTAACCACTCTGTTGAAATGTCCTATAGGACGAACAATGCCAAGCCTCCACCCGCTGTGACAGAGCTCCTATTGACTAGGAACAGGGTGTAGCCAGATAGGGAATCCTCAGAGTCTAGGACATTGTCACTCAGCCACGTCTCCGTCAATGATACCACAGCAGGCTAGCTGGACTGCAGCCGGTGTTCCACGTCATCCCTCTTGTTCAGCAGACCACGGACGTTAGACAGCAGGATGACGACGCTGCCTCGGCCTGCTACCACATCCGTTTGTTCAGGTCGTCCTAGCTTGAGGGGACTGACATAGACACTAGCGTCAGCGGCCATGCCTGAGGTGAGGGCGCCGCTTCTGTACCCAAAAGTCTCAAAAGTCCTTGTTCGTTTCTCTTCGTTCTATACGTCCACGGTGTTCAATCAACGCTTTTCTATATTTCTCACGACTCGCAAGGCCAAGATCTCAGTGCAGCAGCACTTGCTCGCCCTTTAGCCGGTAGAATCTTCTTAACACTGAAGTTGCGGCTTCCTCAGAGTCTGGCACCACTTCCAGCGGACGGAAGCATTCAGCTTAACTGGCTTTGCCAATTCGGGGGGCTGATTTCACTGTCAACTTCTCCACCGTCTTCTCCACCTAGAAGTCGAAGGGTTTCGTTAGTATACTTCAGGGACTCGAGATATCTTGGTCCAGAGATGCCTGTGCTGTGATCTTCTTTGCCTCAGGCAAGTTTACTATAAAAAAACACTGCTTCCTCGATGTGGGCTCTCTTCGTGGACGATCCGCTGTTGTTATCCAGTCCCGTCTACTTTAGTCCCCGGCGGTGCTCCGTCGGCTGGGTATTGTGCCTGTGGCACCTTCCAGCGCTTGGAGGGCCACATTAGTGTCAACTGGGTCCGCATTGTGGTGGGCAGGCTTAGGTAGCAACTAGCGATGGCGGTTATTTTGTTCCGTTTGGCTCAGTGACAGAAGTTGGTGCCTCCTTCGCACATGTAGTGCAGCCAAGAATAGGTACCTTGGCGGAAACCCCCCACCCCTAACGGCGATGATGACTGTGAGAGTGATGACATTGGCGAACTAAAAGACGTCGATGGTGATTCTGATTCTGCTGCTATTGATGGTAATGAACTGATCGATGGCGCTGATGGTGAGGATGACGAAAATGATAACGCTGCCTTGTCCGTGACAAGAGGCACTATCTTTGCTGACTGCTTTTCCGGCCACACAGATGTTTATAGCCAGGTGCATTTGATGCGCATCTCTTTGAGCAATTTCACACCACATTTGTCCAGGGCTTCATAAATATCACTATTATTGGGAACATCCAAGATGGGCCCAACCATCACGACCTTCACAATGAGGAAATCTGTCGTGTGAGCGAACAACCTTTGAACAAACTAGGTACGTGAATGCGGCATTCGTTACTCTTTTTGGAGGCATTATAATCAAATTATGGTCCAGAGTATGACAAGACCACGGGAGATACACTTCTAAATACCACGCCAAAAGACTTGCTGGTGAGATGCAAGTTTATTAAAACATCGAACAGCGCGAAAAATTGGCTTGAAAATTGTTGGAAATGACCGGGTAACGAGGTGAAGCCGAACAAGTCACGATCCGGAAATGATTTCTAGATAACCGCAGTCAAAGTTCTATCGAGTTCGAAGCTGGTAAGAAAAAGTGTAGAGTAAGACAAGTTTATTGTTTTCCACTTGCAGAATTACCGGTTCTGGCTCTGCAGAAAGCGCAATGGAGTGACCGTTGTGAAAAGTTACACGAGGCTTTGTGGGAGGGTTCAAGAAAAATCCATTTAGATTCTGTGGAGCTGAACTGGAGCTTAAGAGCAGCAACCCCTGTATATGGTGGAAACTCTGAAAGGCTCCAAAGAACAACAGCTTGTTACGCATTTCGAAAAATGCTTGCCATGATATGTCAGCGGAACGACGATAAAAATTAAAGTTCATTTGACTGGTTTTGCAAGGTATTTTTGCCATGGAATTGCTTAGACGGCTGAACTCCAATAGGCACAAGTTAAGTTGAGTTTGGGTAGTGAAGAGGAGGGCACCAACAGTACTTCCCGAAAATCTTTCGGGCAATGAGTTGAGGGATAGTGCAAGGGATCCGTTTGTGAAATCCGTTTGTATCTCACCAATTTTCGCGGTCGATGGATTCCAGATTTCGTGAATACCAATCAAGGGAGGTAGAAGATTCTCTGCAGCGTATTAAGCTGCCGGATAATTCATGAATTCCTTTGGTGGTAGACGTCTAGGAAAATCCAGACAATAAAACTCTTCTGGAACAAAGTTGAAAGAAAAGCCGCAGTCTGGACGAGTTCCAGCTATGGTTATTTGGTTAACCGTGCGATGTTCATCAAAAACCTGGGCCACTTTTATAAGCCCTATCCTCCGTGATGTAGGGGTTGATAGTATGGATTATTATGAGCACCACAGAGAATTCGCCTACCTTCTTAAATGCTGATGGGTGGTCGAGAGAATGAAATTCTAAGGGCCATCTGTTCCAAAGTGAAGGACACTTCATAATGGAGAAATTATACCCTATAGCCGTCTTAGCATTTGGGGCACATGGGTCTTACAGACAACGAGTTTGCTTTCTTGTATTAGAAATACTGTAAGAAGTAATCCAATCAGCCTTCGAGCCGGCGAAACCTGAGTAGCTGCGTGTTCCGAGAAGTTAAACGAGCAAGAGTATAGAAGACATGAATCTCGTATTGATGAAATGTTTGCCGTTATTTGCCCACCTATGCTAAGCAGCCCTGGTGGTACAGTATACTTATAAGTTAAAATACTACTTTTTCAGAAGAAACCTTCGTTAACAAAGTAGCCCCTATTTGATTAGTAAAATGCGATCGTTTAATATGATACAAACGGGCAGGATTTGGCTTGCTGGGTCTTGTTTTGATCCCTATTTATAAACTAGAGCGATAACTGTTTTTCACTGGCTGGGATATCAACTATACTGCCTAGATAAGGTAAATATGTCTGAACCTAAAACTGGAACGTCGGGTCCGCCTAACGTGAAAACGGCCGTAGGTAATGCACCAGGCCCCAGCTGGTGGGACGGTCTAGTGCCTGACAACAGAGGTGATATATCGTTTAGGTGAAACGAAGGTGCATCCAGAACTTTAAAGGAATTAGGTGTCAGAATCAGAATAACAGCAGGCGTAGCATTTGTTAACGTGGATGGAGGAAACACACCGAAAGCCTCTGATATGTCATGCGTTTTGTTTACATACGTATTACAGTAGAAACAAGAAGAAATGGAAGGAGCGGATTGGGTGTTTATATGTTTCAATAATTCAG
Source organism: Fasciola hepatica (assembly GCA_948099385.1). Taxonomy (NCBI): domain Eukaryota; kingdom Metazoa; phylum Platyhelminthes; class Trematoda; order Plagiorchiida; family Fasciolidae; genus Fasciola; species Fasciola hepatica. Next base: position 3,433,702 of record CANUEZ040000097.1, read on the forward strand.
CTAAAATCTCCACTCCTTTTTGGTTGTGCGAAGCAACTTTTCTTTGTTATTTCTTTATCCACTCCGAATAGTAGATGATATCTTGAGATAGGCTGACAGATTTTATGTATAACGGGAAATTTCCCTTTTTGAGAAGGGTATGTTGCAGTTTCGAGGGTCGCTGTTTCATTCTGGATATTTCGTTTGGTCTTGCATGTTTTATGGAATCATTTTTAGGCGTGATAATATCGAGAAAGCAACTTAAGAGAGAATAAAGTTTTTCTGTTACCGTTTGTGGTTTGCAAGCTAGGAGGACTTCATCCCAGTTCTGAGTGCATATAAACAAAGTTAATTGGCCCCGCCTGGCATGATGGAACGAGCTAGTAACGGGTAGATTTTGGTGGATTTGTTTGGGAATAAAAAACCTACAGGAAACCACAAAGAGATCACTTCTTGGAAATTTCTCTTGAACCGGAGTGGACACTTGGGTAAAGGCTAGGGTAAGGACCAGGTTCAGAGTGTTGTTTATTTTTGTCAGTGAAGACAAGTTGAAGCCATCCTCCAAGGCGAATGGTGGTCACAAAGTCAAGTGACTACCTTGGAGGGGAGAATGTTGACTAAAGTACACCCGGTGCTTTAAAGTCACTGGCTACCAGCTGGGGTCCACTAGGGAGGTCTGCGACGAAACCCAGTGCATCAATAATAGTTAGGAAGCAACAACTATTTGGGCCAGGCGGACGGTAAAGAAAATTAACCAAAATCTCATTAGGCCGAGTTTTTCCTTTGAGCCACACAGAATCTTTCATGCTGGCTATGTTCTTCTACCTCTGGCACTTCTGACTTTTACACCTGAAGTTTGTGAATATTTCATCTCAATGAGTAAAGCTGTACACCATGATCATGCGCCTGCGCGTGTTTCTCGACCATAGCCGATGAATATACCATTATTATTATTATTATTATTGTTATTATTTATGGGAAGCTCAAAGAAAGACGCTGCAAGACCTTCCCCTACATATGTTAAACATCCTCTCCTGCTTTGGTCTGATCTATTTTTCCTGCAGGCCCTGTACCTACCACAGCGGTGTCCTCAGTGGAAGTAGTATCAGACAACCACGCTTCAGTAAACAAAATAAAAACATTCTCCCGCGGTGGCCGCCGAATGCACAGAATGCAGTTTGCTTAGTACCCATCGATCAAGGATTAATACCTGGGGTAGAAACCCAGGTTGGAGCTCATTACTGAGCAGGCTAATGAAGGCTCCTTTAAAAGTGTGACCATCGGGTAACTGCAGCGCGAGAGACCGTAGTCGATTCGGTGGTGTTGGCCGATTTGTTTGAGATAAAGCCGGAGGCGATGGAATGTCAAATTGGGCAGTATCCACCAAATTACCGGGGACTTATTTATTTGGACAGTTCAAAGCTCTGGGTGGTTGCAAAGGAGGTACTTCTTGACGCAGAAGAGATTGAGGCATGAAAAATTACATTTTATCCTGTAAAACTTAATAGAATATCTTTTCAGAGGAGGCACACTATCGTGTGTATTGCTGGTTTGTGCAAGATACGCATGACCTGGATTAGTAATGACGACAGGGAGATGAACCCAGGAACATCAACAGGTTTGATGATGAACGGGAACAAAGGTTGCCACTCTAGCCTGCGAAGACTTGGTCCCCATAAGGAATGCAGCTTTGAGGGGGAACTGGATAAGGAGGTGGAGGAAGGTTTGGAAATGAGTGTGTGGGAATGATGAATGGGGAAGTCTGAGGTCGAGGGGCTATTAATGGCTCCCAAGGCATACGGAGAATCTAGCTTGGGGAGTGAAGCTTCTGCAAGACAGTAGAAGTTATAGGTGGAAGCGGTTGGATAAATTGATAACAACCGGCTGAATACTGATTACGGTCCAAAGCGCCTAGAGGGGTGTTTCTTTGAGTAGTATTTTTCATTTTTAACGAAGGATTATTTTCACTTGGGCACATTGGGGGTCTGTGATGAATCGCCGTATTACTACAATAGTTATTCTCTCAGGCTATTTTGTTGCCGTTATTATTCTGGGGAGACGACAGCGTGTGTTTTGTCAGCGGTACTCCAGCGGTTAGATGCAAAATGTTGGGCGCGGTAAAAGTTACCAGAAAGCAGTTCGCTGGCACGATGGGTGAGCCCTGATGAAGGGAATTCCTGATAATAAGTGATATTGCAGGGCTCCGGCCTGTAGAGAAGGTGGTGGCAGTTCGATCCACTTGAAGTCGCTTGCTAGAGGGCTGCGCCAGCGGTAGTGATATAGGTTCATCTAGGTCCATCGATACCAGCTGAGGTTTAGATGAGGTTGGTAGAGCAAAAGAAGCCCCAAAGCGGCGGCCACTCTGACGATGAGGTTTGGAGACCCGAGGTAGTAGCCGACATTTTGGTGTTATTTACCGACCTGGCACCCTCCCTCAGCAGACATGTTCTGTCAGCTATTATTTTGGTGGTCTTGAGCAAAGTAATACTCGATACCACCCGCTGGTTACTGACGAGTTCTGTTGTCACATACTCATCTAAGAACTGGAAAAGTAGGGGGCGGTTTTTGCTTTGGTTCCGCCAAAGTAGCCTAATGCAGTGACACCAGTATTGTGATATAATGCGGCAATGAGGGCAGTATTCTTTACTGCTGAATGAGGTAAACGGTCCGGAATATAGAAGACAACCACCATTTTAGAATTTTTATTGCGCCGAAGTATTTCCACAGCAAGAATGTCAATAAAGTTTTCGGCTGCCGTTAGACCTCTAGAGTCTGGATGCGTGGACGGATCAGTAATGTGTGTGAGGGGCAAGCTTGGAAAACAGACCTTTGGTCGAAGACATCCGTTTATCCGTTTGAGTTAATTTAGTTTTATTGATAATAACGGTATATTTTTCGACCATGGCTGAGAAGCACGTGCAAGAACATGATCATGGTGTACAACTTTACTCAAAACAATGAACTGCACACAAATTTCAGAAAAGGGAGTCAAAGCCGTCAGAAACAAAAAAATATGGCTAGGAATAGTGTGAATGGATCGAAATGATAATTTTTTGAGCGGCATATTCGGTTTGGTTTAGAATTCGAGTAGGTTGGCGGTGGCCCGTGGAGATACAGAATATGTCGTGAAAATATAGTGCTAAGGATGCGTTATAAACAAAATGATGCGAGCCGTGGATGACGGAGGACTATTGGAGTTCTGTGAAAGGAAAAAGTCCTGAACTTGGAGAAATGAAAAAAGTGTATGGGAGTACACTAGTGGTCTTTGATGAATATGAAGAGAACGGCTCCCTATGAAGACGATATGGGCCAGGGATGACAGATATTCCCCGGGTTCAACAAATAGAGTGCATCAAGAAACAGGGAGACGTGAAAAACTGTGTGGAAGTGCACTCGGAAACGTTGATGAATGTGGAGGAAATAGCAGTCTATATAAAAGGTGAGTTTAGGTACAAGATCAATAGCCCGTGTCAGTCAGAGAAAAAGAAAGCGCAACCTGAGGACCTTGGGTCAAAGAAGAATCAATTTAAAGCCGGATACCGTTTGAAAGAAAGATAAAATCTTGCAACAGATACCAGAGTGGAAAACCTGCGCATAGGCTCGAGCCTTTTTGTTTCGTTACGCTGACAAAAATATATTTACTTATTGATTCTCAGTGATGTTCGGCGTCGTTAATGGAAACCACTGATGAGAGGGGATAAGCAGACTCGCTTTCGGATAGCGTACCAAAATTCATTGGGTAAAAAGTTCCCGTGCTGCTTGTTCTGGCTCTGTTATTGGGTTGTTTCACATGAGACAAAGGTGATGTGCATTATCCCGTGGGTATGGCTCATCAGGCGGTGCAAGAAAAGTGTCAGTCAATAGGTAGCGTGTTGCTCGGGAACCTTTATTTGTGAAGACTTAAACAGTGGCGTCAGTGGGAGAGGTGTTACTCTGGAAGACGCCTTTCAATCTACTGGTAAGCAGTTGGGGGTGTTTTAGGTAGTGTGGCTCGACTGCAATCCCGTTCGATATGAAGGATTCCATTTAGGTCTCTGTCGGAAAGGGTCAAAATATGGACCCCGGTCATGGAAAGTAGGGTCCGAGAGAGTACGCGAGGACAAACCTGAAATAAATGGTGTTCACAGTCTGGACGTGGTTCCAACCACGAGTTATGGTACCAAGTGAGGCGATTAACTGAGGTCAAGGTCACCCCGACGTGGAACTCAGGTTGTCTCGTTGTCGTTTTTTGCTTATATCTCTGCTTGGACTAATAACTGTGTCCACCCTAGTTTATATCACCTCGCTACCTGAAATAGTGACCTGGTTGTGTAAACAACTGCGGCACACCAACGTGTAGCTGCTAGTACTTACCGCGAGCTAGAGTTATAGATTATATTGGTTATTCATTGCTTCAATTCCACTTAATAACATTCTACATGGCTTACCTAGCAAACCTACCCTGATTCTCGCCACAATAAGAAACATCCGCGTTTTTACATCCCCTCTCTATAACCCAACTCCTACCTTATTCTCGCCGCGCATCCACCGGTACACCTTCTGAAGTTTCTGTCCCACTGTACCCCCGTTTATTTGTTTTCTTTGCTATAAGAGCGCACTCTCGTTCCACCCGCTCCATCAACTCCATATCTACAATATACCTCCCCGCACAACCTGCCGTTGTGATCCAAGCAACAGTTAAGTGCTCACCGTATCCTGTGTGAGTTGCACCTGTGCACACCACACAGAAACATTTCTACCATCCCACTATTCCCCGTCGTCCCAAGTCTCCTAATCCCAGCTGTATATATATATATATATATATATATATATATATATATATATATATATATATATATAGTGGGTCATATAGCTCACTTCCTATACCGAATTGCTGCATAGGTCTCACCTGGACCTTTGTGCACATAGCACCCAGGTACACTCCTGGTCTGCCCAGACCTTTGGTCTGTCTCTGTTTAGTTGACCGAATTCCTGCTACCTCTTTACCTCCGTAACATATTTTTACTTATCATGCCATCCCGGCCCCCAACAAGTGCTCGAAAAATCCGTATCGCTGAAGTTGGAAAATCCAAGCATACCCGACCCCTCCCAACAACCAGGCCGTGCTCTGTCGCCCTCGTTAACGTCGACGGTGAAGCTTCTAATAGTCCTGATAACCTTAGGCGGAGTTTCGTTGAACTCAAGAACAAGGTCGAGCTGATTGGTGAAATCCTTTCAAAGGTTTCACTCCTGGATACTCTCCTTGATCCTGTAGCCGCTACATCGCCCAAGAACTTGGATTCGGTGGGACACCTCCTCGACTCCGTGTCTACTGAAATATACCACCGCAATACCAACTCCAAGAACGCAGTGGTTTTTAATGTTCCAGACCGCTTACCACGTTCCTTAGCGAAACACAACATACTTAGTTTGTGTAACGTGGCTCACTATTGATGCCATTGCAGGAGGCTACGTAAAAAGTCCCAGCAACATAGTTGCCCCCTGCTATTCCAGTTCATGGACGGCCCAACAGCTGGAGAGTTTATTACCAACAGGTCGACAGTTGCTGCCATTTCGCCGTATAAGGACATTGAGATATTCCCTGATAGAACCTCCCTCCAACGGGAGATACTTCGCTCGCTGGGAGGCAACTCTGCCTTGCCCATGCGGGCTGACCACACCGGAACCGGCATGAAGGTTACCCAATGCCCCACTGGCGAGAAGTCAAAGGCAAACCCAGCGCCTTACCCTGCCTACCTGCAAACTGTCGACCTAGATATGTCCGGCTCCTCACCTTCGGTTCCGCTTCCACACAAACGCCCTTTTCTACCATCTCCCCCAGTAGCCTCTACTAGCAGTTGCTCTCGCTCCCCGACCACAGGCCCCAAGCGGCACTCCACTTCAGTATTAAAGCCGCACTCCCTCATCATAGCCTCAGAGGCAAGACAAGACCCTGGTACAACTATCAGCTCTCGCCGTACTACTTCCAATCCGTCCTCCGAGCCGTTGAAAAGTGTTTTCAACCACCGCTCTTGCTCTAACGACTCTACCAACCACTCACCAGCAGCTGGATCAGCCGCGACACCTCGCTGTTATCCTCATAAGTGCCGCTCCAACCCCCCCCCCATGAGCCTACCTGGTACTCCTACCAGGCCCGCGCTTATCCAACTAGTCACCCCACACATTACCCCCCACTCTCAAACGGCATCTGCTTATAGCACAACCTCGGACCCTCCAGGTGAAAACCAGTTGGGCCACGATCCGGATCCATCTAAAGCCATCGTCCCTTTATGTAGGAGTAACCTTCATGGCCTTGTCAGTGCCACCTACCCTTTCATAGCCTCGCACCCCTTCCACTGTCTTTCCCTCTCTCTGATCCAGTGGGTCAAACCAATCCTCCATTTCCGTTGCTACCTTATATCCCTTCCTGCCCCCAGATACCAACCCTCCATAATGTAGCCCCAGCAAGCCTACGCTGTTCCCCTCTACTCCCCTCCATCAACCCTCCCCTAACCCTGAAGAACCACGTACGTACCCTTGCAGATACTCCAGGTTCGTACTTGTGTCCCGCCTCCTCGCCACACTTCCCCATTTGCGGCTCCCATGCCCCCCATGAGTCTCCAAGCCCTTCCAAATTTCGCCATTCTCTTCCCGCCCCCACCCTACACCATTTTCCAGTTACTCTTCGACATACCTCCACCCCCCTACCGACCCATCGGCCTTATACTGACTCTGCCCAACAGGTAGGCTACCAGCAGTCAAGATCTGGTTTTTTCCTGACCGGTGCCCTCCGCACCCGTGGCCATATGGCTAGTCGCCCTATGGATCACATTGATAAACTTTCACAGACGAAAGTCACTGATCGCTCCCCACTCGAGGTCCTGTCCTTTAGTACCTTACACCCTGCACTCCATCCTGTTCACCCCGATTCAACAGATAATCTTAACCTCTCATTGTGCAATACCGTGTCCCCTCCCCCTGTACCACGTGACACCCCTCCGGCCCACATCAACGGCGTGCTGCACACCCGCCGTATTGATCACCCACAGCGACCGGCTGCGCCTATTGCTAACGCTTCTCCTACTTTCCGTCCCCCACCCAACACTGCCTGCCCTCCCTCTTCTACTGACGCTCTATCCCCACTGAGACCCAACTCCTATCGCCACAGCGATCCCAATTGTCTTGCACCTGGCATCCATGCATTGCGCACACCGACACTGAACTCATTCCTACTAGTTCTTATTAAAGCTCGATCAATAATTAGAAGAATGTCGCACCTGCAATCTCTGGTATTTACCTCAAACGCTGACATAATACTAGTAACTGAATCCTGGCTGTCAGATGATGCTTCACCTGACCTTGTTCGCATAGCTGGGTATCAATGCTTCTCGAACACCCGCCAGTCCAGGCGTGGAGAAGGTTGTTTAGCCTTTGTCAAATGCACTATCCACGCTAGTGTTATCGACCACTCCTCTCTTCTCCTTATTGAGGATTCGTCATAGCCATCTATTCATGCCTCCGGCCAGAACCTCCTCCATGGCTTCGCCCACGTCCCCCCGGGTCTGGAGCCTGCAAATATTGGCCCTGCCGTGGATGTGTTTATTGCTGCGCTTGACTACCCTGCCAGTGCAAAAAATACTGCGGGTGACTTTAACCTTTCTTCAATTTGCTGGTCCTTCTACATTAGCCCTCCCGCCCTCTCTACCTTCCTATCCTGTGTCCGTCTTGGTGGATGGGTCCAACATATCTCCTGCCCTACAATGGGGAACAACATCCTGGACCTAGTGCTCTCCATTGATGTTCCTGATATGACCACCCAGATTACTGATCATTTCCCGCGTAGTGACCACCGCATTGTCAGGTGCAAGTTCAGCTGCTTCAGCTGTTTCCATCCGATGCAATCCCCTCACCCTGTTCCGACTTTCTACCGTTCCTGTAACCAGCCCCTAGTGCCAATGACAATCCGATCCCTTAACTTGGACACACTTTTTCTCTCCTCTGATTCCGTCACTGTTGTGAACTCTCTCCACTCCAACCTCAAATACTGCTTAAGTGCCGCCAACCCATGTGCCGATCCACGCCTCAAGTCTATCAGCTCACACCTGTCACTGTTAAAGCGTAAGCTGGCTAAGCTGCAACTTACCTTCGCTTGATCACATGGCTTTGCAATTCTTCTGCGCATAAACCAGCTACAACTGAAGCGACGTCGCATGGCCGATTCGCATCTGGGAAGGCAAGAGGCCATCTCCCTAGCACACCCCAACAAAACTGGCTACCTGTCCAACCACCAATCACTCCAATCATACTTCGCCCAAATTCCTCATCTGTGGCTCATCTACCGCTAATACCTTAGCACCTATTTCTGGGGCCTTCAATGAGCATTCCACTTCCTCCCTTATAAACTGTCTTGCTATTCCCCCTCCTACAATCCATCCCTGCACCTCTGCCTCTCTTTCATCGATTCTCTTCACCCACCTAGAAATTGAGACATCAGCTTCCTGTAATAAACCCTCTCCAATATCGAACCTAGGTGATCTCTCACCGGCCTTCCTCCGTTTCGGTGGTAATGACCCACCTTTATTGTTACTTAATGCATACACCACCTCCATGCTTCAAGGTTTCATCACACTTCAATGAAAATCCTCTGTTATAACTCCGACGTTCAAAACGGGTGCACTTCAAGACCCAAATAACTATCGGCCCATTGACCACACCCCGGTAGTCTGCAAAATCATGGCGAGAATTATCAAAAAACACATTGTTCAGTACCCCTTATCCAACAACATGCTGAATCCTGGTCAGCATGGTTTCTTGATCTCCCGTCCCCGCTCTTCCCGCCAGCTTGACTTTCTCAATGTCCTATTGTCTGCTGCAGACGCCGAAAACTCTAATCGTCCTGTACCTCGACATGTCTAAGGCTTTTCGCCGTGCTCCTCATGTGCATCTGTTAGCCGAAATCCGGTCTCTTGGTATTTCTAACCCCTCCTCTCCTGGCTATCCTCTTATCTCTCTCACAGATCACAAGCTGTGCTTGTTGGCGGCCACTTATCTTCCGCCAAACCAATTACTAGCGGGGTCACCCAGAGCAGTGTCCTAGGCACATTGCTCTTCCTGATTTATATCAATGACAACTTCCCTTATATTCGACACAGCACTCCTTTCCTCTTTGCCGACGATATAAAAATAGTGCATTCCTTTCTCCCTGATGACTTATCCGTGAGCATGTGCAACCTATCGCGTGACTTACTCTCTCTCTCTCTCTAAACTTGGTGCGTCTCGTGGTTCATGAAATTCTCTGCTGAGAAAAGCTTCCTCCTACCGTACAAGTGCACTGTACCACCCGGCCAAAATTGTCTGGACGGCCTGCCCATCCCCATACACCCCATGGTTACTGATCTTGGCGTGCGCTAATCTTGTTCCTTTAACTCCTCAGAACAGGCATCGTTCCAAATCGGTAAAGCTAAGCGAACCCTAGGCCTGATCAATCGGTGTTTCCTAATACCAGCAGTCGCCTTTCCATGTATCTCCCATATGTGAGACAGCTTCTAGAATATTGTCCCATTACCTTCAGCCTCCGGCCACGTTCCTCTGTTGTATCTCTTGAGAACGTTCAGCGTACTTTCACCAAAACGCAGTTGGGCGTATCCATAGCCCTAACATACCATCAGCTCTGTGAGCTCCTACAGATTGAGCCTCTATGGATTCGTCGCATGATTCTCAACCTGATTTTTCTCTTTAAGTTAATCCGTAACCAGGCCTACACCTCTTATCCCATTTCACTCGCTGCGCCCTGCTCCTACCCCGTCCGACATCGTGCCTTCTCTCTCACTGTCCCTCATTCTAATCTCTGTCTGAAGTCCCGATTCTTTCTGTCAGCCTATTCCAAAATCTGGAATAAGCTCCCTCTTAGCTTACGCAGTGCCTCCTCAATGTTCGCTTTTCGGCGCGCACTTGTGTTATACTTAACAGTTCCCAATGCTATATTGCCCACCAATGAGCTCGTCCCCACCGACCTGGCCTTTGAAAGAGGCCTCACACTGTAACTCTACTACCTATGCGCCACAGGCCACCAGGTACACTTCATGCCCGACACTTCCTTTCTCTCTAGTGCCGCGAACTACGGCCATTGCCCTCCCTGATCAATAGCAAACTTAGCTCCTGCTTTCCTAAGATAACCCTATTACTCACCTACGTTCATCTCTCATCCATCATTTCCCCTTTTTTCTCCTCAGTATCCGGTGCTTCTCAGCTGAGGCACATCCAGACCGCGCTTCTCTATACCTTTTCCCTTTCCAGTGATCCTCGATGACGGAAAACCACCTCGGGCACTGTGTTTACCATCTCCCTGGCAGGCGCACCTGGATAATACTGTTACACGGTCGCCTACCACTCGCTGTTTCCGTTGGCTCTACTGTCCATGGTCTCACGTCCTGGCCAATTGATCCTGGATCACACACCCCTATCGCGATCGCTTTGCCCCTGCACAATTATCAGTGAACACTCGTTCCAGTCCCAACGGTACGGGGCGCCGTCAGATCCACCGCTATGGCCGGCGCACATCGGGGGTGCAGGCCTTCATGTTTCACCCGTGTCTCCATGGGCATCGCTCTCATCTCTCAGTCCGCTTATTTTTCGCCACAGGCATTCTTCTGTGTGCCTTTCTGTGCGGTCTGCTTCTCCACGTTCCACCGATTGTGAAGACAACGTTACGTCATGATGCTCTTTTACAGTTCCAAATCGTTTGATCTGTCACTACCAGATTCCCCTGATCCGTCACCACATGTTGCACCTGCATTGATCAAATAATTAGACCCACTCTTACCTGTTCTCTTCAGTCCCATCCTCCATCTTTACTCTTCCGTGAACTGTTCCTAACAGTCTTCACCTCTTCGGTGCTTCCACATTCATTTTTCTCTCTGTTGGGCCGCAATGTGCACCTGTTATGAAGACTATTCACTACGATATTCCAAAGTTAATTCTACAACCATTTGATCCAACCTTATCTACCCCTCCCAACGACTGATAACTTCTTTCTAGGACCCTATTGCTACTGCCTCTGCTCCTCTTATATCTATACATATATATATAATATATATATAATATATATATGCTTGCGCATATATGTATACGTGCACGCACTCTGCATCTCGCAGTTCCTCACCGGCCATCTCTGTTGTTATCATCCCGCCGACCGCCATCATATGCATCCATCAATCCTACATCTGTGCCTCACATTTACCGTATCCAATCGTTTCAAATCATTTTCATTATCTGATCCACCCTCTACGTCTTTTGTTGCTCGCTCCCTGTTTTACGATGGGTTCTGTGCCCTGTCCGCCGACCATCCACTGCAGGATACCAATGCTTCATTGATATCTAATCCACTGCAGTGTGCCTCACTTTATTCCCCATCGTCCCTCGCCACTGCAGTTCCTTGTACCGATTTCCAGCCTTTCTCATGTATATCAGTCGGCCTCCAGATGTCTCCACCCAGACCAGTCATACTCCCTATCTGACGTTGACTTTCAAACTCACTGGGGGTCCATTTAACTCCGCCCTTGAGTTCATTTAAACTCCCTGCAATCTCTATGGTGTTCATACACATCCTATTTTCGTCCCACTTTATTCCCCCTTCTGAACCTTATTATCTTACACTTTCATGCAAATTTCCACTTTTTCATGAATTATATCTGTCCATTCTATCGCCTGTATCAACAAAATAATGCACATTGCAGGCTTCGGGCGCCTCCCAAATAAACCAATATTAAACATTATTAAATTTTACCAAGCTTTCCATAAGAATGGCATACGGCATTACGAACGCGACAAGTGAAACATATGTTAAATTCTTTGCGCGAGGAGTCGCGGTTTCGTTGCCCGGATTTGCTTTCAGGAATCACTATTTTAGCCGGCTTCGGTTAACGCGTCTTCTTTGTGGAGACTGGTTTATGGAGAAGAAGGTGTTGGAAGTGCACTGCGCAATGCAAAAAGGTCGCGTCGGCCACGTCACTGAACTGTTTTCAGGCTGATTGGGCTTCGGAGAACGTAAGGTCGGGTTCCAGCAACAGCTCCTTGCGCAACTCCGGATGATTCATGTCGGCAATTAGGCGGTCACGCAACTGGGTCTCCAAAGGCTCACCAAAATTACACCTAGCAATCTGTGTCCGACGTGTCGGGACGTATTCAAGGACCTTCTTGTTGGAACCACTAACCAGCGAATAAAATCTGGCAAGTCCGGTAGCCTTGAAATTGGCCGGAACTAAGTGGCCTAGAAGAAAAACCTACAACTCGACGAATGGGACTGCAGCAGAGGCTCTCAGATACGCAAGAATTTTCATCAACAGGTGCAATGAACCTCCGCCACCTGTCGAGAATAATTCAGTCCGGTTCTCTTTGTTCACATTCTTTCGCATCCTACACCATTACTCGGAACGTTTAATCCAGTCTTCAGTTTTGCATGCGCCATCATGAGGGTTCAGCTGTTCAATACTGGGGAGCCCCATGAAGCGATGCCAATTGTTATAGTCGTAATGAACTGAAATGACAGTCCGTACTGAAACTGTTTCCTTCACGAAACACTCAAACGGAAGTAGCAAGGAGGCTAAAGCCGCGAAACGGAACGTTAGTTGTATTTCAGGGTGGGTTCGTATAAATATGTTAAAGTAGAGAATACAATTGGTAGACTTGAAGGTGGCCAATCACACGGAATTTTTGTCGGAATTGCCGCGGTGACCCTGATTGGTTCAGACCCATCCGTGTATGTGCGTACGGATCTGTACCTAGCCGTATCACTTGTGACACTCCCTGGATCGTCACAGCCAATCAGTTCTAGAGTTGCAGTTTTGTGAACCCCAAAGTTATTGTGATGCCAGTTTATGTGGCACAGATTCCAACTTGTGATTCATACCAACCACAGTTGACTCGAGCTTGAACGTGCCATGACTGCATGTATCACGCTCTGCTTTGTTTGTGTCTACCTGTCACATGCGGCCAGTTCTAGGTGCCAACAATACCGAATAAAAGGTTTCGTCCGACTGAATCACGCCTGCGCTTGCGCTTGCTGTGGGATGGACCGAAATAAAAGCCCAGCAATTCATACAAACCTCCTTTCCGCCTGCTGAGTGTTTAGCGCAACTTTTGGCTCCGCAGGCCCATTTACTTACCAAGCCGAATCAGTCCTGGATGGGTTTTACATGACAACCGACTGCTGAAAGTTGGAGGTTACGGAATAATTCTTTCTGGGTTGTTTATCACTGCTACCAGATTCCGCCGTTAGTGCGCCTTAGAGGGAACAGGGTTGAGTTTAGCAATTATGACTTCACGTAGTACTCAAGGAAAGACCAGCTTTTGTCGCTTTACATATACAGTTGAAAACTACACCAAGAGGCGCCGTTTCTTGTCTGGACAGACAATGGAATTATCGCCGAAATTAACAAAGTACGTGGTACAAGTTCTTTCAGGTAGGGGGAAACGCCTGACGAAACCCTGGATTGGTTAGTCCTTCGAATAACCAGTTGTGTCAGGGACTGTGATTACCGTGCTATTCCCGCCAAAAGATTTAAAGAAATACTCGTGATCCGACGGTTAATTTCAGGGATCTGCAACTCCCAGGTACGAGGGAGGCCTATGGACTACGAAGGGAAAGAGGTATAATGGGATCGTGCATATGAAGCTAGGAGTCCCGAGTGGGACCATCATTATGTCAAGAAGCTCAAAAAACCTGTTCCATTCATCAACATCCTTATTGCAAACAACATCGTTTCATTTGTATGAGCCACCTTTACCGGAATTATGATTGTTCGTTCTATTGCTCTAAATCTTTGTCACACATCAAACTCCCACTGTTGACCCGAGCATAAGTCACCCAGCTTGAACCTTGTTGTGACCCTGTTGGGTAATCTCATTTGATGTTTTCTATGTTTTGCTGTAAATGAACAGTAGTAGTTGATTCGTTGTTCAACTTGGAGCGCATGAGCCCAGAAGTAACACCACTGAAGTTTGGTTATCGTAAAACTGCTTAATTTGTAGTGTAGGGAACAGCAGCTATTTGGGTTCGACGTTGTTTTCAATAGTGTCAAAGTTTGTTGCTATGCGTCGCTCGAACGTTCCACTGGCTGGACCCTACACACTATGTTCTTTCAAACGGTCTACTACTTCCATTCATTGCTATCTTTAGAAATTGCAGACAATCGTTGCAAGTACAATAAATGTCCAGCTACAACTGCTCACCGTTGTTACTGTCAGAAATCCGGACATTTTACGCGTGTTCCCCCTCGCGCACTGAAGTATCGGTTGACCAGCACGCGGTACGTAGAGAAGGCTCTTCTCCAGTAGACACCATTACTACTCCCGCCATGAATGATTTTTGGTTAACTTCTACGGAAAGAACTAAACAGCATTCGCCATCATCGAAAGACATTTGCAACGTTGGTTCCGAAGTTGAGTGTACGATTACTCCCACTTCAAAGGAAATAGGTTCAACGACAACCATTACAGTAAATCAGCGCTTCTTTTGGAAGCACTATTTTTGCGCTTAAGCTATACCACTGACAAGGTACCTTTCCGCAGGTTACTCAGAAAACACCGCGCGTCTTGTTGAATTTATATACATCCCTTTGCTTGCCAAGGACATCGGTAGAATCAACGTGGCTGCTTATATTTCTGCAACCGATAGTGAAGCCCTGTCTGGTAGCAGTGCCACTGTGGACCTCGGCATCTTATCATACCTTAATCGTATGTTAACCGCTTGTACGAAAGTTCCCAGAACCTCTTACAGAGAGATATCCAAATGGTCTCCTATCAAGAATTGTTGAAGAGCCGCACACAATAATTATGTGATTTTTTATGTGATTGTATATTTCTTGACCATAGGCAAGGCACATGAGCAAGGCATGATCGGTGAGTACAGCACTACACGGCAGAAAGAAATATGCGCAACGTTTGAAAGTAGGGCTCACATGTGTTAGTAGCGGCACAAAGGAGCTGGGCCGTGCTTGCATGATTTAAGGTGGTGACGGTCAAGGTGGTGAATAGAAATCGGTTTTGATTTCGGTAACGCAGCTTTGCGGAAAACCTGACACGCGCAAAACTGCTGAACAGTGCATGGAACTTGCAAAATATATATGATTATTGCGTGAAAGGGTCATTCTGGTGAAGGCAAACAAACTCAAGGATATACAGTCAAAAAAGGTTTTGGATGAACCTACTGGATGTCCGAGGGGTGTAAACCGAAAACTGGAAGAAAATATTTACCACCACGCGGCCATTTTCGCCGCCTTCATCTCCCCGCCGAATAATGCAAGTCCATTTATTAAAGCTTCTCTCGTTCTCGACCGCCACTGCGTGTCCCACCTAAGTTAATCCGGTAAGTAGATCCATCCTTACCTGTTCTTTTTCATAATTTCCTTCATCTCCCTTCTTATATAAACTGCTGTTCACAGCCGTCCTCACTTCTGCGCTTCCAAAATCTTCTTCTCTCTCTTTGTTGATCCGCCATGCTCACCGGCCATGGAAAACATTTAACAGGATATTACTAAGTTAATCCTACACCATCCGATCCAACCTTACCTGCCCTTTCCTGTCACTGATAGATTTTCCTGGGACTCCCATTTCATTGCTCTTTTTCCTCTTATATATATTTACACATACATGTATGCATACATACATTCGCTCTGCTTCCTGCAGTTCATTGGCGGCCACTTCTCTTGGTATCATCCGGCTGACCGTTATAATATGCGTCCTCTCCTTCCACATCTGTGCCCCACGTCTAATGTATCAAATCTTTTCAAGCCATTTTTTTCACCTGAGCCACCCCTTATGACTGGCATTGTTTGCTTCCTGTTTAACTATGAGTTTTGTACCCTGTCTGCCGACCATCTGTTGCAGGGTATCAATGCTTCATAGCTATCTACTACCTTGCGGTGCATCTCACTATTTTCTACATAGTCTCCATCCAGCACGGTTTTTCACACCAACTTCCAGCCCCTCTCTTGTATATCTGTCGGCTTTCAGATGTTCATACCTGGACCGGTCAGGTCCTTCATTTGATCTCGAATTCCAAACTCACCGGGCATCCTTTTGAGTCCGCATTCTGGCCCTTTCTAACTCCCTACATTTTTCCTTGGTGAGAAAACACGTAACACACCTGTAAAGGAGTTCAGGAAACCCCGTTCTGTACATTAGCATCCATATTACAAACGACATTTATCATTCGTATGAACTATCTTTGCTGGAATTCCGATTGTTTGTTTTATTTCTCTAAATCTTTGTCACAAACTGGACTCCTACCGTTGTCTCGAGCGAGAGTCGCTCAGCTTGAATTTCGTTGTGACTGTATTTGGTAATCTCATCTTCTGTATCTAACATTTTGCTGTAACCCAGCTGCTGTTGTTGATTTGTTGTCCAATTTGGAGCGAAAGAGCCTAGAAGGAACACTATTGAGGTATGATTATTGCAAAATTTAATAATTTGTTGTATATAGTACCGTAGCTATTTGGAATCGACATTTTTTTTAATTGTGTGGAAATTTGTTGCTACGCGTCGGTGGCTGGACTATACACACCTTTAACCTCCTCTAATCTATCTTCTGAGCCTTTCTATTCTACTTTGGTCAGGCGTATCTTCTTATCTTCATGAATTTTGCCTTTCCGTTTTATAGCCTTCAAAAACTCGATCAGGCACCTGACATGCTTCGGGATCCTCCGAAATAAACTGCTTTTATTATTATTGTTAACTAGTAAACAGTCGTGGCAGAGAACAGAACCGACATAGGATTTTCACTATATAAACAGTGATATCTGCGGTGCATATTTAAGGTAATCTCCAGTGACTTTGCCTTAGCAGGTCACTAGGTTAGCAGAACCGTGGACCGAAATACCAAATAAGCGAGGAATCCCGTAGAATAAATGCAAGTGTGTAGGGCAATTTTATTTTGAGTGTCCTTTTCAGGTAGTCCTTGGCGGTAAGGAAAGAATGACGTTCCATCGGAAAGTGACGGGAAGACAAGTATTTTACACGGAATGAAATGTGCTGTCGGGGCAGCATGAATGATAGTTGAAAGCTCAGCCGGGGAATTCACAATGGACTCATTGAAGAGACGGACAACTGGAGTTAGAAGGTTAGGCAGGTGCTCCAGGGCCAATAAAGGGAGATCATAAGGCGTGACCACCAGAGAGCAAAGTCCAGTTGCAGTGATTTGCAGAGACCCAGACCTGGGGCGGCTACGGATGATGCTCCTGAGTGAGAAAAACGTTTATATGACGGAGATAGCCTGGGATTTTATTTCATAATGATCATAGTTTCCACTGGTGTAAAGTCACGGAAATGGGGCCTGAGCAGGGGTGCTCGCACCAGAAGCGACTAACAGTTCACGGGGAAAATGTTTAGTGTAGCAGGCAAAATGGGCAAAGATGGCAAAACTTGGCGACTTGGGAGGTGGCAGGTTAGGAAAAGAACTGCAACATTTGGATCTCAGTCACACTTTGAGTACAACGGTGCAGTACTAACGACACAATCTAGAGAGTATATGGGGAGTAATTGTTGGAGCAGAGCTTCAGGAAATTTGGCATCGGTCCGGTGAAAGTGTTATGGTAAACTGGAAATCGGGTAGTACGAAGGTGATCACCGTGACCATCGATGTAATGGGTTCTATATGGAAAAAGCCAGCGACAGCATGCCTAAGCCGTGGCCACGCAGCGTGGAAAATAGTCCAACGAGATTATTCAACTCGTTCGACCCATGAGGTAGTCGGGGAGTAAAATTTAGTGGACCCATGGCTACCCATGTAACCGGCATGAATTGAAAGAGATCAGGGTTGTGGCCATCTGGGGGATGTTCCACCTAGGGGTTACCATCGAAGTTTTAGTAGAATCCAAACAATTACAATTAAGGGGAAGTACTAATCGAGGCCCAGAATGGGTGGGGAGATTGTCAGACTGGAAGTGGTTCCAGCTGTGGGTTATGGCTATAAGGGAAGGAGATAAAGTTGCGGTGGGAGAAAAAGTTTCAGACTTACGAATTTAGAGCAGAGGAGAAATGGACAAGCCTTCTTCAGATAGCGGAAAAAGAACCGCCTGGAGGCTGCACGTTTGAAGGTTTATTCGACTAACCCAACTATGCCTCATACGACTGCAAAAAGAACACCGGACGCGAAAATTGATAGGACTTCTTAAACTTACTCTTTACAAAAGGCTCAAGAGAAAAGGCTCCAAGATAGTATGCTTTCTTGCTTAGGAACATCGCACACAAGCCGATACCGCGGAGCTCTCCTACGTCAGGCGCAGATTCTCCACCAGTAACGGGACAGCGTCGAAGGAAAACACCCACATTCTTCTCCAAGTAAGTCCGGCCATTCGCTTTCTGACACTGCCCACACTGAGAGTTCGACCCAAATATTATGACTTGTCCATTGTTCCCATATGTTTCATCTACCTCAGGGGACAAGCGCTTTGTTTCTCGCCTTAGCTGCAACTGCTTGTCGAGTCTGTCTATGCTCGTGTTTGTGCTTTACCTAGCTATACGTACTGCGTAAACACCGTAAGCTTCTTCCTCAAAACAGAGGGGATGCTGTTGTGACGCCAGTTCACGTGGCACAGACTCCAACTTGTGATTCATACCAACCACAGTTGATTCACGCTTGAACGTGCCATGCCTGCATGTATCACGCTCAGCTTTGTTTGTGTCTACCTGTCACACGCTGTCAGCTCCAAGCGCCAACAATATTGAATAACAGGTTTCGTCCGACTGACTCATGCTTGCGCTTGCGCTCATCGTAGGCCGATCCGGAATGCAAGTCATGCTGCGCTTACGTACTTCCGTTCTGCTAGTGAGTCTTGGAAGCAGCACTGGTCAACTGTTCAAGCTAGCGTAGCAAATCGTCCAACAGGAAGTTTTTACCATCCCTGACTGAGGAGTCTTCGCATCGGTAGCAGCCATCCTCGTATTATTACATTTGATTTCATTTTCTGATGACCTAGGTCGTAAATAGGCCAGCCTCGTTGGCGCATGCCCCTTTATTCGGGCCCGCCTGCCTATGTGCCTGTCAGTCGGGAATTCTTTTCTCCCCAGGAACATAAGTCTGCCAGATTGTCAGCAAGCTTAACCTTCCTCCACTGACCCACAGTAGTTTCTTCGTGTATGACCGTGGGCCTATTAGCTGAGAATTTTCCGAAGCGGCCCTTGGCTTTGTTGGTGTAGCGAGGTAAAATCGTCGAGACTGTCCAACTCCAGACCGGAGAGTTACTGGAGTTTAAGGATCCCTTTATGGCTTGCTTTGCCCTAAAGGCCGGCGCAGCTGCGCCAAGTTCGGGGAATGGGATGGAGACCGGCTTTAGGGGAGTAAACCGGGCCTTGGCGAACGGGGTCCTTAGGATGTATAGTCCATCGCCGGACAACACTAGTCGTGCACTACCGTCTAGTAACCGATGTCAGTCGCATCAAACAGGGCGGGTAACTGTTCCGTTTGGTTTATACCATTGAGGGGTAGGCATCGATGGATTCGTACGTCCTCTACTTTCTTGAGAGTGGCTATGAACTCTTCCCGACCTAGTCTGTCTTCCGGGCCAGGTGGCTGGTCTCAACCCTCTTTATTACGACCAAACAGCTGAAATAGAGCTTCTGCAAGCAACTAGTATGAAGAAGCGAAGCAAATGGGATCGGATAAACTGGATGCAGCTGACAGCATTCCTCGGAGCGTAACTGGCTGTTTGGGAATGTTCATTTCGAAAACTAAAAAATCTGTTTTAGCATTCTAATTTATTCCCAAAGAGCGCTTCGTTGGAACCCTTTCCGCTTCGTCGTTGTCTGAACTAGCATCCAACACCCTCTAGCGAGTTTGATATCTATTTCCTGAGCTGAAACCCAGCTTTCTTTGTTATTTCCATAATTGCCTGGAGTTGTTCACGTAATTTTTGTTCCTTCCACATTCCTAAATGTTCTGTAACCACCATTTTGCAGTTTAACCCTGTTAACTTCGTCCACCGAACGTGGAGACTCATTCTCCATCACTTGTGTGTCATCTCTGCATTCACTGTATCTTCTACTTCCTGAGACAACGTTCGTTCCAACAATTTCATGTCCTGCCGATTCCTCGCTTTAGCGCGTGATGAAATCGGAACCGACTCATTCACCGCATAGACCGTTGTCATTAAAGCTCATTTAAACTCGTTCCAGTTTTATTCACTTGTTCGCTGAAGCGGCTGACCCCTGGCTTTGAGGTTTGTACTCTTCTATTTCATTGTGACAAGGTACACCCTGATCATGTTCTCATGCATCTTCTCTCACTCAGCCATTTGCATTTCATGGCAGTTGCATTGGCAATGAAGTATCCACAATCCAGGACATAAATTGTTCGATTGCCGCCTTAGCCTTCCATGTCAGACTTCAGCATATCCAGCTATGCAATCACCTGCACTTCCTGGGAGCTGTTTATATGTACTACTTTTATTCGACCTATCAGTCCACTATATGTCTACCTCCGGCATCCACTTTGTTACCAACTTTAGATGCTCTCATGCTGCTTATCAATGAACTCAGACAAATCCTTAATTGTATCACCTTTCACTCATCTATGAACCACTGCCGCTGCTCCGCCAAGATATCATGGTCAGCCACCTGCATCACAATCCATAGAGTGCTTTTTCTACATCTTTTGTTGAAGATCAACTGCCTCTAATTTAGGCTGCCGTTATTCTGTTTGTCTTCTCCCCCCCCCCCCCTTCAAAGCCTCAGGTTGGACTTTCCCCAACGTACCTGGTCACACGATTATCTGCGCTTTCTGCAGACTCCGGTGGTGTACTACCCCTAGTTTATTCCGTCAGATATTGAACACATAAACCACTATTATGCCCGCTTCGTTGTAAATTTGTATTCCCCATCCGTCATTCTTGAAGTAACCCCCGATAAACCAATAGTTGAGCACTGTTTCATCCACCTATTACCTATTGCCATTTTTTCATCAGTCCCCCAGGTTTGGGCGTCTACGTTGAAGAACAACGTGACAGCAATTTATCCAAACCTTTGCTGAAAATGAACTATAGGTATGCCAAGTTGCTAACCATCCGGTTGTTTCAGAAATGCTCCATGTCAGACTCTTACCAGCGCATCCCGTTATGCAAATAACTACGCGTTTTGACAGTATCATTTATGCACCACCCCCGTACGATTTCATAAGATCATGGTATATAAACTCCTCTGTCCACCCTGTTGTCAAATTGTGTTCACCAATTAACCTGAAACGGACCCATTATTTGAATTGTTTTTCACTCACCTGGTAACTTTTGCCACTCTGCTCCATTAAAATTTCCAGGCTCGGGCATCTACATACACCCATTTATGAGGGCGTCCTCCACAATCTCTTGATGAATAGTAAGTACTAATCCAGTGGTAAACGGACTGTTTCATTTACTCATTTCCTCTCGTCATAGGACACCACGAATCCTTCAGTATTATATTTCTGCTATTTTCCGCGCCATCTGGGTTATTGGTTCAAGTGCATGACCTTCACCACTAAAAATTCTCCAATTTTTTGTTGGTACTTTATCAAAGGGTTTTTTCGTCAGTTTACTCACCCCTGCGACTCAACATCGTTGTTATCCGAAATACTGTGCGTTTTTACTTCATCCACGCTTTACTTTATCAAGTATCTCGACCGCCGAGCCCATTTCACTCACTTTGGAGACGTGAATCAACCTGACCTTCAAACTCAAATTTGCCGGGCATTTATTCGTGCGGCCACTAAAACCTATGCACTTTTGTGTTTCATTTGCCCAAATGAATATCCAAGGAGCCTTTTTGTGACCTCGCTTGTATCATATGATTATTCAGTCAAGCATGCTTCGAGTGTCTCCGAAATAAACCATTATCATCGTGCGTGCATCTTGGCAGCGGTCGAGAAAAACACCGCTCACATTACTGATGTTAGTAACACAGTCAATTGGTTTACGGCAATGTCAGTTTTGTCGAATGGCCGAGGTTAATTGTCAAAGTAGAAACTGTGGCTTAATCTATCCATTACACCCGGCTCACCGAAACTCCGTCTCCGGCCGAGGTCCCCCGCAGGGCATAGTATGTACAGAAGGAAGGTATCTCCCCGGCTAGATATGCAGGCACCTCGTGTCTCACCACGGATTTGTCCGTATATCGTTCATGTTTCAACACAAAAACAGTACTGCATCTCTGTCCACCACAGACACTTTAAACTTCAAGAACGTTCCCCGTGCATCGGCTGGCACTGGTACTCTACCTAGCCCAAAATGGGGCAGGGCTTTAACCAATGGATTGCTCGGTCTGGTCCTTGCAACAAACGATCACTCTACCATCTCTGGAACTAATCGGCGCAGTCAGTGACGATACGGGGCTTTGCGGGCCTTTGCAGATGAAGACTGGGTGGTGTGGCCAGTACCAAATCTTTTCTACCACTTCGGGGACGATAATTCCCCTCTCTGTGTAGCTAAGGGTTCCACTGCTCCTTATCGTCTCCAATGGACTGTCGTCGACTCTCGCATCGGTCAGCCATTCAGATTGAATGCCTCCGTGGCCTAGATGTGTTCATTGTTTTCTACAAAGGGGATTTGCAGTTATATATGACAGTCAACGAATATTTGAATCCCACTCAGGGTGCTCTTTGCTAGTCATACGGAGGTCCTCTCAGGTTGGATTTGCCTAATAAACCTCCACTCCACCCACCCGGACCCGCACTCCACAGACGCTAGGGCTCTGGTAACCGCACTAGTTTCACCTCTTCTACACTACTCCTAAAGAAACTGGTTTCCGAGTAGACTAAGATAATGAGCGTTTCACGCTCTGCCCCAGGTTTATGTGAACCCAGGGATGGATTCAGATATGTGCCCGGAAAACTTGAACATAAATGTCAGATAGGGCAGTTGGCCGAGCCAAGTGAGAGGGGTCGAAGCCTGGGAGTTTTACACGAGAAAGACTGAAAATCGGCATGAGAAACTATCGTTATGAGAAATGATGAAGAAAAAAGGAAAAAGAAGAGAAGAAAGGAAGAACAAAGAATTGAGTTGTATGGCTAGGGTCCAGGTAGCCAACAGCTGTTTTTTATCGCAATAAATGGACAGTGTCAGTTTGAAAACACGGAGCAACCGGAGCAAGAAATAAATGGAGAGTCAGGTGGAAGCAATGGCGCGGAAGGATCGAGATACGGTAAATGAGATGCAAAGATATGGAAAAGTGGACGTATACCGTGAGGGGCGGGGTCATGGCAGTAAGAGAACTGGCCGGCGAAGAACTGGAGGAGGCGGAGAAAATATGTGGATACATATATATATGTATATACATATATATACATCTATTTACATATAAGTATATATCAGAACAGGAGCAAATAGCAGTGAAGGGACAGAACACGGAGGTAGCTGTGCTTGTGAGAGATATGTAGGGTTGGGTCAAATTGTACGGAATTATCTTAGCTAGGCTTTGGTAAATTTGTTTATGACAGGTGAACGCGAAAGATCAGCTGAGACAGAGAGAAACGACTTTGGATGTACAAAAGTGATGACCGTGAGCAGAAGCCGATAAACGGAGGAAAACGAAGAAAAGGATCGACGAAATCGGGTGAGAGTGAATCTAACAATCCGATAACTATGTGGGGTGGAATAACCAAGCGGTTGTTTCTCGAATAAGCTTTGTACACCCTCTGAATTTAGTTTGTCGGACTTGAGAGTGTCAGTGAAGATGATAGGGCAGTACTCTAGGCAGGGTCTGACACAGGACAGATACGATAGGAGTTTTGTATCGCGGACACAATTTTTACGTCGTTTGCAAACAGGAACGGAGTACCTTGGTGTATGTTAGAGAAGTCGTCTCTAATGCATATTAGGAATGGAAGTGGCCCTGGCGCGCTTCCTGGAATGGCACCACTAGTAACGTGGGAGGGCTGGGAGAAAAGGCTATCGACGAATACAACTTGGCTGCAGTGGGGAAGATAGGAGAACCAGTTGAGAATAGGGGATTTAGGTCCAAAGACTTCGAGCTTGGTCAGGAGCCGCGAGTGAGAAACGCGGTCAAGTACCTCGTCATGTCCAAAAATATAACAACTAGACATTTTCTTATGTTTTCAACTGCAGTGACCACGTTGGAAAGGTCAAACTGACGAGTGTTACAAGACCGAGTTTTTAGAAAACCACGCTGGCGTTTGTGCACCATGTTGTTAGAAAATAAACTCTCAGCGAGGCTCCCTTTACCCAAGCGCTCGGATAGTCTAGGAGCCACTGATGTGTGGTTTTTCGGTTGGTAGCCCAAATGGTCAGAGGGAGAACTCCTTTTGTGGAGAGAGATAATGGATGATGTTTTCTAATGTGACGGGAAAACTCCGAATTTCAGAGACAAGTTGAAGATGGCCAAAAATAGAATTGCAACATCAGACCAGCTAATTCGAAGCAGCACCGGAGGAATTTTACCAAAGCTGGGGCGGGAGGAGGGCTTTACGTTTAGGAAAAAATGGGACGCTTCACTGATCGTAAGTTCTATATCGGAAAGAGTGGATGACCTAAAGCGAGCTAGTGGGGTGTGAACAGTTCCAGAGTCAGTAGGTATAGAAGAAGAGAAGATCTAGTTGAAAGCCTCGGCGATCGAAGCAGGATTATTGATCTGCGTGCCCTTCGGAAGCCGCAAGTATGAAATACTTGGACTAGACGGTGTGTTTCTGTCCTTGATTATACGCAAAACCCGGAGTATCTTACCCGGCCGGCAAGGGGCGAAAGCTTCCTGTTTTATGTAGAGTTTTTCAGTGGTGACTGGGATGCTATTAGAGAGCCCAGGCAGGGATAGGAAGACAGAAAAGTTACGAGAATTTCTGTACGATGCTAGGACACTTTTGTATCTCATTCGCAAATATGTAAGGGCATCAGGCCGGCCGCGGGGGTTTGGTAATTAGTGATCTGACTTAAGCCCTGAAGAAGTATAGAATATAACAGATTTGCTGCAAACTGGGGTTCATGGGTCAGGAAGTAGTCGCCCCACTCTGTGGAGCGAATTTATCCGGTGAGTCGCTACCATTCGTATTGAGGAGACGAACTGTCGAGAGGTCCATGCCTGTCGTCACAAACCACTCTATGACCACTTCCTGGGAAGTGGTTAAGTATGTTAGTTTCCACTCTGCACAGGCCTAAGGGGAATACCAAATCTAGTGTTATTCTTCCTGGTCGTGGTGAAAACACGTTGGGCCCAGAGTCCTACTGGAATGCAGGAGAGGAAATCAAATAGATAGTGCGGAGGGGTAAGAGTTTCTCAGTTGATATGGTGTGCATCAAAACAACCAGCGATCAGCTTAGCTTTGAGGGGCATTTTGCGTGTGTAGTTGAACGCATTATTGATGGGTATAAAGTCAGAAAAAACTGTACTAGGAGGTCTACACACAGCCAATCTAGAGGCGCGTGTGAGCAAGTTGAACGTCAACCCATAAAAGTCCTGTACTGCATCCAGCATAGGGTGGTCGTAAGAGAATGCAGTAAAGCTGCACCTGAGGTAGACGAAATATCCACCATCCCGGCGACACCTGCTTTTATCAAACATCTGATAGCTTACCAGAGAGATTTGGGCACGTGTGGCGGAACTAGTCAGCCAAGTCTCAGTGATGAGGACAAGGTCAGGCCTATGCAGGAGTACTAGGCTTCTTAGTGAGTCAAACTTATTAATAAGGGACCAACAATTCGTGAGAAGTAGAGGAAATCTAGCTGGTTTGTTCTTGGTCAGAGAGGAACGAAGGTGCAATATATGGGCTGGAGAGTCCGTAATGGATCTAGGTTGTGTTTCCCTACCGGGATGTTTGTGTGTTGCAGAAATAATTGTAAAATGATGTGTAGTTGATTGATAATTGATGATGGTATATTTCTTAGCTGTGGTCAAGACACATGCACAGGGAAAGATCAGAAAATACAGCAATACATAACAATGTGGGGTATTCACAAATTTGAAATTTGAGAACCACGTAAATTCTTTGCCCGAAGCCCAATTTAAGACACTTCAGCTATCGTATTCGAATTACGCCTCCTCGCAAGTTACTAGTGATCGCTGTTGTCCATGGTTTAAATGCCCTTTCACGGCTACAAAACTTTCTTTTTACGGAAATCTGGTGGAGGTGACATCTTCTGTAGAACCTACTTTTTGTAACCTGTACTTGACTCACTGAAATCTGGCCCACAGTTACGGCAGCGTACACCAGCAATAGGACAAGCCAAGGGCTTCCACTATTCGGTTACTTCGTAGCAATGACGACGCTAGCGCGGCCATTCTGACCATTAGCCTTAGTCCTTACGGGTTCATTATGAATCCCTCCAGGCTGAACGATTCACATCGCTCATTTCGAGCATAATATAGGACCACTACGGAGGTTTCCATTCTTAATTAGCCTGCAGGCCACCGACCATCAGCAGCAGCACTGCCAGCGGGACCAGTCAAGGCGGTCTGTGAAGGCTACGCTGGAGAACCTAATTACACTCTAAATATTCATAAACTAAAATAAATTTCGTAACGGAAAAGAGGACAACGTTCTTATTTTCCGCATATGGAACTCCACCACATAAAACCTTCTTCTCCAGTTTGTTCGTTTAAAGCCACCCTGACGAACTCTATGGTTGGAACACAAGACATTAGGAAAGTGGAGGCAGGCGTTGTGGATAGCTGAACGAAACGGGTAATGGTGATGTAAGCGACACTGGAAAATGTAAAAAGCGTAGTGATTGCAAGGACCAGTTAAGCAACAGGCTTCCTACATCACAACATGGACAGCGCTTTGAGGCAGAAATTATATACAATGTGCCCTATGGGTGCCGCAAACTTTGTTGCTAAGGGTCAGGGCGTCCAGGACGGGATAAAAGGGTGTACCAACCAAATAGTTGGACGATCAATAAAGAGCAACTGAGTGGGAGGGTTACCAAAATACACGAATAAAAATAAAGTCCGCGTGGGCTACCAACTTGCAGTCAGAGAAGCCAGCGAAATACAGAAGATTGATTCAAATTTGAGTAAATAATTGTGGGAGGAACCTGTGAAATAAATGCAGGTGAGTCAGGGGTGATAATAAGACGGACCTTTTTGTGGAGGTGATTTAAGTATCATATGGAAATTCACATGAGGATGAAAAACTTCACGAGGAATGCAGTGGGTTTCTGAACAGCATGAATAGTGTATGGTCGCAGAACGGACTTTCAGAGAGGAGTCGTCGGAGAAGCAGACTTATGGGAGCAAATGCCAATGATGCGGCTAGGCAGAAGTTGGAAGGGTGTCGAGATAAAATTTTCAATACACATGATAGGAGGACTAATAAGCGAGTTCTAGTTGTCTGCAAATGGCTGGTATTTTGTTTCATAAAGGCCTTGGTTGCAGGTGATGGCAGGCGGAATGGTGAGGGTAGCTGGCAACAAGGGGCTAGGTGGACGAACAAGGCAGGGTCGGTTGCGAAAGCAGCGGCAAGGGCTAGGTTCCGGTCGTTGATTTTGTACTGCAGCGCAGAATGAACTGAACTGTTGGAATGGAATACAGGAAATAGATGTTGAGCGGGTGTGGGGTGATGATTGGTGTCAGGACTCAACTCTGCAATCCGGTGAGACATTCCTGAGGGATTATTGCTCTGGTTATATGATTATGATCACTGCTCAACCGTGTGCGGTGCCCCGTATAACGTCAGCAGGCGAGAGTATAGGTTCAAGCCATGGTCAATCCGATTGATCAAATCATTTAGTCCTTATGGTAATTCAGGAGTAACGTCGAGTTGGCCGATGGCTACCCAAGTAGCCAGTGCAGTCTGAAAAAGATCAGGAGTGCTGCAGTCTGGGAGTGTTCCAGCTGTGAGTTATGGTTATTTCTTTAACATAAACAAAAATATGAACATTTTGTTATCTGATGGCCAGTGGGCCGATCTACGGGGATTGGAGGGCGGAGACTGGTAGTTTTGTAAGGTAGTTGGGTGACTACAGCGATATAGGGAGTTATCAAGAGCAGGCTTAGCCGGAGTACAAAATGATTTAGTTGGTAAGTGGTGCTTGAGGAGAGGAGGGCCATTTGGGAGCCGGGGATAGAATAAAAGAAGGGGGTGGGATCAGGAGGGGTAATGAGAAAAAAGGAAGACAGCAGTCTGGTCGATGCACCAGCTGTGGGTGACGACAGAAAAAATATTGAAAAGTAAAGAAAATACTCGGAGTCAAGGTAAGGCTTTTTCGTGCGACTGCAAGAGTGCCGGTATTCCGTGTGGTCATGAGAAATCAAAATTGTACAGATTCCGGGTGGAATGGGGTCTTACTTTACCGTTAGCAGATGAACAGATCAGTGAGTCTTGGTTACTTAAGAACAACTTGCGTGGTAAGACTCGAGTGTATGGGAAAAGTGCAAGAAGAGCAAGAAGAGGCCGCTGAGCTCTAGCCTGAGACAAAAGAATTAAGAGAGGGTGAGCTCCTATCATGAAAAGACAAAATGGCCTCCCTAAGGGAGCTAGTGGCAGTGAACATTTTGGTTGGGTAATTGAGTCAACAACCTAGCGCGAAAATCGTCTCTGACTTCGGACATCACTAGTAGTGCGTGAGCTCGAGGAGAACATAAAAAGTTGAAGTTGTGGATGAAAAACTATAAGAGTGCGATGAATACTTTCCTCATTCCTGCAACCAATACAGGCGAGGTTTATCCAGGTTTAGCCGATAGCCGTGAACAGTAGGCGTAGCAATACCGTGGTGTTGTTAGAGCAGGGACCGCATGGCATATCTATTCCAGCCGTGTATTCATTATTGCATTAGACATTGGCAAGCTGATAGGGGTTTTTTCGGGGAACCAAAAAAGGTTAAAAATAAGAAAGGCGGGGTCGGCAGGCATATTTGGAGAGCTCGGGCGCCGTGCTGCCATTCAGCACTAGTTCAGATAATAAGAACCAAAGGCTACTTCAGAAACTTGGGGCTTTCCACATGCAGGGTCAGGTCTAGGCTGTTATAAGAAGGAGGCAAATAGCAATAATTCAAGACCATTCCAGCCAGGAGTGTTTTTTATTTTTTTCGCTATTTTACAGAGGAGATGGAGAGCAAACTTACACCGCAGGGTGATCTTATTTCTCTTTGACCCGCTTTTTTACACGTGACCCATTATGCATGTATATATAGACATATATACATGAAAGCGATTATCAGAAGAGTCGTGAAACAGGGGTTGGATGCAGAAGACTGTGAGTCTTTGTGGTCTAATAATGAAGACGGTTTTCATATACCGCTTCTATTTTTATGCTATTGCCGGTCATGTTGATAAAAAGAGACGCGTCGATGATTCTGCTGAATGCTTTTTGAATTGTTTTGGAGTGAGACACGATTACAACGAGTCAGGAAGCTTGTTCCATAGGCCAGGGTAGGTACGCGATAACCATCCATGTCCGATTGGGAGCCTAGGCTGGGGGTTGTAATGGTGAATCGTGTGTAACGGAGAGAGTGAAGAATCTCACTACAGAAACCAAGTGGTTTATCAGAAGAGTTAACTTCTGAGTGCGGAAGGCTGAGGAAAAACGAAAGATTGAGCTTGATACGACGGAACCATAAGGGTTCAAGCCGGAGTAGTTTGCACCTAGCTCTGTAGTTAAGGTTCAAAGAGGGGCCAAGTATTTTCTAGTGAGGGAGAGTTGCACTTTCTCTATGTTGACCCGGTCAGCCCTTCGCATCAAGAAGAAGACCAGAGGGAAGTATTCTTACAGCGACCTAGCGTCAGTTTGATTATCAGGAGCTGACTCTCTTGAATAGGGTATGTTCTGAGGGTAAGTTCAATCGTCCTTCCCGCCTCGCCGATTTGGGTCATTGCTTGCACATAAAAGTTAGAGGAATAGGCATAAAGCAGGCCCAGATCTCTCACCACTTGAGTAGTGTGAATCGGCGGACGTTTTACTGCGACAGAGCCAGGTAAACATGGCATTTATGGGAGAGAAGAGTGCTCTTAGCTGCCGAAAACTTCATCAGCCATTGAGTACACCATTTGTCAAGGGACTTCAAGTCTAACAGAATACCACTGAGAGTTGAGTGCAGGGCTTTTGCCTCAAAGGTATAGACTGGCCTTAATTAGTCATCAAAGAGGAGTGTTAGGCCAACAAGCACTACTTGGAAGACGACATTTGTGTGCTTGAGAAATAAGAGAGGGCCTAGAATGCTACCCCGTATGACCCCGCTAATAACTTGTTTGGGCTGAGAGGATGTCCCATTGATGATGACGGTTTGAGAATTGGAGGGGAGGTGGGGTGACGTTCAGTGCATAAAGGGGTTGGCAGATCCGTAGGAGTTAATTTTTGGCAGTAAGCGAGCGTGAGATACGCCTTCGAGGGCCTTAGTCACATCGAGAACGATGACGATACTTGACTTGTTACTGTCGGCTGTGGAAGTGATTTAATTAAGGAAGTCCATCTGACACGTGAGGCATGAGCGGGACTTTAGGAACCCATGCTGAGCTGGGCTGAAGAGACTTCAAGAAGCCAGGAAGTTTGCAAGATGTTCGTGTATGGTCCTCTTCATGAGTCTGGAAACAATCGAAGTGCGGTTTTTGGGGTGATATATCCCCGTATCATGCAAAGAACAATTTTTGTGTGATGGAATTATACAGGAAGTTTTCCAATGAGCCGAGTAGATTTCGTAGGACGTGGATAATGTAAAGGGGTTCAGCAATAGTAGTACTAGGTCGAGTCCCCCAGGCCGAAGTAAGACAGATGGAAGGCCATCAGGCCCTGGATGATAGGAGAGTTTGGTGTTGGCTAGGAATTCCCTGGTGTTGGCCGTGGTAAGAGTTATGGTTGATATCGCGTCCTGTGTGAGCACCGGACAGCAGAGTGGCGGAGGGTCAGTATCCGTAATAAGAGCTGAGGCGACATAGCAGCTGAAAGCCTCAGCCATATCTTTTAGCAGATCAAGGTGAGTGCCATTTGGACGAGAAATGGGACGTCGTTCTCAGTGATACTCCAGTTGTAAGATTTTAGCAGTCTTGAAAGGAGCTTCACACTATGAGGCTGTTGTAGTGCGGTCCTTTCTTGCTTTGTGAGATTATTCTCGGCTGATACATAGTGATCACGCAGAGTTGGCTTATTCTGAGTGTCAGAGAGAAATCTCGATTCCGGAGGAATGAGTTTCGCAGCTTACAAATCTTTTGTCGAAGTCTATCAACTTCGGTAGTCTTGGCTTTAATATGCCTGACTGTTCAGGTAAGGCGATTTATGGAGGAGAGCAACTTGGCATAGAGCCCATCAGCTGTTCTTTGCGGATTGGATGTCAGAAAGAAGTGAGTAGGCAACTGGGCCCAATTAGTCAATCTGTAGTTGCTTTGCTTTGGATTTCAACAAATCCAGGTAGGCGTGATTCTTGTGTAACAGTGAAGTGACATGTGACCATTTTGTAGTCACTACCGGGAAGGTTTTGTGTGACAGAGACGTTCACCTCAGGACGTCCCTGAGTGGAGGCTAAGTCAAGGAGATTTCATAGTCATAGTATTTCAACAAATACCGCGAGTGTTAAAGCCTCCTGTTTTGCTCTTCGGATCTAAATAAATAGTAGAAATTTACTCGAAAACCCTAATGACATGCGGAAATTCAGAGTAACTGGAAGAAGGTGCTCGGTGGACACACCCAGGAATTGGGGCGGGGAGCCAAAGAGAGTCTAGGATACAGTCGAGCATCGGGTGGTGCAGGAGGGTGGTAGTAAATTTATGTCTAATATATGCAAGACAACCACCGCCTCGGCGGTTTCCTTCTGCTAACTCGAAAGGAGTAGTGGCCTACCAAGGAGACAACATCCTATGGGGTGTGATCGGCTAATCATGATTCTGTCGTCAGAACAATGTCAAAGCTCGGAGGAAGCACAAGTTTCCTTAGGCCATTAATTTTATTCAGCAGCGAACGGGAATTCAGCAGCAGAAGGGATACTCTGCATGTATCTTTGGGGTGACTGGGATCTAGGGCTCCACATGAGGGTAGCTTATGACTATTGGGGCCCAGTAAGCTTTCGGCAGCCGATTTTTCAACCAGAGTGGTGTCAACAGGGGAAGTAGTAACTGGGCTGGGGAGGTTATTAGGTGGGTTAAGCGGCAGTTGTTTTTAGGGTTCTTTGTAATTGCCTTCATTGGAGGCCTGGTTGAAGGTTGTCCCGCCTGTAGAGACATCAGGAGGGTGGCCACCGTAGAAAGCATGTTTCGTGAGACACTTTGAGAGAATAATGAGGAGCAGCACTAGATACAGCGGTGGGTGAGTAGCTCCGGGTGAATGATTCAGGGGTACAAGGATGGTGTGTATTGGAGCTTTTGGGGGGAAACCTTGGTAAAATCGGAGGGTGTTTTTAGGGGCGACATTGAGTCGGTATTGGGCGAAGATCTTCGTTAGAAATACGGTCGGTGGCCGATAAACACTCATGAAGTCTAGTACAGATTATTACTGGATGGTGGGGTAATTTGGCAATGTTGGATGATAGATTTGGAGAAGAGCATGATGACTCTGGGTGAGACCTTTTGGACAAATCAGGTATAAATCGGGGAAGAGTTTATGGGTATACTAGGGGGTCGGTGTGGGGGGTGGATTGCAGTGGTCGACGAGTGGCCATGGTTTTGCTAGTGGCCTTGTGAAGAGGGTGACGACTGGCAGGGTAAGCGAGGTTGGATTGAGACGGGTTCATTAATACGGGTAAAGTTTGTTGAAGCAGCAGGCATCTCACAGGGTTCCACGGAATGAGTGTGAGGGGGCAAAGTAGTAGCAAAGGGGCTGCTGATGAAAGGGGCTTTGGTATGGAGGGTCAGTTGGCATGGTGTGCAGTGGGGTCACAGCAGAATAAAGCGATGTTGGATGGTGAGGGGGCAGAGGATGCTTAAGTTGTGGAGGGGCAAAACGGGACATACCATGGGGCGGAAAAAGGTCAGGTACCGGCCACATTTTGTGGTACCCTTCGGCAACTATGCTCGTAACTCATTTTGCGTGATTCGAGTTTAGTAAGCTAGCGTTGGAGGCGGTAATCTTGGTGGAAAAATTGTGACGTGGTACTGCACCTGTAGACGTGATGAAGTCGGCTTCTAAGTTGACGGATGTGGTATGTAGCAGCCAGGTGCATGAATCTCCGGGGGGCCAGACAGATGCGCTGGTTGACCAGAGCCGGGGCAAGCGGTGAGGTTTCATAGGTAAAGCCGTGCTGGAGAAAGCGGATGGGTAATAGGCCGGTTATCTGGGGCTCGAAAGGTCGTAGGTGGATTTTCGGTTGCAGCTGGGAGCTTGAAGATGTCAGTGCAGGAGAGGTCCTGGCCATTAGGAGCAACAGGTGACGGGGTGACGTTGTGACCGAAGCTTTAGGAGACGAAGTTTTAGCGGTCTCGTCGGAGCGGGCTGGGGCGTTAGAATCTGGTCATTTGTTGGCTCGCTTGGCGGATACACCAGGGCATGAATGGCTGCTGGCTGAGAGGAGGGTTTGTATTACTCGGCTGTGGGTAGACAGTGGTGGGGACTGGGGTGCAACATGGAGCCTTTTAGAGGGATGTTGTAGTGTTAGAGGAGAACGGGACAAATCTGGATCCGCATTATGCTTTAGTACACTGGTCAGCAGGGGTGGTGACGAGCTATTGATGGTGGGAAACTATTCAATGGCCTGGGTGGCATGGGTCAGAGGGTGGTGGGGGTACATGGTGACCTGCAACCGACCTTAAGACCCCCCTCTGCAGCTGGATTTTGTCAGGAGTAATTTTTGTCTTTAAATAAATTGGACTTTTAGATGGACTCTCTCTTTCCAGTGAATTCCTTGGCAAAGCTCTGTTCTAGCAACGGAAACAGTAACGGGCACGTTTCGATGTGACAGTTTTCTGAGTCTTCTACAAAACTGAACACCGAGAACCGTTCATATTTTCCATTCCCTACTGACTATCTCTCCTCAACCTTATAACAAATATGGTATTCATGCATCCACCACGTCATGATATTTCCCTGCCCACATTTAAGTTTAATCTCTGTAGATTGGCACTACCGGGTAGGAGCACAGATGAACCCACGTCCACGTTTATCTGCATGATAACAATTTTCTCTAACGCATCACCACCGATGCCCTAGTGGTTCTTCCCGAAATCTTACTTAATTGCTCTTCACAACCTCTAATTGCGTGCAAACCATTTACCCTTTGAAATGCAGACGCAGCAGCCCACCCCCCTACGCTATCTTGTTAGCCTGTAGTAGTACTTATCAACCCCGTGCAGCCCGACGTCACTTAAGCTCTCGAATTAAAACCCAGATTACAGTCTAAAATGTGCCACTCAGGGCTCACATAAAGCCAACCAGCTCATTACTAACTGTCGCTATTTATAATAATAACTAACAGCTGGAACCACTTCCAGACTGCTAACATCATTTATTTTAGGTTTGACGTCGCCCACTCCCGGGCTCCACTTTCGGTGACCAACGTCAACAATTTGACCTGTACCGACAGAGACCTATGTGGCACCTTTTATACCGAACGGGATTGCAATCGAGCCACACGACCTTATCACTCCCAACTGCTTACCAGTAGACTGATAGACGTCTCCTAACGCAAAACCTCTACTACTGAGGCTTCACAACTAACAGTCCGAAAGCAACCTTCTACTGATTGATTGACGCCTCCCTTACCACGCCTGATGAACCATACCCACCGGATGCTGCACGTCACCTTGGTATCATGTGAAACAATCCAATAACAGAGCCAGAATACGCAACACAGGAATCTTTTACCCATTAAAATTTGATACGCCATCCGAACGCGAGTCCAATTATCCCCCCATCCGTGGTACCCAAGTATGACGCCGAATATCACTGAGAATCAATAAGACAATATATTTTTTGTCAGCGTAACAGAACAATAAGGCGTTAGCCTGCGCGGAGGTTTTTTCACTCAGTTTTCGCTTGCAAAATTTCATTTTACTTTTGATTGAAATTGACTGCTCACCAATTCAAGGCCTGCAAGTTGCGCTCCCTTTTTTCTGAATGGTACGGGTTATTGATCCTGGACCTAAACTCACCTTTTATATGGATTGCTGTTTCCTCCACACTCATCGTTTCCTAGACCACTTCCACAAAGTTTGCTCATGTCTTCCCGTTTCATGACGCAGTCCGTTTCTTATAACCGGGAATATCCATCATCGTCTTCATAGAGAGCCGTTCTCTTCACACTCACCGAAGTTCACGAGTGTACTCCCATTCATTTCTTTCATCTCTCCATGTTCATAACCTATTCCGTGCATAGAACCCCAATAGGCCTCCGTTATCCACAGCTTGCACTATTTTGGTTTATAATGCATCCTTAGCGATATATTTTCACGACATGTTTTGTATTTTCACGGGCCACCACCAACCGACTCGAATTCGAACCAGACCGTATTTGCCGCGCGAACCATTATCACCTCGGTCGATTCAAACTATCTGTGGCTATATTGTTTTGCTTCTGACGTTTTCTACTCGCCTTCTTGAAATTATTGTATAGTTCATTATTTTGAGTAACGTTGTACACCACGATCATGCGCTTGCGTGTGCGTCTCGACCACGACCTAGAAATATACCATCATATCATATCATAACACTTGTGGTGGGACATACTACATCCCATGGGAAACGACTGTTTGACCGATGAAAGGGGCTAAGGATCGGGTACAGTAAAGGCTACGGCATTTTCAGGTTTTTTTTATTCTTCTATGGACTTTGGACACAACTGAGTCCAGGAAGCACTAGCTGAAAAGAGACTTTCAGTGTTCGGATATTTTGAGAAATCGACGATATATGTGAGTGGCAACAGCATGGTCAGCGCGTCATTCATGGATCGTATCTGCCTCTCTAGGGGCAATGAGTTTTTCTGTAGCGCATTATATTCGTTACTGGATTCACTGCATATATTGACAGGTGGTACAGAACAATGTACCGGAGAAATAGGAAGTCTAGGGCGTTTAGTGCTTCTAGGTTGAACCTGGTCTACCACCCGGTGAATGAGGCGATTGGTAGGCGACTGGGTCATGATATCTTGAAGAATTTTGGTAGAAGTGATCTTGTTAGTTTGTTGCTAACCTCAAATTTTATTGTTCGGAAAAAGCCCTGAATAAATTTAGGTTTTGTGGATGTCTTGAGAAGCTATCTGTAAGTTATTTTCCTAGATATCTTGGTGAAAACTGTACCAGTAACAGCAAGCTCACAGACGTGGTGTAAAGCAGCAGCTTAGCCGGATAGCCGAGGGGGATAAACTACGGCCACTTGATGGCTCGAGGGGTGAATAACACACTGAGGTTTAGAAGGGGTAGAAACAAGAGGAGGGGTTTGGGTATTTCTACTTGGTGCTGGAAGTAAGAAATACTTGTGACGGGCTTTATGGGCGGTGGATGGAAGAAGAAAGAGCGGTTGTGCACAGGATCAAGTAGGTCGGAATTGCGGATTTGTGGGCAGTGTTTGGTAGTGGGTTGGGTGCGCTGAGTAGGAAGGGGAATAGGATGAAACAGATTTGATAAAAAAGAGCCAAGCGAACCAATACGTAGCGGGTGGGGGATCGGTGGGACCCGAAAAGGCACAGGTAGTAGAGGGTTTTGACGGGCACACTGAGCATACGATTTCCAGTGTATGGGAGTACATTTGACCAGGGTGGTAGGGAGAAACCACTAGGAGATCTTTGACGTGAGCATAGCCCTGGGGGCAGATAGTACTTGAGATGGGATGGGCTGCAGATTCTAAATTGGAAGACTCGCTAGTCTTGTTTTTGCCGTGCTGAATATCAAACTTTATTGGTTGAGATTCATGTGGGTCAGGATGAGGAAACTCAGCGGAGTGAGGGACATCGGTACCTGGAAGTGGAGACCCAGTTACCTGTTTTTTTGGTAGACAGGGGTTTCATTGTGAGCCAGCTTTTTCCATGAGGATACAACAGTCTTTGCATCGGCTCAATGCCACGTGGCTCAGGTGATCCGTCGAGATGGTCAAATGCGGGCTGCGGGTTTATCGGAGGCTGTCTGTGATCTGAGACCTTGACGGTTGGTGTTTGCGCCATTCGAGGCTATGGGTAAGGAGCAGCATCCGGTGTACTGAGGCTTGGTAGGCTAAGAGGCTTAGGCAAGGAGGTACAAGAGGGAGCTTTTGCCAGACGGATTTGTCTTGGCAGGCTTGTTTCTCCTTATGGGAAAAGTTGCTCGCTAGCTTCAAAAGCTTGGTGGCTGGGGAAGGTGGGGTGTGTTGAGCTGAGGCCAACAATAAGCTGCGATTGGTTGTTCATCGCTGTTTGAAGGCTGCTGTTGCTCAGAACGATGGGTGACCTGGGGTTGGCTTTCGTGGGTTCAAAGCCAACACTTTTAGGGGCTTGCAACCTCTTCAAGAGCTCTCGCTGAAGAGACGTTTTGTCGGATGCTTTGCGGATGTTCTTGTAAAGTAAAGTGGCAGCCACAGCTTGCTGCTTTATGATAAGTTCTACAGCTGTTGGCTCGTCAGCGAACCGAAGAAGCCTGCGGACACCAATAGCGTTGCGTTCATTTGCTCAAGCGAGTGCAACGACACGTCTCCATTTCTATGCCCCCAGCTTTTAGTAAGTTGTGGCTCACTACATGCAGGATGATCGTGTTGGAAACGTGAAATGCAATTGCATTCTTGGAGCTTTTTATTCGCTTTGTAACCTCAAAAAAGAAACTTAAATAAAGGTGTCAGAGGCAGTTGGATTGCTGTCACCACTCGTCAGCAAAGGCTGGAAAATGTTCGGGAGGCATAATAATTCCTCAGTGGTCCGATCCATAGCTTCCATTTCTGACTGCAGTGAAGTTATTTGTAGCTATAGGCGGCTACACTCACTGGTATTGCCCTCGAATGAGCTGTCAAGCAAGACAAAACAAGATTTATTGACCGGGACATCAGTGGACCCGCAGGTTTTGGTTTCCCGAATGACCTTG
The DNA here is from genome assembly GCA_948099385.1 of Fasciola hepatica. Classification (NCBI taxonomy): domain Eukaryota; kingdom Metazoa; phylum Platyhelminthes; class Trematoda; order Plagiorchiida; family Fasciolidae; genus Fasciola; species Fasciola hepatica. The sequence goes on from CANUEZ040000097.1 coordinate 3,471,526, forward strand.
TTTTTCTGGGGCGGTGTTTGACGAAATCGGATATTTAGAGCAATAGGGATGATTATTGAGCCAGTTGGGTCCGTGCGTACCAGCGGACAGAGCAATGACAATAGAAATTGTTTGGCTGAGTGACGAGCCACCTGCAAGAGAATAAAGTTTATCGGAAGATCAAGTGTAAGAGCTACCTTTATAGTCATCAACCTATCGGTTAGCAGCTGTGTATGACCTAGGCACGAAACAGTTTGGTAACTGCAAAGGGGCTGGATACAAAATAAATGAGTTTCTACAGGAAGTTCAGTTAGATGGTTACAAGAAGGATTGACAAAGTGTTTTTACCAAATGAACGAATGGAGAATAGGGTTTGAGCCGGGGAGGAGTAGATAACTAAGCGAGATGATTCAGCCAACAGTCAATATCTGTTTGATAGATGGGTTCGCGAGGGGTGATTTTTGGTAGGTGCAAGTCTAGATTTCTCAGTGAAGGTTTTGTTGATTTTTTGCGGCAGTAAATTACGGACTCACGGCGGTGTGTGGCAGTAATTGCTGCAGACAATACAGAGTTTCAGTGTGAAAACTATCAGTGCTAGGTTTGACACGAAATAAAAACCAAACGATAGAAAAAAGCGAAAGAAGTCGAGACAACCTGAGTTACGTGTCAAGCCGGCCTTGACCTCTATGCAGCCATAAACAAGTTCATTCTTCTCTTTCTTACGAATGCAGAAGCATATTGCCCTTACATGTAACTTATAAAATAACAAAGCCGGTAGTTATTTATCGATGTCCTCATATTCATTTTGTTGGACTGATGCAATACACGGGAAACAATTGTTTTATACTAATATGGCCCTTGCGAAAAAGGCCACCTCCTTGTCTTCACTTCTGCCATTCCAGCCCGATGGCACCGAAGGAAACAAGACACTTTAAAAAACCCAAAAATAGTTGGGCCCATGCTTTGCACCCGTGAACTACTTCAAGACATCAAGACCGGCCTATCTGCAACGGGCTTCTCCGGCTCCTGCACCACATACCCCCTTTCGAGATAATGCCCGAATATAGCTGCATATATATCTGCATTGTGGATCCTTGGGAACCCCATTTTCTGGCAAGTTCCAACGATAGAGAGTGACCGATTGATTGCAAAGTTCCGCGAAACCATTGCCCTTCCACCCCAAGGCAACACTGACATATCCATCCTTAAATCATAATGATGTCTCCAGAATTTCGATGCCTCTTCTGTCCCTCATATACAGTGAGACTTATAGCGAATCATCATCGAAGTCCTTATCACGGAACTTTTTCAGGCTGTTTTCGATATTCTGCAGACTGCGCGTGGTTTATTTTCCCAATCTAATAATAATAACGATAAAAGTTCATTTCGCACGATCCCGAAACATGTATCAGTGAAACATCAAAAAGTACAACAAGAAGCGGACTCCGAGTTTCAAAGGGATTGTACAAGAATGTGCTCGCGATAAAGTTAAGAGAAGGTTTTGGGCTGCTCACTGAGGCAGCACCCGGCAAACGTAGACTCGGGGTCAGGTGGTCGGACCTGCCGGATCCACGTGGAGATAACTGAAGATTGTGCTTAGGTAAGGGAGACTGTTCCACCGCATTACCGGACAGAATTGACAAAATGTTGCCACTGTGAGAAAAACAAAATTCCCAAAGGAGACATAAAAACCAATAGAGCTTTGCACTGAATGAAGCGGGTTAGGATTGAAAGTCGGACGATGAAAAGAGAGTGTCATTACTAATGTAGAACAAACAGGCGGTCGAAGATTGAGGTTGTGACCTTCAGTAACCAGATGTCGGTTGAATCAGTTATATACCAAATGGACAGCTCACCCACAGATAGATTGCTAAAGTGATGAAGGAAAATATTTCCGGGGCGAGACAGGTAAAAGTTTAGGTCGTTTACTTTCAAACAGGAAAATTTTAATGCATCTGCATGAGAATTGAAACTGGGCGGTAAATCGATGTGTGGGGCGTAGCTACGATAGGAGCATTGAAGCGGCTCGCAAAAATGATAGCGCAAGTGACAGGGGGAAATCTATCTATTGATGTCCTCCACAAAAAGGGGTTTGTGTGATGGAGACAGAGCAAAAGTCTACACCACAGGCGCTTCACAGAGGTTCGTTTATGACACGTGATGTTCGCAAGACAAAGATATTGCAATACAACAGTTCTAAGTGGGCAAGCAGGGGAACCGATAGAAAAAGCAAATCATCGCAAAATCATTGGCCACCGGGAGGCTCTCAGATATATTTCTCATTGAAACGTACTGTTTGAAGAATGTGGTGTGGAAGTCAGTGGCGACTTTAAACGTGTCAGTTTTCGAAAGTATCAGTAAAAATGATAAAAAAAGAGTGAGTTTTATTTTAAGGAACGGCTTAGGTTACAAGCGGCAACGATGAGTTGTTTGGCATGGAACCTCGGGAAATTAAACCGTGGACCATGGGCCTGTTATTGGGTTTCTTGATACGCGATAATCAGGCTCTAAGGAAAGCATTTTTCGCCGAGAATAATAAGAGGTAAGCTATCATGACAAAGTTGAAAAATAGCTGGACGGAAAATCGGATATATATATATATCGGATTAACTCACATCATTTTGAGTATATAAATGGCCTGTTTTAATTCGCAAAGGATGCTAGCTGGTGGGCTGATTGCACTCTGCACATCTAATGTAAAAACCATTCCTGGAAGCAGGCCGCACTATCTAATAACGAAGCTGTGCCAGCACAACGTTTCAGATGTCCCGCACACTCGGTGTGCACCGACCAAGGTGGCGGATCTGGCCGCGCCCCGCAAAGGCGGGATTTGCATGAGTGATATTAGCCCTGTCACGCAGCACTAGAGATCGAATATTCCAGGAGCTTGCGGTCTGGTTGCTAAGAGCCCCGAAGAACAAGGTCAATGAGGGGGAGGTGGAACGACCGGCAGGTATCAACTTTCCAGCCTGATAGTTTGCCGGTACTGCCTGTGGAACACAACAAGCAATCAAAGGGAGGATACGCGTTAGTGGGTGTTTCGGAAAGAGAAGATAGAGAAGCGCAGTCTGGGACGCTCTCAGCTGGGTCCAGTAGCCAATGGTAGGAAGGAACATCTAGCAAGTTAAACAGTGGAATTACTCTGTAAATAATGAAGACTACAGGCTGTTGGGAGTGGAAGGGGTTAAAAAATAATGAAGGACACTAATTATAAACAGAATTAAGATTTAGAGGTGAATAGTGGTCGCCGGAATGGGGTTCTGGGTGGAAAAGCCAGGGCGAACTAGCAGAAGGGGGGTTGGGACCAGTTCAAACTGAGTAAAAAAGAGTTTAGTATACTTCTTTCAATTTTCAAATTTTTTTCAAGGACTAGTAGAAAGGAGAAAATAAAGAAAAACAACAAGTTGAAAGCACGAATTATTAGAGGGAAAGAATAATTATGGAGTAGGCCAGGACCTAACCCCGGGTGACGATCCAAAAGAGAAGATCTCATTGGATGATGCTTCTATTGTATCTCGTGGAAGATCATTCCACGGAAGTATAATCCTGCGGAAGAAGAAGCCTTGGTGCATAGGCGTGCACCTACGGAGCTTAAAATGTTTCTTACTATGCCCATGTACAGTTTCTAGGCCTGGTCAAGTAAGAAGTTCATTCACCATGACTGCAGAAAATAAGTGGTACATAAGCGAACAATCTCCTCGTATGCGCTCTACACCTAAACGATAGAGATAAAGTTCAGTCACACGAGCCGGGTGGGTGGTATGTTATAAGCCATAAACCATCTTGGTTGCCCTTCTCTGGACTCGTTCCAGCGGTTCTCGATCATTGATGAGACCGGTGTGTACCACTTGACTGCCATATTCTAGCACAAGACGGGCATACTCTCCATAAGGAGGATTGAATTCCTCTTTTGGCCTATGAGGGAACGAACGCTCGATCATAAAGCGAGATCGAAAACCAGATTTGCTGGCTTGTCCTGGTGTGAAGGAAAAGTAAGGTTTTTACGAAACTAAAAGCCCGGCAACTTGTGCTGCTCCATATTCCTGACTTCAGTGCCACTGTTGATCCAGAAAGGATGGTCGGGATTTCTGCCAAATTCCATTGAGACAAACTTGCCGCCATTGATGAGCAGTCTCTTTTTGGAGGACCAGCTTTTTGCCGCACCCGTGGTTGTTTGCTCTTCTATTGGATCAGACCCCCAAATGGTCACATTGTCCGCATACGCTGCTATGTTGAAATGGATGACATTTTCAGGTTATTATTACAGATGAGAAAAAAGAGAATCATGCGTTGCTCCCTGAGGCTCTCAGATGAAGAACGGGGATGAAGGGGAGTAAGAAGGTCCCATTCTAACCGCAGAGGACCAAACTGCGAGAAAGCTGCGAATAACCGAATGCAGCCGACCCGAAATGCCATACTTTTTATCTTTAACAAGAGGAAGTCATGGGACATTTTATCAAAGACTTTGGCAGAGTCGACGAAGGTAGCAGGTGATATCCGTCCGTCACCAAATGCTTGTGTAAGGCTGTTCATCACAGTAAGCATACGGTGGATGCGGGATCTGTGAGGTGGAAAATAGTGCTGGGAAGGAGCAAGTAGTCTACGCCCTCTGAGGTGATCTAGGAAGGCAGTTTTTGGCGTGCTTTCAAAGATCTTGCCGGGTATGTTAGTGAGACTAGTTGATCCGTAACTATCTGGAAAGTGACGGTTTCCCTTTCTCGAAAGGGGAGTTAATACAGCCTTTTTCCAACTTTAGGAGAAAACACCGGTAGCTAGAAGTATGCGGAACGAAAATAACCTCTGCTGTTTCCTTAACAATTCAAGGATGGATCGTGTCCGGACCCAAGGAACTATAAAGAGTGGAAAGACAGCTTTTTGTACACATCAGTGTAGGATATTTCAGTGTGTTCTAGTGGTGGGTGAACTACAGGGTTCTGAATCATTGGAGGTGCAATCAAAAAAGAGGCACTGACGACGAGGCCGAAGTAAGACCTGGAGGCTTCTGCCACTTGTTTCTCAGAAGTGATTGGAGAGCCACCCCTTAGCTGTAAGACGAAGGGAGAGCGCAAAGTCTGCCGGGCAAGCCCAAGGTGATGATAGAGAACAGATTCACTGCTTCGCACTGGAGCAAGTTATTTTCTTTGCTGTCTTTTACATTATGGTCTGATCCTAGATTAACACGGATTTCTGGTTGGTGGGAAGCTTTTTGTACCAGTCGTTAGATCTTTGGACCTACGAGCTGAAGACTAACGTGCACTTTCCTATAATAGTTGACGCATACTTCTGAGAAGTGGGCTTTTCCTTTCATCGGTTTGCGATTTCTTGGCAAAATCAGATGGTCAGCGGCACCAAGGTACTGCTTGATTAGCCGTTTGGCTTTGTTAACTTCTAGTTCCCAGTCGATGCCCTCACACTGGAGCGGTAGGTAACTCCAGATCAGTTGGGAGTTCTTTCTGTTGAAGTGTCTTTCTCTCAGATTCGAGAAATCGCACTTGAGCCACCTAGTTACCGATCACATTTCAATATCATTTATCACTCCTTCCAAGCTGAGGAAGAAGGGTAGCCATGTCTACGAGGTGACTTTCGATGGTGATGACGAGATCTAAAGTAGATGATTCTTTTCACAACCTGTATCCGGTGTTAAACGGAACTTTCTAGGTCCAGTTAGGCTCCACTATCAGTCTAACCAGAGGTTCCCTGAATTTGCAGTCCGAAGGGCAAAGTACAACCCAGTTCATCCTGGAGGCATCAAAGGAAAATATGAACTGGTTGACTCTCTAATCACTGCGTCCGAGATAGATGCGAATTCCATTCCTGTCAAATGACCCCACTTGGATGAAACTCTCTGGCTAGGCGCACGGTAAGTACGTTCAGAATAACGGAAAAGTATAGACGCCTTTCACTCTGGTCACCCTATAACCTTCCAAAAAATTCACTTTTGAAGACACTTTTCAGTAACGCGGTACAGCATTCCGAATTGGAGTGTTCAAGTGAATTTTAGCTGCCCTTCCCTCTAGACCCTGGAGCCTAGCCAAGTCACGAGGCACGAGAAAGATATTTGCACTACTGTTGCACAGGGCACCACCGTGTAAGGGCTGGCCCTGAACTTTCATAATGACCGGGACGATCTCTGGGCCAACTTCGAGACCAGTGAGGACGTAGTGACCAGAGGCTTTGAGGGGTGGAACCCTGTTCATCTCACACAACAAAAAGATCACATTGGAGCCTCAGAGACCTCTAAGAGGAGATTCATCGGAAAGGTGGCCCGAAAGTAAGAAAACAGGACAAGCTTTGCGTCAGCTCTCAAATTTCCAAGGGTCTTCAAGTGGCACGGCTTGAAACCCCTTGTGGCCCCCTGGGCTAAGTATGTCATGACAATTAATGCAACTGGTATTATCTATAGATACCTGAAGGTTTTGTGGTTCGAACCGCTCTTCCTATAGGCATTTAATGAATTCCTTTGTTCACGGAGAAGATAACTGCGCCTATTGCCCTGCAAAAGCGCCGTAGCACTCACAAACAGGTACCAGCCGCAAAACACAGGTTAATTGTCGGACTGAGAGATCCCAATGGCCCCGTTTCGCTCAATCAACTGCAGCTTGCCGGGGCACACTGCTCAAAGCTGCCTCTATGATGTGAATCGACTTTAGTTCTCGCAAATATCCTAGTTGATCCGGAGCATCTGCGTATCTTTTCAACTCATTGACATAAAAATAATCGCGGTCCAGAACTATGCGTGAGTGCACGACCAGAGTATACCGTTATAATCGATGAAACAGGATATTCATATGTTTTGGGTGGGGTAGCACGTTTTGGTGGAAGGAGAACAAAGCTGAGGACAGTTTAAATGGAGCAAGGTAACAACGGATCACAAGGCGAATATGAATCAATTTTAACTCAGTTGCGGGGCAGCAGTGAGGAGTCGGGCGAAAGAAAACGTTTTGAGGTGGACTTCGTTTTACAGTGCAGAAAATAAAAAATCTTAAGTGTGATATGGGAAACATTCGGCGGCGTGCAATGCAGTCTACTGAAAAAAGTAAAGTTGAGAAGCAGGGAAACTGGTTGGGATGGTATTGGAGTACTCAAGGGAGTGTTACTTCTGTAGTCTATTAAACATAAGCTTATTCCTCCGGACTATCGTTTAGCCCACACAGTGAAAGCTTGTTATTCGAAACCATCCGTACGTTTTCTGCTACGGCGTTAACTCATTTGCGCAGCTGAAATTCCTCGCGACACAAGCCTCTCCTTAAAATACCTCTTGTATTTTTGTCTTGGACTCTAACTCAGCTATCTCGGCCTTTTTTGTTTAATTTTCTCGTAAGCTCGAAGTTTACCTCGTGGATTACCACTGTTCAGCCGCCAGCAATTACAGACCGGTGCATAAGCTCTTAGCGGGTGCGGAGGCCACTAAAAGTGGCTGCAGTGTGCTTCCATTTCCTTATGGCCCTATGGAGGAGCATCACATAAAAGTATTCGTCACAACTACAAGTGTTTTTCTAACCCCTATCTTTTTAGCCCCCCCCCCCACGGCTGATACAGCGGCCAGTTAGTTGGCTTCTTCATTCTCCCCTCCGATTCTGATGTCTTACCGGCATATCCTTTTCCGCCACGAGACTAACACTCACATACGCATTTCTAACAAAAGCCGCTCGAGGATTATTCCTGGGCCGCAACTTGGGTGACCGAAGGTTGTGGATAAATGACTGAAAGACTCGTATATTGATGTGTAGCGGGGCGAGTCCTATCTTGCCATATTCAAGTGATTATCCACCGCGCAACGGCACCTAATACAATGGGTCAGCGGTATCCTCCTCTTCTCCAAAACGATAAGCCGAGGTGGACAGGGCAGCCCAAAGGCAATAAAATTAACTTTATCGGAAGTACACTCTGTGCGAGCAAACTGAGACGCACTCCTAACGTGGTGTTGTTTGTCACCCTCATCTGCCACCCCCGATAATGTTGCACGAAAACCCCGTGAGACTAAAAATTAACCACGGAGATCCTCGGTTGGCGCCACCCTCGTTACCCTGTTGAAACCGGGACGTCCGTCACAGCGTCTGGATGTACTCCTCGTCACAGTAGCTTCGATGAACCGTCTGAATAAATCATTTTGCTTTCCGTACTGTATAGTCAAGGGTACGCATTGATGTCAGCCGACTGAGGCCTAAGTGAAACTTCCCATAACAAACCTGATTTTAGTCAGGCCACCCGACATAAATTAATCCCAGTAGCCTCAAGAAAGACCGATTACTATCTTCCGAAGCAGCCCCACCCTTTCAAAATCAGTATCAGTGTCTACGCAGCCAACAGTTCACACCCAATCTCTTACCAAACCAACCATTAAATTCATTGGTTTCATCGGTTATACCTCCCGGTTGGTTTTCCAACGCACACACTCCACCCAGCCAAATGACCCATACCTAAGGGATAAAGCACGTTGCCAAAGGCATACGTTTTTTAATTGTTTATAGAACCTAACTGGAACAACCAGGCACCTCAGCTACAGCAGGAAACGGAAATATATTTGGTTGGTAGAACTGTATGTGCTTCACAACGCGCGGTCATTGCTCTACACCGCGAAGTGGAATCCAGTTTCCTCGGTTCCGTTTTTGTCTATGTAATTTACAGCGTTCATTCTGCTGAAATTTTGATTGTTATTTTATCATAGCAAAGGCCGTGCAGTGTAGCATCTGCTCCTATACTAGTACAGTCATTTGATAGAGTTTTATCGCGTAATGGCTCAGCTTAGTCGAAATCGTTAGTAGGTTGTCGACGTTTCCGTCACCACGGGTAGCCCTTTCCAAGGCTGGTTTTACAACCGAATGAAACTGGAATGGTAGCTAAGATCAATTGGGTGTTAGTCACAGGGTGTTCGTGTGTTGGTATGTGTTTGTAGCGCTGTCTAATATGAGGGTGGGGGTTGAATCTCTGTCTATGCTATGTGTCCGTAATAGTGGGGTCATTTGAGGTCAACAAGGTGTCATGACCCGCTTTGGTGTTTATCCATCCGCTTCGCAGGTGCCATCTAGATGCTTTAAATCTCTACCACATCGTTGAGGTGGGGACACAGTTGGTGGGCTTTAATTGTCGGAGCCTCCGTGTAGAGACGTTCGGTTCACGCACGAAACTCACACAGGAGGATTCTGGTGTTTTTGTGGTCGATGGTGTGGTTTTCGGATATGGCGTGAAGTGCGACTGCAGAGTCGCGTTCTAACTTCCTTGAAGCCATCTGGTCCCTCGGTCTGCATTTTTCTTTACTTCTGTGTTCTGCGACTCTATTTTTTGACATGTCTGTATGTTTGTCCAACGTACTAGGCAGGGCAGTCTTTGCATTTGATCATGTAAACATGATTGTTCTGTTCGTGTATGTATTGAGAGTTATAGGTTCTTGTGAGATGACGTCGCAACGTGTTACTTATTCGGAAGAAAGCGCGAACACCGTGTGTGAGCGTTGCATTTCCTGCTTGAGTGACATCTTCGTTTCACAACTTGTCAACTCTGTTGGTTAGTGACGATACGAGTGCTTTTTTTATGCATTGGAAAATGGACTGAGCTGTGGTCCAAATATCTGTCGGGATGTGTGGTATTCCTGTGAATGTTAACCGTAAACCTACGGGAGCTGTTTACTTGCAGTTGACAGTCAAGGAAGCTGTTGACTCCGTCAGTGCTCTCAGTCTCCGTCGTGACTTGAATTGAGGCAGGCTGATTATTGGGACATTGAAGAATTCACTCCGGTGTTCCGGCTTCAGAATCGCAATCGTATGGTCTATATATCCGACATGGATTTGTGGTGGATTGTGAAATGCGGCCTACGCCTTCGATTCGATCGAATGTAAGAAAAGATCAGCCACAATGAATGATACAGAAGAACCCATGGCTACGCCGTCAGTCTTTTTGTACAGTGAGTGGTTTAATGTGAATAAGGTGGAAGTGAGGCACAGTTCAACCCCAGTGATAATATCAGTTGGATTCAATGGACGCCTGTGTTCTGAGGTGGTGTTATTGATCAGTATGGAGTGCAAAATTTCCAGATTGTCTAGTATAAACAGGTGTTACATCAAAGCTAGCCGCTGTTTGGTCTTTTCCTTATACGACAGTCTTTGGAGTGCGAAGGAAATCAAAGGCGCCATTTATGTGGCTCACCACCATTTTTGGTACTGCCTAAGTAGTGTGCTGAAGTATTTGGCTAACATATAGGTCGCACAAGGAGTATAACCTACGACTGGCCGGATGGGTGTGCCGAATTTGTGGATTTCTGGCAGTCCGTAAAATGTTCCACGTCTGTTTGCTTTGGGATCCAAAGCAAACCACCTAGAGTTCCCCAGCTTTTCTTTCATTTCTGAAAGGTATTTGCTTATCCGTGCCTTGAGTTTCTTCCCTCCAATTCTTTCATGTGGCCCATCTTCCAAGTGTTGTCGAACTTTTGATTCTTAGTATGGCCTATTTAAAATGACTGTTATGTTGCCTTTGACAGTTTTCAAGATGTGAATCGATTGTTCACTTCACAATGTGGTTATTACCTTCTGGTTGTCTGTTTATAGTCTTGACGAAATCGGTTTCTGGTTTCTTGGAACTTTACTTTTTCTGAATCCGATTTGATTGGCCTTTTCGGGCGGTAGGTTTTCCAAAGCACTTTCTGGTGGATGGACTAGTTTTTGATGTGTTAGAGGTTTTTTGTGTAAATTGAACTTGAGACCTTTCTGCAGCAACTTCAGTTCCGCAGAGATCATGATTCTGTCTGATAAGTTTTTGACAACGTTTTTTGGATCAGTCAGTTGAAGTACTCCTAATTCCGGGTTTCGGTTTTTTTACAGAGGTGTTCTCTTGGAGTAGCCTGTCGTAGTTTCTTATCTGACGCCACCGACCACACTTTAAAGCTGAATCATATAAAAGGATTAAAGAAAAGAAGGCCAGCGCCACACTCAACAAAACAAAGGCACTACTTTGACCACTGCGCTACACCAGGTCGCGTTGTGTGGTTTTATCTATATAGTTTTCATTCAGCTATCTTAGGAAATACTGAAAATTATAGATTCTTAAGGCGTTCCAGTAGCCCAGAGAAATTCAGGGTTCTTCCTCAGTGGTTGCCGTTGCTGTTCCGTCTCACTCACACCGTCTTTTTGCTATTTCAAAATGCCACGAGTAGTATAAGGGACTTCCAATAATACCCAATCCACTCATACTCCGGTTGCTAGGAAAAATAGGCTCATTCAAACCCCCGTGGTCTTAAAACAAGGCTCGGTTGACCTCAGAGACCTTTTAGGCTTTGCGACGGAATAAACAGCTGCTTTAGACCGAAGCGTCTCAGGTGCAAAGTCCTAGCTTCTAAAGTTGAAAGATAAGATATCTGAACTCGCCCACTTACTGTGCATCATTAAATGCTTCGAACATTCTACCCTACAAAACCTGACAAAGGCTGGCCACTCTACCGACCCTGTCGCGTCCGAAGTTCTCATAAGAGTTGGAAGCTCCAGTAATGCAGTCGTATTTATTGTCCAACAGAGAATACCCCTCGAGCGTGTCAGGCATACACTGTTGAAAGCTTTTGGTATGGCCCACCTTCTTTGTCAATTATCAAGGCTGCGCGAGCGCGTTCAGCGCTTCACTCGTCCAATCCGTATGCGATTTGTGGATGATTTATCCGCCAAAGAGTTCAATAAAATGCGTAACACTATAGCTTCTAATTCGTCTTATAAAAACAAAAATAGTCGAAGATATAACCCTTCTTCAAAGGGAAATTACTGGATCTCCCAGGACTTTTCCCACTAGAGGGACGCCCGATAGTCCTGAGCTTTCGACACAGAGAGCCGGTCGCTCCATCGCTTCTTCTCAAGTCCCCAAAGCTTTATCTTTAAGCGCGCCCTTCTTCTCTTTACAAGCACCAGCCGCCTCTTCATCTGCTGTCGCACTGAACTCTTTGAAATCTGATCCCATTACAGTTGACCTAGATACTTCCGCTTCTCCCCTCTTACTGCTACCCAGTAAAAGACGCTAACTATTGCCCAGCTCCCCTTCTTCATCGCCTGTTGGTACACCGCCAACTCCAATTCGCTGTTTGTTCCCTCCGGTGATAAACTACTCGGCTTCCAGAGAAATAGGTCTATCAGTATTCCAACCCTTCTCACAAGCCCTTCCCCCATTCAACTATCTCCTCCCAAACCAACTCTCCTCAGCTCACCAAATAAGGCTTCGACCTTACAAAGTATCCCTTCCTCCTATGCATCTGTGGTTCCCACTAATTCGCCACGTCCACTGCTTGCCAATACCAAAATACGGCCTCCACAAGCCGTTAACTCTGCCCCAAGTCGTACTCCTCACCTGGCAAATATCTCTACCGCTCCCGATAATGACTGCTCCATATATGGTGTTCCACCCAACCTGCCTTACCCCTCTCATAACGTGCAGCCTAATCCAACACCATACGCCCCTATTCCTTATATTTTCAACCCTGCCCTCTGCCCCCTTCTGTCAGCACTCAATTCCTACCGGCCGGTATTTCTCAACTGCTTGTGGATTACAGGTTCTATCTTCATGCTCACACTGCTACTGTAAACGTTCCCTCCATTCCTCCCCAGTTATAACCGGTTTCTCTTCGAGCATGCCCTCTATAATGACGTCATATCCTTCCGGCACAAAATATCACTATCTACGCACGCATCAGTGAACAGCTTTCACCCCCACCTGCTGTCCATCTTTTCTTCTGCACGCAGTTGTTTCTTATGCAAGCACTCACCGATCTTGGCAGTTACTTCTTGCCTACCTTCCTGGAGTGACACGTCTATCTATTCTTCTGCGCCATACGTCATCAAGACCCCGTTCCGTGTTAGAACCCGCTAATACCATTTATTCATTGGCACATTTATTGTCCCTGTTCACTGCCCCATTGGTCAACAAAAAACGTCCGGCGCTGACATATCTTTCAGTAGTCCTCCCGTGGGCAGCAAAGTGATTAGTTACTGCCAGCACTCTTCATCGGTCCGTCCGATCGCCTCAGCAATGCTACTGCTTCGAGTTATTCGGGTTTTGCACGTCAACACCTTTCCTGCATGACAGAACCTCTCCGATACACTTCCTATGCGGCATCGCTGCGCCGTTACCATCATTTGCTACACCTGTCAAATTGGTCGTTAGAAATGTTACACTCACCGTCTGCTTACTATACCGTCACCGTTACTGCAACCTCATTCTGGTAGTTCCTTTGATCCTCCAGATGTTGCATTTGTGTGATATTACTGAAACTGACCCTGTATCCAGCCTCTGAATCCCACCAATCTCTACCCTGACAAGTAAGTTTTATTTTTAGATTCGTTAATCCACTGACGCTTTCCGTGATATAAATGGGCAGCTTTATTGATCTGGCATTTGTGCATGGTAAACACCACACGAAGTTAATCTACTGACCTACACTTACCTGTGAATTACTCTTCCATCCCTCTTGCAGAAGTGAACACCTGTGCAATGGCTGTAACCACACAGTCAATATTGATTTGTCTTCCACTTTAGCTTCGACATTCCATGCCAGACCTATACAAAGTTAACAATTAGCTGCACGCTCACCTGTTTTCCCCCGGCCTTTTCCTACCATCAGCACTCTGATAGCCTCCCTTCCACGAAATACGCAATTGTTTGCTACATATTTGATTCCTCCAGCATACGGCAACCTCTTTACATACCGCCATCTTCGCAGACTGATATATTTCCATGGTAACACTTCTTGACACATCTGTGGTGAAGTGAATAATTCACCGAAGGCTTCGACGGGATTTCTATCCATAGGCCTCTCACATTCTGCAGGCAGTAATTGACTCTTTTTGCTCCACTCGATAAATTCCTCTTCTTATGAAGACCAACGACATATACTTTGAATGTGTTCGAATTTTTACCAGTGGTCATTATATCCTATACCACTTATGCATGTACTCTAGACCTCCAGCCGACATCACCCAAAAACGTTGAACTGATTACTCGACAATGAGTCTCCTATTTGCCGGGCGTTATTATCATTATAGTCCATTTCAGTGTTCTCCTATAGTCTCCTGTTTGCAATTACTTTATCCTATTGTAAATCCTGACATTTCATCCATGTTTTTTCCACTGTATTTGATTACATATCTCAACTACGGAGCAGACTTTGCTCGCCACTGAGTTATGCGACCACCTGACGTTCAAATTTAAGTTATACTGCCTTCTCAGCCGAATGTCTCATTTTGTTTTGAATCCGGTGTCCCGCTCTCGTTTCTCCCACCAAACGCATTGGTTCCGCAGCTGGCGATCCACAGTTGCCGTGTGATCTGCCTATCAAAACGGTCCCCAGGTAATTTATCCACTCCTACTACATTATCGCTTCTACACTCTATCCGCCCCTGCAATCACCGCAGAAAGCGACTCACGTTGACTCACTGCCAAGCTCCACACCCTTGCCTTTACTTCGTGACATACATATAGCGATGAAAATAATCCTCTGAACATACACGCCTTACAGCTGTCTACTTCTTCCACCGGCGCTCTTGAAATCGCTCCTTCTATCCATGCGGTTTGTCGGTCTCTTTCCTTGGGATTGACGACGTCGGCATACAAACTTCAGACTCAACCGTCACACTAGCCGTTGATTCATGGACGTTTATATCTGAAGGTCCATTCTTGTACACGATTTTTCCATTCATATATTCTTCACACCCTGCTACGTTCAATAGACTCTTTTAATTTCCCCCGATGAACTCCTTTTTTCTTATTTCTTAGATTTTATGCCAAGTATCCTTTGATTCGGCTGGAATTTCTAATGTTGTGATTATTTTTGGTAATATTCATGCACTTACTCCCCTTTTTAAACCGAATCCAAACACCGTCAGTCGGGTTAACCATTCGACCCTGACCTTCAAATATGCCGGGCATTATTACCGTTTCAGTTCACTGTAACAATGCCTTTGATACTACGCATGCACGTGTTGTACCCTTTTGTAAATTCTCAATCTGATATCACTATAATCATCTGACCATGCATTCTACCGTGCTTGCGGCGCATCCAAAATATAAAATTATTATTATTATCATTATTATTAATCACCCCTGTCTGATATCGACCAGTTAAACCCCACAAGTTTTTCCCTCTTCTCCGACTTCCCCCCCCTCAGTTAAAGCCCAGTTGTTCTACTTCTCAGAAGTCCCTCCCACCTCAACATTTATTCTAGCTTGGCTAAAAGCCATCCCGTCTGAACCTCCACTAGCCTGAACATCCGCATACTCTCCTTTGACCCTGATCTCCACTTTTTCCAAATGAGATAGCCTCCCTTCTTCCAACCTGCACTACCCCCCTGATGTGCCTTTACCACCTCCTAAAAATGTCACATCTTTAGCCTTATTCAACTCGTGTTCTATCCTCGCCGAGCTTCCGCACCCAAAATAACTTGTTCTCACAAATAATTAAGGCATTTTCTCAACAAAGGAATCCCGGCTCTCTGAGAGCACTCCTGGTGATCAAACATCTTCGGTGGGGTGCAGTCCTGTAAGGATCAGCAGACCGAACCGGCGTGGTGATGAGAGCCTAGCCTATGTCAAGAAGATCTACACCACGGCCCCCCTTTTACATACAGCACTCGATTCTATTCCTGAGTCTTTCTGGTTCACTAATAACCTCCAGAGCACTGTTCTTTACATTGGCCGTGTGTGTCGTTTGCCAAAGTCCCCCAGTCCCTTGTTCCCACTTCTCATTAGGTCTTTCAAATACATCTCTTTCATCCGTTCTGGAACCAAGCTCATTGCGGGTGAATTTAATCTCCCTCAAATTTGTTGGCTTATCCTCTCGGCTCCTCCCAGTTTTATAGACCTGATCACTAGCATTCATCTTGGTGGCTGGACACAACATTCCAGCCAGCACAAAATACCACCTTCCACGTGGTAGATTCATCACATAATTAGCACTTTTGTTCTTCTCGAGGATGAGCGCTTTTTTGCCCAAAATGGCCAAATTAATTCTTTGCATAGCATAGGAACTCATTGTAATGAAAAGAAATTTCGATGAAAAGAGAACTATGAAAACTAGTTGACTTCGATTTGTCTTGGAACGCTACGAGTTTCTGGCCCGTGCCTGCTAGTCCACCCTGTTGAGCGATCAGTTATGGTTCGCGCAAATTGCTCATTATTGATTCTATCCTGAGGCGACGATATTTTCTACCAATTTCAGGACAAATCTCTTAATTCGATTATTGTAATATAATGCACATTATTTCTGGCCGTCCTTTCAATGTGGTACTTGGATTAGTGAGCTTTCATCTCAAGGCAGCGATCTATTTACTCGGTTTTATAATATTATTGAAAACCATAAAACCAAGTGGCAGTTTTTTTATGGTTATTCCTTTCTCAAATTCTCTTCTTAAATAATGCAGATCTAACTATCTTAACAATGCCTGGAAGAACAGTTGCCCACCCTGGTTCGTCAAAATTCGCTAAGAAACGAAGGCCGCGTCAACTGCCTCGAGCGTCAGACAGGTCAACAGCAGAAACATCCACATTCGATTTAGCCGAGACGGCTGCCTGCCTGAGTCAGGATGGTAAGACTTCGCTACCTACATAGTGTTCGTTTATATATCAGGCAATGCTGAGCACGTGAATACTTCTACATTTGGCAGTCATGTAGCTGCTTCGGAATGCAGGAGTGCGATTGGTACGAGCACGTGGATAAGCACTGTAAACATACTGGATAATATCCGTTTTTCGTACCGCCAGTGCAACATGTCACTTACGGATTTACGACGGTGGTTGCAAATGTTAAGTTCTCATTTTATCCATGTACCTCGGGATTCACGGATGATTATTGGTACACCTCGCACATGCAAATCACGCGTCATTCCCGGTGGTTTTCATGTGCATTTAGGCCTACAAGCAGCAATACTCCATGGAGCTGTTCATATGGATCCAACTCTTACCTGAATCTCCATTCAGTTAAACTTCGATGGCATGTGTTGCTTCAAGGACACCACAAAGCACCTGTGACCCATAAAATTCCGTATTGTGAAACCAGTTCTCACGTGCTCCTTTGTTGTTTGGGTTTTCGATGGTGACAGAAAACCGCTGAACTTGGTTGAATACTTAAAGGACTTGATTTCGGAATTGAAGCCCGTAATAAGTAATGGAATTTCTCTTCCTGGAGGGATTTCTAAAATAGACGTGATTCTGCAAGCCTTATTGTGTGATGTCCCTGCTCGAGCTTTAACAAATCAGATCAAGGCACATACTGGGTACCACGGATATGATAAATGTGTTTGCATAGGCCTTTATGTCGCAAATCGCATGATATTTCCCAATTCGTGCAGTTTTCTTGGCACGGATGCCTCGTTTTACATGCGTTAGCATCGGGGCCGCACTCCTGATCTCTTCCAGATTGCATTGGTTACTTGGGTGGCCATCGGCCGAATCGACGTTTATTCCGGATTACCGTAAGGACTGGACGATTTGATCAATGGTTTAAACCTATACTCTCGCCTGCTGACGTTACATGGGGCACCGTACACGGATTAACAAAACCTCATGAAAGTCTCACCGGATCGCAGAGGTGATTCCTGATACCAACCATCAACACATCCGCTCAACGTCTATTACCAAATAATCCAACCCAACAGTTCAATTCTTCCCGTGTTGCAGTACGAAACCAATGGCCGGAACCCAGCCTTCGCCACTGTCAACTTCGTCAAACCAGCCCTTTTTTACCTGCTACCTTCAACATTCTACCTGCCACCACCTGCAACCAAGGTCTTTATGGAACAGAATACCAGCCATCTGCAGCCAACCATAATTTGGTTAACAATTTTCTATCACATACAAAAAAAATTTACACTCTTCCAACTTTTGCCTAGCCGAACCATTGACGTTTGTCTCCACTAATCCGTTTCATTGACGGCTTTTCTTCAAAAGTCCGTTTTACTTCCATACACCATTCATGCTGTTCAAACGTTCACTGAAATCCCCGCAAGGCTTTTCGCCTCCATGTGAATTTCCATTTGGCACTGTAATCACCTGCACAAAGGGTCGGTTTTATTATCACCTTTGACTCACTTGTCTTTATTTCACATGCTTCCTCCACAATTAGTTACCCAATGCTGGATCCGTGTCCAATATTCAGCTGGTATCTCTGACTGCACTTTGAAAGCCCCACGCTTGCTTTACTTCTAACAATGTTCTTTGGCATCTCTTCCGCTCGGTTACTTGTTAGTGACCGTCCAATTTTCGCTCATATCAGCAATCCCACGACTGCCCAGCTACCCACACCGCCCCCAGCGATTTCGAAGCCGATTCGGAATTACCGCTTCAAACATTACCACTTTTGTTCACTCAAACACTACATGACTTTAGTGGTGTATTTCGGTTGCTGTGTGATTTATAAATTTAGAATTTAAGAATACCTCACATTGAAATGTACTGCTGTATACTCTGATCTTGCCTTGTGCATGTGTATTGACCACGGTCAAGAAATATACTATACTATAGTTGAAGCACTCACCTTTCGAAGAATTGCCCATTGATACGATAGCTGCATTCCCTTGTGAGTCTACGCACCCGATATTCTCAGGAGTTGTTCGCAAGATCATGTTGCTGATGAAGAATGATATAAACTATAAATTACGACGTCTTGAAGCGGATAGCCCATTGGACCTAATCATGGAATGTGGGAAGTGGACGTTATGTGATTTTGCGCGAAAATGTGGGTCGTTGCTTCATCTGAAAAGGTGCGAAGCCACCGAACTACGGCTATTTGCACTTCATATGGGTCCAGTTTACTTACAGCGTGTTTCGTGTAGATTATCATATCTGAACATTTTGGCCTTGTGCATCATTTTGCACATATTTTCTAGTGATTGTTTCTCTGCATATTTTTCATTGGCAGATAGCCCGTTAACAAAATTTATTTCTCAACTTCAAAATCTTTATTCATCATCGCACTTATCATAAAATATTCACACACTGGTGCACTTAGGGTTGGATGTCAAACGGTTTGGGAACGTAAACCTATTTTCAGCCTTCGCCTATGAGCCAATCACGTCAAAGTTGGGGCACATCATCAGGCGGTCTAACAGATCCCATGAACAGATTTTCAGGCGAATTTCTGAGGCCTACAACATAGGCCGACGAATGCAGCCGTCAGAGGAGTCCGATGATGCAGGTTGTTATCGATTCCGAGTACCCAAGGAATCAAGCAAAATGAAGTGGCAAAGTACCGTTCTCACTACAGTGGGTGCAGACTGTTTTGTGAACGTACAAATGAATCCTGGCAAAGTCGTGGATATTGTGGAGGACATTGTTGTTTACCAGCGGTCCAAATAACCTGCAGATGTTTTCATTCACGAAATGCCATCTTCTTGTCTGTTCGTTTTCCGTGTAATTGTGTTTTTGCCGGAGGAATTGTGTGCAAATCTTACAGAAATACCGTGTAAATATTTTTATATACCAGTTGACGACGCTGGGATTGTGGTCCCTGTTTTGCGTACACTACGGAGATAAATTTATTATACAGTGTTCATCTTCCCACTTATTGCTGACTGCGGCAGTTCGCCAGTCATCTTTCTATGAAACAGAAAAATATACAGAAACTCCAGACTTCTTCTGCATCCTTAGATGTTCCTGATGGGGAAAATCACAGGCCGGGAGTTGCGAAAATAGTCCCACAAAAGTTAATGGTAAATGGGTAGTACTTGCGCTGGCTCCGTCGTTGCCGGAACAATGATGACCCTGGCATCAACTTCGCCTTGAGCGAAGTCAATATTCTTTACATTTGCAGTAAGTCCTAAGATTTCAAGTATTCCACCTTAAAGATGATATACAGGAAGCGAGAAGGATGAGAAGTGGTTTTGCTAATAGCTCTGATAAAAACCAGGATTTCCACGAAGTACATGTGCGCCCGCGACGCCTATTGTAATGAGAACATGTTTTGATTGGTAGATTTCGCAGTAAAGGACCACATCGATTCATGACCACCGAGTCAGGCCCTAATGAATTGGATAACTTGCCTGAAATGAAGGACTGTCGAAAACATTCTGCAGAAGAGCTCCACCAATACTTCAGTCTTATTCGACACCTCCAAGCACACTGAAATTACTGTTTGGGCATATTTTCATGTGCAATTTGCTCGGGAAAAAATTCCATCAACATCAATGACACCAAGAAGAGAACCTATGAGTCAGATGTCAAACTTGAAGGACTGCTTTCTTGTGGAACTGATTAGTTTCTACTTTCACAGTACACCAAGGACTGCCAATGGCGCAATGGAGCAAAAGCTTCATAAGGTGCAACATGACACTGAAAGTATGAACGGTGGGTTTTCAGTCGTTACTTGAATGTTCCCGCAGAATATCTTGTTCAAATACGGGAAAGGTGTTGCAAAATTTTAGCCGCTAATCAGCAAAAGAGACCCACATTTTGACGGTGGACGGAGTTAGATTAACGGCCAAGGAGGATCTTCATCTGCCACTATAAATTTTTGATTATTTTACGAAGACTGAGCAGCAGATGACCAACAAACACAGGGGTTTGGTAGGTTCTTGTATCCGAAGCTATTTATTTTTTCAGTTTACTCTACTGTCCCCGGTAGATGGGCGAACTTTTAGCGGGGCCGTTTGGACCCTACTGCTGAAAGAGTTGCATGCAAACCTCATGAAAGAATGCAGCCTCTCAGGAAAAAAATTGCGCTCGATGACAAACTGTTATTTGGAGTGATGCGAGGTACATCCTTTCAATTACTCATGAGTCTGTAATATTCATCACCCCAGCAAAGAGTTTCTCTACAAGTTTAAACCTATTTTCACTTCATTTTCCACATGCTGCTAATTCACATACTGTTTTCTCTAACCATTCGGATTCAGAGTCCCGATTTCGTGTTCTCATGTGGGTGCACAACACGAGGTCACAAAAATACATTAGGTCAAACCGGGATTGCCAAGTAAACTCCGTAGATTTTCAGATTGCACTGCACCTGGAATCAGAGGAGCCGGAGAGTGCTGCTTGAGCTTGTAAATTTCATAATATATTGTTCCAGTTATTATTTGTTTTTTCATTACCCCACACTGTTGAATCGAGTGGTAGGAAGAAATGCGAGATATTTTCGGGATACTGGTGGTAAAAATTAAGATCAGATCGCTTATGTACGTATTATCGGTCCGTTGATGAAATATTGCTAATACAACAGCGCCAAAACTCCTGTGTTCAGTGGTTTATGTTTGCCGCCATTAGTGTGAAGGCTGTGGGGAAGCCGGAGCAGAGGTGTCTGAGTAAAAAGGGTCCTGTCACTTTCCATCGACAATTGTTTTTTATGTAGTATTTAAGTGGTATTATTGGGTTTTACTTATTTGGTCTTAAAGTGGTACTAATAAGTGGCATTCAAGTGGCAATATGGGGGTCATTGGGCACCAAAAAAATCTTTTTTGGAGTGGCGAAAACTTGTTTTTGGCATGTTTAACACGTTTTTTGCTGGCCGGGATGTTTTCAAACCGACCGTAAATGTGAGCATACTACATCTGGTATTCACTCACAACAGGCCTCCCATCGATGTAGCCGTAACACAAAATTTCCCCGACAGTGACCATAAAATGGTTATCTGCCATCTGCCGCTTAGCGGCCCACCTAACCCCGCACATCACTCCAAAGATGCATTTTCATGCAAAAATTAGGCCTTGCTAGTCAAGCTTATTCGCCAAAAAGACTATGGTGAGCATTTCCTCACCCAGGACCCTCAGCTCGCTGTGAATATTTTTTACCCCTTCTTCCCCGGCCGTCTGGAAACATTGTCTAATACTTCCCAGGCTGTACCCAAAAAGAGGTCCCCTGTCCCGCCACCCCATAAATAGTACCACAGATTTCTCGAACGGCTACGCAAATCCAACATGCTTTCAATTTTTATCCGCTTAAACCGTCTTTCCGCACTTATTCAATGACAAGATAATGCGAGACTTCGTGACCAAGAAGCTAGGGCATTGATTCATCCCAACAAGTTGAGACTTCTTCCCATGTCGCATGAGTCTAGAAACGCTGATATTAAGGCCGACTTTCAACTAATTATTCCGGATAATAACTCATCTATCACCTCCCCACCTTGTACAGCAGAAGCCTTCAAAGCATTCTTCGCCTCAGCCATGGCTCTAGCTGCTCTCATTGACTCTCCCCTTTGACTCCAGAAGTATATCTAGGCTACTATCCAACAGCAAACTCTCCCCTCGATTAGTCCCCGATGGCCTACCACCAGTTGCTCTTGCCAATGGCGGACCGGATCTCCCTCTGTTACAGCTAAACCTCTTCACTCTCTCACTTAATGGTAGCACAGGCCTGCTAAATGGAAGCTCTCGGTAACCGTTCCCATTCATAGAAAAAGACATTTACATGAGGCATCCAATTATAGCCCTGTAAACCATACCCCCATTTTATCCAGAATAATGAAAAAATAGTTAAAGATCACAATAATAACTATCAACGAAGCCTCAGCCTAAATAATGGCAACCAACATGGATTTCTCCGTTCACGGCCCTGCATACCTTTTCAGTATGGTTTTCTGTATCTCGTCACCGACTCTGCCGAAGGTGAGAAATCTTTTGTTATTCTTTATCCTGACTTATCTAAGGCATTTGATTTTGTACTTCACACCCACCTTTGACCAAAGCTAAAATCATTTGGCATCAACGACCCACCACTTTCTTGGTTTTCATCTTACATGCCTCGTCGTTCACAGGTCGTCTTCAGCTGGACTATACCCAGACTGCGTCTCTCTATCTCACTTTCCTTGCCGCGGTCTTTTGCGTCCGACCGCTTTCGCATGACCCGTCTGAGGATCGCACCCACGTATACAGCAATATATATATATATATATATATATATATATACCTTGGGTATGCTTCACTCACTTTTGTCCCCCTTCCTTACTAGATTGTGCCATTTTACGACACAATTTGCATATATACAAATACAACCGCCCCGTCCTTTAGCGATGGGTGCTCGCTCTCGTTTAATTCCTGGCTCAGGCTAGAACTCAGCCGTCCCATCCTGCTGTTTTGCGCCTTTCTCGTGCACCGAAGCCTCGCCACACGGATTACCATTCCTAGTAACTAGGCTTTACTTCTCTGCGCATATGTTCATGGTAAGTTAAGACTCCATTCCAACCGGAATCCGTATACCTCTGATTTCTCTTGACCCTGCGGAATGCCAGCACGTTTGCTCCCACATGAAAAAGCCTCATTTTAACACCCAGTGTTTTTCTCCCTTTTTACTGTTTGCCGTCCTCGACCACAGCTGGTGAACTGACCACACTGTTATCTTCCTATTTTCTCATTCTTCTTTCAGACCATACCCTCTGCTATTGTTTTGTTCCTGGTTCCAAAACGGACATCCGCTCCCCATCCACCACCTGCCTGATATCGCCCTAAATCTCTACTATCACCCAGCTACCCTAGAAAGCTACCGGTCTCCGTCTAGGGATCCCTAATAGACCGGTCCACTAGCCAAACGATAACTAATTGTTCGGATAACAAAATGTTCATTTTCTTGTTTCCATCAAAACGATAATCATAACCCACAGCTGGAACACTCTCCAGACTGCCGCACTCCTGATCTCTTTCAGATTGCATTGGTTACTTGGGTGGCCATAGGCCAAATTGACGTTTATTCCGGATTACCGTAAGGACTGGACGATTTGATCAATGGTTTAAACCTATACTCTCGCCTGCTGACGTTACATGGGGCACCGTACACGGATTAACAAAACCTCATGAAAGTCCCACCGGATCGCAGAGGTGATTCCTGATACCAACCATCAACACATCCGCTCAACGTCTATTACCAAATAATCCAACCCAACAGTTCAATTCTTCCCGTGTTGCAGTACGAAACCAATGGCCGGAACCCAGCCTTCGCCACTGTCAACTTCGTCAAACCAGCCCTTTTTTACCTGCTACCTTCAACATTCTACCTGCCACCACCTGCAACCAAGGTCTTTATGGAACAGAATACCAGCCATCTGCAGCCAACCATAATTTGGTTAACAATTTTCTATCACATACAAAAAAAATTTACACTCTTCCAACTTTTGCCTAGCCGAACCATTGACGTTTGTCTCCACTAATCCGTTTCATTGACGGCTTTTCTTCAAAAGTCCGTTTTACTTCCATACACCATTCATGCTGTTCAAACGTTCACTGAAATCCCCGCAAGGCTTTTCGCCTCCATGTGAATTTCCATTTGGCACTGTAATCACCTGCACAAAGGGTCGGTTTTATTATCACCTTTGACTCACTTGTCTTTATTTCACATGCTTCCTCCACAATTAGTTACCCAATGCTGGATCCGTGTCCAATATTCAGCTGGTATCTCTGACTGCACTTTGAAAGCCCCACGCTTGCTTTACTTCTAACAATGTTCTTTGGCATCTCTTCCGCTCGGTTACTTGTTAGTGACCGTCCAATTTTCGCTCATATCAGCAATCCCACGACTGCCCAGCTACCCACACCGCCCCCAGCGATTTCGAAGCCGATTCGGAATTACCGCTTCAAACATTACCACTTTTGTTCACTCAAACACTACATGACTTTAGTGGTGTATTTCGGTTGCTGTGTGATTTATAAATTTAGAATTTAAGAATACCTCACATTGAAATGTACTGCTGTATACTCTGATCTTGCCTTGTGCATGTGTATTGACCACGGTCAAGAAATATACTATACTATACTAATAACGGGCACACCTCCAACCCCAGGCCCGTTACCAGCGGTGCTACTCAGGGCGGCTTTTTAGGATCCCTTCTTCCTTTCCTCCTATATACAAATGATGTTTCCTACAACAATCAATGGCAGGCCCTTCTTGTTTGTGGAAGACATTAAGGTATTCTACACCTTTTCTCCTAGCAGCCTCAGTATTACTATCCCTAAAGTCTCCGCTGACGTTTTGTTTTTTCCACACAAAGTCTCACCACACGTGCTTCCATCACCACCTCTGCAATTTTGAACTGGTAAATTCAGTCCGATTTATCTCACTTAGTGTGGCTCATTACCTGAACTCAACATCCAGTTAAGACGTCACCAAGCCTGCCCCCACCCTATCCCCAGCTAAGGTTCTTCCGTAATTTCATGCGGAACTTTTTATTTTCTCCAGCTGAATGACTACTCCAGGTGAAACATTAACCTTCCCATTGAAAGTTTTAGCCACACTTACGCGCTTCCTTTTTCATTCTCACGTTTCATGGCCTCAATTTGTCTTAGGGGTCCGCTGCATCGATTTGCCCGTGTCTCACTTTTGTCCTTTCTTCCGTTAACCGTTGATCCTCATCTGGGTTATACTCAGACTGCGTCTCTCTATCTCATTTCCCTTTCCAGTTATCCTCAGCGCCGGTCGACCACCTCGGGCACTACACTGACCACCTTTCTGGCTGACGCGCCTGGATAATAATGCTGTATGGCCGTCTGTCGATTGCTGTTCCCGTTGGCTCTGTTGTTAAATTTTCCGCAACCTGTCCAGTTGGTCCTGGACCATATAACCTAATCGTGGGTTCTCAGCCCTCTGTAAAACCGTCAGTGAACAATCACGCCAACCCCAACGGTGTGGGGCGCGGTCAGATCCACCGCTTTGGCCGACGCACATCGGGCGTGCAGGCCGTCTGCAACGATGTGCGAGCGCAATTAGGCTGGTGTATCACACCTCCTGTGTTCACTTCACGAGGCAATTTTCAGGTTGAGTGTCCGGCGCTCGGTCAGCTCCACTCACTAGCACCCGTTGCGGATTACTTGCACCAACCCTCCTCGCCCTACTGCATTTATCATTGTCCGTTGCGGACCGCATGCTCCTACCGTTCTTCTTCCACCACGGTTCGCCAGTCTATCGTTCTTGTTAGCACTCTTATTACCTTCCTTCCTTGTCGTTCTACCTCTGTATGCACACCCATCCATTCTGGTTTTGCTCCCATCGTGTTGTACAATGACAACCCCCACTGCATTGTCACTCTCGCCTTACCCATTTTAATCTGCCCAAGCTCGAAATATGTTCTTTTCCACACATTTCGCCCCTGTCGGCTCGTAATCAGTATTCACTAAATAGTTTTTCATGCTTACTAAGCCCACTGATCGCGTACCTCACTAGCTACCATTTTGCGATATCCTTTTTCGTCCACCTTATACTTTCCACCATTAGGCACCAGACACATCCGTTACCATGACCAATTAACATATATGAATAAGCCGTTCCAAACTTTGCATATTTTTACGACCAAATTTGATATCTTTTTGCCGCCTCCATATTTTCCATGTCTGAGTCCGTGGTTATTCTTTGGATCGTCCTCTAAGGCAGTGTACTGATTAGCAACTTTCGGCTCAATCCATTCGTGTAATGGCAAGCAACTCTCCAATTCCACTCTCCAAACTCCGACGCGCAACTACTTCTCGTGCACTTTTGTTCTATCACAGGCTTTCCGGTCCGGGTTCCTTTCTTCTTCTCCGTCTTCATCCTGTGTCATCTTCAGTGAAACGATCTGACTGACCATCTCCTACCTCGTTTTCTTTGGTCAACACTCACGTCTTCTTCGTACACTGCTCGCCACGGACAAATTTAATGTGCCTTTTAGGCTGCACTGCTTTTTCACGTTCCACTCAGTGTAATATCATCGTTACGTCATCATTCTCACCTACAGCTTCAAACCTCGCCATCTGCTAGTGTCTGAACTTTCTGATCCTTCACTTCCTTATTTCTCTCCCATGTTATTTGCCGTTGCAACTGATGCATCTTTGCACCACATTTCTTCTAATCTCCAGGTCACCCTTCCCCAGTGACCTTTTACGCCCCTCTAACCACCCTGTACTTCCATTTAATCTGCATTCTCCAGCCATTTTCACGGCCATCTTGTTGCATAACCTAAATCCATTTGTTAACCCTTCACTCGCGCGTGAAGGCCACCACATGCCACACCCACAATACTCAGACTGTTAGATTCACTCTTACCAGTGTTCGTCAATCCTTTCCTTAATATTCCCTTGCTTATCAACTTCCGCTCACTGTCATCACTTCTGTGATTCCTGATTCATTTTTTTCTCTGTTAATCCCCCCAATTTCACATGTCATAAGCAAATTCATCAGGGTTCGTCCGAGTTAATTCGGTGTGCATCTTTCAGTTTGGGCGGTTTCTATGTTCCACCGATAGTAAAGACAACGTTACGTCATGATGCTCTTTTACAGTTCCAAATCGTTTGATCTGTCACTACCCGGTTCCTCTGATCCGTCACCGCATGTCGCATCTGCATTGATCAAATAATTAGACCCCTTTTACCTGACCTCTTCGATCCTATCCTTCATCTTCCCTCATTTATGATCTGCTCTTCCCGGCCGGCATCACATTTGTGCTTCTCCAGTCTTCTCTGTCTGTTAATCCACGGTGTTATCACGTCATGGAAAACTTCGTCTGAGTTCTCCCGAGTCAATCCTACACACTTTGGCCTTATTCTATCTCCCTCTTCCAATCACGGATACTTTTTTCTCCCAGTACTTCATTGCTCTTTGTTCCTGCTCCTCGTATATATATTACCGTACTGATTATATATATATATATATATATATATATATATATATATATATATATTTGCACTGCATCCTGCACATTTTGCCGGATATTTCTCATGCTACAATCCCGCTGACCCTCATGATATGCCTCCATTCTTTTTACATCTGCGCCTCACATTTACCATATTCAATCCCTCCAAATCACCTTTGCAACCTGTACCACCCTTTATTTCACCCGTTGTTCACTACCAGTTCTACAATGGGTCTTGGGCCCTGTCCGCAGACCATCTACTGCAGTGTAGCACAGCCTAACCACTGTCCAATCCCTAGCAATGGATCCCTCTTTTTTCTCCACTGTCTCCCGCCACCACCCACTCCCATATCAATGTTAAGCCCCACCATGCATTCCTGACAGTTTTGAGATATCCCCAACTGGGCCACAGGCTTTTCCTGCGGGCCTTCCAGTTTGGTCTGCTATTCCATGTTCCACCGATTGTAAAGACAACGTTACGTCATGATGCTCTTTTACAGTTCAAAATCGTTTGATCTGTCACTACCAGATTCCCCTGGTCCGTCACTACATGTCGCACCTGCATTGATCAAATAATTAGACCCACTCTTACCTGTTCTCTTCAGTCCCATCCTCCATCTTCACTCTTTCAC
Source organism: Fasciola hepatica (assembly GCA_948099385.1). Taxonomy (NCBI): domain Eukaryota; kingdom Metazoa; phylum Platyhelminthes; class Trematoda; order Plagiorchiida; family Fasciolidae; genus Fasciola; species Fasciola hepatica. Next base: position 3,499,675 of record CANUEZ040000097.1, read on the forward strand.
GGACTGCTCCCCACAGTCGTCATCTCTTCGGTGCTTCCGCACTCATTTTTCTCTCTGTTGGGCCGCCATGTGCACCTGTTATGAAGACAATTCACTACGATATTCCAAAGTTAATTCTACAACCATTTGATCCAACCTTACCTACCCCTCCCAATGACTGATAAATTCTTTCTAGGACCCTATTGCTATTGCCTCTGCTCCTCTTATATCTATGCATATATATATAATATATATATATATAATATATATATGCTTGCGCATATATGTATACGTGCACGCACTCTGCATCTCGCAGTTCCTCACCGGCCATCTCTGTTGTTATCATCCCGCCGACCGCCATCATATGCATCCATCAATCCTACATCTGTGCCTCACATTTACCGTATCCAATCGTTCTAAATCACTTTCGTTATCTGATCCACCCTCTTCGCCTTTTGTTGCTCGCTCCCTGTTTTACGATGGGTTCTGTGCCCTGTCCGCCGACCATCCACTGCAGGATACCAATGCTTCATTGATATCTAATCCACTGCAGTGTGCCTCACTTTATTCTCCATCGTCCCTCGCCACTGCAGTTCCTTGTACCGATTTCTAGCCTTTCTCATGTATATCAGTCGGCCTCCAGATGTCTCCACCCGGATCAGTCATACTCCCTATCTGACGTTGACTTTCAAACTCACTGAGGGTCCATTTAACTCCGCCCTTGAGTTCATTTAAACTCCCTACAATCTCTATGGTGTTCATACACATCCTATTTTCATCCCACTTTATTCCCCCTTCTGAGCCTTTTTATCCTTCCTATTCTTGCAAATTTCCACTTTTTCATGAATCATATCTGTCCACACTATCACCTGTATCAACAAGATCATGCACATTGCACGCTTCGGGAGTCTCCGAATTAAACCAATATTATTATTTTATTTGACCCAACCCTACCTGCTTCCTCCAGGCACAGCTACTCCTGTTTTCCTTCCTTCATCTTCTATTTGCTTCTGCTCTGACATATATATATATATATATATATATATATATATATATATATATACGTATCCATATGTTTCCTCGGCCTCCTCCAGTTCTTTGCAGGCCAGTTTTCTTGCCTTATTGCCGCCGCCCCTCTTGATATGCGTCCATTTTTTCTATAACTGTGCCTCTCATTTACCGTATCTCTACCCTTCCGCGCCACTGTTGCCGTGTGACTCATTATCTACGTCTTGCATTACTAGCTCCCTGTTTTCAAATTGACATCGTCCGTTTATTGCAATAAGACATAGCTCATGGCTAACTAGTCACCGGCCATACAACTCAATTTTCGTTCTACCTTTCTTTTCTTCTTTTTCTCGTTTTTCTTCACCGTTTCTCGTAACGATAGTTTTTCATGCCGATTTTCAGTCCTCCACATTTAAAACTCTCAAGTTCAGTTCCCCTCCACCCGGCTCAGCCAGCTGTATAGAGTCTTTTGATCCAACCTTAATGATGGCCAAATCGGCTTTATAGGTGAATATTGAAGAAAATGGTTTGAGTTGTTGAAGTCATTTTCACGGAGAATAAGAATGATTTTTGACTTTTGCGGCGGCTTTTACTTAAGTTAGCCACTACTGAGTATATAAAGGTTGTGCAAAGCTGTTACCGCTCAGACCTGCTCACTGTTGTGGCCGTTGCACGTGTTCTCGTTGATAACCCTGGCAGTTTCTCAAGGCAGATAAGGAATACCTATAAATCGTTCTCAAGGATCGAGGAAGGCTTTCGGTTATTTCAGCAGCAGACTTGCACCTCGTTTCACGTTCATGAGGGTTCGACAGCTCAGAACTGGCTTTGTACGCATCCGGGTGCACTGCCAAAACAGTTCCCATGCTACCGGGTTAGTCTTTGCTGCGTTCACAATCGACGCCGAAATGGGATAGCCATGGGGAAGGCACTGCACAGTAATTCTACCTTAACTTTTCAGACGTCGGAATACTCAAGGCCGGCCTTCGCAAGGATCCATGCAGTTGGAAAGCAATGCAAAGTAGTCGATCGACGCCTGCAGCATAACCACGATTTCCATCTAATCAGCGATAGGTTGTACTATCGTAATAGGCACATGACTCCCGAACAAGAGTCCTACATGTCAGGGCTGATGGGTACTTCCCGTAGATCTAGTTAGATATATGAATATGCTCGCTGAAGGTTCGACCGGTTTTTCACCGTAAGGGACACTTACTACATGAGGGCCAAGGCGAAAGCCGTAGATAACCGGAGTGAAGTTCTGAAGGTTCAACAACTGTAGTTGGTACAATGACTGGCAAGCGTTATTTACGAACCATATCGCGGGAAGGGGTAGTCAAGTTAGCTTTTCTTATTCCACAGACCGTGAAGGCTCTGGTGGGGCACTGTTAGCGGACGCCATCCACCAGCTGAACCGTGTTGGCTACCTTCTTTGGCACCGCATGTTGATAGACGGTAGCCGCCTAGGTCGTCCAATATTCTAAGCCCTACCCCCTGACAACAGCAGTGCAAGCTATGTGCGTGCAATCATAGAAATGAGAGCCAGGTTACTGGGTACAGCCGACCTGAAGACCATTATATTAGACTGAAGCGGTTACTTATCCGGGAGCACTATTTGTTTTTTGTAGCTCTCATGTTTTAGGGATATGAAGTGTCATTCCTCATGAGAGTAGATTTTATTTCGAGTGGCTAAAGGTTGGCTTAGGTGCGCACAATCTTAAAATATTGCGGTTACGGAAAGAGAAAGTCGTTCATGCTGCAGGAGATCGACTAAATCTAGAGAAGTATTCCGTACTTAGGTACAGATATACATGTGTGTATACACCTACGCGTAAGTTGTTATAAATATGTATAATTGCATATGCATATATATGCATATTTTTTTAGGTGTACATATGTATACACACATATATATATATGTATTACAAATTGAACATCCATACATAGGTACAGGTTCCACTACAAATATTTATATTTGGTAATTAGTCTTGGTATTTTTCCCAGTGAGATGCATAAACCATACTTATTTGCACGATAATTTAGGTATACGAAAGGGATTTAAGCTTCACCCTTCATATGATAAATTTAGCTGTATAGTTCAACATTTTGCTGTACAATTCCCAGAACTGCTTCTCCGTTACCGTGGACTGTATCTTTGTGCAAGTGGCGGTGCTTTTCCACAAATAGCAACTCAGTTATCGCGCACCCAATCAAATAGACCCCAACTTTTGAAAAACGCGCTGCTGGACCACAGAAAGCTACTCAGCCAGTTGCTCTATCTGACCGTGACATTCAAGTTTGCCAGGCCCAAATTTGAATCCTTCTTCGGGTTCAATTAAACTCCCTTCGTTACTCCCTGTTGTGCATACATTTATCTCCCTCTCATCTCTCCTCCATTTCTTTCTACCATCTTTGTCTATCCTTTGCGGTTCTGAAATCAGAACACAGGCATGACTTTCTGCAATGTCCGAATAATCAGTTTACCTCAATTCAACGTAACGCTTGAGGTCATCTAGACGAGAAAATCAGGTTGCCCCGTTTTTTTGGTTTTTTTCTTCATTTAGGCTCGGCTTCGTGAAATCTCCAGCGGGAATTTTTATCCGCAATGAAGAGTTGCTTTTTCGGAGCTGGTAGCTGTCACACCCTACCGTGAATTTGTAATTTGTTATCCTGAAATATCAACATGAGCCTTTTCCAGAAAGGTTCGGTTCAAACCTACCTAAACTCACCCCTAGCGACCCTGTCTATAAAGTACACACTAGTTCTCGGCTGGATCACGTCACTTAGGTATGTAACCGTACCTAGCTGTGGGTTGATACCTCTCCTGCCTTATAGGTTATTCAGTGCTTGGTTGAACGTATCCAAGGTAAAGCTTAGTCTAGATACTCAGAAAAGTCCAACAGTATTTTTCTGACTCCCGAAATCTAACGAGACTTCTGCTGATGCTATTACTGATATTTCGGCCAACTTTGAAATCCGAGCCCCCTACCCTCAGTCACTCCCCTTATACACAGTTGCACATCAAGCAACCTTGATCGATCCGAGCAACTGTATTTGTTGACGGAGTGACTTAGTGATCCGTCTCCATACTTTTCTTTCTGAATAGTATACACTTTTGCTGCTATACCAGCCCAATAAAACCTCTACACGGGTCAGGTATAACCTAAAGGTTCTCTTCAAATACGGCTGACCCTGTTTTAGACCCAAAAAATGTCTAGGTCTGTATTCAAAAGTTATTGTCCGCCTGGTCCAAAAAGAAACATTCGTGCCTCCAGAGTGAAAAGAAACACAAAAGCCGACATGACGTCAGCAGTCAATACATGCTCTGTATCACTGGTCGAGAAATACAACGGGGCCAGAAATACATTCAATGATTTGGAACAGAAGACAAACGACCTGTATGATAAATGGCAATCGAATGAGTGCGCAATATCAAAGATTTCCCCACTGAAAGTCGTTGCTAAACCAATAGATTGAGCTGACCCCAAAATCTTGTCCAAAGCCGGTCTTTGTATACATGCAATGGCCTCGGAAACTCACAGGAGGATAAAGAACGCTAACAGTGCTATAGTGTTAAACGTCCCGGACAAACTACCAACACCGTCTGTTAAAGCCACAATACTGAATGCATGCAACGTGGCTCATCATATGAGCCACCGTACTACGCTGCGGAAACGGTCATCACAATACCCCTGCCCTCTGTTCTTTCAGTTTTCCAACCGACTAACAGCCTTTCAGTTCAGCAGTAACTGTCAAAAGATTGCCGCATCTACGCCATTTAATAACATGAAAATACACACCAATAAATCTCCTCTACCAAACGAGATGTTCCGCACGCACAAAAGCAAACCAGCGCCTTCAACTGGCCCTGATAAAACAGGACCCGCAGATGCACCACAGCATACTCCTGTGAACAGGGCTTCGGCCGGAACACCTACTACCCCTGTGGCCCCATTGGCATCGGTGGACTTTCACCAGTCTAGTCCCCAGGTTCCCAAGCAAGTTTCGTTCAATTTATCCCAGAGTGCGGCACAGTCTTCTTCCGACAAGCTGAAAAGGTCATCACAAAAGGTTCATGTAAATCCCATCAGGCAAAGGGTAACTGTGGTAGAAGCCCAGGGCAGCAAGTCTGTACTGAGAAATGCATCAGCAATACCATCGGTGGACATGACGCCAGCAGAAACCGTAGACTTAGACATATCGCCGTATGTGTTACCGACCCAACCACCAGGAAAACGTCGGCACCTTGCCTCCCCACCTACTACGTCCGCTAGAATAAATAGCAAAATGCAACCTTATCGAGCCCGCAATCCCACATTTTCAGGGCCTTCCACAAATCTACCCAGAATTTCTCCATCCCCGTTTAGTCACAAGACAACCGATCCACCAGTGACGTCATCCCAACAGCACAGTACCTCCACCTAGATGTCTAGTGATATGACTGCGACAACACCGCAGCTGCATATGCTTGGAACTAAGGTGATCAAGCATGGTAAGCACTGCCCAACAGGCATGCAACCATCTAACACTCCTAGCTACCACAAACAGCTACCGCCCCTCCCCCAAATCGGCTACCAGGCCGTCACCCCACCTCACAATCCTCCATATTCAGATGCCAACTGTGGAGTTCAGGCGGGCATCGAGCCCTTCAGCTATAACACAGTCACCTCGCCTCAGCTCCCCCTGACTAACAAACCTGTAATCCGTATGAGCCTACAAACCCCTTTTAATTTGGAGGCCTTATCGAATCCACCAATGCCAAACCATCCCCTGACAGTGTATGTTGTGCCCCACCATTCCTTACACCCTTTCTCCTATGGACAAATCTTCTAAACCACTATGATAATAGCGCGCCAAATAATGACCATTGTTTTCTTAGGCACATTTACTACCATCAGTGCCCTACCTTCGACCACGCCACATGTCATAGTTGCCGGTTGCCTATTCATCACCCCTACCCTCGTGTAAAAATCCGTATCCCAAACCGGGGCTGTTAACGGACTACATTAGTATGCAATTTGGCATCTTTCACCCTCCTTAAACGAACGAAAATGTCATTAGCTTAGACACTTCAGCCATCCCAAGTTCATCTACATCGGACCCTAGCACCGCCCGACATCAAAGCGTCACCAGCCCTTCTTTTTCCAACAGCGCATCGTACTACTAAACAGCCCACAGACCAAACCCTCCAACTCACAGTGCCGATTTGCCACCGGCATATGGACCTTCCAGTAGGACAGCGACTCTAGACCATTCCGCACTACACAACCTTCCTGGTAAACCGAATTCCCCAGGACTAATTACCAATAACAGTATCTCTTTGGTTCTTTTTATTAGCCAATCCATCATAAACGAAATTCGGCGCTCACGATATCTGGCCACTAATTCTAATTATGATATAATCTTGATTATTTAAACATGGTTGACCGGTTACACTCCAACGGACCAGGTTTCTCTAGTAGGCTACAATGTCTTCAGAATAATAGGAAAACTCGATGCTGTGGAGGCTGTTTGGCATTTGTCAAGCAGATCTTTAATACAACAACACTTCACTACGCTCTACTGGACTTTATTCCCGATTCACTTTGGCTAATTGTCCACATTCCTGGCTCTCATCTTCATGTAGGATGTGTTTACCGTCCACAAAGCGAAAACTTCTCCGGACTTCCACACCTAAACGATGCATTTGAATTCCAATTTTACTTCCTCAAGTATCAAGGTTGTTGCTGGTGACTTTGACCATCTTTATCTGCGCCCGCTAACTTTTTACAGCTTGTACCAAGTATTGCTGTAGGAGGGTGGGCACAGCATATCCGCTCCCCTACGAGACGAAACAGCATTTTAGATCCCATTTTCACCCATGGCCTCCCTCATTTATTTGTCTCAACCCCCCAAAGTTTTTCCGGTAGCGGTCACGATCCGGTCAACTGCCGCATTCCCACTTATCCTCAGCCCACCCTGAAATGACACTGCATCGAACCCTCTCCTTTCCCTGACTGGGAGGCTCTCCCTACTACCATTCGACAAGCTGGTTGGAGTGAGATTATTCTCTCTCGCGATCCAAAAAATGCCTCTGATATTTTCCATGAACAGTTCTCCAGATATCTTGATAGGATTACTCACCTCCCCTAGCAACGGAGTAATTGGAAATCCTATATCATCCCTCTGCAAACAAAGTATGCCATACTTCAAAAACTTCATGAAACTACACACCACTTAGCAGTTCTCATTCAACTTTTTCGCCTCAGTTCTACTATCCAAAGGCTTGAAGAAACTACACTGCTTGACCGGGAAATCGAGGCTCTGCGACTCCAAAATAGATCTCTTCGACTGTCATTATTGTACAGGACCAGAACTTCTTGTATCCATGAAGATATCTCGCACATTGTTTCAATAGACAGTGTATCCGCCGCTACTCCCCTTTCTATTGCAGAGGCCTTCAACTCATTCTTCGCCTCAACTATGGCCCCTATTATTAATGTTGACCCTCCGCCTCTTCCCCTAGTTACCGCTTCAACTCTGTCCACAGTGAAATTTGACGCCTCAATTATCTCCCAATTATTAACCACTTTCAAGCCATCATCTTACCCAGGACCTGACGGCTTACCGCCCACTGCAATAGCTAAATGCGGACCTGACTTACCCTAACTATCACTGAAAGCATTTACTCTATCGGTGACCTCCGGTCTGGTGCCCACAAACTGGAAATTCTCAGTCATAGTCCCCCACCACAGGAAAGGTCCACCGCATGAGGCAACAACCTACCGCCCCATTAACCATATACTTGTTTTCTCTTGGCTAATGGAAAAAATCGTGAAAGAACACATCGTGGAGCACCTCTTTCAACCGGACATTATCAATCCTCGGCAACATGGTTTTCTTCGGACAAAATCTTGCGCAACCTGCCAACTTGATCTTGTGAATCTCATTACTGAAAAGGCAGATAATAGAATGGCGCTTATAGTACTTTACTTGGATATGTCAGGCGTTTGACCGCGTGGCACGCCCACATCTGGCCAAAATCCGACCCCTTGGCAATACAGACCCTTTATTATCTTGCATCAATCCTTACCTGTCAAATCGCTCTCAGGTCGCTTCAATAAATGCACACTGTTCCAGACCTAAACCAGCTACAAGCTGTGTTATACAAGGTAGCGTCCTTGTCTCTCTGTTATTCCTCTCATATATGAACGACATTTTCCTCTCAGTGAGCCATAGCACTTCATTTTTTTCGCTGATGACATCAACATTTTCCACTTGTTTGAGCCGAAATGCATCGCTTCGGCTATCTAAAACGTCTCTGAAGGCATATCTGCACTCCATAGATGGTGCTCAGCTTGGCAGATGAATTTTGCCGCTGACAAGTGCTAGGTTCTTACATATAAATGCAAGCTACCTCCAAGATGTTTAGCCGTTTGTGGTTCAACTATTGCTTACAAGCAGATCGTTTGGGACCTTGGCTTAAGCTATTTCTGCACGCTTAATTTCTCAGAATATTTGGCCCTCCAAGTTTCTAAGGCCAGAAAGTGCTCAGAGTCAATATTTCACTGCTTCCGACTACGAGACTGCATTCTTTTCCTTTATAGATCTCATGCCAGGAATTTTTGGGAATACTTCCTACTGATTTTTTCTAGCACGCGCAAATCTGACGAAATAGTTACCGAATCAGTTCAATGTAGTTTTACTAAACGACTGATTGGATGAAGCTCGTCCCCACCTTATAAAAAAGCTGCTTATTTGTTAAGCTAGACCCTTTAGGGCTTCGCCGAATGAAACTGAACCTTATTTTTTTGTATAACAACCTCCACAGCCAGACATATACTTCTAATTCATTGTGTTCTGCGCCTGTTTCAAGCTACCGACTACGTTCTAGAATCCTTACTCTCTCAACCCCTATTACCAACACTAGCTTACATTCAAACTTCTTTATCACAGTGCACTATAACTTATGGGATAAATTACCGTTACACTTAGGCACTTCTACTCCCAGCCATCGGTTTAAAAAAGCTTTCGATGAATTTCTCAAGGTTACCCAAAGCTTACAACTCCCAAATGTAGACATACCCGATGACCAAGCCTATGAGAAGGGTCTAGACTTTTGAATCGTGCAAACACCGGCGGTCTATGTTAGATGAAATCGAGTAAAAACTCCCAGTTTTTCTGCCTCCTGCAGTCGAAGAGTTAGTCTCAGAGAGTCATTGTCTAACAGTGTTGCATCTTTGTATCGATTCCCATTTATCCTCGGCCGGGAGCATCTCAGACTGCGCTCTTCTATTTTTTTCCTATTTCCAGACCTTCATTCGTGGGTACTTTCTCTCGATGACTCCTAATACCGTGGAGATCACACCGGTCACTAACCTGGCCTATGCATCCACCTGACAGTCGGCTATTCGTAAGCTACCCGACAGATGCTCCCTTGGTTAAGTTCCGGGACCCCTGGTGCCTGGTAGTCTGGTGGCGGACGATCTGATACCCACGGCCGTTTGGGCCCTCCAAGAAAACTCATGTGAATCCCAACGGCGCGGGACGCTCTCAGATCCACAGCTTTGGCCGGCGCACATCGGGCGTGCAAGCTGTCTGCAACGGTGTGCGGGAGCAACCAGGCTGGTGGATCGCAACTGCTGTCACCAGAGGTGGTTTCCAGATTAGGTGTCCAGAGCACGAAAAGCCTTACCCACTAGCACAAATTGCAGATTAAAAAACAACGTCCCCTGCATCTTATCCCTACCAACCATTGCCTCCTCAAACGTTTCTGAACAAGGTTTACCATACAAACGGTCAAGTTTAAAATCAACATATGCACGTATACTCGCTCGGCTCAGAAATGTACCTCACTATTTGCTACTACTGACATTTATATCCATCGACTCATCTTATCAGTATGAATTGATCCCACGTTTAGCCTGATTCTTCCTCGTCCAGTCACCGGACTCTGATGAGATCTTTATTATGAACACCACTATTTCTGACATACTCTTAAAGAGACCATTCATCCACTTGGTAATTTGTATGTCACAACTACATTTATCTAAACAAAACCACCACTTAAATATTTTTTCTCACCTGCCAAAAATGCCACAAAACACGAAATGGTCCACCTTCCAGAGCTTCATTTACGTGACATTACCTCTATGTTTATTGTATCCTTCAGTTGCATCTCCTCTCATTCAGCCATTTGCATTTCATAACGGTTGCATTGGCAATGAAGTATCCACAATCCAGGACATAAATAGTTCAATTGCCTTCTTAGATTTCCAAGTCAAACTTCAGCATATCCAGCTACGCAATCGCACGCACTTCCTGAGGGCTCTTCATACGCACTACTTTTATACGACTGCATCCGTCCACTATATGTCCACCTCCCGCATCCACTTCGTTACCAACTTTAGATGCCCCCCATAGTTGCATCACTTTTAACTCATCTTTGAACCACTGCCGCTGGTTCACCAAGATATCATGGCCGGCCACCTGCACCACAATCCACTGAGTGTTTTTCCTACATCTTTAGCTGAAAAACAACTTCGTGTAGTTTAGGTTGCCTTTAATTTATTTGTCTCCCCTCCACCCAAAGTCTCAGGTTGGACTTTCCTCAAAGTACCCAGTCACACAATTATCTGCGGTTTTTGAGGGTTTCAGTGATGTACTACTTTTAGATGATTCCGTCAGACATCAAACATATATACCACTATTATGCCCACTTCGTCGTAAACACATATTACCCATCTCTCAGACCTGGAGTAACCCCTGATAAACCAATAGCTGAACACCATTCCACCCACATATTACCTACTGCCATTTTTCCATCAGTCCTGCACCAGTGAATAAAATTTCTCCAAAACTTTGCTGGAAATGAACACATATGCCAGGTTATTGGCCTTCCAGTTGTCTCTAAGATGCCTCATGTCATACTCTTACCAGCATATCCCGTTAAGCTGTCGTCAATGTTTTGACAGCATCATTTGTGCACCACCCCCACTCGAACTCATACGATCATCGTACATCAACTCCTCTGTTTACCCTGTGGTCAACCTGTGTTCACTAATTAACCTGAAACGAAACCTTCATTCAAATCGTGTTTCACTCACCTGCCAACTTTCGTCACTTTGCTCCACCGAAATTTCCAGGCTTGGGCATCTACATACACCCATTCATGAGGGCGTCCTCCATTACCGCTTGCTGATTAGTAAGTACTCATTCAGTGGTAAAACGGACTCTGTTTCATTTACGCACTTCCCCTTTTCAGAGGAAACTACGAATCCTTTGGTGTTATATTTCTGCTATTTTCCGGGTCATTTGACCCATTGGTTCAAGAGCATGTCCGCCATCACCAAAAATCCATCAATATTTTGTCGGTGCGTTTTCGGTTTTCTTTATCGGTTTACTCACCCCTGCGACTTTACATCGATGCTATCCGAAATACTTTTACTTCATCCCCGTTTTACTTCATCAAGTATCTCGACCGAGAAGCCCATTTCACTCACTTTGGAGAAGTGAGTCCACCTGACCTTCAAACTCAAATTTGCCGGGCATTTATTCGTGCGATCACTAAAACCTATGCAATTTTGTGCTGCATTTACCCAAGTGAATATCCAAGGAACTTCTTTGTGACTTCAATTGTACCATGTGATTATGCAATCAAGCATGCTTTGAGTGTCCCCGAAATAAACCATTATTATTGTTATTAATTCACAATGGACACTGAGAGCACTGACGGAGTCATCAGCTTCCTTGACTGTCAACTGCAAGTAAACAGCTCCCGTAGGTTTACGGTTAACATTCACAGGAATACCACACATCCCGACAGATATTTGGACCACAGCTCAGTCCATTTTCCAATGCATAAAAAAAGCACTCGTATCGTCACTAACCAACAGAGTTGACAAGTTGTGAAACGAAGATGTCACTCAAGCAGGAAATGCAACGCTCACACACGGTGTTCGCGTTTTCTTCCGAATAAGTAACACGTTGCGACGTCATCTCACAAGAACCTATAACTCTCAATACATACACGAACAGAACAATCATGTTTACATGATCAAATGCAAAGACTGCCCTGCCTAGTACGTTGAACAAACATACAGACATGTCAAAAAATAGAGTCGCAGAACACAGAAGTAAAGAAAAATGCAGACCGAGGGACCAGATGGCTTCAAGGAAGTTAGAACGCGACTCTGCAGTCGCATTTCACGCTATATCCGAAAACCACACCATCGACCACAAAAACACCAGAATCCTCCTGTGTGAGTTTCGTGCGTGAACCGAACGTCTTTACACGGAGGCTCCGACAATTAAAGCCCACCAACTGTGTCCCCACCTCAACGATGTGGTAGAGATTTAAAGCATCTAGATGGCACCTGCGAAGCGGATGGATAAACACCAAAGCGGGTCATGACACCTTGTTGACCTCAAATGACCCCACTATCACGGACACATAGCATAGACAGAGATTCAACCCCCACCCTCATATTAGACAGCGCTACAAACACATACCAACATACAAACACCCTGTGACTAACACCCAATTGATCTAAGCTACCATTCCAGTTTCATTCGGTTGTAAAACCAGCCTTGGAAAGGGCCACCCGTGGTGACGGAAACGTCGACAACCTACTAACGATTTCGACTAAGCTGTGCCATTGAGCAATAAAATCTACAGTAAGATTCCCCATTAGTTATCGATTTTCCGATACATTTAGTACCGATCTCGGTTCTGACACAATAATTTCTGAGTTTTCCCAGGTCCTTTTCTCCCAAGTTCGCCTCTGCAGATCTCAAAGCTCTACGGTTCCTCGGCTCACGATTTTAGTCCAACCCGGCACACGCCAGCGCTCGGTTCCTAAAGAACCTATATTATGTTGAGTAACTGATAATTTTGAGAATTAGGGTGCTGCAACTCATGGAGAGAATGAATACGGTGTGACCGTTGTTTGCGATGGTACCAACAAGATTGTTCCAGACCAAGAGAAGCAGAACTTAAGGTTTACGAGCAAAACTGCTCTCTCAAATGGAGCTGTTTCCGCTACACTTGCCTTGCGGATGTCTGCCTACGAGTCCTGAACGTTGAATTGTGTGATTTCCTGCTAAAAAGCCTCCTAGAAGTATCTAAGGGAACACTATTTGCCGTGGAGTTCTCTCGAGGACTCATAGAAACTCAGGAGACAGTGCAGAAACAAAGAGAAATTTTTTGCCCCTGCAAAGCAAGGTACTGGAGCTAGAAACCACATACGATGGTTCAACAGAAGGTGTTGATGTAGCTCTTGGAAAACACTGCAAAGTCCTGACACATAATAATGAAGAGCCATAAATGAATGAGAGCAGGGCCAGTAGGAACCTGAATGAAACTATAGTGCAAGATATCCTGCTACCGGGAGAGGTTCTCGGCCATGTGTGCGCTAAAAGAATACATATAATAAACCAATAGAGGGGAATATCATCCGCAAGCCAGTCTAGACCCGTACTGGTCGAATTCTCCAGCCCTCTTTACAAGGATGAGCTCACAACTAAGGCACAGCGCATTGACCGCAGTAGTACCGGCAAATATCGCGGTACACCAGACACACTCCCCAGTGTGACCTCGGATAACTACAAATCCAAATGAGATACTACTCGGTGACCCAATACTGATATTTTCTAACCTGTTTGCCGGCAGCAAAGCAAAAGCCACCGTCAAAGCACCTGGCGGGGATGCGAACGTCATGGGAGACAATGAAAAAAGCAAAAGCTCCCCGGTAGAATTGCCGACCTCGATGGTCACGTCCAAACAGGTACCGCAGAAAACCGGTTATATCCCCCGTCAAAACATCGGACCCTTGCAACAAAAACCATCAACAGCAAAGCCCAAAAGACTGAGTGTACCGCCGAACCGCGACACACTTCTCACTGCAAAGCCATCACGCACAAAATCAAAGTGATTTGCGAAGATTATATCACAAACGACGTAACTTTGCAGGGCACTGATAGATAAAACACTACTCTGGGTACGCTGAATGCGCCAGATATAAATGCGTTTAAAATGGTTTGACCCCCCGGGTTCTGCTTCCGAGGGGCCCTCAAGTTAAATGCCGTATAGTTGTGAGAAGCTGCAGAGCTCCAAGCTAGAGGTAGGGCGCGCCAAAGCCTGCAGCCTTAGGAAAAAGTGAGGGAAACTTGCAGTCAGATGCCACCACATCCAGGCCATCGCAGTGACTGAAACCTGGCTGACCGCAGCAGAACCTTCGAACTGTCCACTGCTCAGTAACCACGTCATCTACCAAGTTAACAGGCAAAAAGGATAACAGGAAGTAGGTGTACTGCTTCTAGTAAGGCTTGAATACAACCAAGTGGAGCACTCAGACTCTGTATGCTCTGACGGTATTCAGCCTGTTGCATGTGTTCTACGAATAGGAAACACTAACCGCGTGATCGCTTGTGTCTGTGGCAGCCAAGACACGCCAAAAGAAAATAAGGAACTCCTTGAATTTCTGTCTCGAATCAAACAGGCCGCCCCAGACCTAGTGTTGATGGGAGATTTTAACTCACCCAACATTAGCTGGGTGGAGCATCGCGGAACAGCTACCGAATATGAGAGGGCACTCATGGGCTGGTCAGAGCTATGCAGCCTATGACAACTTGTCAACAAGCCTATCAAGTGTCTTACAAGTCAAAAGCTATCCTCTCCAGGCCTCGTATTTACCACAAGCGAACATGACATCGGTGGAATAACCATCCGGTCAGAGTTAGGGAAGAGTGACCACTGCACTTTCGCCCTTCAAATGAAGTGCCTAAAGAATCTGAAAGCACGAAAATCGTCATAAATTTTGGGCGAATAGATATAGCAACCCACTCATAGAGAGCCCTAGCAATGAACAGGCGTTCACGCAGCGAAAAACTGACACCACAATAGAGATAGGAAATAATCAAGAGCAGTTTATTAGCACTTACGGACGAATTCGCTCCTGCCAGAAGCATGAAGAACCATGATAAGCCCTCTAGGTGGACATCTGCGATTAGACGTACTTAGCATTAACGGAAAGTTCGCTGATAGAGATGCCCACAGTCTCATAGCCACCACTCATAAGAGAAATACAAAAAAAACGAAACAAAGCCATCAGGATCCAGCGCCCGGGGCAATACAGGTTTGAACGAAAACTAGCCCCGCAAGGAATGCCAAACCTGTTGGAATTCTACTGTTATATGCTTTCACGGGCTGCTTTCAGGGAAAGGGTTTGAGAACTGTATCTTGAGGACGGCAGAAAGGCTTCAAGTAGCAGTGGAAAAGCGAAAGTTCTACCGAAATATTTTCAAAATGTGTAACCGATCGACAATGGCATAGGTGTTAGGCTTCTGCCCAACTTTGGTCTTAGTGGCCTGCTGAAAAGTTGGATCTCTGGCGTCACGGAGGCAGAATCTTCAAAGTTAAGGTTGGTGAGGGCCTGTTCAACCCGGGAGAGGTGGTCAGTGGAGTACCACAGGAATCCGTTCTAGCTCCACTTCTGTTTCTACTGTTCACCAGTGATCCCACAAACCACCTACAGAATCCATGGTACATATTCGCGGAAGACATTAAAGTGAGAGGACGCAGAAACAGAAGCGAAGAGTCAGCGGATATCCAAGCGGTGATAAACTGGACCACGAAGTAAAGTCCTCCCACTAAAAGTTTCAAAATGCGAACATCTGATAGCCTCCTTGGTCCTCCTCCCCCAAGATTCACTAGAGATCAAGCCAACAAAGATGGTTCGAAATTTGGGAGTAAATGCCACCCATGATTTTACACCATCTGCTCAGTGCTTGAAGGCAAGTGGAGCCACTCACCGAAAACTCTTCCAAAGCAATCGAGCTCTCACACCTAGCAAACCCCAAATCTTTTTGCCAAGCGGTGGTTCGATCCCATATGGGGCAGAGTGTCTAAGCTTGGTTACCGGAGGGACAAACTGCGTATAAAGTGTGCAGCGTATTGCCACCAAGGTGGAGGTGGGCCAAATGTGCAGGTCACATAAAGGAAGACTGGCCTATCTCAGTCTATCTCCAATTAAAAAGAGAAGGCAGAGGTGACCTCATTGAAACTTTTGAATTTGTGCAGGGCATCAGCGAGGTCAACCCCGCACAAATTTCCACACTAAGGCCACAGGCGGCCTGAGAGGCGATGAACTTAAGCTGCAAAAGGAAAGATCCAGGCTAAATATAAGGTCGAAGCCCTTCACAAATCGGGTAGTAAACATCTGGAATAAGCTGCCGCCAATAGTCTTCCCACGTAATACCGTTCCTGATTTCAAGTGCAGGCTAGACCAAGAGTAGCCAGAACTGTTCCAAGAGTATCAGTAAAGCAGGTTTTTCAGTGACCATTTAGTGCCTGCTATATTGAGTTTCTAGCTTCCATCCCTTTCTTCTGCTAAAATATTTGAAAAATCCCCCCTTGTGAGGCCCTTCAAGTACCATATGATCTCTGCAACTTCTAACCTTCATTTCAATACTTCTGATTGAACCACTAAGATATCGCACCGTTTTGGCTGCGCACAGAACCAAGCTTTTTTACAGCACTTGAAGCATGACCCTAGGGGAAGGGACCAGGGCCACATTTCCACAAAAAGGCAAACAGATACTACCCTTACCGCTAACGAAACACAAAAATGGAGTAGTGACTACTAGCTTTGCTCGAGGTCCTGAAAAACAAAAAAGAAAGGCTGATGAATAATAAATTTCGAATTGCCCTCATATATGTGAAGTAAAGATGCTACACAAAATATTGGTGCACTTGAGCCCTCACCACAGGAGAAAATAAAACGTGTGGTACTATACTAGACTGCCGAAAGTTAGGTGGTTGAGAGCCCCAGAGGACATTAAAGGAACCACTAGCCTAAACCACGAAGGCAAAAAAGAGAAGAAAAGAAGAAAGTGAAGCCAGCTGCTGCACAAAAGGGCTCAGGAAAAATGCCTCCCTGTCGTCATACAGCACATCATCACCATATAAAACTCACAAGAGCCCAAAGCACCACCGATTCTCAGCCTCGGTGGATACACGCTAAATGTATAACAAAGTTCGGTTTTTGTCCCGCTTTGCAGGTGGTCCAATAGCACGATGAAATGTTCTCCCAACTAACTTTTTATTTCAACCAAAAAGTCCAGTCCCGCTGCGGTTTCCCCCACTATTTCACTTTTCACTCTATCACCGATTGTTTTTTGTGCTTCCTTCCTTTCCTTCCTTTCTACATTTATACTCTTGTTTTCTCTCATTTTCATCACCTCAGCAAACCCCCAGTAAATGCACTAGGGAACTAGAAAATCTTAAGAATCTTTCACGCGACCAGCATCATGGCAGCCTGGAAAAAGAACGAATAAAATGTAGCGACAAGTAGACACTGAACAAAATAGCGGCTCTGATGTCTGTCGCCATATCGCTCTAGTATATAGCCTGCAAATAACCATTAGTTGTTTGTACGTGTATATAGTGAAGCACGTGATGTTTTCTTGTCTATTTATACTTTTTCCTGTGGAAAGTACAAAAGGATTTTTATGGACGCAGGCTGAAATCAAACCACACGAAACTTGAAGATGCAGCTCTGGGGGAGTTTCCCAAATCCCACCAGAGCAAGTATCTGGATGCACTTTAGGCCCGAGCCAACTCTCGCCCTAGAACATTGTCCTGTACTGTCCTGTCCACTTATCCTCCTCACCTGTGACTTCCAATACTGAAGCCAAAAAACACTGAGACTCAACGTGACAACATGCGTTGAAGCAACATCATATTGAGGCCTGAGCCCATGCGGATGTTTTTCACCTTTGTGTCTATCGCAAGATTTTGTTTCTCCTTCAAGCTGTACCTCTCCAAGGAAATTAATTATCCATGGTTTGCTTTCATTCCTTCTTTTGCCAGCTGTGCATTCTTCTCTTTCGCCTGATAACGGCTGTTGATTTTGGTAGTTAACCCTCATTTTTCAGGCTTTCCGTTCTTCCTCACGTTCAACCAAGCAGCCTTTAGTACTTCAGTATAATATGTTCCTGTCTGCCTGTTTCATCACTTACTCCTTTCATTAAAACCCAGTTGGATTTGAAAACCGCGCAAACCATTATCGCTCTGATCCATTCAAATTGTTGCTACTTTTGTCGATTTTTTGCTGATATTTTCGACTACCTTTTCGAAATTCAGGCACAATTTATCTTACTGAGTAATGTCATGCACGAAGATCATGCGCCCACACTAGCCTCTAGACCGTGGCCAAGGGATATACCATTATTATTTTTTTTAATGCAAAGAGGAAAAGTATCCCAAAACAGGTAAGATTATTTTCGGGTTTAGTGACTAGTATAGTCCAAAACTGAGAACTGGCAGCTAATTAAGGAAGAGCAGACTTTAGAGACTTGAAGTAGTAATTGTTGTGCAGAATGAACTGTCGTGGAGGAACAACATATTGGAACGGGAAAGGGGTGGAAACTTTTGCACGGGCGTAGACCTTATTTCGCTGCAAAAGTGATAAATATATCGTTTTTTGAATCCTTAGTAGCTTTTCTCTGCCCCTATTGAGCATTTTAGACGAGGGTTTATTGCGGTTGTTGTTCGCGTGTTCACCACATCGGGACACCTTGGGAAGAAGTACGGCATCACCGAACCTGGACCACTCTTTATTGAATTAGGTGCTCTTACATGGTAGCAATGTGGCCTTGGCGTCAGAAGGGTCTTGTTGAGAGAATTTCCCAGTAAACCCCAGCGAAGCATGTGCTGCAACAACAGGAATGTTAGTTGGCGAGACCTGATAACCTGGTAGTACTGGCGGCGTTCAGCTGTGGATGCGGTTGTAAAAGAGGGGAAAGGGGGACAAACCTCTTGCAAGATATATTACAGCAAGGCGACACGCCATTCAAGAGATCCTGAAAAGGAAACAGAAAGGAAGGGTAGGAGCCTGGAAGTGTTCCAGCTTGCAGGTTAGTGTGAGCAAAGAGGTAAATTGAAAGGGGGCAGTTCTACTTTGTTCTCCCTCTAATGAAGAGGTTCGGTAATAACACGACCCCATAGACCTACCGCGGAATCATAATTTTTTGCATTTGTTTTTCGCAGTTGCAGGGGATGGTCCGTTTTCTTCTCTTCCTGACACAATAAAGCCCAAGAGTTTAGCTAAGGGTTGTCACGTGCACATCATTTTTCAACGGAGTCTAAGATAAATCGAGCTAGAGCGACTCCCTAGACGATTTTCAGGCTGAGGTTGGTGCTGAAAGTAATAAAATAACATACCGGCAGAAGTTTCCCAGACCTAGGAGCGAAATACAATAAAATGAAATACGGATTTTGGCAAGTCACCCAGCCCCCTAGGGCTTTGGAGTGGGATCCATGGTTTCAGGGCGACTTTTCCCACTGAGCTAGTTAGTAGCATGACGTTCAGCTTATTCATTGGGTTGCGGTGTATTTTTGGACGAGTTGTTTAGCCATCCAAGTTGAATTATCGGTAATCACAGTTTTAAGGAGATTCCTAGCAGGAAGTTGGTTGGTATTAGGGTGACCAGTAAGTGGTCCTCAGTATGGCGGAGTACTAACAATAGGGAGCTGCCCTGAAAGTGGCAAAGAATGAGTCCACCAGGTAGAACGAGGCAGAGAGCTCAGGGGAAAATGGTATTAAAGCTGATATCTTTGATTTCACGCAGGAACAATAGGAACGCAACAGCCTTCGCGGGTGGCTTCAGCTTGCTGGTCAAGGGCTGCCTATGGGGGGCGTGAAAATTGATAGAAGTAAAAGCTTGGTTGAAATTTGTGGGTGGGAAGCTAGTCACGCGATCACCCCTCGTGGAGGCAGACTCAAGACCATATGACTTATCAGGCGAACAGGAAGCATGCTTTGTGACGGGTTTTCCAAATAAGAGGGCTCGCTTCTGGGCTAAAATTTGGGGAGCCTATTACCTCCTTCATGGGAGAGACGTTCTCGGCGTGAGATGTTCTCTTGTCACGTTTTTATGTGCAGAGGAGTGACTGGGCCCATCCAAGAACTTTCCAAAGCTCCTTTTCCAGTCACTCTTTTTCATCCAAGCACATGGTGCTCGAAACTGCCGAGGAGGGCCTGTTTCTCCGCGTTCGGTAGTGCCCGGATCTTGGACAGTCGATCCCGGCCTAATCATCTCATCTGATATGCAACGTACGACGCACTGCTTCTGAACAAAACGGTTTCTCAATATATATCCTGCTTGTTGATAATCTTCATTGGCAGGCTAAAGTAAGCAGCCGCGACTAGCTTCTTTTGTTCCCTCGCCACATCATCCAAACGAGTAGTTAAAAAGCCCGCCGTGTTCCCTTACTTGGGTTCCTATCTGACTTTTAGGCTGTCGAAAGTTCGACCATCAAACTTAAGAATTTACATTTGGGCAAATCTAATCGGACTGACAGCAGGTTTGACTCCTCTCTACTATGGAAAGCAACAGACTTAATAATAAAAACAATAATAACGGTTTATTTCGGAGACGCCCGATGCATGCTAGAAGCACGATCAGGCGACGAAACGGACAGAAAAAATTTGTGGAAATGTAGAAATATGAGTGAAAACAGTGGGATGGGTAGGCGCAGGAGGGAGATAAGTATATGATGAATGTACGCACACCGAAGAAAAATGGTACCGTCCAATCACTCAAGGGGTGCTGATGTTAAGCATCATTCAGCTGTTGTGACATGAATGGGGAAATGATGAATGTCACGGTATAATGCCATTACCGTAGGAATTGATAACTCTCATTAGAGAATGCTGACCGGTTTTACTTCTTTCCGCTGTATTCGTTTAGTCCTGCTAATTAATTTGTTTTGGTGAATTTTGATTGGCCCATCGGTCATATATAGATGTTTGTGGGCCGCCTTTCCGCCAGTCGGTTGCCGCGTGCTGTACGGTGTGCTGGGTGGTCGGCGGTGGCGTATGCGGAGAAGGAGCCGTCGAAGGTCTAGGGCTGGGGTGTTTCATAATTCCAGTGTGCGACTTGTGGACAAAGGATTTGTTTTCACTGTGCAGCTAATTGATGGGACTCATTTGGTGGTAATTTAGTGATTAACCTCAAAAAGATCGCCAATACTATACCGGTATTTTAAGCGACTGAGCAAAATTGGAGTTATTGGCATGTTATGGATTTTTCTCAACGAAAATCCTTACATAAGGACAATGAGTAGAATATTTTACTCATTCTAAGGGCATAAATTAGAGCTGTCTATAACTAGGTGTTTCAGGCTTGTCGGTGCATTAGACATTGATCACCCATTACCAGAGTATCAACGTAAAAATAATATATCACATAGTTCCTTTTTCAGTGAACGATAACACCGTGTGGGTTAGTTTCATATCATTGAATTTGTAACGCGAAGGGGCAATGCTCTTCCGACGAGGGTAGCACGTGCGATCTGCAAAAGCACAAAAGGAAAAAACTCCATGAGCCGAGGCTCAATAAGTGTATCAACGGCACCAACACTTACATTAGACAAACAACAAGATGGTGGTCTCCAATATGGACGTTACAGATTGACTATTCAAATCAGCCGCCCATCGCGAACACAGTGACCGCCTTAGAAACGGCCGTTGCTCAAATTTTTCATTTGGATTGATTGGACGCTACCAAGAAAAATGGGGAGAGTTTTAAAGAGCCCGAGGGCGGATTCAAATGGATGCCTGGTAGATTTATGGTTTAATGTCAGGTGGAGGGTTGGACGGGTCCATGTGTGGATATCTGAAAACTAGCAGATGTGCACGAAAGGAGCTAGAAAGAGATATAGGAAACTGTGGTGGCGGGAGAAGGTGAAGATGAAAAGAAAGATCCACTGCTAAGGATTAGATAGTAATAAAGCCTTGCTACACTGCAGCAGATGGTCAGCGGACAGGGCACAAAACTCATCATAGAACAGGTAGCGAACATTGGAATAAATAAAGGGTGGTAGAGGTTGCAAAAGTGATTTGAAGGGATTGGATATGGTAAATGTGAGGCACAGATGTAAAAAGAATGGACGCATATCATGAGTGTCAGCGGGATGATAACATGAGGAATGGCCGAAAAAAGTACAGGATGCAGTGTGAGTGTATATTTACATGGGTAACTATATGTTTATAAATAAGCATTCGAGAAACAGAAGCAAAGAGCAGTGGAATGCAAGGAGAAAAAAGTATCAGTGGTTGAAAGAGGTGAGTAGGGTTAGTTTGAGGTGCGAGGGATTGACTTGAGAAAGTGTAGATGAATTTTTCCATGAAGTGTTAACGTAGTAGTTCAACAGGGAGAGAGGGCTCAAGAAGCACAAAAATGATGCTGAATTTGAAGTGCAGATCAAAACGAGGGAAGATGAACTATGGGTTCGAGGAGAACAGGTAAATATGGGTCTGATCATTTGATCAGTGCAGATGCGACATGTGTTGACGGACCAGAGGAATCGGGTAGTGACATAATAAACGACTTGGAACTGTAAAAGAACCTCATGACGTAACGTTGTCTTTACGATCGGTGGAACATAGAAAGCAGACCAAACTGAAAGACTCGCAGAAAAAGCCTGTGACGAGTAATGTACAGAACCGGAGATGAGAGCAGTGACCGAAGAGACAGGTAAGATATGACTCATCAGATCACTTTACTACAAATGAAACATGAAGGAGGCAGAGAAGAAGGAAGCAGGAAACACCAGGATGGATAAACCAGTTATAGAACAAAAGGCCTAAGAAATGAATGCGCGACAGATTTGGGGTAATGGAATTGGACGGCTGCGTGCCAGCAGTCAACCGAACGGGTGGATTGAGCAGGAGGATGCTAATCGGTGTCTTGTCCAATGGAAAGAACCACAGAGATATCGCGGAGACAAAAAAGGAGAATATGGTGATGGTGATGAGATAATGAATGCGGCTGTAAACGATGCAAGAACTGAGGCGGCGAGCTCTACTGTGAGGATTGGTCGTGGGTACAGATGTGAATGTAGCGAAATGGCATTGGGTGCGAGGAGGGAGAACAAGGAGGGATTCAGCAAAGCGATAAGCAGTAAAGTATAAGAAGGCTCTCAATGGGCATTATGAGCAAAGGGTCACACCAACTGAATGGAGACTAGAAGCCGGCAATGAAGTCAAGTGGAAAAAAGAAATATTGTCCAGCGACGACACAGAAGAGGTGGTGGGACGATAGTGACGTCATGCATGAGAGGCGACATGGGGAGAGGCGATGGGAGCAAGGACAGAACGGGTGGGTGTGCATACCGTGGCAGAAAGACAGAACTGGAAAGTGGTAACAGATGATAAGAACTATAGGTGAGCGTATCGTGGCGGAACAAGGATGGGGAGCATGCAATTTTCAACCGACAGTATTGGATACGGTAGTCCGAGGATAGTTAAGGCGTGCGATCCGCAGCCGATTTCAGTTGATAAGACTGGCTTTGCGCTGGGCACCCAACCTGAAGAACACTTCGTGGGATGAACATAGGAGGTGTAATCTACCAGCCTAATTGCGCCCGCACATCGTTGCGGACGGCCTGCACACCTGATGTGCGCCGGCCGGAGCGGGAGATCTGACCGCGCCCCGCACCGCTGGGAGTGACATAAGTGGTCATTGATAACCGTACGGGGCAAAGAGACCGCGATACGGGTGCGTGATCCAGGACCGGTTGGCCAGGACGTGAGACCATGGACAACAGAGCCAACGGGGACAGCGGGTGGAAGTTGGCCGTGTAGCAATATTATCCAGGTGCACCTGCCACGGAAGTGGCCAGCTCTGCGCCGGA
This sequence comes from Fasciola hepatica, assembly GCA_948099385.1. Classification (NCBI taxonomy): domain Eukaryota; kingdom Metazoa; phylum Platyhelminthes; class Trematoda; order Plagiorchiida; family Fasciolidae; genus Fasciola; species Fasciola hepatica. The sequence goes on from CANUEZ040000097.1 coordinate 3,523,337, forward strand.
AGTGGTTGACCGTCATCGAGGATCAATTTAAAGGGAAACGGGATAGAGAGGCGCAGTCTGAGTATGCCCCAGTTGAGAGGAGATAGGTACTGAGGAGAGAAAGAAAGTAAAATCGAGGGATAACAGATGAAAGTGGGCGGGCAACAGGGTTATCTTATGAAAGCAGGAGGTAAGTTCATTTTGGATCAAGGATAGCAATGTCCATAGTTCGTGGCACTGAAGGGGGGAGGACTGTCAGGTATGAAGTATGCCTATTGGCCTGTGGCGCACAGGTGGTAGGCTTACAGTGTGAGGTCTCTTTCAAAGGCCAGATCGGTGGGGACGAGCTCATTGGTGAGCAATATAGCATTGGGAACTGTTAAGTAAAACACAAGTGCGCGCCTTAGAGCGAACAGTGAGGAGGCACTGCGTAAGCTAACAGGGAGCTTATTCCAGATTTTGGAATGGAATGACAGAAAGAATCGGGAATTCAGACTGAGATTAGGCTGGGAGACAGTGAGAGAGAAGGCACGATGTCGGACGGATAGAGGAGGAGGGCGACAAACGAGATGCGATTAGAGGTGTAGGCCTGGTTACGGATTAGCTCAAAGAAGAAAACCAGGTTAAGCCCCATGCGACGAATCCACAGGGGCTCAATCTGTAGGAGCTCACAGAGCTGACGATATGTCGGGGATGTTGATAAGCCACCATACCAGAAGGGACCGTAACAAATATAATGCCATGATAGCCCGTTACCAGTCCATTAAATAACAGATTGTTCTTTCAAACCTAACTCAACACCTCGGTACAGTCTGCGTAGGTAAACTGTATTGGGGTTGCCATTTCTCAATCATCTTGATGGTAAAGCCCTAGATTTTTCTTGGCATCCCAAAACTACCACACCAACGTACGATCCAATAATCCTTGAGAATGCACACAAAGTTGCATTAATGGTGTACGCAACTTTGCTGGACTGTTACTCTGAAGCTCAGTCCCCCGCGAGTCCTCACTACCCAGAATCTGGAGTAGGTACCACTGACCGCCTTAATGAAAGCTTATCCCTGCCCTTTTAACATGAACCTAACCATATCACTATTATTGTCTTCATGTATTACCATAACCCACAGTTGGAACCACGTCCAGAATGCAATCCCCATTTATTCCCGGCTCGTAGTCTCCCACTATCTCAGTCGCTGGATAGCCAAGTATACCTCTCTGGCCCGTACCGACAGAGGCCCAAGTGAAACCTGCCACAGCAACTGCGACCGCAATCAAGACACGCTGCAGAAAATACCCCCAACGGCCTATGAGATCATTTAGCGTCTTCCAACTCGGAGCCTCTCCTGCTGATATCACCATCGCAGCCAACGCAAATAACCGTTCGCGCGCATCCTGCTAATATACCTGTCAACACCGGCCACCAGTTAAATCCGTGATATCTCGCCACATCCGGCTGGTTGATCGACTCATCCTCTACCCCACCGGGGCAATCACGCCCGTGAAATTTTGTGCATTACCAGCGATGGCGCTGAACAACGCTGAGGCTCGATGCTTTAATATATATGTATATATGTACATTTGCCAGTGAAACGGCATAATAACGCTCAAGTCCATGGGGATATTTTCCACTCTAGTATCCGTTGCAACAGTTCACTTTTTCCTCGAGCCGTAGCCAGCCGGAAGTTGATTCCCCACTTTTCCAGGACCCTCCAGTTGTGCTTTCTCATTTTTGAATTGTACAGGTCATTGACCCTGGGATCAAACTCGACTTTTTATGGACTTCTGTTCCTTCCAAACTCACAAAAGTTCCTAAATACACATTCATAAAATCGGTTTCATGTCTGCCTGTTTCATAACTCATCCCGCTTATTGAACCCCGGTAGATCCGTCGTTTGGGGTTTGCATCGGCTTCATGGTTTGCTATTCTCTACGCATGCATTGGTTTTCTCGAGTACACATCCATGCAATTTTTCTCTTTTTCTTCTTGTTCAGAACTTACTCTGTTCGCAGAACCCCATTAGGCCTCCGTTTTCCATGGCTTGCTTCACTCTTGCTTTTAGTACACTTAGACATTACGTACGAACTGCCTTTTCGGCATCCTCACAGTACGCCGTCGCCCAGCCGGAAATCAATACCGGTTCAAAGTTACCGCGCAAACAATTATTAGAATGAGTCATGTAAACTATCGCTGGCTGTATTTTTCTACATCTGACACTTTTGACTTTTTTACCTAAAGTTTGTGAATATTTCATCTTAGTGACTAAAGCTGTACACCATGATCATGAGCTTGCGCATGCGTCTCTGCCATAGCCGGGAAATATACCATTGTGAAGGTAAGCTGTACGTTCTCGAGAGATACAACAGAGGAACGTGGCCGGAGGCTGGAGGTGATGGGACAATATTCTAGGAGCAGTCTCACATGTGAGGGATACATGGAGAGGCGACTGGCTGGTATTCAGAAACACCGATGGACCAGGCCTAGGGTTTGCTTAGCTTTAGCGATTTGGAACGATGCCTGTTCTGAGAAGTTAAAGGAACAAGATCAGTAAACATGGGGTGTATGGGCATGGGCAGGCCGTCCAGACAACTTTGGCCGGGTGGTACCGTGCACTTGTATGGTAGGAGGAAGCTTTTCTCCGCAGAGAATTTCATGAACCGCGAGACGCACCAAGTTTAGAGAGAAAGTGAGAGAGAGTAAGTCACGCGATATGTCGCACATGCTCACGGATAAGTCATCAGGGAGAAAGGAGTGCACTATTTTTATATCGTCGGCAAAGAGGAAAGAAGTGCCGTGTCGAATAGAAGAGAAAATGTCATTGATATAAATAAGGAAGAGCAATGGGCCTAGGACACTGCCCTGGGTGACCCCGCTAGTAATTGGTTTGGCGGAAGATAAGTGGCCGCCAACAAGCACAGCTTGTGATCTGTGAGAGAGATAAGAGGATAGCCAGGAGAGGAGGGGGTTAGAAATACCAAGAGACCGGATTTCGGCTAACAGATGCATATGAGGAGCACGGCGAAAAGCCTTAGACATGTCGAGGTACAGGACGAATACAGAGTTCCCGGCATCCGCAGCCGACGATGGGACACTGAGGAAGTCCAGCTTTCAGGAAGTGTAGGAGCGGGAGATCAAGAAACCATGCTGACCAGGGTTCAGCATTGTGTTTTTTGATAATTCTCCATGATTTTGCAAACTACTGGGGTAGGGTTAATAGGCCGGTAGTTATCTGGGTCGTGTAGTGCGTTCTTTTTGGAACGCGGAGTTGTAACAGAGGTTTGCCACTGAGAGGGACGAAACTGCGGAGCATGGAGGTGGTGCACAGATTAAGCAACAATAAAGGTAGGTTGGGACCACCAAGACGGGGGAGGGCCGGTGAGAGATCATCTGGGCCTGGTATCGGGAAGGTTTATTGGACGAAACTTGTCTTCAATCTCTAGATGGGCGAGGAGAACCGATAAAAGAGAGACAGAGGTGCAGGGATGGATTGTAGGGAGGAAGAAAAATGCTCATTCTAGTCCTCCGAAATAGATGTTGGGTATTAACGGCAGATGGGCCGCAGATGAGGAATTCGGGCGGGGTATGATTCAATTGATTGGATCTTTCACTAAGCAGATCGGGCAGGTAACCAGTTTCATTTGGGTGTGCTAGGGCGATGACCTCTTACCTTCTCAGATGCAAATCGGCCATGCGACTCAGCTTCAACTGTAGCTGGTTTATGCGCAGAAGAATTGTAAAGTCGTGTGATCCAGCGAAGGTTAGTTGTTGCCTAGCCAACTTACACTCCAAAGTGACAGGTGTGAGCTGATAGACTTGAGGAGCGGATCGCCACATGGGTCAGCGGTACTTAGGCAGTGTTTGAGGTTGGAGTAGATAGATTCACAACAGTGACGGAATCAGAGGAGAGAAAAAGTGTGTCCCAGTTAGGGAACGGATTATAATTGGTACTAGGGACCAATTACATGAACGGTAGGAGGTCGGAACAGGGGAAAGGGATAGCATCCGATAGGAACAGTGGAAGCAGATGAACTCGCACCTGAAAATATGATGGTCACTACCCGGGAAGTGATCAGTAATCTGGATGGCGATATCAGGAATATCAATGGAGAATACCAGGTCTAAGGTGTTCTTCCCCCTAGGGCAGGGGACATGTCGGGTCCGCCCGCCAAGGAAGCTGGAGGGGGCTAGAGGGCTAGTATAAGAGAACCAGCAGATTAAAGGAAGGTTAAAGTAAACTGCAATAATGTTTGCACCGGCAGGATAGTCAAGCGCAGCAATAAAGACATTCACGGCAGAGTCAGTTTTGCAGGCTCCAGACCCGGGGGGAAGTAGACGCAGCCAATAAGGAGATTCTGGCCAGAGACGTGAATAGAAAGCCATAACAAATTCTCAATAAGTAGAAGGGAGGGGTGGTCAATAAAACTAGCGTGGATAGTGCATTTAAAAAAGGCTAAACAACCTTCTCCACGCCTGGACTGGCGGGTGTTCGAGAAGCATTGATACCCAGCTCTGCAAACAAGGTCAAGCGAGGCATCATCTGACAGCCGGGAGTTGGTTACCAGTATAAAGTCGTCGTTTCAGGTAAATACCAGAGATTGCAGGTGCGATATTTTTCTAATTATTTATTGAGCGGTAATACGAACTGGTGGGAAGGAGTTCAGTGTTGGTGTGCGCAAAGCAAGGATGCCAGGTGCAAGACTATTGGGATAGCTGTGGTGACAGGAGTTGGGTTTCAGTGGGGATACAGCGTCATAAGAAGTGAGAGGGCGGATATTGTTAGATGGGTGACAAAAAGCAGGGTGGTTTGTGGGGTCGTTAGAGTGAGAGCGGTGGTTGCTAACACTTGTCAAAGGCTCGGAGGACGGATTGGAAGTAGTACGGCGAGAGCTGATGGTTGTACCGGGGTCTTGTCTTGGCTCCGAGGCCGTGATGAGGGAGCGCGGCTTTAATACTGAAGTGGAGTGCCGCTTGAGGCCTATGGTCAGGGGGGCCAGAGCTTCTGGAGATAGGGGCTACTGAGGGAGATGGTAGAGAAGGACGTTTGTGTGGAAACGGAACCTGCGGTGGGGAGTTAGACACTTCTATGTAGACAGTTTACAGGTAGGCAAGGTGAGGCTCCTGGCCCGCCTTCGACTTCTTGCCAGTGGGGCATTGGGTAACCATCATATCGGTTCCAGTGGGGTCAGCCTGCATGGGCAAGGCAGAAGTGCTTCTCAGCAAGCGAAGTATTTCCCGTTGGGGGTGGGTTTTATCAGAGAATATCCTAATGTCTTTAAGCGGAAAAATGGCAGCAATAGTCGACTTGCTGCTAATGAACACCCTTGCTGTTAGGTCGTCCATGAACTGGAATAGCAGGGGGCAGCTTTGTCGCTGAGGCATTTTACGTAGCCTCCTGCAATGGCATCCATAGTTAGCCATACTTCACGAACTGAGTATGTTGTGTTTCACTAAGGAAGGTGGCAAGCGGTCTGGAACACCAAAAACCACTGCGATGTTGGAGTTGGTAATGCCGTGGTATATTTCTGTCGATACGGTGTCCAGGAAATGCCCCACCGAAACCAAGTTCTTGGGGGATGTAGCGGCTACAAAACCAAGAATAGTAGCCAGGGGTTTAACCCTTAAAAGGATTTCTTCAATCAGAAAGAATCTGCTTCTAAGTTCGATGAAACTCTGCCTTAGGCCATCTGGGTTATCAGGGGCTTCACCGTCGATGTTAACGAGGGCAACAGAGCACGGCCCGGTTGTTGGGAGAGGTTGGGCATGTTTGGATTTTCCACTTCAGCGATACGGATTTTCCGAGCACCGGTTGGAGACCAGGATGGCATGATAAGTAATAATCTATGAAGAAGGTATGCAGGCAGCAGCAGTTCGGTCAGCTAGATGGAGACAAGACATAGGTCTATGTAGACCATGAGTGTACCAAGGTGCTATATGAGCTCAGGCCTAGGGGAGACCTATGCATCAATGCGGCATAGGAGGTGAGCTATATAGCCCGCCATATATATAGTTGGGATTAGGAGACCTGAAACGATGAGGGGTAGTGAGCTAGTAGAATTTTGCTGTGCAGTAAGCACAGAAGCAACCCACACAAAATACGGCAGGTACTGTGCTATTGCTTGGGTCAAAACAGCATGTTGAACGGGGATGTATATTTTAGATATGGGATAGGTGGACCATATGGGACGGGAGTTTGGTCTTATGGAAGAAAATAAATGGAGAAGCAGTGGGACAGAAACTTCGGAAGGTGCGCCGGTGGATGCTTGGCGAGAATAAGGTTGGAGTTCGGTTATAGAGAGGAGATGTAAAAACGCAGATGGTTATTATTGTGGCGAGAATCAATGTAGATTTGCTGGGTAAGTCATTCAGAAGTTATTAAACGGAATTCGAGCAGAATGCCCAATATAATCTGAAACTGCAACAAGCGGTAAGTACTGGTGTAACAAAGAATGCTGGGGCGAGGGAACGGCGTGAACATCAAGGAGAACGAACGAACCAAACGAGGGCCACAGACAAAAGAAGAGGTAACGAATATGTCGGAGGCGTCCCGAAGCAGACAAAAAGAAGCATACAGACGACCAGAGAGGAAACAGCGGAATCTCCGGCAACCAGCAAGATAGCCCAGGTGAAAGGCTGCCAATCGAGCCGTTAACTGAGACAGTTGGTCCAGCCGAGGGGAAATGACGGACAACAGAAGCAAGCCTTCGGCCACAGGCAAATGGACAGAACGCGGCCGAAGCGCTCAAGCAGCGGCAATAGCAATCATGGTGCCGCGCAATCTGGAAAAAGGCCTATATAAGCGACTGAATGTGTTCCATGACTTGACTTGCGTGCCCGTGGGAATACAATTATCCTGTCGTGTTTTGTCGGCCTTGTTACATTGGTGCCGTGACCAAGCCCACGTGATGAAGTTTCCCTAGCCCGTTGCGTTCACGGGTGGGGATGTGGAGGAATGGATCACAGATTTTGAAAGGATAGCGGCATGCAACGGAGTAAAAGGAGACACAACTTTGTTGGCAGTGCTTGGGGCACTGCTGGCTGGGCGTACCAAGGCGGTGTATGATCTGAAGATTGGAGAAAAAACAAGCCCCACTTATCGGGAGGTCCGTGTGGGGCTGGTGACGGATTTCACACAGGAAGGTGACCGCCAGAAAGCGATGGACCGATTTAACACTGCTAGTTGTGACAGCACCCAAGACCTAGTCGTTCATTATCAGTACATGTTGCGCCAACTATCAATCGGGCTGCCTGAGGCAAGTGGCGTAACTAGGGCACGCCTTGTTCGTGATCATTTCGTTCAAGGCATGGCCCCGGATGTCCAAGGCAGGTTTAGAATGGCAATTGCATGCGACGTGAATTAAACAGAACAACTGTTCATGACTGTTTGTGCAGCCCAAGAAGAGGTGACAGTTTGCCGATTAGAGCAATCGGATTTGGAGTCAATGTTGCAGAAGATGAGCGAAGAAATCGCACAGTTCAAACTGGAACTCAACCGACAAAAACAACGCTATAATGACGCATTGACGCATGGAGCACGGAGGGGGTGTTTTGTTTGTGAGAAGGTAGGACATTTTGCCCGATATTGACCGGAAGGCGCTTCTTGTCTTGCTTTTCTCTATCCGCATTCAAGTCGAAGGGGGTGCCTATGGTTGATATCATAATTGGGGGCGAATGAAAAATTTGCAGTAGTAGATACGGGGGCCGGGGTATCTGTGACACCTCGCGTTGAGGGAATCGTAGTGAGGCCATGCGAAATACGAGTGCGAGCAGTCGGAGGAGAGGCTCTGAGAGTAGCGGGAAAGCAGCAGCTAACGGTTCAGATCGGCGACGTTCGTGTGACGCATGAGATGTTACTGGTTGAGGGGGTCGCCGAGAGAATCGTAGGGGTTGATCTGTTGGGACGCGTAGGAGCAAAAATTGATTTCGAAGCTCATCGAATGCGGGTTGGGGAGAAGAATATTGAGCTTCAATCCCGTTGGGGCCGGCCGAACCGTGTTGGTATTGTAAAAAGTTCCTCTGTTCCAGGTCGTCCAGTCCCGTGTGCCAGACGGTGCCTCGAGAGGTATGCGGAGTTATTTTTGACACCAGATGACCAGTGCGGCTTTTGCGATTGGAAAGAACACAAAATCAACTTTGTGCCGGGTGCAGTGTGCAAACCAGTGTATCGGAGGCTGCCGCGGATAGTAGTACCGGAAGTTGAGAAGCAAGTTCGGGACATGCTATCGGAGGGAATAATTCAGGAAAGCACAAGCCTGTATTCCTATCCAGTGTTGTTAACGCGGAAATCGGATGGGACGTATAGATTTTACGTTGACTTCCGGGAACTCAACCGTGTCACAATTAAGGACGCGTTCCCAATGCCACTAACCGGGGAGATATTTGAGCAGCTTCATGACGGGAATGTGCTGTTTTTAGTCGACTTGAGGTCGGGCTATTGGCAGCTGCCGGTGCTTGTGAGCGACAGAGAGCAAACAGCGTTCTGTGTCAATGGGAAGCAGTATGAGTTCCTGCAGATGCCTTTTGGGTTGTGTAACGCACCGGCTACCTTCAGGCATTTGCTGCCGCAGGTACTGGAGAACCTGGATGGTGCTGTGGTGTATGGAAATGATATTGTGGTATTTTTAAGGACGATTGACTGATATGTATCCAGATTAGGCTCAGTCCTAGAGAGAATCAAAGCGGCGGATTTGAAATTGAGTACAAAGTAGTGCCAGATAGCGCGTGACAAAGTCGTTTGTTTGGGACATATTGTTGGAAGAGAAAGACTTAAACCCATACCCCAGAACGCGGAGGCAATTAGGAGCTTCCCCTCGTCAAAATCGAAGCGCCAACTGAGATACTTCCTTGGCTTGGTCGGCTATGACGCCAAGTTTGTGCCAAATTTTGCCCAGAAAGCTGGTGTCCTGTTTCAATTACTGAAGAATGATAATAAGTTCGAGTGGGCGTCAGATACGGAGGCGGCTTTCAGGAAACCCAAGGAAAGTGCAACAAACCCTCAAAACTGCTTGACAATACCAAAGCCGCATTAGAAATTCACAGTATCTGTGGATGCCAGTGACGTCGGAATTGGCGCAGTATTGTCACAACCGTTTGGGTGATCGAGTACGCCATCCGACTTCTTACAAGTGCCGAGAGGAAATACTCCATCACGGAAAATGAATGTTTAGCAATCGTGTGGGCACTGGAAAAGTGGAGGACATATCTGATTGCTACTAAATTCTGTATCGAAACGGATCATAAGCCTTTGACGTGGCTGATGACAACAAGAGATCCAAGAGGGAGGTTAGGACGGTGGGCATACCGCCTGCAAGAATTCGCCTTTATAATCAAGCGTGTTAACGGACGAGAAAACGAAGTACCTGATGCATTATCCCGCCGGATCCCAGAAGACCAACTGCCGGCTGAGGCGGTCCCAGTGAATCGGCTAATGTCAAACGATGATGTTTTCAGCCACCAAAGAAATGACAGTCTGGTGCGGACGATTTGTTCACATCTTCAAGCCAAAACAAGACCAGACGGGAGCTCATCTGCACTGCGCGACCTACTGAAAATTTGGGAGCGATTGCATGCGGAAGATGGCAAGCTGTTCGTTGACGTTGATGTGGGACAGGGTCTGCGACCCAGACGACTGCCTTTTGTTCCCGAGGCCGTAAGTGAGCAGGATATACAGCTAGCGCACGGCAGTGCTCACAAAGGACAATAACGAGTCTTCGAATTAGTGTGGCGCAGAGTCTTCTGGCCCACGATGCGGCACGACGTTGACGACTACATACGAACTTTCCCTGATTGCCAACAGAACCGAGATCACGCAACAGCAACGCCGCCAATGCAGCCCATAGAATCACAGCGAGTCCTTCAGAGCTGGGGTTTGGACATTCTTGGTCCTTTACCTGTGAGTAGTACTAGAAACCGGTACATCATGACAATGGTTGACCACGTGCCTCGCTGAGTGGAGGCAATCCTGGTACCGGATTAAACAGGCGATACGGTCTCTCGCGTGTTTGTTGATAATGTGGTGGCACTATTTGGTGTACCAGAAACGGTCATCACTGACCAGGGTCCCTGCTTCGAATCGAAGAAATTTCGAGACATGTTGGAACAGTGGAGGATCCGGCGAATACGGACGTCGCCTTACAACCCCCAGGGAAACGGAATAACGGAAAGATTCAAGAGGAAGCTGAAGAAGTGGCTAAATAACCACGGAAGAGATTGGCAAGAAGGACTACCAGAGATATTACTCAGTTACCGCGCAACGAACCATTCAACAACGGGGACGACACAGTTTGAACTGGTTTTAGGGCAGGAACCCAGAACCAGACTGGATGTGTGGCCCAACATGAGAAATACTAAACCTCTGACGATCCGCAAGCGGAGGCATCTAGAGAAGGTGGCCGTACAACAGACAAGAATTGCTCAGAGTTGTAACAAGGCAAGGTACGATAGACGGAACCAAACACGGAAATTGGATTCATTCATGCCCGGATAGATGGTAAAAGTGAGAAATCGTAACAGACCCGCAGTGGCCGGTCCGGAGTCCAGCAAGTTCCACAAACGATGGAGTGGACCCTACACCGTACTAGACAGGAAGAATTCCAGTTTCAAAATCGATCAAGGACCACAAGGCAAATAAGTTAACGGATGCGACTTGGCACCCCGGCACGTCCGGACCGAATGTTTTAAGGGAAGGACGAGTGTAACAGGGAATGCTGGGGCGAGGGAACGGCGTGAACATCAAGGAGAACGAACGAACCAAACGAGGGCCACAGACAAAAGAAGAGGTAACGAATATGTCGGAGGCGTCCCGAAGCAGACAAAAAGAAGCATACAGACGACCAGAGAGGAAACAGCGGAATCTCCGGCAACCAGCAAGATAGCCCAGGTGAAAGGCTGCCAATCGAGCCGTTAACTGAGACAGTTGGTCCAGCCGAGGGGAAATGACGGACAACAGAAGCAAGCCTTCGGCCACAGGCAAATGGACAGAACGCGGCCGAAGCGCTCAAGCAGCGGCAATAGCAATCATGGTGCCGCGCAATCTGGAAAAAGGCCTATATAAGCGACTGTATGTGTTCCATGACTTGACTTGCGTGCCCGTGTGAATTCAAGTATCCTACAGTTCTTGTTACACTAGCAGCTGCACGTTTGTGTGTCGCAGTTGTTCACACAACTGAGTTGCTATTTCTGGTGACGAGACGGTATATACTCGAGTGGACAGTTATAAGTGCAAACAGAGTTATAAGCAAAATAGAAATCGAGAGGACCTGAATTTCAAGTCGCAGAGCTGGTAGCAGAGGGGCGGCTCACTTATGCGAGTGAATGTGTGTTCAGTACAAATGTACAGCAGTATAAACCAACCCTTGGAAATGTCGACACGTATTCAGGGGCGTTGGCCAAGGGTGTATGCAACCGAAAACACAAAATCACTGCACAGTCGAGTTAGGCCGCACAATATGGTGCAACGCGAGACAAAATCTGACTGGCTAGTGCCATCCGGGAAGAAACACGGCAGAAGGCACATGTGTGCGTGCGTGTGTGTGCGTGCCAGATAGTCTGTCTGAGCACGTGGCCATTAAAACCGAACATAATAAAAGCAGAGATCACCACAGCGGATCCTACTGGCTTCATACGTGCCGGTATCCGGGACGTGCAACTGAGCACTGCAGTCGCCGGTAGTCCTCTTCCCAACTGATGGCTGCCCCACAACAACGTTACCGCCAATTTGTCTTGGTTCCTCAGCTGCCCTGGGCATGGCCTTAGGGGCTTCTCTCATTGACTGCGCACCTTATGGTTCTAGCCCTGGCCCCCCATGTAAAGTGCATGCGTGGAAATCTTCTCTAGCAGTTGTCATATACTTGTATTTTTGAGGCTATGCTCGGTAATTTATTGACCCTCGGACAAGTACAACATGCATCAGTCACTGCACTTCGGAATTTGTTTATATTTTGCTCCCATGGAGTGGCATAATTTTGATTCGGGCTTGGACCGCTGTGACGGTGGTACCTGACATTAGCCTTTGTTGAACTCTGGTCCTCGTTGTTAGACATTGTGGCCGTACAGTTGAGGTTTGTACATATATATGTGCGTATAACTTGTTAATCCAGTACCGTAGAAACTACGAATCAACCTTGTTCTGGCTTTGAAATTCGTTTTGAATTGGCTGCGCGTTACTCACAGTCGGAGTAACCGTTACGCTACCCAGAAAAGAAATTCCAGGAAGAAATCAATCAGAAATGCCAAGAAGAGGACAAAGACAAACCGAAGCTGGACAGGAAGTAACTTGGCAAGTCCCTGGGTTATTTTGAGTGATACTGATTCCTTAGGTATTGCTAGGTCTACTAGTCCTGTCAGTGCAATTTCATGTATTTTAGCTAGTGGTATAGAATTTAAAGGTGATGAAATCTATCGATTGAGAATAGTAGAATAAGAAACCCAGCTTAGGCAGTCTAGGGAAGAGGCTGATTCTGCCAGGAAAGATCAACTCCTAAGACGGGAGCGGGAGGCGACTTTGGAGACCACAGAGTATACGGCAATTCAGCCTAGCAAACAGTCGTTTCGGTCAACTTGTGCGAGAGACGAGCGGTTTACGTAGGATTACGAAGACGTAAAGCTGGGCCAGGGAACCAAGTAGAAGCCAACCATGGGCAAACACACACGCATTATCTCGCGAAAGTGAAAACTTGCCTGTGTGTAAAGTTTGCGGGGCGACTCATCGACTAGCGGAATGCCCTCGATTCCCCAACGTAGACTTCGACCAACGACGGTAAATGGCTAAGAGACTGGGGGCGTGCTTCGTCTGTCTCAACGATTCACATCCAGCAGCGGTGTGCCGAAAGAAACCCAGCTGTACTCAGGATGGATGCCGTGGGAAGCACCCTTACCTGCTACACAAATGCCAGATTTTGGATGCCAAAGAAACCCCGAGGCCAAGTGTGGTCTGCTCAGAGTCTCGCTCCACTAGCGAGCCCATCCGTTTGGGAGTAATAGCAGCCGGCGTAGAAACCCCAGTTGCGATTATAGGAGCGTTGGCCTTCGCAGATAGCGGCTCGGATACCACGCCAGTAAGGGAGGAGTTTGCAGAGAGATATGGGATCAGAGGGGATCAATCTTTATTAGCAGTGAGCACGGCGAGTGGCACCCAGGCCATCTAGTCGACCAAACTGCACCTAAGACTCGTTTTCTTGGCCAACAACGGTAGAGCAGAAAATCTAGAAGCATTCGCCATGAAGGATCTGCCGATGAGAGCACCTCAGTCAGTGCGATCGGTTCTGACTCAGTGGCCGCATCTTGACGGGGTCATGATCGAGGAGTGGCAGAACAACGAAACCGATCTGCTGATTGGTCATGATGTACGGGAAAAGCATTGCGTCCTGGATCAAAGAATAGGAAGCCGCAAAGCAACCTAAGCAGTACGCATTATATTCGGATGGACTTTATATGGTATTACAGATGGAAGATGCGGCAAACAAATCCAGATCAACTGCACTTTGGTGGAGGCGGCAAACACTGAAAAAGCATTCCAACAGCTGTACAACTCCGAATTTGCCGACCTGGCCATGGACAGAGATGCCCCATCACGAGAAGATAGGTCGGCTTTGGAAATGGCAGCCGTGAATGCCAAGTATGTAATAGATCGTTTCGAGGTTCCAGTCCCGTGGAGACCCAACATGAAACCTATGCCAAACAGCCGAGAAATGGCTCTGAAAAGATTAGGCTTCCTCGAAACCAGGCTAATTCGACAAACACAATTAAGGATAGAATACACGCGAGCCATGCAACATAACATAGACTTCAGTTATATGGAAAGATTAGATACAGCGGTTATCAGCGCAAATTTGGGGTAGTACTTATCCCATCACCCGGTAGTGAACCTAAAGAAATCGGGGAAAGTCAGGGTGGTTTTCGATTGTGCCGCGAAATTTTAGGGCGTTTCACTCAACGACCGTATACTACAGGGCTCAGACTGGACAACACCAATGGTCGAGGTTTTATACCGTTTTCGGCTAGGAAAAGTAGCCGTCTCTGCGGTCATGCGTGAAATGTTTCTACAAGTGAAGATGCCCGTTGAAGATAGGGACGTCTTTGTCTTCTCTGGTGGCCTGGAAACGACGCAAGTAGTGCACCAGACGAGTACAGGCTGACCTTTCATCCCTTCGGGAAGGTATCATCCCTCTTCTGTGCTAATTTGCCCTCCGGTAAACCCTCAAGCGTTTTGACGGCACCAGCAATTTGTTGAGAAGAACAATGGACCACTTCAACTTGGAAGATTTTCTGTTTCTTTGACGATCCAAATACAGCTATTCTATATATGACCGAACTGATGGCCATTCGAAAGGCCAAAAGATTCAGCCTCACTAAATGGACTTCAAACATCCAGGAGGTTCTCGATTTTATACCGATGTCCGAGAAAAAGGAGTGTGCGAGAGAGCTTTTGGGATCCTTTTCACAAACGGAGCGCAAGTTTAGACTTCAGTGTAAACCCGGAGGTGACGAATTCATATTCACTCTGGATCTACCTAAAGGACCGGCCACATGGAGAGAAATCCTATCATCAGTCTCAAGCCCCTATGATCCCCTAGATGTCGTTTCGCCATGGTTGTTACCAGGAGAGTGCTTGCTGCAACTGCTGTGCCAGGGTGAGGGGCGGGTTGGAACGAGCCTCTCCAGGATGACGACGATATGCGATGGCGCGACTGGTTGCACAGCCCGGATCAACCTGGTGAAATCAAGATACAAAGATGCTTGATAGGAATCAAGTGTACAGACGATGCCCAACTACAATTGTTCTCTGATGCATCAAAAACAGGCTACGGGATAGTTGCTTACGGCTGCTGGGTAGGCCCAAATGGTGGGCGACACAGTAAGATATTATTCGCAGAGGCAAGAGTGGCTCCACTGAAAACGGTGTCCATTCCGGGGCTGGAACTGACGGCAGTAGTACTGGCCGAGAAAGCCGCGAAGCTGATTAGGGGATGCTTCGATCGGATAAACTGGGAAACAAACTTTTGGACGGACCCAGCCACGGTACTTCATTACATAAACAACATTACCACTCGTTTTAACACCTTCGTAGCCAACGGACACACTATAATCCACGAGTCGACTAAAACCGATCAGTGGCACTATGTAAAATCCGCCAGTAACCCGGCCGAATTCTGCTGAAGGGGCCTGAAAACACTAGAGAGGTTACGGATGTGGACAATGGGACCGGACTTCCTAACGGCAACTAAAGAGATGTGACCAACGCTATTAATACCCAAGGCTGACGATGGTTGTATCGAGACTGAAAGGCTGATACTGGCCATAAACTTCACGAGAAGCGTAAGCCTGATAGAGAAAATGTGCCAATTTCCCAACTGGACAAAAATGTTGAGAGCCATAATCTGGTGGACACGATGCAAAGTACTTCTATTGACTGTGAAAGGCGCACGACCACAGAGCACTTTAAATGTGGAAACGATACTACCGGGCGAGCCGAATCAAGCCGAACTCGACGTTGTACTCCTACTGCAACTAGACGCTTTCCCGTTCGAGGCCCGCGAGCTAGGCAAGATAGATGATAACACCAAAGGAAGCAGGCTGGTACACAGTAGTATCCGAAGACCAAGCCCTATGCGGACCAACGGACTACTGAGGGTTGGAGGGCGGTCGACTAAATCCAATCTAGAGTAGGAAACAAAACGAGCCGTAATAGTCCCTGGTGACCACTACATAACGAGATGCCAGATAGACCATGTACATCGAGAAGAGGGACACGCAGGTTTGAATCACTTATTCAACAATATACATCGACGATTTTGGGTGACAAAGGGACCAGCGACGGTCAAGCGAGTCATAGGCAACTGCATTACTTGTCGCCGTCGGAGGGTGGTAGCAGACCAACAAATGATGGCCCCCCTTCCAGCCGTAAGAGTCCAACTAGGATGGTGCCCGTTCGTGGAAATAGGCGTCG
Organism: Fasciola hepatica; assembly: GCA_948099385.1. Lineage (NCBI taxonomy): Eukaryota > Metazoa > Platyhelminthes > Trematoda > Plagiorchiida > Fasciolidae > Fasciola > Fasciola hepatica. The sequence goes on from CANUEZ040000097.1 coordinate 3,539,257, forward strand.
ACTTCTTTGGCCCGTTATTTGTACGACAGCAAAGGAGCAAGCAAAAGAGGTGGGGCTGCCTGATAACATGTTTAAAATCCAGAGCAGTCCACCCCGAAGTAGTGCATAATATGACCACCGATTCATTTATAATGGCCTTTCAAAATTTGATCGCGAGGCGGGACATCCCCAAGAATATATACTCTGACAATGGCTCGAACTTCGTTGGGGCTCACGAGGAGTTGGAGAAATGGTGGAACCGCCCGGACCACGCCAAAATACAAAACGAGACCGTAGCAAAGGGGATAGAATGGCACTTCAGTCCACCTTATGCCAGTCATCGTGGTGGCATTTGGGAAAGGCTGATACGATCAACTAGGAAAATACTCACAGCCCTGGCCTCACAACAGACCCTCGATGACGAGACGCTGACTACTTTACTAACAGAAGTAGAAGGCATGCTGGAAAGCAGACCCCTGGTGCCAATCGTCCCAGACCCGGAAGGCGAACCGGCTCTCACTTTCAACGACCTGTTATTACTGCGGTCAAAGGTAGGCGCAATCACACCAAAAACCCTACGTGGGACGTAAATCGTAGGATGAAAACAAATGAACCACCTTGCACAGACTTTCTGGAAACGATGGACGAGGGAGTACTTACCGACACTGCAGCTTTAGCAAAAGTGGGCCTCCAAAAAGAGGTCGTTCAGACGTGGTGATGTAGTCATCTTCGTGGAGAGCCACTTACATAAAGACGATTAGCCGGTTGGAGTGATCAAGGACTGCCGTACAGAAATCGATGGCCTCGTGCGCACGGTGGTGGTGAGAATGAACAAGATGATCATTGCTAGATATCCGTTAGATATGTTCCTTTTTAGGTGATAATGGCGAGGGCGAAGTCAACGCTACAGACCAAGATAGGACCAGGTCTGCTGATACTAAATGAAGCTGAATTTATTTGTTTATTCCTCATGCATTCTCCCGCAGGTCCCAACTCTTCACACCGTCTTTGAAGCATATATGTGTCTAATTTTTATACCGTGTTCACGATTTACTATGGAGTTAGTTGTCCAAACCCTAGTTTATCACACGACAGGATATTGTTCGTGAAGTACCGGAAACTTTTGAACAAGCACATGTTGATCGTTTTGTAGAAATATCTCTTCTTCCGAGACCTCTTATTTGTATTATTATTCAACCTGTGTCCAAGTGGATATAAGTTGTGAGCCAAATATACTTCTAATAATACCACACGTCGAGCCCCTGATGTTCGAGTACCCTGAAGCCATCTCCATTTTTCATCAAGAATCCTCAGTCTTCATCTCGCCAAGTACTTCGCTCTTGCTCGGGGAGCCTTTTCCTCTACATAACGTAATCTGTCTCCGAATCCCGATCACATCGAAGCCCTTTTTCGTATACGGATACTGTCGTATCACCCCCTGAAGAAACGCTAAGATAACGAGGTATGGAGCATAACCTCAAGAAAACCTGCAAGCGTGTCTGTGACTGGCCAACGATAGATGGAGTCCATGGCGATTTACGTATGCACTGACTTTCGGGTCTAGGTAGGATAGGGCGAATCAGTACCCCAATAAACTCCATGGATGTTGACCGTTTCATGGGGGGATTTGGTGGGCGGAGTAGCTTTCATGCGTGGAAATCTTCTCTAGCCGTTGTCATTTACTTGTATTTTTGAGGCTATGCTCGGTAATTTATTGACCCTCGGACAAGTACAACATGCATCAGTCACTGCACTTCGGAATTTGTTTATATTTTGCTCCCATGGAGTGGCATAATTTTGATTTGGGCTTGGACCGCTGTGACGGTGGTACCTGACATTAGCCTTTGTTGAACTCTGGTCCTCGTTGTTAGACGTTGTGGCCGTACAGTTGAGGTTTGTACATATATATGTGCGTATAACTTGTTAATCCAGTACCGTAGAAACTACGAATCAACCTTGTTCTGGCTTTGAAATTCGTTTTGAATTGGCTACGCGTTACTCACAGTCGGAACAACCGTTACATCCCATGAACAACTGACAAATCACTACCAACGACGAAATCAGGCAGCTTACCTGCGGCTGAGGTAACGGTTACCTTAGCTGCTGACTCGCTATCAAAACTGCCCTTGCTAATTAATTCTGTAGGCAGCAGCAGACGATTGGGGAAGGGCAAATCAACAGCCCGAAAAGGCCAGAGTAAAAGAGGCAAGGGTGTTCTGTCACAAATGCACAAACATATGAGGAATTTTTCAGCCGGCCCAGCCTTAAGCCGCGAGCAACATCCAACAAAGAGTAACCGTGGATCAGCTGTTCCAAATAGTTCATTCGTTGCAAACCCCTCCAGGATGCAGAAACTGAATGCTGTAAGGCAGCCCGACGTGATCGCGTTTACGCGCAATGAACAAAGAATTTTGCCGATTCCCGGAATTAGCGAAATTCAACGTGCCCGATCCACTAAAGACGGAAAGTTCGTGATAACTGATGCGGTATCCAAGCACTGCACAGTGATGAATCAAGACGTTTTAAATCATATTTGGCTGTGCTTCTACCGGGCTGATTGCAACGGCCGGAAAGGGCCGATGTTCCCGAAAGGCCAAAAACCAAACGTTCTAACATTTTGCGAGAGAATAGGAAACAGAGGAGTGCAGGCGAAGCGTGAAGGTGACGAAGAATTAGCCACTCCTTATGGAACTAGATGAATTCAGCGAGTTTTTTCCCATTGCAGTCCGCACTAATGAGGTAGCCGCCAAAACCTCCGCTTTTGCTCCTCCTATTTATAGACTATTGAGCCACAGTCCGACAGTCAGCAAGCTTCACTTTCTCAGAGAAGCGAAAATGGTGGGAGCTCGGGGGGGAGAAATGCTGAGCAGTAACATAAATGCCGTTCTAAACTGGGCAAAAGTGAGACTTACCGTTCAATGCTGAGAAAGGCCAATTGTTTTCGCGGACAGTGACAAGCCTGAAGGATGAACACGACCAAGGCCCGTTTACTATAGAGACCGTGAGCAGGGTTTAGAACCGTGAGATTTTGGGGACTCGTGATTTGAAGTGGTTGGGTCAGCGTGCAGAAGCTGAACAAAAGGCACACTACGAGCTCTTCACATTGGGGTCAGCTTTCTAGTGGTGATAAACAAAGGCTTTTATACACATGTGCAAGGTTATGGTCAGACCTCTTTTAGAAAAGCCCTCACAATCTTGGCGTCCGCATACAAAAAGGGACACCACCTGCTTGGATAATGCACGAAGCCTAGCAGAGCTTATTACTGAGCTTGAGAAGAGTAAGACCTTCGGGCGGGAACTCTAGCACCTCTGGCGATTCCCCTTCGAAAGCAAGGGATTACGAGATCCCGAACAGAGGCCTAAAGTATCAGAGGTGTTTTCTGGGCCCAGACCGCATAGTCTATTCCAGATGGCTTAAGATTCCCAGACTAGGAAAGCGAAAACAAGTCAGTGAAATTTCAACCTAGCTGATAGCTAGATCCCATATCTCCAGCTGTACGATACTGGACCACTGGAGTAAAAGGCTTGAAGAGGCGATAGAACTGGGGACCGTCCATGTATACAAGGGGCCTCTAGATCGTAGATGGAACGAGATTATCTCTGACCGTCATCTTTCAGCATGTTCGGCAGACGGACAGATGTGACCACCAAGGTTCTTCTGAGGTGTTTTGCCAGTGAGTACTTCCGTTTGTTAAATGATTACTCAGTGAGCTCCCAAAATAGCATGTCTGTGGTCGTTGATGCGCCGTGAGGCTTTGAATTTCCCTCTCGTTCTTGGCGGGGGTTGATGAAATAAACTGTGCAGTGGCGGTGCATATTTTATGTGTGCACCTCTAAAGGAACTTCGTGCACCCAACTGACTGTGACCACCGCCTGTCCTATGCAAACTTAACCCAGCAAGTTGCTAGCCATCAAGGTGCATTTCGGTGGTGCAACGTAAAGCATACGGTACTGGGGATGAACAAGGGGAACTAGGAGCGGAATCTAGGGTTATGGGTAGCACAGCCACCAAGCGGTCGTGGCTAAAGGAAAAGAGGAGAGTAGGTCTGGCTTGCCCAACAGATTTTTGTGTGTTCGGGGCTGATGGAACGGAAGGAAGGAAGGGAGGGGCACTAGCGCCAGCAATGAAGCATGTAACTCAAAAGGAAGGCTGTCGCTATTCCACTCCCAATACACGGGCGGTCTCAGTGCAAAAGAGAGTTCCGTCACGACGGGTGGTAATGGCGTGCGTCCGCAGGAGTCCCGCACCTATTCCTCAAGTGGAAGTAGGTCCGCTGGAGTATAATGAGGAGGAAACCAGAGAAGCGGGGGGATGCCTGATACTCGGAGAATTCGATGCTCCTGAGATTGACTGGCAGTCGGCCTGAGCACCTGTGTGTTGTTCAGGCAATACCTTCTAGGTCAAAAGTAGGATGTGGATCCGGTGCAGCACATTCATCAGGCCACTCGATAGAGAGAGGGCCGAACCCCCGGGCTACCGGACCTCGCTATCACTAAGTTCTCCACGGGAGCGAGCGAGGTGGGAATAGCTGCCCCTCTAGGTGAAAGCGGCCGCGGATTATCATTTGTAGATCCTCCTAACCGAAAGGGCTGGGGTTTTTCTTGGTGTCTGAGCACTGCCGCACCCCCATTGAACGAGGTCAAGGTCATCGTGGCGCGAAATCAGGTTGTCTCAAGTTTTTGCTTTTTAGCTTCAAGATCAATAATTTTGCTGTTACTATCATTTATTGCTATTCAAACTGATTTACTGCTCCGATAGTAGCAATAACTGCGGCATACTAACCTGTGGGCGTCAGTTATCACGAATCAGTACACTAGAACTTTTTAGAGATTCGTGGTTTCCAACTAACTTAATCAATTGTTTAAGACCCTCCCTAAGTATTCCCTTTTTATCCGGCCTCTCAAAGGTAATTAGTCACTTCTTTCTCACCTTTTTGATACCTCGCAATTTACCATAGTCCGTTAACTCGCCCACTATCTGTTAGCCGTCACTACTTTTCTCCCCGCGATATTGCATCGAATTAACTATCAATCACTCCAACGGCTTGGTTACGCGTTCCATTGCTGCCCACCGGCCCAAAATCACAGCTAGCACTCGCCGTTGTATGACCCCTCACCTCCAAAGCACGCTCAAAAGTTGTTCAGTATCCCCCGTAGATATACTTGCAGATGCTACCAAAGCAACCGCCGAAATAAGCAAAACCATGAATAGTTTTTCCTGTCGGCTTGATGCTTTTGGCCAAACCATCGGTCGGTTAGATCCATTAGCGTTCCTGCTTGACCTATCTCTACACCACACTCAGGCAAACCTAATCTCAGCCGCGAAGTTCATCAATACCGTTGCCTCTGAAATATTTAGACGCATCAAGAAAGCCAACAATGCAATAGTATTCAACATTCCGGATATGTTGCCTCTCTCAACTGCTAAGAACTTAATCTTAAAGGCATGAAACCTGGATCCGCAACCTTGCTACTGTGTCAGACTCCGCAAAACTTCACCGCAAAATACATGCCCACCCCTGTTTCAGTTTAATATTGAAGTTGCTGCCAAGGAATTTGTTAGCCGACAGTCTTTTGTCATCGCCAATACAGGTTTCAAGCGGGCAAAAATACTTCCCCATAAAACCCCTCTACAAAGGGAGGTTCACAAAAGCCATGCGAAGAACCATAGCCCTGGTAAACGTTTAGCCAGTAGTCCCTCTCAGGTGGTCAATTCACCATGCGACGGCCATCATGCGAAGACCTCCTCTGTGGTTACTCGCAAGATAGTTGTCGACTAGATAGTTCATCAGTCTCCACCCCATCGGAGCCGCGTAGCACTGGCAAGAACTTGCAGAATAGTCCCAATAAAACGGTCCAAATTAATGTGCTTCTTGACGTCCACAAAACTGATAAAAGTCCTCCTGACTCCAAGACTGGTAGAAAATTACTATACAAAAACCCAACTAATATGATTCCTTTGACCAGCTCAAGAAGTGTCTGGTCGAACCTACAAAATACTCCCATAGAATATGGTTCAAAAAACTAACCCCGACCCTTGCAGGAGTCCGAAATCCGAAACCGGATCGGGAAAACAGCCCAATACCTGAGGTAAAATCAGTAATCCCTCAACTGTTTACGTCAGAACTAGCCATTCCTTGCGTACCTAAGAAAGACGCGGGACTAGATGTATCTGCCCTGGTACCCGTAAAGAATTCGAAAATAAATAGAGCAGCTTCATCAGCGAAATCAGTCATCTCAACTCGGGGACCCGGACCTCGCTCCCCAAACCCAATCAGTCTTTTGCCTCCAGGGAGAGTGAACCATAAAAACACTTCTTCCAACGACGAAAAAGGAAGTCTCGGCAAGACTGTTCAGACCGTTATGCCAGTACCTTACCCAAACGCAGTTCCGGTTGACTACTTACGGCCTACCCAACCACATGCATCCTGCTCCCCAATTCAAAATGGTCGCGAGCTTTCGGACTTAATGCCACCTTACCCACATTTTCCGGTTTTTCCGTTTCCTCTAAAAGTCTCGCCTCTTCCCATACCATATCTCTCCCCACATCATCCCACAGTCCGCCGGTGGCTACAATTTCTTCAAACCTGGCAGCCACCTTAAGGGGTCATACATTCCATGTGCGTCATGGTCACGATAATAATAGCTTCACAATTGCATTTTTCAATGCTCGCTCCCTTGTGATTAAACCTACATCCGTCCGCTCCTCTGCACTGCAATCTCATCCGGATGTAATCCTCGTAACTGAAACCTGGCTTACTGATAAAACACCCCTCCGACACATTTCCATACCCGGTTATAATATATTTGCTACGAACAGGACTGAGAGACTTGGTGGTGGATGTCTTGCTTATGGTAAGAGCAGTCTTGGAACACACTTACTCCGACATCCTGTCCTTAATAAGGTCCAAGACTCTGTTTGGATCTCTATACCACTGCTTCAGGGGCAGCTAGTCACCGGTTGTGTTTACTGTCCGCCGGGCTACAAAATGGGCGATGCAAATGCAGTCACCGATGCGTTCTGCCACGTAGCTGAAATCCCGCATGCTGCTAAAATCATAGCGGGGGACTTCAACCTCCCTGGAATTCGTCGGACAACCCTGAATTCCTCTCCCAAATTATGCAATTTTATCTCAAGTATCCGTGCTGGCGGATGGACACAACACGTAAAATCATCAACCAGAGGGAACAATATTCTTGACATTATCTTTACTTTAGGCCTCCGAAATATAAAGGAAAATGTCCTTAGCCACCTTCCTGGTTGTGATCATGGAGTAGTAACATGTGAATTCTCCATTCAACCGCATCACCAGGATAGTTCTCCAAATCGAAAATCTTTCCGAAATGCAAATTGGGACACTCTACCCGCCATCCTGCGTAATCAGACCTGGGATGAATTCTTTCTAACTTCTGATCCCCAGCTGGCGTCGGACATGATGCACTCTAACTTATTCTGTCTTCTTAACATCATATCTCTCGAGATAACCGAATTCAGTGGGAGGGAGACCTATCGACAACGAAAGTAGCAACGTAAGTTCGAGAAGTTGCAGCTTGCCTACGAAAGGACCAACGACCTTTCTATCTTCTTCTGCCTCAGCCACCTCTCAAGCCAGCTACTAAGCGAAAATGAGAACAAGCTGGAGAAGCAAGAACTGTAAGCTCTCAACCAGCCGAATAAAATAGCCCATCTCCCTGGCTTTATTAAAACTCGAAACCCCAGCTGTACAACCAAAATACCATATTTTCTCCTGCCAGAGAACATTCATATTAGCTAGCCTCAGTTAACTGCTGAGGCATTCAATAAGTTCTTCGCTTCTACCTTCAAAACAGGCCATAATAGTCCAACCCAGGATCTCACCTCCTTGACTACCTATACCTTGTCAAAGTTACCAGAAACGACGCTGAATATCACTGAAGGCAAATGTGTCAATATATATATATATATATATATATATATATATATATATATATATATTTGTCAGTGAAACAGCATAATAACGCTCAAGTCCAAGCGGAGATTTCCCACTTTATTATCCGTTACCACGGTCCACCTTTCCTCCGAACCGTAGCCTGTTGGAAATTGACTTTCACTTCTCGAGGACCCTCCAGTTGCGCTCTCTCATTTCTGAATGGTACATTTTACTGATCCTGAATCTAAACTCACCTTTTTACGGACTGCCGTTTCTCCCACATCCACTAGTGTTCACTTTCACGAAATTGGTCTGGGCACCGTTTCGAAACTTATTCCATTTATTGAACTCCGGTAAATCCGTCATTCAGGGTCTGCATCGTCTTCATGGATCGCTATCCTCTCCGCATGCACCGACTTTCCCGAGAACACTTCTTTACATTTTTTTCTTCCTTTTCTTCTTGTTCACAATTTACTCCATCTGCAGAAACTCAGTAGGCCTCCGTTGCCCCAGCTTGCATCATTCTCGTTCATAATGCGTCCTTGACACTGCGCTAACGGTTTTTCGATATCTCCACCGTCCAGCCCGGATTCGAAACCGGTCTGGAACGGCCGCGCAAACCATTATTAAAATGATCCATTCAAACTGTTGCTGGCTATGTCTATCTATCGCTGATACTCCCGACTTTCTTACTTCGAATTTGCGAGTATTCCATCTTACTGAGTAACGTGTCACACCATGATCATGCACTAGAGCGTGCGCCTCGACCATGGCCGAGAAATATACCATTATTATTATTATTATTATTATTATTATTATTATTATTATAACCGTAGTATTCTCCGCCAATGAAATCAGAAAGCTGTTAAATACCACCCGGCCTCTAGCCCGCCCTGGACCCGATAGTATCCCACCAGCTCTGTTTCGTCTCGGCGGCCCGGACATGGTGATGCTTTTGATGAACTTATTTAACCTCTCCATGTCACACAGCATTTTTCCACCCCAGTGGAAAACTTCCGCTATTAGTCCCCTCCATAAGAAGGGTGCTTTACATGACCCTGCTAATTACCGCCCTATAAACCAAGCTCCTATTATATCTAGGATAATGGAGCGAGCAGTTAAATATGAGTTGGCCAATTTTATCCTCGCACATTGGTTAATAAATAAAACCAACACGGCTTCCTAAGGTCTAGATCCTGTATGACCTGCCAACTTGATTTCCTTAATCTAATCACAACCTCTGCTGACTCTGGAAAGGCATTTATCGTTATCTTCCTTTATATGACGGAAACATTTGATCGCGTGCCTCAAGCTGAGCTGCTAACCAAGGTTAAAACTTACGGCATAACAGACCCGCTCTTTTTTTGGTTGTCATCCTATCTTAGCATGAGATCGCAAGCAGTAACATTGAGGGTTACCTTCCATCACCCCAGCCAGTTATAAGTGGTGTTATACAGGGCAGTTTGTTATGCCCACTTTTATTTCTTCTCTACATTAACGACGTATTCAAAGTAATACGTCATGGTACCGCGTTCCTGTTCGCCGATGATATCAAGATTGTATGTTCCTTTGGACCCCATACCTTGACCTATACCCTCACCAAAATAGTTGACGACCTAAATGCTCTTGACGTATGGTGCAACACTTGGAAAATGAGCTCCTCCGCTGCTAAGAGTGCCCTTCTCACGAGTATAAAGGCCGAATTCCTCCTGAATCCCTCGCCTTAAACGGCTCGTTCATTCCTACTACTCCGCTAGCACGAGATCTCGGTCTACAATATTCTTGCACGTTCACCTTTCAAGAACAAGCCACCTACCAGGTGGCTAAGACTAAGAGAACGATAGCTCTCATCTGCAGAACCTTTAGAATGCGTGACAGCCAGCTTCTGATCTTTAAATCCCACGCCAGACCGCAGCTCGAGTACTGCTCTCTGGTATACACTCACATGCGCAAATCTGACAGACTTGCGATTGAAAGAGTTCAGCGATCCTTCACCAAGCACTTACTCGGCTCATCATCCCCCTTAGATTATAAAATGAGATGTGAGCTACTAAGGCTTGAGCCCCTGCGGCTGCGACGTATGAAACCCAAACTTTATCTTCTGTTCAACCTTCTACATTCTAGAGTGCACACGTCCATCACTGATCTATGTTTCGCTCAAGACCCACCCTACCCCCTTCGTAACCAAAATCATACTACTAAAGTCCCATACTCCAGGACAAAACTAAGAGAAAGGTTCTTCATCACCGTTTATTCCCGCATTTGGAACAGACTGACTGAAGACGTTAGGGCCTGCCAGACACTAGACCGTTTCAAAGTTCTACTTACAAAATATTTAGATGTCGCCAAAGCACTACAGTTCCCCCATACGTGCACCACGTTCGAACAAGCTTATGAGGGTAACCTAGATTTTTGAATAGAGAAAGAAAGCACGACCCGGTTAACAACCTTTGCAACGTCGACATCACCTACCCCGTATGCCTTCTCCATCACCAGCATATTAGTACCCCTTAGAATGACTTACATCACCGACACTGCTCTTGTTCGATTCCCCCCAAATTCACGCGCTCTAACGTCTCTTATCCATCTCCATCATACTTAATTCGCTTTACTCGGTCCTAACTAACCCCATTCCCCTCCTTTATTTTGCCCCAAAGTTCAAACACTTAATCCATTTCCGACGACTACCACTCACCTCTAAATCATCGTTCTTATTCCTAGTTTTGATCATTATTTTTGTGTTCTCATTCACTCCCAATAGCTCATAGTCCTCGTTGTTCCCAAAGTAGTCTGTGTCTACATTACTAGATTTCACTTTTCACCATTGACCGTTGATCCTCAGCTGGGAGTACCCCAAACTGCGTCTCTCTACTCTTATGCTTCCAGACACCAGCCGGCGAGGATCTCCCCTCTGATGTCTTGGAATGATCCGGAGATAACATCGGCGAAATATCTGGCCCAAACGTCCGGCTGAAAATCTGATAAACGTCCATCATTCCGTCGCTAACTCGTTGGCCTTACTCTTCAGGATCCCCCGCAATCTCCTAGACTACTCCATTCCTACGTCTGTATGATCTCGACCAAAATCACCTGTGCAAATCCCGCCGGTGCGGGGTGCGGACAGATCCCCCGCTTTGGCCGGTGCACATCGGGCGTGCAGGACGCCTGCAACGATGTGCGGGCGCAACTATGTGGATGGCACCTACGCCTCCAGAAATGGTTTTCAGGTTGAGTGTCCAGTGCATGGTCAGCCCCACGCACTAGCACCGGTTGCGGATTGAAAAAAAACAATAAAAAAGAACACCGTCCATATACTCAAAATGCCTCTGTCTCCTCCAGCTAACATTGACTCTCTATCGTGCTCGTTTCAAATTTGCCTTCATCACCTAAAGCTTTTTTCGTCCGGCAAAACTTGCCTTCTTTGGAGCATAATTATCGCATACTTAAAAACCCATCAACACTCTTGGTTCATTATTCCCAGACCACTTATCGCGGTTTCATGCTAAACTATTTGCCATTCTTGTTTGCAAACTTACCCATTCTCTAAGATAGAGCTTACTCTTTTTCGCTACTTCCGCCAATATACTCGAGAACTAACGCATTTATTACCGTCACTAATTTCCATACCACAATCTTCAGACAGTATATGACACTGCTAAATTTATCTCTAGAGATTTTCAACAATCGACGACTCTGTGTTTGTTTGCTTTCTCTGCCAGCTCCGCTGTTGGCCCACTTAGGGCTCTTGCTATGCAATGTCCTCATGTTGCAAAGTATCGCGTCCCACATATGCACGTCTGATAAGCTCTTGTGCCGCAGAGTTCTGTTCTGTCGCCACAAAGTGGTCCACCTTCAGTATCAAACATAAACTGATAGTCTTCTACCCATCACTTCATAGTTTTTGCCAGCTGTGTCCATCCTATTGTTGTAGTTGAGCACCACGCATCGATTTTTTGCTATTTCTTAGTTTCGTGTTGCAGCATTACATTCCTTTTTTCTGAAGTCAAAACAATCCGCCCAAAGTCTATATATTTTATCCAGTCACTTCTTTCACCATCAATTTGACGCCTACTGTCCAGTGTGTTGTCCGTTTTGTTTTACAACTGGCTCAACCGATATACGGGCACTGAAACCCAACATTGTAGTCTCCGAGCGGTCTTCTTGTTCTTTGTGTGTCATGCCACAATTTTTTATCGTCTCATTCTACGTCGTAACTCCTCTCATACATTGCAAGGCTCTATTGCTTGAATACGACTCATTCATGAATGATCTTTTTCACGGTATCCTCGTATCCGTCAATCTAGTTTGGTTCTCCAACAGGACTGTCTTCCTTCTATAGGATTTGTGTGATTCTGTACCACTCCCCACCCACCCCACACTTCGGCAGAATAACTACACCTACTTCCAGCCGGATCGACTACTTGACCTTCAGTTTAAATTCACCGGGCTGTACCGCAACAATTGACTTGAATGTTTTCCCTTATATTCAATCGCGTTCACATAATTGTACAATCCTTCTGTAACTTTCATCCAGCTTTCAACTGTATTGTTTGATCGTGCATTGCAGCAAGCTTCGGGGTTATCCGAAATAAACTATTAATATTGTTATCTTATAAACCGTCAATCCTTTGGAAAGCATACACAATTGCCTAAAAGGTGTACGCAACTTTGCTAGCCTGTTGCAGTACAGCGCCATGCTTTCAGAGCCTGCTTTGCCCAGAACAAGGAGTAGGTACCACTGACCGCACAAACAAAATTTTATCCTTACCCCATTCACAGAAACCTAGCCAGTTCATTACAATTGTCTTCATATATTACCATAACCCACAGTTGGAACCACGTCCAGAATGCAATCCCCATTTATTCCCGGCTCGTAGTCTCCCACTATCTCAGTCGCTGGATAGCCAAGGATACCTCTCTGGCCCGTACCGACAGAGGCCCAAGTGAAACCTGCCACAGCAACTGCGACCGCAATCAAGACACGCTGCAGAAAATACCCCCAACGGCCTATGAGATCATTTAGCGTCTTCCAACTCAAAGCCTCTCCTGCTGATATCACCATTGCAGCCAACGCAAATAACCGTTCGCGCGCATCCTGCTAATATACCTGTCAACACCGGCCACCAGTTAAATCCGTGATATCTCGCCACATCCGGCTGGTTGATCGACTCATCCTCTACCCCACCGGGGCAATCACGCCCGTGAAATTTTGTGCATTACCAGCGATGGCGCTGAACAACGCTGAGGCTCGATGCTTTAATATATATGTATATATGTACATTTGCCAGTGAAACGGCATAATAACGCTCAAGTCCATGGGGATATTTTCCACTCTAGTATCCGTTGCAACAGTTCACTTTTTCCTCGAGCCGTAGCCAGCCGGAAGTTGATTCCCCACTTTTCCAGGACCCTCCAGTTGTGCTTTCTCATTTCTGAATTGTACAGGTCATTGACCCTGGGATCAAACTCGTCTTTTTATGGACTTCTGTTCCTTCCACACTCACCAAAGTTCCTAAATACACATTCATAAAATCGGTTTCATGTCTGCCTGTTTCATAACTCATCCCGCTTATTGAACCCCGGTAGATCCGTCGTTTGTGGTTTGCATCGGCTTCATGGTTTGCTATTCTCTACGCATGCATTGGTTTTCTCGAGTACACATCCATGCAATTTTTCTCTTTTTCTTCTTGTTCAGAACTTACTCTGTTCGCAGAACCACATTAGGCCTCCGTTTTCCATGGCTTGCATCATTCTGGCTTATAAAGTATCTTTGGCAGTGTGAGTTTTTGGACTTCTTGGTATCCCCACGGTCAACCACGGCCAGCTCGAACTCTAAAATGGATCGAAATTGCCGTGCAAACCATTATTGGGGGGATCCATTCAAACTGTTACTGGCTAAGTTTTTCCATTGCTGACACTTCTGCTTTTTAATCCTAAAATTTGTGAATATTTCATCTTAATAAGTAAAGCGTTACACGATGGTCACGAGTTTGCTCGTGCGTCTCGACCATGGCAGAGAAATATACCATTATTATCATAATCATTAGTTTCCACTTAATAGTAATAATAATAATAATCAGATTGGTTTATTTCGGAGACGCTCGAGGCACGCCAGGTGCATGATCAACTGGGGGAGAGAGCGAAACCATCAGATAAATGGTGGAGAAACTCCAGGGGACTGGTCGGGGATAGGTCGCTGTCGACGGCAGCTCATTCAACCTGGGGCCCTGAAGGTACGATGATTGAAATATGGCCGAGCAATAAAGGTACCTTACTTTGGGTGGCCGAAGTAGCTCCCGTGTTCAGAGTCCGTGGACGAGGACCGCCACCTTGGTGGAGAGGCAGTGCAACGCGGGCACTGGGGAGGGAAACAGAGAGCATGGAGAAGGTATCAGGAAAGCAATGGGCGGTAGCTGGAATATCGAAGAACGAGTGAGTTGTTTAGTGAACGACGGAGCAGGGGAAAGCTGACTTCTGAAATCGGCACAGTTAGAGAGGCCAAGAAACTCCCAACAGTTTTCCTTGATTGCTATCAGGCTAAAGCGTTTGTGCGAAAGAACGTTGGATGTTCGAGAATAGGTAACGGAAACCGGGCGGAGAGCAACGAAGAAAAGGCGGCAGTCCTACGAGAACATTTCGAGGAATCTCACGGGGTTGGTGAGGGAATACGGAAAACTACCCCAGAATCGCCTAAGACTGCTCCAGTGGAGGAAATAAAAACAGCTCCAGAGGATGCACGGTTGGTATTAGAAGCTTTGAACATTTGGAAAACCCCGGAACCAGATGAAATCCATCCAATCATTTTCAGGCCGCTGGCTCACGCTCTGGAAGGGCCCCTAGCCAAGCTGTTCCACAAATCCCCAAGTGGGATGGGCTACCAAGTGAATGACAAACTGAGTAAGCTGTGCCACTTCACAAGTGAGGTTTAAAGGACCGGGTGACGAACCACGGGTTAGCTGGCCTGCTATCAGTAGTATTAAAGGTAATGGAAAAAATTATTCTAAACTCTTTGTTAGGCTACCTGGGGAAAACAACCGGGTTGCCGATGGACGGCAAAGCTTTAGGAAGGGAATAACCTGCCTCGGCAACTTGCTGAGCTCTTCGATAAGGCCACCAAGAGGTAGGACCAAGGAAAGGAGGTAGAGGTATGCTATTCGAACTTCCTCAAAGCATCTGACAGCGTGAACCACAGGTTGCTTACGCATAAGCTGAGGAGAATGGGTGTGGATACAGAGTTAACGGAATGGTTAGAATCTCACCTGGCTGACCGCAGTTTCTACGTTAAAGTCGAGGTTACGGAGTCCTCGGTGGTGGCAGCACCTAGTGGGGTCTCTCAGGGATCGGCATTGAGTCCCGCACTGTCCGTGGTTTGTGCGAACAACTTACCGTATGCCATAAGATAACGCCGCTTCATGTTCGCCGATGATGTGAGGGTTCTGGGGTGCCGAGAACTAATATGGTATAGTCGGACCTTTATGCTCTTTACCAGTGGCCTCTGGCATGGGACTCGCCTCTGAGTCTGGCCAGATTCTTACGATTGGTTGCCAAGGAACCCGGCGGAGTGTCGTATCTGGACCCGGACAAACCGGAACCACTGGCCTAGAAATGTGAGGTCAAAGACTTAGACACAATAGCTTCAAGTGACTTTAAACCCTAGGTTCACTGTCTGTAGGCAGCTAACAAGGCGAATAGAGCCATGTACCAGAGGCTCAGGAATCTCACGCAGCAAGACCCTAGGGTGTTTCTGCCACTACATATGACCCTTGTTCGACCCAACTTGGAGAATATAGTCCAATCCTGGGCCCAGCATTTACTAAGGGACACCTCCCTCTGGAAGAGGTTCAGAGAGGGTTCGCAAGAAACGTGTTGAGAATAGGTGGGCTGCAGTAAGAGGATAAGCTAGTAGAGCCAGGGTTGTTTTGACTGAACCGCAGGAGAGCGGGGGATAGAACTGATCGAAGCAATGTAACAATTCAACGGGCTATCAGCAACAAACAAGCAGTTGTTTACCCAAAGCGAAAACTCCGCCATTCACGGGCGCCAGATGAAACCGGTCGGGTAGTGGCCACGGTCGTTGGCTTGCAGGATAATCAACAACTGAAATAAACTTCCCCAGGCGGGGGCGGAAGCAAAGGCTGTGGCGGTGTTCGGGATGAAAGTGGACGCTGCATGGGCATATGCCTTTCAGACCAACACATAGTCAGCAACCTGAGCCCATTGGCGGTACCTCATGGAGCTCCAGCACTCCCTTCCTCCTCCTCTTTTTCTTCTACTTTGTCTTATCCCTCATCTTCAGTCCCTTCGGTCTATCGAAGAACCTCCAACAAATACTTTCCATTTTCCCTAGATCTTTTTGTCCTTTTTTGTTTTCGTTTCTTTTCCTACAGCTTCAAGAGGGCTGATAGCTGGGGGACTTGACTCTTGAATGAAGAGCGAAAAAGCTAGGTAACGGGGTCCACACTATTCAACACATCGGAGAGGACCCCTATGCTCCATGTTCCCTGCTCCTCAAGGACAGGGGGTCCCAGAAAGACCAAGCACGGTGAGACTATAAAGCTCATAGGTTCAAGAAGCTGGAACAACATTGGCACCGGCCGCCAGTCCTGTGCTCTGACCTAATATGATTTGAACTAAACACTTCTGCCGGCTCTTACTAGAGAACTCAATGCTTTGCCCTGCTCAGCAAGGAATTCTAAAGAGCGGGTCTCGCTTGACCTATATTCTGAGCTTCCCAAACAAAGTCATTCGGAGAGTGGATGAAGGTAAGCAGTTTGAAGTATGCTACCTTAACGGCAGCAAAGCATTTGACTCGGTGAACCTTCTGCGTGTACTAATCAAGCTGAGCTCATTTTTTATAAGTGGACAGCTTCAGGAATGGATAACGGATTTCCTTACCGGTGAAGAGTTTCACGGAATTGTGGGTGAAAAGGATTTCCAACTAGAAAAAGTCACCAGTGGAGGACGGTGGGGTTTCGTGCTAGACCCACTACTGTTCTCCCTGTTCATGATTGATTTAGCCTCGGTCAGATGGCCAGCGAGCCTCACTCCCACAGAAAAACGAAATTGGTGGGAGCTCAGGGGAGAGAAAAGCCGAGCAGTAACATCGTTGCCATTCTAAACTGGGCGCAAAAGTGAGACGTGCCATTCAATGTTGGGAAAAGCTAATTTTTTCGCGGACAGCAACAAGCCCGGAGGTTGAACACTACCAAGGCCTATTTACTATGGAAACCGTGTAAATTACTTTTTTTGTAATTCGTATTCTGGTGGCATTCTCACTTGTCCTACCCACAAGTAGAGTGTACATGCATCATGAACCCCGAAGACTTATGGTCTAATTCTCCGTTTCTAATGTAACTACACAGTTGAGACTCACGTTTTTATGATGTGTATGCGCGAACATTCTACGTTATATTTCTGACCTTGGTGTTCTACGACAGTACATTTCCATTGTAAGAAACATTTGCTGAGCTTTTCACTCAAGCACAAATTGTGCCTGCCGTGAATTCGATCTCCCGACCCTAGCCCCGCCGTTAACGACCTAAACCGCTAGACCACAGAACACATGCTCGGCACGAACAAGTCTATTGTCAGATTCGTTTGTTCGCGTCCACACATATCACTTCCGTCATATTCGAATGCTACTGTTTGTACTTTCACTAAGGTGGCGTCTTAGAATATACAATTTAGTATATCATAGCTAAAGATTATTTTCTTGTCCAGTGACTGAAGCTATTATTCATGTTAGCCTGGAAGCTTCTTGATTTACTATCTGTACCGAAAACGTTCCGCGCCGCAGTTTTGTTCGACTCCTTCCTGCGTGGACCGTTTATGGCCACAAATTCCCGATTTACAGGCTAACCTTCCGCACTATTGTCCTTGGTTGCTCACGTGGCTGTAAGTCATTCGCACTTACGCATTTCTATGTACTGCATTATTTAGAACCACCAATTACCGATGAACACGTCTATACATTTGGAATGTGTTCTGCTGCCCCTAGCCGTGTACAGCCCATATCGCGCGCAAAGCTGGCGAGACTAAGTATTTCGGTAAACTGACAGTCCAACTAATCGGGGCATTAAACAAATACTTCGAGCAGGGCTAAAGACATTGGGATTGTGTTGACACGTGCTGTGAAGTTATCGGGTCACTATGTGACAGCTGCACAAAAGGCGCGCTGTGAGCTCTTCACATCGAGCTAAGCGCTGTCATACCTACAGCCAATGGTATTCACAGCACTATATACGTCTATATTTAGATCTCTCAGAAGAATACGTTCTGGTGTGGTCACTCCTCTACAAAAAGGACGCGGCCTGCTAGGAAAGGGCACAGACTCTTGTGACGCGCATGGTTTAGAGCCAGAGAGGTAGGACATAAGAGCATAAACTCCAGGACCTCAGACTTTTCTCTTTGGGAAGGAGGAGACTATGAGGGGATCTTGTAGAGACATTTGTGACAATAAAAAGCTTTTCTGGGCTTGAACCGGACAGCCAATTCCATACGGCGACCGACTCCCGAATCAGAAGTCACTGGAAAATGTTGGCGAAAGTTCAAATCCAGGTTGACAGCAATACCTCACTTCCCCAGTAATAGGGTAGTAAACTACTGAAATAGACTACCAGAGGAGGTAATAGAACGGCGGACTGTCCAGGCATTCAAGGGGACTCTAGATCGGAAGTAAAACGAAATCATTTCTGACGATGAGTTTTAGCATATCACCAGAGGGACGGATGTGGGGTGTTTAGTTATTCAACGTCTCCAGTTCGGTTCAGTTCAGTTTGCACATGACAGGTAATGATTGTAACGACCCGTCATGGAAAATCACCCTTAAAAACACTTTGGTTCCATGTTTCCCTAGCACTGATCACTTATTTACACTATTGAATTGTTTTACGCACTGTATGTTTTTACGAACCAACGTTTGTTTGTTCATGTCCAGCGCACTGCTCTGTCATATCCTTGTTCTGGACCTGCGTCAGGCACGCGCTCCTTTCTAGCACTCCGCAATTTAGTCGCTGTTTTCTGAGTCCTTGTGATCGCATAATTGAGGTTCGCACCTGTTTTGCGTTATTGATCATTTGATAATATAGTATCGTAGAACTTCACGCATAATCACATTTTCAATTCGAGATCCGTTGCGAACTTGGCTACGCATTGCTCATAGGTGTCTTACAATACTCAGCTGGTCAATTTGGAACGCAAAAATACGCATCGTGCCAAGAATAGGATCGAAGCAATGGGAACCTGTACAGGAAGTAATACAACAAGTCACTGGGGACTTATCGGGCACTTTTGTTTCTTTAGTTAATGCTAGGCCACCTAGTCCGGCCAGCGCTAGTTCATGCACTACTGAGGGTAATATGGGTTGCAAGAATGTCGATCTATTTAGGCTAAGGATAATAGACCTAGAACTGTCAGTGTTATCAGCTAGGCAGATGGCCCAGGAAGCAGAAGAGAAGTGTAGACAGAACGAGCTTGAGCAGAAGAATAACGAGTACGAATTATCTGACAGATCAGGGCAAATTAAATTTGGAAATTGTGCGCCCGTTGTCTAATATAAAACATCAACTCCACCAACGATCAATCTGCGGAGAGTAGAAAAGACGCTTTTTGGCGGACGATCTGAACACTACTGCAAGTTCGTCAAGCAATTTGAAAGGTTCGTCGAAAACAACATAACCGAACCCGGGGGAAGGCGTTTTATCTGACTCACTACTGTCGAGGCCAAGCAAGGGAAGCTATTGGTAGGAGCACCATGCTCGACCCGGAACAAGGCTACTCCCGAGCAAGGAAAATTCTGAGGGACCAGTATCGCCAACCGTTCAAAGTAGCTTCTAACCTAATAGAGGGCGTGATGGTAAAGGCCAAAAGAACCAACGAGATGTCTACACAATGGCCGGACTGGTGATCAAGATGCAGAACTGCTCGATAGCCCTCGACCATTTAGGTTATAGGGCTGACCTCGATGCAATGCACACCTTGGAAGGCATAGTCCGTTACCTCTCTCCCGAACTACAGGGTCGGTGGGTGGAAGAGGCGAAACGTATAAGCCGAAGCGACCGTGAGGCTAACTTCGAAGACCTGACGGAATGCTTGGGCAGGCGAACCAAGATAGCCGACAGCAGATTGGTCCGACTCATCCGGGACAGTAACCGAGTAACCAAATCTAGTGCTAGCCAGGCTCAAACCACTGCTCGGGAACACCCGAAATATCAGCCTTGGACCAATGCACACGCCATTTCACGCGAGGCTCTAGCACATCGAATTTGTAGGTCCCGTGATGCTAGCTGTGAGCTACTAGAATGCCCCAAGTTCGTCAACGCCACAATAGACGAACTTTGGGAAATGGCGAGGATGACAGGAGTGTGTCTTATATGCCTCAACAACACACACCGGGTGGCAGCTTGTAGACCAAGGAACAGATGTGGTCACGAGGGCTGCACGGGTAAACACCATCGGATGTTACACCATGCGGGAGAAACTATACCCGAGGCGAGCACCAAGCCCAGCGTGATTTGTTCAACGTCACGGTCTGCCAGTAAGCCAGTACGTTTAGGAGTAGTTGCCGTGGAAGTGGTGACCCCGACAGGGATGGTCAAGGCGTAGGCTTTCGTTGACAGTGGATCTGACACCACCCTGGTGAAAGAGCGGTTTGCCGACAAACACCGGCTCGCCAAATGTACGACGTCGTTAGCAGTGAGCACGGTAGGCGGAACACAAGTAATGACTGCCGGCCGGTTGAGGTTGCAACTCATCTCCTTAGACACTAACGAGCAAATCGAACCAACGGAAACATTCACACTAGCTGATTTCCTCATGTGAGCACCAAGGTTGGTGAACGCAATTTTGACCAGGTGACCCCACCTGCAGGATGTAACCGTTGTAGACCGGGAAGACGACGAAGTGGACCTCCTCGTCGGCGGCGACGTGCCAGAGGCACGTTGGGTACTTGACCAGAGAGTGGGCAACCGCAATGCACCCTAGGCCGTACGCACGGCTCTAGGATGGATATTATGTGGTCCAGTAGGGGACATGGTTCCGTGAATTACATATCTGCCGAAACGGACCGCATCGAGTATCACCTGCAGCGGCTGTATGAAAAGGAGTTTCATGACATCGGAGACGAAAGACTATCGTTGTCTCAAGAGGACCACTTCGCTTCGCAAACAGCACAGCAACCAACCAGAGGCCTCAAGAAACAGTTCGAGGTTCTCCTCCCATGGCGCACACCAGCTAACCCCTGGGTTCATAACAGAAATTATGCTCTGTAAGTACTACTACCACTGAAAGAACGCTTCGTTGGGGACCGGGATCTGTGGGAACGATTCGCAGAACTAATGAAGCGAAACGAAGCTCTCAACTACGTTGAAAAGGTTTCTGCTACCACCAATGGCCGGAACCGGACCTGGCACCTACCTCACCACCCGGTTATCAACCCCGAGAAACCCGAAAATCTGCGGATGGTTTTCGACTGTTCGGCCAAGTTCCAGGACAGGTCGTTAAACGACTGCCTAAAACAACGGCCTGACTGAACCACGCCACTAATCGAAGTTTTGTGCCTCTTCAGAGTGGGTACAGTGGCCTTGTCAGCCGACATCAGGGAAATGTTTCTATAGGTGAAAATACCGGTAGAAGAACGAAGTGCGTTGCGTCTCTTGTGTTGGGAAGGGAACGACCGGAACAACGCAGTGGTAAGTTAAAGGATGACCGTCCACCCCTTCGGAGCCATATCATCACCGTTCTGTGCGAACTACGCCCCTCGAGAATCAGCGAACAAACATGGAGATTTGGTCCATCGGTCGGCGGTAGACAGCGTTGGCAGAAACTTCTACGTCGACGGCTAGGTTGGGTCATTCGATGATATAGACTCGGCTCTAGCGCAGTTCAGAGGCCTGACAAGGTTGCTAGAAGAGGGCGGCTTCCATCTAACAAAATGGATGTCGAACGCTTCAGAAGTGCTCGAGGGCATTCCGTACCACGAGAGGGCCGAAATGGTTAGAGATTTGGACGGCTCTCCACTTCCTATCGAAGGCACTTTAGGAATACAATGGGACGCGGAAACGGACGACTTTGTTTTCGAGCTAAACGTTCCCGAGCTGCCAGTAACCCGCCGAGGCATACTGTCTGCTGTCTCTAGTCTGTTCGACCCGCTCGGTTTCGTCTCACCCTGGCTTTTATCTGGGAAGATTTTTCTGCAGCGGCTGTGCCGTAAGAAAGTTGATTAGGACCAGTCACTGGACCGAAAGGACCAGCTGAGCTGGGAAGAACATTTGAACACCTTGAAGAAATTAGGGGACATAGGGATTCCACGACGTTTGCCCCCCGGTCATTCGACACGGAGGGGAGGACTACATGCCTTTTCTGGCGCATTCGAATTCGGTTACGGAGCTGTGATGCACGGACGATGGTGCACAGGAGATGGAAGATATACTACGAGGATCCTGTTCGCCAAAGCCCGCGTTGCTCCACTGAAGTTGGTTTCGATCCCACGCCTTGAACTCAGTGCAGCCCTGTTAGCAATCAGGGCGGCACACGCGGTAAAGAGATGTTTCAATTTCTAAATTTGGTCGGCTAGCTTTTGGACGAACTCGACTATGTTACTGTACTACATTAACAGCTTTAGGAGCCGTCTTAGCACTTTCGTCGCTAACCGACTCATGACCATCTACGACGAATCGGCCATAAACCAGTGGAAGCATGTCAGGTCTGGTGATAATCCGGCTGATCTGTGCTCCCGAGGCGCGACCAACTTCAGACAACTAGACACGTGGACGAGAGGGCCAAACTTCCTGCAAATGCCTAAACAAGACTGGCCCGTGTACGAATTGAAACCCCCTGCGGAAGTAGAACTGGAGGTCAAAGGCGTAGTGATGACGGCCACAGCCGTCGAAGCGACGTTTATTTTGTCACGATTGGTCAGATTTCCTTCTTGTATGAAGACAATTTGTGCATTAGCTTGGTTTTCCAGGTTCAAGAGACATTTGCCAGTCATGAAAGGGATCCGCCCCTCCGGCCGGATAGGAGTGGGTCTGATAAGCCCCGATGAGCTACGAGCCGCAGAACGCGATGTGTCCAAGATGATACAAAAGGAGGCTTTCGCCCGAGAACTCGAGAAAGCTTGAGAAGTGGGACCAATGGGCAAAGTTGCATCACCTCCGAGAGGCGAGCTGAAGCATTTTAACCCCAAACTCAGCAATGGACTACTGCGGGTAGATGGTGGGCTGACCAAATCCCACCTGAGCTTGGACACGAAGTACCCCATAATGCTGTCGGCTCGACAACTTGTGATAGAGCTAATGATCCAACACGTCCACGCCGTGGAGGGACATGCCCAGGAAAGTTGCGTTACGAGCGTCATCCAAAAGCGTCTTTCGTTGCTGGTAGGAAGAGCGACTGTAAAACGCGTAATCCGACGTTGTGCACGTTGTAAAATGCGCAATGCCGCAGCGGACAAACAACACATAGTACAGTATGGTATAGTATTTTTCTTGACCGTGGTCAATACACATGCACAAGGCAAGATCAGAGTATACAGCAGTACATTTCAATGTGAGGTATTCTTAAATTCTAAATTTATAAATCACACAGCAACCGAAATACACCAGAAAAGTCATGTAGTGTTTGAGTGAACAAAAGTGGTAATGTTTGAAGCGGTAATTCCGAATCGGCTTCGAAATCGCTGGGGGCGGTGTGGGTAGCTGGGCAGTCGTGGGATTGCTGATATGAGCGAAAATTGGACGGTCACTAACAAGTAACCGAGCGGAAGAGATGCCAAAGAACATTGTTAAATGTAAAGCAAGCATGAGGCTTTTAAAGTGCAGCCAGAGATACCAGCTGAATATTGGACACTGATCCAGCATTGGGTAACTAATTGTGGAGGAAGCATGTGAAATAAAGGCAAGTGGGTCAAAGGTGATAATAAAACGGACCCTTTGTGCAGGTGATTACAGTGTCATATGGAAATTCACATGAAGGCGAAAAGCCTTGCGGGGATTTCAGTGAACTTTTGAACAGTATGAATGGTGTATGGAAGTAAAACGGACTTTTGAAGAAAAGCCGTCAATGAAACGGATTAGTGGAGACAAACGTCAATGGTTCGGCTAGGCAAAAGTTGGAAGAGTGTAAATTTTTTTTGTATGGGATAGAAAATTGTTAACCAAATTATGGTTGGCTGCAGATGGCTGGTATTCTGTTCCATAAAGACCTTGGTTGCAGGTGGTGGCAGGTAGAATGTTGAAGGTAGCAGGTAAAAAAGGGCTGGTTTGACAAAGTTGACAGTGGCGACGGCTGGGCTCCGGTTTCGTACTGCAACGCGGAAAGAATTGAACAGTTGGGTTGGATTACTTGGGAATAGACGTTGAGCGGATGTGTTGATGGTTGGTGTCAGGAATCACCTCTGCGATCCGGTGAGACTTTCATGAGGTTTTGTTAATCCGTGTACGGTGCCCCATGTAACGTCAGCAGGCGAGAGTATAGGTTTAAACCATTGATCAAATCGTCCAGTCCTTACGGTAATCCGGGATAAACGTCAATTTGGCCTATGGCCACCCAAGTAACCAATGCAATCTGAAAGAGATCAGGAGTGCGGCAGTCTGGAGAGTGTTCCAGCTGTGGGTTATGATTATCGTTTTGATGGAAACAAGAAAATGAACATTTTGTTATCCGAACAATTAGTTATCGTTTGGCTAGTGGACCGGTCTATTAGGGATCCCTAGACGGAGACCGGTAGCTTTCTAGGGTAGCTGGGTGATAGTAGAGATTTAGGGCTATATCAGGCAGGTAGTGGATGAGGAGAGGATGTCCGTTTTGGAACCAGGAACAAAACAATAGCAGAGGGTATGGTCTGAAAGAAGAATGAGAAAATAGGAAGATAACAGTCTGGTCAGTTCACCAGCTGTGGTCGAGGACGGCAAACAGTAAAAAGGGAGAAAAACACTGGGTGTTAAAATGAGGATTTTTCATGTGGGAGCAAACGTGCTGGCATTCCGCAGGGTCAAGAGAAATCAGAGGTATACGGATTCCGGTTGGAATGTGGTCTTAACTTACCATGAACAAATGCGCAGAGAAGTAAAGCCTAGTTACTAGGAATGGTAATCCGAGTGGCAAGGCTTCGGTGCACGAGAAAGGCGCAAAACAGCAGGATGGGACGGCTGAGTTCTAGCCTGAGCCAGGAATTAAGTGAGAGCGAGCACCCATCGCTAAAGGACGGAGCGGTTGTATTTGTATATATGCAAATTGTGTTGTAAAATGGCACAATCTAGTAAGGAAGGGGGACAAAAGTGAGTGAAGCATACCCAAGGTATATATATATATATATATATATTGCTGTATACGTGGGTGCAATCCTCAGACGGGTCATGCGAAAGCGGTCGGACGCAAAAGACTGCGGCAAGGAAAGTGAGACAGAGAGACGCAGCTGAGGATCAGCGATTAACGGAAAGAAGAACAAAAGTTAAGCACGGGCTCATTGGTGCAGCGGATCCCTAAGGCAGACTGAGGCCATGAAACGTGAGACTAAAAGGGTAACGCCTAAGTGTGGTTAAATCTTTCAATGGGAATGTTGGTATTTCGCCTAAAGTGGTCATTGAGCAGGAGTAAAGGCTAAGTTCTGCATGAAATTACAGAAGAAGCTCAGCTGGGGGATAGGGTGGGAGCAGAAATGGTGACGTCATAACTATGTGTTGATTTCAGTTAGTGAGCCACACCAAGTGAGATAAATCGGACTGAATTTTCCAGCTCGAAATCGCAGGGGTGGTGAGGGAATTATATATGGTGGGACCTGGTGCGGCAAAGAGGCATTGTAAGCTAAGAGATA
This sequence comes from Fasciola hepatica, assembly GCA_948099385.1. NCBI lineage: Eukaryota > Metazoa > Platyhelminthes > Trematoda > Plagiorchiida > Fasciolidae > Fasciola > Fasciola hepatica. Next base: position 3,564,958 of record CANUEZ040000097.1, read on the forward strand.
TCGAGGAGCGTTGGGTTACTCATCATGCTTGTGTTAATAATTATAGGACAGTAGTGAGCATATATATACATGTCCATATATATACCTTATATATATATATATATATGTATTGCATGTACAAATATTATATATATATACATATATATATATATATATATATGAAGCCGACCAGGGGTTGGTTACTGATGCAGTTTTTATAGCTTTGCTGAGGTTGGTTTCAGGGCCGCAGACGCGATAGAACTAAATAAAGGTAATAAATCGTGGAGCGGGTGAGACATATTGACAATCTGTGGGGAGTAATACGGTGGTTTCTATGAATGCGAGCGCATCTGGAAGGATTTATTTCAAAGTTGAATTGGCAGGATCCTATAAGTTGATATCGAAAAACAGTTAGTGGACGCATACATGCTTTACATATGTCGATGGAGAAGTCTAGGAGAAGCGGTCAAACAAAGCGATCAGAATTTCAAAAGCGGTGAGGTTATTTAGGAGGGTAAGGTAAGGAGAGAGAGAGAGCAGAGCAATGGCTTAAAAGTCGAGGCCTATCTCGTAAGCTTGACTTTCGGTTATATGAACGTTGAATAAGTGCAAAAGTGTTGGGACAGAAAGGGATTTACCAATAGCATGCACGAATGCATTTTTTGACCGAGAAGATCTGATGTGCAAGGGAAGTTTACTCCAGATTCTGGAGTACTTGAAGAGAAGGAATTTAGAGCGTAGAACAGTCCTCGCGGGGGGTGTGGTAATAGTATACAGTCTATTGTGGAGTGAATATCCAGTATCCGGGGAGAAGCACAACTGGTTGGAAGAATAGGACTGCTTAGTCAATAGCTTATACAAAAATACCAAATTTAGCTTGATGCGACGAAGCCATAGTGGTTCGATTTTGAGAGATAAGCATCGTTCCCTGTAGTTTAAGTTGGACGACCAACCGATAAGCTGTTTTGTGAATCTTCTTTGAATACATTCGATGATAATCCTGTCGGATTTTCTCATACTAGTGAAGATTAGGGAACAATATTCGAGAAGGGGCCTGGCATGTACTTTGTACATGTAGAGAATGCTCTGCCTAAGCTGAAAGGATCTGAACAGAAGACCAAGACACTTCTTAGCCTTCGCCGTTTGGAAGACAGCATGTTCCGAGAAGTTGAAAGAGCAAGAATAACTTAAGCCTAGGTCTCTCACTAAAGGCTGGCTGTCGATGGGTGAGCCGCCGATGCCCGAGGAACCTGGAGGGACCTGGCATTTGTAAGTAAGAAAAATACACTTGCCGGCGGAGAATTCCATCACCCAGGTTGAGTACCATTCATCAAGAGCGGCTAAATCAGCAGAGATTTTGGGGATAGTAGTACTGAGGTTGCCAGGCGAAAAAGTGTAGACTATCTTAATGCCATCCGCGAACAAAAACGGCGTGACATTAAGTATTGTCGGAAACATATCATTTATATATAGGAGGAAAAGCAAGGGGCCCAAAACACTTCCTTGAATAACACCGCTAGTAACAGGCTTAGGATTAGAGGTGTGCCCGTTAATTAAGACAACCTGTGAACGATGAGATAAGTAAGACGAGAACCAAGAAAAAAGTGGATCGACAATCCCAAATGACCGTAGCTTTGTTAAAAGTTGGGGATGAGGTACACGATCAAATGCCTTGGATAAATGAAGATAAAGAACAACAACAGATTTGCACTTTCAGCAGAGTCGGTGACGAGATTCAGAAAATCATACTAAGTCATGCAGGACCGTGAACGGAGGAATCCATGTTGGTTGTGATTAATAAGACTGAGGCTTAATAAATAGCTAATAATATTATCTTTACCTATTTTTTCCATTATTCTGGATAAGATGGGGGTATGGTTTAAGGGCGATAATTGGATACCTCATGTTAAGGTCCCTTTTTATGAATTGGAAAGATTACCGAGCGCTTCCAGTTAACAGGTACGGTGCTACCATTGAGTGAAGGAGTGAAAAGGTTAAGCAACAACAGAGGGAGATCCGGTCCACCATTGACGAGTGAAATTGGTGGTAAGCCATCGGGGCCTAATTGAGGGGAGGGTTTGCTATTGGATAGCGGCTTAGAAATACTCCTGGCATCGAAGGGTATCGTAGAAAGGACGGAGTCGGTAAGTGGTGAAGATGGGGGCGGGGCAATGCCAGTAGCTGGATCCATGGCTGAAGCAAAGAATGCATTGAAGGCTTCGGCTATACAAGGTGGGGAGGTGATAGATGAGTTATTATCTAGAATCAGAAGTTGGAAGTCGGCCTTAACATCAGCGTTTCTAGACCTATGCAACATAGAAAGAAGTTGCGACTTGATGGGATGACTCAAAGCCTTAGCTTCTTGGTCACGAAGTCGCGTATTATCTTGTCGTTAAATAAGTGTGGAGAGGCTGTTTAGACGAACAAAAAGAGAAAAGTTGTTGGAATTATGTAGTTGTTTGAGAAGTTCATGATACTTCTTATGGAGTGGCGAAACAGGCGACCTCTTTTTAGGTACAGCCTGGGAAGTATAGGACAATTTTTCCAGACAATCGGAAAAGAAGGAGTAGAAAATATCCGCAGCACGCTGAGGGTCCTGGGTGAGGAAATAATCACCCCAGTCTTTCTGCCGAATAAGCTTTACCAGAACGCTGAGTGACTGCGGGTTGGTGGCCATTCAGCGACCTTGGGTTAGATTGCATCGGGCCCTTGTAGACCAAGTGGAGGATATACGCTTAGATAACGGGTCGAAATTTGTGGGCGCCCATCGGGAGTTGCAGCGTTGGCACAAAACATAAACGAGGACGAACTGCAGAATCGAACCGTGGCCTGTGGCATACGATGGCACTTCACTCCCCGCAGGCCAGTCATTGCGGCGGCGTATAGGAACGCATGATCCGGTCCGCCAAGCGGATATTGCTGTCGATCACTGAGCAACAGCCGCCCGACGACGAGACGCTGAACGTCGTCATGACTGAGGTAGAGAGAATTCTGAACAACCGCCCCCTGGTCCCGGTAATGAACGGCGACCCCACCCATCTGGCGCTCACCCCGAACGACTTATTGACGTTAAGGCTGCATGAGGGTTTCCAAGGGCCGACAAACCTTCGTGGGAGCTACCTCCATGGATGGGAGCAGGCAAGCCATCTTGCCAGGGACTTTGGAAGCGACGGCTGCGGGAGTGCCTACCGACTCTGCAGACTCAACAGAAGTGGCTGGTCAAAACAAGACCATTCAAGGTCGGGGACGTAGCGATGATCGCAGACAAACACGCGCATTTCAGCACCTTGCCTTTGGGCGTGGTTATGGAAACCATCGAAAGCACTGACGGAATGATAAGAACGGCGAGGGTGAGGACAGATATTGGAGCGCTAGTTCGTGGTATACGCAGTATTAGCCTACTCGAGAGTGGAGGCGGAGAAGCTGATGACGCTGAGGCCCAGTAGGCCATTCCTCATTCGTCTTCGAGGTGGGTGAAGAAACCCCGTATATGGGAGCATTCAGGGCACTGACGAATCGAACCACCATGCACCCCGACGCACACTCACCTACATTGTGCTCGTTATACCACACGGTCTCCGTCAGACACGTTACACTGCTCGCAGTCTTTCGTTGACATTATAGGTTTTTTCCGATAGGTTGTGATACATGCGATTCCATCCTACATCCAGACGCATAGGCACATACCCGATGCACACCATATCTCGTAACCCCTGTTAAACGTGTGAAGGTGTTCGCCTTTTGTTTTTTGTCGTCCTTACTGAATGTCTTTTGCTTATGTGGCAGCAGCGGCGATTCCATCATACACACACACTCACGCAAGCACATACAGCTTGGACAGGACGGCCCTTTCGAGGGCAGCATCTATGTTTCCTCTTTAAGCCCGCCATCGGTCAGTTATTCTCGTGGAATATGAAGAACAGCTTCGCGTCTGTGTGGCCAGCGGATTAGTTGCGACCATGAGTAGAAAGTTGACGACAAACATTAGGCATGCGCACTGACAGTAGAACCCAGGTAGGTAGGAAGAATCAGTGCCTTTATACCAGACCTTTGGCTCTTCCAGGGATCCAGGAGAATTTTGGTGGGCGGTGTACCGACCGGTCGTGGGAAATCCCCTTAAAACCTTTGCAGTTCCATGGTTTCTTAACATCACTCACTTACCTACATCATTGACTTGTCTTTAAGCACTGTTTGCTTTTATGGGCCAATTGTTGTTTAATAATAATAATAATGGTTTATTTCGGAAACGCCCGAAGCATGCTTTGTGCATGATCTTGTTGATACAGGTGATGGAATGGACAGATATAATTCATGGAAATATGGAAACTCTCAGAAAAATATTGGATAAAAAGGCTCAGAAGGGGGAATAAAGTAGGATGAAAATAGGATAAACGTATGCACACCATAGAGATTGTGTGGAGTTTAAATGAGCTCAGGAGCGGATTTGAATGGACACCCGGTGAGTTTGAAAGTCAAGGTCAGGTGAACTAATGGCTGGTCCGGGCGTTTACATAAAAAGGCCGACTGGTAAACATGTGAAAGGCTGGAAATCGGTATAAGGAACTGCAGTAGCGAGGAAAAATGGAGAAAAAGATGAGGTTCACTGCAGTGGATTAGATATCAATGAGGCATTGGTACTGTGCAGTGGACACAAAACTCACCGTAAAACAGGCAGAAAGCAATGCGAGACGTAGAGGGATGAAAAAATGACAGAAACGATTTCGAAGGATTGGATACAGTAGATGTGAGGCACAGATGTAGAGTTGATGGATGCCTATGATGACGGTCGTTAGGATGATAGCAAGGGAAATGGCCGGTGAGGAACTGCAAGATGTAGAGCGCGTGCACATAGATATATATAAGTAAGTATATATATATGTAGATATTATATATATATATATATATATATATATATATATAGGTATAAGAGAAGCAGGAGCAATAACAATGGGGTCCTAGAAAGAAATTATCAGTCAATAGGAGGAGTAGGTAATGCTAGATCAATTGGTTGTAGGATTAACTTTGGAATGTCGTGGTGGATTAACTTCATGACAAGTGCACGTGGCAGCCCAACGGATAGAAAAATAGAATGCGGAAGCACAGAAGTGATGAAGACTGTTAGGAGCAGTTCACGGAAGAGTGAAGATGAAAGACAGGATCAAGGAAAACAGGTAAGAATGGGTATAATTATTTGATCAATGCAGGTGCGAGATGTAGCGACGGACCAGAGGAGTCGGGTGGTGACAGGTCAAACGATTTGGAACTGTAAAAGAACACCGTGACGTAACGTTGTCACTACAGCGGTGGAACATGGGAAAAGCGGACCACACCGGGAGGTACAGAAAAATGCCTGTAGCGAGCAATAAACGGATCAAGGGATGAAAGCAATGACCGAGGAGACACGGGTAAGAAATCACCAATCAGATCATTTTACTGCAGATGAAACACGAAGGAGGCGGACAAGGAAGCGGGAAGCCCCGAGATAAGTGAACCAGTAATAGAACAAAAAGGCCACAAAAGTGAATGCGCAACGGAATTGGGGCAATGGAGCTGGAGAGCTGTGTGCCGGCAGACAATTGAACTGGTGCATACTAATCAGGACACTGGAAGGAACCACAGAGGAATCGCGGAGCCAAGTGAGGAAGATATGGTGGTGGTGATTAGATAATAAATACGACTGTAAAAGATGCGAAGTTTGGAGCAGCAAGTTCTAATATGCGGATTGGTCATGAGTGCGGGTGCGATTGGTGCATCATGGCATTGGGCATGAGGAGGGATTTAACAGAACGGCAGGTTTAAAGAAGCTATCAATGGGCGTCCTGAGCAGAGGGTGACATCAAGCGCATAGATGATAGAAGCCAGCAATGACGGCAGGTGGGAAAAGAGTTATTGGCGAGCGCCGACAGAGAAGGGTGGTTAGGACGATAGTGACTCAAGGCGGTGAAAGCTGATGTAGAGAGAGGCGATAGGAGGAAGGACAAAACGGGTAGGTGTGCATACCGTGGTAGGCCGACAAAAATGGGAAGTGGGAACAGATGATAAGAGCTATAGGTGAGCAAGTTAGAGCGTGCCATCCGCAACCGGTGCTAGTGGGTGGGAATGGCCGTGCGCTGGGCACCCAACCTGAAAAACACTTCGTGAAGTGAACGCAGGAGGTGTGATCCACCAGTCTAGTTGCGCTCGCACATCGTTGCAGACGGCCTGCATGCCCGACGTGCGCCGGCCATAGCGGTGGATCTGACCGCGCCCCGCACTGTTGGGAGTGGCACGAGTGTTCATGGATAATTGTACAGGGGACAAAGCGACCGCGATGGGGGTGCGTGAACCAGGAACGATTGACCAAGACGTGAGACCATGGACAGGAGAGCCAACGGAAACAGCGAGCGGTAGACGACCGTGTAGCAATAATATCCAGGTGCACCTGCCAGGGAGATGGTAAGTACAGTGCCCGAAGTGGTTGGCCGTCACGGAGGATCACTGGAAAGGGAAAAGGGATAGAGAAGCGCAGTCTGGGTGTGCCCCAGCTGAGAATCAACGGATACTGAGGAGAAAAAAGTGAATATGATGGATAAGAGATGAACGTAGGTGGGCAATAGGGTTATCTTATGGTGGCAGGAAGAAGGTTCGCTATGGATCAGTGAAGGCAATGGCCGTAGTTTCGCGGGGTGTACCTAGTGGCCTGTGTCGCAGAGGTAGTAGAGTTACAGTGTGAGGCCCCCTTCAAAGGCCAGGTCGGCGGAGACGAGCTCATTGGTGAGCAATATGGCATTGGAGACTGTTAAGTATGACAAAAGTGTGCGCCTAAAAGCGAACATTGAGGAGGCACTGCGTAAGCTAAGGGGCAGCTTATTCCAGATTTTGGAATGGAATGACAGAAAGAATCGGGACTTCAGACAGAGATTAGAATGAGGGACAGTGAGAGAGAAGGCACGGTGTCGGATCGGGTAGGAGCAGGGCGCAGCGAATGAGATGGGATAAGAGGTGTAGGCCAGGTTATGGATTAGCTTCAAGAGGAAAATCAGGTTGAGCCTCATGCGACGAATCCATAGAGGCTCAATTTGTAGGGGCTCACAGCGCTGGCGGTATGTTAGAGCTAGGGATACGCCCAACAGCCTTTTGGTGAAGGTACGCTGAACGTTCTCAAGAGATACAATAGAGGAACGTGGCCAGAGGCTGGAGGTAATGGGACAATATTCTAGGAGCGGTCTCACGTGTGAGAGATACATGGAGAGGCGACTGGCCGGTATTAAGAAACACCGATTGATCAGGCCTAGGGTTCGCTTAACCTTAGCGATTTGGAATGATGCCTGTTCGGAGAAGTTAAAGGAACAAGAGTGGCCTACGCCAAGATCGGTAACCATGGGCTGTATGGAGATGGGCAGGCCGTCCAGACAAATTTGGCCGGGTGGTACCGTGCACTTGTATGGTAGGAGGAAGCTTTTCTCCGCAGAGAATTTCATGAACCACGAGACGCACCAAGTTTGAAGAACGAGTAAGTCGTGCGATACGTTGCACAGAGTCACGGATAGGTCACTAGGGAGGAAAGAGTACACTATTTTTATATCGTCGGCAAAGAGGAAAGGAGTGCCGTGTCGAATAGAAGAGAAAATGTCATTGATATAAATAAGGAATAGTAATGGGCCTAGGACACTGCCTAGAGCTCTACTTTGTCATATCCTTGTTCTAGACCTGTGTGACGCACGTGCTCCTTGTTCGAACGCCGCAATTCGGTTTCTCGTTTTTTGAGTCCCTGTGATCTCATTATTGAGGTTTGTATCTTTTTGGTTTCATTGTTCTTTCATTAAACTAGTAACGTAAAATGTCACGGATAATCACATTTTGATTTCGGGATCAGTTGTGAATTTGGCTACGCATTGGTCAAACGTGTGTTGCACCAGGAGTCACTGAACGGCCACCAGCCGGCTGTCACTCAGCGTTCTGGTAACGGGGCCATGTGTTGTTTGCCCGCTGCGGCATTGCGCATTTTACAACGTGCACAACGTCGGATTACGCGTTTTACAGTCGCTCTTCCTACCAGCAACGAAAGACGCTTTTGGATGACGCTCGTAACGCAACTTTCCTGGGCATGTCCCTCCACGGCGTGGACGTGTTGGATCATTAGCTCTATCACAAGTTGTCGAGCCGACAGCATTATGGGGTACTTCGTGTCCAAGCTCAGGTGGGATTTGGTCAGCCCACCATCTACCCGCAGTAGTCCATTGCTGAGTTTGGGGTTAAAATGCTTCAGCTCGCCTCTCGGAGGTGATGCAACTTTGCCCATTGGTCCCACTTCTCAAGCTTTCTCGAGTTCTCGGGCGAAAGCCTCCTTTTGTATCATCTTGGACACATCGCGTTCTGCGGCTCGTAGCTCATCGGGGCTTATCAGACCCACTCCTATCCGGCCGGAGGGGCGGATCCCTTTCATGACTGGCAAATGTCTCTTGAACCTGGAAAACCAAGCTAATGCACAAATTGTCTTCATACAAGAAGGAAATCTGACCAATCGTGACAAAATAAACGTCGCTTCGACGGCTGTGGCCGTCATCACTACGCCTTTGACCTCCAGTTCTACTTCCGCAGGGGGTTTCAATTCGTACACGGGCCAGTCTTGTTTAGGCATTTGCAGGAAGTTTGGCCCTCTCGTCCACGTGTCTAGTTGTCTGAAGTTGGTCGCGCCTCGGGAGCACAGATCAGCCGGATTATCACCAGACCTGACATGCTTCCACTGGTTTATGGCCGATTCGTCGTAGATGGTCATGAGTCGGTTAGCGACGAAAGTGCTAAGACGGCTCCTAAAGCTGTTAATGTAGTACAGTAACATAGTCGAGTTCGTCCAAAAGCTAGCCGACCAAATTTAGAAATTGAAACATCTCTTTACCGCGTGTGCCGCCCTGATTGCTAACAGGGCTGCACTGAGTTCAAGGCGTGGGATCGAAACCAACTTCAGTGGAGCAACGCGGGCTTTGGCGAACAGGATCCTCGTAGTATATCTTCCATCTCCTGTGCACCATCGTCCGTGCATCACAGCTCCGTAACCGAATTCGAATGCGCCAGAAAAGGCATGTAGTCCTCCCCTCCGTGTCGAATGACCGGGGGGCAAACGTCGTGGAATCCCTATGTCCCCTAATTTCTTCAAGGTGTTCAAATGTTCTTCCCAGCTCAGCTGGTCCTTTCGGTCCAGTGACTGGTCCTAATCAACTTTCTTACGGCACAGCCGCTGCAGAAAAATCTTCCCAGATAAAAGCCAGGGTGAGACGAAACCGAGCGGGTCGAACAGACTAGAGACAGCAGACAGTATGCCTCGGCGGGTTACTGGCAGCTCGGGAACGTTTAGCTCGAAAACAAAGTCGTCCGTTTCCGCGTCCCATTGTATTCCTAAAGTGCCTTCGATAGGAAGTGGAGAGCCGTCCAAATCTCTAACCATTTCGGCCCTCTCGTGGTACGGAATGCCCTCGAGCACTTCTGAAGCGTTCGACATCCATTTTGTTAGATGGAAGCCGCCCTCTTCTAGCAACCTTGTCAGGCCTCTGAACTGCGCTAGAGCCGAGTCTATATCATCGAATGACCCAACCTAGCCGTCGACGTAGAAGTTTCTGCCAACGCTGTCTACCGCCGACCGATGGACCAAATCTCCATGTTTGTTCGCTGATTCTCGAGGGGCGTAGTTCGCACAGAACGGTGATGATATGGCTCCGAAGGGGTGGACGGTCATCCTTTAACTTACCACTGCGTTGTTCCGGTCGTTCCCTTCCCAACACAAGAGACGCAACGCACTTCGTTCTTCTACCGGTATTTTCACCTATAGAAACATTTCCCTGATGTCGGCTGACAAGGCCACTGTACCCACTCTGAAGAGGCACAAAACTTCGATTAGTGGCGTGGTTCAGTCAGGCCGTTGTTTTAGGCAGTCGTTTAACGACCTGTCCTGGAACTTGGCCGAACAGTCGAAAACCATCCGCAGATTTTCGGGTTTCTCGGGGTTGATAACCGGGTGGTGAGGTAGGTGCCAGGTCCGGTTCCGGCCATTGGTGGTAGCAGAAACCTTTTCAACGTAGTTGAGAGCTTCGTTTCGCTTCATTAGTTCTGCGAATCGTTCCCACAGATCCCGGTCCCCAACGAAGCGTTCTTTCAGTGGTAGTAGTACTTACAGAGCATAATTTCTGTTATGAACCCAGGGGTTAGCTGGTGTGCGCCATGGGAGGAGAACCTCGAACTGTTTCTTGAGGCCTCTGGTTGGTTGCTGTGCTGTTTGCGAAGCGAAGTGGTCCTCTTGAGACAACGATAGTCTTTCGTCTCCGATGTCATGAAACTCCTTTTCATACAGCCGCTGCAGGTGATACTCGATGCGGTCCGTTTCGGCAGATATGTAATTCACGGAACCATGTCTCCTACTGGACCACATAATATCCATCCTAGAGCCGTGCGTACGGCCTAGGGTGCATTGCGGTTGCCCACTCTCTGGTCAAGTACCCAACGTGCCTCTGGCACGTCGCCGCCGACGAGGAGGTCCACTTCGTCGTCTTCCCGGTCTACAACGGTTACATCCTGCAGGTGGGGTCACCTGGTCAAAATTGCGTTCACCAACCTTGGTGCTCACATGAGGAAATCAGCTAGTGTGAATGTTTCCGTTGGTTCGATTTGCTCGTTAGTGTCTAAGGAGATGAGTTGCAACCTCAACCGGCCGGCAGTCATTACTTGTGTTCCGCCTACCGTGCTCACTGCTAACGACGTCGTACATTTGGCGAGCCGGTGTTTGTCGGCAAACCGCTCTTTCACCAGGGTGGTGTCAGATCCACTGTCAACGAAAGCCTACGCCTTGACCATCCCTGTCGGGGTCACCACTTCCACGGCAACTACTCCTAAACGTACTGGCTTACTGGCAGACCGTGACGTTGAACAAATCACGCTGGGCTTGGTGCTCGCCTCGGGTATAGTTTCTCCCGCATGGTGTAACATCCGATGGTGTTTACCCGTGCAGCCCTCGTGACCACATCTGTTCCTTGGTCTACAAGCTGCCACCCGGTGTGTGTTGTTGAGGCATATAAGACACACTCCTGTCATCTTCGCCATTTCCCAAAGTTCGTCTATTGTGGCGTTGACGAACTTGGGGTATTCTAGTAGCTCACAGCTAGCATCACGGGACCTACAAATTCGATGTGCTAGAGCCTCGCGTGAAATGGCGTGTGCATTGGTCCAAGGCTGATATTTCGGGTGTTCCCGAGCAGTGGTTTGAGCCTGGCTAGCACTAGATTTGGTTACTCGGTTACTGTCCCGGATGAGTCGGACCAATCTGCTGTCGGCTATCTTGGTTCGCCTGCCCAAGCATTCCGTCAGGTCTTCGAAGTTAGCCTCACGGTCGCTTCGGCTTATACGTTTCGCCTCTTCCACCCACCGACCCTGTAGTTCGGGAGAGAGGTAACGGACTATGCCTTCCAAGGTGTGCATTGCATCGAGGTCAGCCCTATAACCTAAATGGTCGAGGGCTATCGAGCAGTTCTGCATCTTGATCACCAGTCCGGCCATTGTGTAGACATCTCGTTGGTTCTTTTGGCCTTTACCATCACGCCCTCTATTAGGTTAGAAGCTACTTTGAACGGTTGGCGATACTGGTCCCTCAGAATTTTCCTTGCTCGGGAGTAGCCTTGTTCCGGGTCGAGCATGGTGCTCCTACCAATAGCTTCCCTTGCTTGGCCTCGACAGTAGTGAGTCAGATAAAACGCCTTTCCCCGGGTTCGGTTATGTTGTTTTCGACGAACCTTTCAAATTGCTTGACGAAATTGCAGTAGTGTTCAGATCGTCCGCCAAAAAGCGTCTTTTCTACTCTCCGCAGATTGATCGTTGGTGGAGTTGATGTTTTATATTAGACAACGGGCGCACAATTTCCAAATTTAATTTGCCCTGATCTGTCAGATAATTCGTACTCGTTATTCTTCTGCTCAAGCTCGTTCTGTCTACACTTCTCTTCTGCTTCCTGGGCCATCTGCCTAGCTGATAACACTGACAGTTCTAGGTCTATTATCCTTAGCCTAAATAGATCGACATTCTTGCAACCCATATTACCCTCAGTAGTGCATGAACTAGCGCTGGCCGGACTAGGTGGCCTAGCATTAACTAAAGAAACAAAAGTGCCCGATAAGTCCCCAGTGACTTGTTGTATTACTTCCTGTACAGGTTCCCATTGCTTCGATCCTATTCTTGGCACGATGCGTATTTTTGCGTTCCAAATTGACCAACTGAGTATTGTAAGACACCTATGAGCAATGCGTAGCCAAGTTCGCAACGGATCTCGAATTGAAAATGTGATTATGCGTGAAGTTCTACGATACTATATTATCAAATGATCAATAACGCAAAACAGGTGCGAACCTCAATTATGCGATCACAAGGACTCAGAAAACAGCGACTAAATTGCGGAGTGCGAGAAAGGAGCGCGTGCCTGACGCAGGTCCAGAACAAGGATATGACAGAGCAGTGCGCTGGACATGAACAAACAAACGTTGGTTCGTAAAAACATACAGTGCGTAAAACAATTCAATAGTGTAAATAAGTGATCAGTGCTAGGGAAACATGGAACCAAAGTGTTTTTAAGGGTGATTTTCCATGACGGGTCGTTACAATCATTACCTGTCATGTGCAAACTGAACTGAACCGAACTGGAGACGTTGAATAACTAAACACCCCACATCCGTCCCTCTGGTGATATGCTAAAACTCATCGTCAGAAATGATTTCGTTTTACTTCCGATCTAGAGTCCCCTTGAATGCCTGGACAGTCCGCCGTTCTATTACCTCCTCTGGTAGTCTATTTCAGTAGTTTACTACCCTATTACTGGGGAAGTGAGGTATTGCTGTCAACCTGGATTTGAACTTTCGCCAACATTTTCCAGTGACTTCTGATTCGGAGGTCGGTCGCCGTATGGAATTGGCTGTCCGGTTCAAGCCCAGAAAAGCTTTTTATTGTCACAAATGTCTCTACAAGATCCCCTCATAGTCTCCTCCTTCCCAAAGAGAAAAGTCTGAGGTCCTGGAGTTTATGCTCTTATGTCCTACCTCTCTGGCCCTAAACCATGCGCGTCACAAGAGTCTGTGCCCTTTCCTAGCAGGCCGCGTCCTTTTTGTAGAGGAGTGACCACACCAGAACGTATTCTTCTGAGAGATCTAAATATAGACGTATATAGTGCTGTGAATACCATTGGCTGTAGGTATGACAGCGCTTAGCTCGATGTGAAGAGCTCACAGCGCGCCTTTTATGCAGCTGCTGTACACAAATCATATCAGAACACGGGTCTAACGGCAGAATCCAATAACGATCCAGTTTTTTGCACCTGTCGGCCCCCGCGTCCCACCGAGCTTCGACTTCTTGGCATAACTGTCTGTCGGCTGAAGGAAAATCGATTAGAATGACACTGATCGGGTAGCCGTCGGAAAGAGCAACAGAAGTGAAATTTCAGAAGGCAAAGCCTCGGAAACCAGAAAGTTCACTCGCCATGCAAGTTATGGCCACCCGAACCTCAGCTTTCTTTTGAGGAGGGGATATTGGAGTGTCTGAGGAGGCTCGTCTTCCTTACGTAAGGGGCTCTTCACGAAAATAACGACGTTACCATTTCTAATTATTCTTTCTTTGGAGATCCACTTTTGCCGAAGCGGTGGTTTTGGTAAGTGCTCCCTCGTTCATTATCTCGAAGAAGCCTATGCCAAGTGGTTCGCTTGTAATCATCCGGTGGCCTAAGCCCCACGTAGAGTCTCCGGGGTGATTGCTCTTACACTTGACCGCAATAATAACAGATCACTGGAAGTGAGCCAGTTCACCTTCCGGTTCTGGGACAATCTTCAATATGGGTTTATTGTTCAAAGTGTGTTCCTCTTCAGTTATGGGGTAACCAGCGTCTCTTCGTCGAGGGTTCGCTGGGATATTAGAGTCGTCAATGTTCTTCTGGTCGACTGCATCAGTCTTTCCCAAAAGCCGCCGCGGTGGCTGGCATGGGGTTGATCGGAGTGCAATTCTATTCATGTTGCCACGGTTTTGTCTCGTATTTTCTCATGGTCCAAGAGGTTCCACCATCCCTTGACTCCTTACGAGCTTCATCGAAATTTGAGCCATTGTCTGATTACGTTTTTGGGAAGGCCCGGCCACACGACAAACCTTTGGAAGGCCGTTAGGAAATAATCCGTGGTCGTGTTATGTACTACCTTGAGATGAACTGCTCTGGAATGTAGGCATGTTATCAGGCAGCAGTATCTCTTTCATGTGTTTCTATGTTGTCATACGAGTAAATAACCGAAGCCCATTTCCACGAATAAGCACCATCCTCGCCTAACTCTGACTGCCATGAAGGTCTACCTGGCAAAGGCCCTTCCCGAGCTTTTGTTTTCGTTGCAAAACGTAGTGGCCGAACAGTTCAGTGCTGTATTTGTTAAACCGAGTGGGAATGACGCGTAGCCCAATTGACGAATCCCAAAGTCAGAACAAGATTGTTTTACTGATTCCGCGGCTGTGAGTGACCAATTTTGAGCGGCTAAGCCACGCGCTGCACTCGCGGTTCAAAAAATCCCGTCGATTGATGTTCGATGAATCCTTCGAGAACGAATCGTTTGCGCCGCCCAAGTTGAAAGGAATTCACTCCTCCGTTGCCCGGTGGTCTACATTCCCGCTAACCCGCTGTACACGAAGCAGCATGCATCCAGGACTCGTATTCTGAGCCTTTTGGCGTTGTCTAGTGGTCTATCCTCTAGCTCATCGGCAAAACCAGGAGCAAGATACCGTCAAGGTTTGTATGTTGCACCCTCTCCCTTTTCCAACTTCCCATTATTCAGTGAACCACTATAGGGCTCACCGGCCACATTCAGACAGCAAGATAATCCAAAGATCTGGGAAATTTTCGGCCTCGTATTCGTACCCGAGGATTACTTAAAGACCTCGGAACTTCAGGAAATTAAGTGCAAACCTCAAAAATACAGCCGTAATGTTTAAAAAAGAGAACCACAGTTCGCCATATGCCACTGTCAGGTACAACCGTCAGGGCACTCAGAGTCCAAATCGAAGGGACGCTAAGATACATGAGCAGAATACAAACAAGTGTTCAAATGTAGTGGTTGATGTGTGTTTTATTTGTTGCAGGCTCAATAAAATAAATAGCATGGTTCAACAACACGAGTATATGACAACGACCGCGGAGGATTTCCACAGGTGTACGTTTTTAACCTATGTCTATCCGGAGCAATCTGATATCTACCTTTTGTGGTGTGGGTTGCCACCACTGCCCTCGTCAGCATTTTATCCCCGATGGACCACTGGTCTCACGTCATGTTTGCCTTTGTTCGCAAGTGGTGACTTCCTTGTTCCCCCTCGGTGCGGCCTTCTTAGAGCAGTAGTGTGCGGAAGGCCTACGATTCGCAGTACGCCGTAATCCCTCCTCCTATCCATGTCCAGCCTGGCCTTTGACTCCCTTATGAAAGGTTCCCCTTAACTTATGATGCCGAGCCGATGGCTTGAGACCCTTTCCGTCGAAGAGATCTGGCTTCGCTAATCCTCTCCTTTACCTTCTGACACTAGAATCGCAGGATCTTTCACCCTAGCTGGCCTACCCCTAGTACCATTACACCCACCCTTTTCTCTGAGCTGTCTGGCCGTTCCAGGCTTCTGCTCAGTCCGACGGCCCCCGTCTGCGTGCTTCAAGGGAGTCGAGGCAGCGACCGAAAGGCAAGCTCTTGAAATTAGCAAGCTCGCTCTAACAAGTGTCCTCTCAAAAGTGCCTACCACTTCCTCAACCGACTTTCTATCACAAAATTGTGGTATTTTTGGGCCCATGCTTGCCGTACCACCTGGTGGGCTTTGGTCTTGCTCTTGAGCCTGCATTTCGGAGGCTAGGCCGGCAGCTTTCTTGCAGGGAATACAGACCCATTCAGCCCATGGGTTCTGTTTATAAGCGGAAAAGGTGTCTCTTTTTATCCCTGAACACCTTGAGTGAGCCCATCTCTTGCACTCCTAGCCCTCTATGTCGTTTACTACACTTTTTCCACACTAGGCTGCGAGAGGTGGGTCAGAAACACGTGGCATATGGAAGGACACAAAGGGTAGGAAAAAATAGCTCAAGTGTCGTTTAAAAAAGTGCAGAAAAATTCTGCACTTGCCACCACAACTCCTTACCACGAGAGTACAAGAAACTCCGGGCTGGAAAAGATTGCTTTGGAAAGACACCGAATATTGCTCGGCTTTCGTAAAGAAGAATGAAAATCTTTTTCGAATAAAAAGCGCCCTAAATGTAGTTTTGATGCTCTCATTAATGTGAAGTAACGTAAGGTAATTCACAAAACTTTACAAAACTTCGGCTATAGAGCAAGAGCACTGAGAATTCAAATCACGCAGCACTCACCGGTTCATGGTGACTTACTGAGGGCTCACTGTAACGCACTCAGGGAGATAGAAACCCCACCTTTACCAGTGTACGTGTTGATGTTTGTTTATGCGCCTAATGAGCTCCGGCTCACCGAGTTTTCTTTCTGTCTTAGAAGATCATGCAAGTGAGATCCCCAAGGAAGGCAATACACAGACGATACACAGTGTGTTTCACAGTTGACGTGCAATGCGGTTTTGCGTTTCCCTCCTATTTTTAGCGGGGATTCAACGGAATAAACGGCATAGTGGTGGGTGCCTGACTAGTGTGCATGCCACCGAAGGAATTCTGGACGCTAGATTGGCCGTGACCAAATCCTCCCCTGTGTAAACGGCGCTGATCGCAAGTGGTACGAGATCTTTCCTTGTAGTGAGCCTTAAGAATATCAACTAGATGGATGACGGGTAGCACTGTGGTCCTTCTGGAGTATGTTTTAGCAGACTTTTTCCCTCATTGCATACTGTCTCAGTGAACGCTCACGATGCATAATGTCTCTCGCAGTTGATGTGCGATGAGGTTTTCCGTTTCCCTCTCATTTTTAGCGGGGATTCGACGAAATACACTCGGCAGTGGTGGGTGCATAACTGGTGTGCATACCATCGAAGGAATTCTGGACGCTCGATTGGCCGTGGCCATTACCTGTCCTGTGCAGACTGAACTGAACTGAACTGAACTGAACTGAACTGAACTGAACAGAACCGAACTAACTACGTTCAGTTGCGCTCCGTCCGGTGGATTACAAGGCCACAGTACCTCGAGCGCCTGGTACGGTCAGTGTGGGCTATGACTGAGAAGAGGAAGTTCACTCAACACATACTCCCCACTTCACACCATTCCCGGAATAAAGATTTGGAAAATGATGAGACGGATCATAATCTTTATTCTTTGAAGGTAAAAAGGCGTTTTTGCCTCTAATTCCGTTGTCAGTGGGGTTCTTCTACGCCTGATCCGATCGATTATGAAAAGTATCTGTCAAAAAACAAAGGTTCAGTACTCAATGACCCACACAGAGAGCTTCTCATATTTCCCTACGAAGATCTTAAAGTAAGTCACTTTCCGATCATTGGTATTATTTAAGACATGATGGTGACCGTACGGTCTTTAATTAACCAGTACATTGAGTGTTGTTAGTTGTATCCACTGAAGTAAACAAAATGTATATCCTGGAACGAAGGTATTTCATGGACTGAATGTTCCAAAAGTGCAGTTAGCGTGTTAAAACTAGCTTTTCTTAAACTGACTGTTGGTCTCCAGAGTCTACTACTCGATTGGATTGTGGATTTTCTGAAAGGGAGGACATTTCCAGTCCAAGTTTCCCAGTCGAAGTCAAATTGGTATAACACAACAAAAGGGTCCCTCAAGGATCGATTTTTGCACCGCTGCAGTTTCTAGCCTACATCAACTACTTGGCCTCAGTCTTCCAGTCACATTGCCTTGTTTATGCAGATGACTTAGAACTGTAAGGGCTCAAACAGAGCTGTTCTCGGTGCCATGCATCGTTTATTCGGTCCGCCGAGTCCCAAGACCTTTCAGATGTTGAATGCCTCCTATGTTCGTTCGAGACTTGAATATGAATGTGCTGCAACCTTCCCCTAAACTATCGGTGAGATGGGAAAACTAGAGAGAGCGAAATGCTTTACAACGAAAATCGTCAGTGGTCTACGTAGAATCGGCTGCGTAGATCGCCTGAGGTTTCTTGAGCCTCTTCCGAATACTGTCGGCGAATTCATGACAACGGAATCAGTCTGAAGAAAGTCGTCCGTGGTGAGGCTTACACGGGATATTTCCTTCTGCCTTCCCATAGTAAGATTAAAGGGTGAAAATTAGTTCGAACTGAGAGACACACAAGAACGTGAATTCTGGGTAGGCAAATTGTTTCCACCAGATTTATTCTTAACATGTGAACCTTGTCGGACTCAAAAATCACGAGATTCTCTTTGTGCGCAATCTTCAGTAAAAGCATATGAAGCCGTCCACACAGTGTCCCGCGGCCGCTGTCAAAGCTTCTGGAGCGGTATACCTAATGACCTGTATCATCCAATCCGGCTAGCCGGTGTTGGTGCCGCTCTATAAGACGCTATTTTGGCCACTCATGGAGCACTGTATCCAAGCCCGGGCACCGGCCCTTGTACGCGACAACAGGGTGCTAAAGTCGATCAGTGGGGGGTCCACGCGACTAGGGATCTGCCAAATAAAGTCAGACTTCCGCTCCCTAGAGGTGATGGAGTGACATTGAGGTCTTCATGCTAATAAAAGGTCTGTCGATAGCAAGTCAATTACTTTTCACTGACGCACAAAACAGCTCTTTCTGTGAGCATGAGTACAAGCGTACAAAACATCCCATATGGCAGTATCAGAGCCAACTATTTTACGTGCCCATCGGTGGGCGAATGGGACCATCTCTCGGGGAACGTAATAGCAGCAGGCACTAACAGATTTCAAGGCACGTCTTGATACGAAATGGGCGGTTTTGTCCCGGAATGTCCCCAGTCTTTTATCACACAATGAATTACCCCGTAGTTCGAAAACACTATAAGAAGAGTTTATAGGGAGCAATAACGTCAAAAACAGTTTGTTGAATCCGACCTGACTAGAAAGTTTATAGGTAGATGGAAGACAGAGGGGAAGGGTTTTCCCTAACTTAACCGTTCGGGAAAATCATAAAAAGGTTGAGGTCCGAGATCTAATGATATAGACCTGATAAGAGCGACTAGCTGCCTGTACTCGGGATTGACGTTGAAAAGTAATGGGAAAAGAAACAGCCGAGTTGAGCTCGGAGGAACAAAACATAAAATACCAGTGGCAAAATAGGGACAAAGAAGAAACTGCGCAGCGATGGGGAGGTGACTGCAAATTATATGTTAGATCTGGGTCATATACCAGACAAATGGTTCTACGTTGGGCCCGGTCGAGAAGAGATAAATAAGAAGACGTAGGTCTACCCCACACCTGACAACATCAAGTATGGAGCTAATTTAAGTCTTGTACAGTGAGGGGAGGTGAGCTTGTTTGAAGAAGCGTTTGGTGCAGAATGGAAAATCAATCTTATGCCCATCACGAAAAGACCAAGACAAAGGAGACGACCAGAAAATACAGGAAAGGCATCGAGTTGGAGAAAAGAAGGGGAACCGAATCAAAATTCACGGGAAGAGAAAAAGAATGGTGTTTATGAGAAACCAAGTAAAGATGTGTTTTCTAAGCAATAAAGAAAACACTATTTTGGGAGCCTCAAGAGGTCAGTCTAAGGTCTGAACAAAGCGGTGTTAAAAGAACACAACCGTTAGCATCTATGCCCGCATCTACCTCTGCCTTTCCCACGTGCGCCAGTTGAAGCATTGTAAGCCCTCAGGATTCTTGAAAGTTTGACAGAAATACCGTCAGATTCTAGTATAACCCAAAGACATTCACGATTAACCGAATCAAGCAGCCCGGAAATCAATGAAGCAGGCTACTGTTGGCTGCTGGAACTTGTAATGGTGCCCCGTTACTCGACGCACTGTGAAGATTTGGTCCACACAACCTATGCCACCGCGGAAACCCCCTTGGTTCGGTCGAGTGCGGGAGGCCCTCGCAACTGAAAAGCGATTGAATAGCGGTACGCAGAAAATCTCTACAGCGACGTCAATTAAACTAATCCCCCAGTAGTTCTCGCACACTGTCTTGTCTCCTTTCTTGGGAGTGGGTAACAGAATGGAGGCACTTCACTCCGCTGGAAATGTCTATCCTTCCCATATAGATCGGAACAGCACGTGGAGTCTGTCTATCAGTGAATTCAAACAGGTCTTATACACTTCTGGTGGTATGCTATCCTCCCCAGCAGCTTTTCTGTTTTTCAACTGGTTGATGACCCGTGCAGTTTCCGTCAGACTCGGTGAATCGCAGTTGACGTCGTACATCTGTACAACCGGAAAGGGTGGAAGGTCCGTGATCGGAAGGTTGTTTGGGAAGCTGGTCAAAATACTCTATCCAACGTTCGATTTTTCTTCTCTGCTCGGGAATAATCTGGCCTGCTGCATCACGTAAGACGGATTCAGGATTGCATCGCCCATTCGAAGCACTCAGAATGAATCGAAATAACTTGCCGTAGTCACCAGTACCGAAAGCGGTCTCCATCTTCCCTGCCACTTCGATCCAGTACCCCTTACGATCGGCTCAAGCGGAGCGCGAGGCCTCTCGCTGTAGTCTTCGGCTTTCAGTGCTTCCCAATAGTCGGGCTTCCTGGGCCTTGGCTGATAGTTGCAAGATGGTCGCTGAGATCCAGCCTTTTAGATGTTTTCCAGTTCCCCCTAGCTCCTTCCAAGCAAACTCCTTCACCACCGACTTGATCATCTTTCATTGCTTTACCACGGAGACCCATTCGTCTGCACGCTAGTTACAGTAGCCAGCCGGACTGCGATGGCGTTCGAGAGAGCGTTGCGCCTCCCTAGTATTTTCAGAGTTGCGACGTTGATTCAGCTCGGTGATGAGACTTTGAGGCGCGCAGACGCATGGATTTTGAAGGGTGCACGTACAAGGACATGGTCTGTACCATTCATGTTTTCCGTTACTGCGCCGCGGCGTGCTAGGCAGTCCTTTACTGATTAATCCCAACCGGATCGCACCAGAATAGGATTTATTTTCTGCGCTGTGCGACCATCGTTTGAGTACCAGATTAACAATTATCTTCTGGGGTATTGGAAGCACGACGAGATTGCACCTTGACGTGGTGTGATGGCTTGCGCGCCTCTATGGCCCAAAGAGCTATACAGGATGGCTTCTTTAAGCCAGACATGCAATCATACCTGACAGGTCTATAAGTAGAGGTCAGACAAAGTTCAGTCTCCTAGTCCTCCTGGTTGGGGGTCGATCTGAGCTGGCAACTCAGTCGGCAAAATCAGTGGAAGAATAATTGATCCAAGCAAATGGGCTTCCACTAAGTCATTCCACTGCCTTGCGGATAGGTTCTCGTTACAACTAAAGGCTTTTGATGAGGACCCTAATCGTTCTCCTGCTTTGTGGCTGGACAACCTAGCAGTAGCCGTCTAACATCTCCCATGAACTGCACGAATAGAAAGAATTCCATACTGCATCGGTCGTCGCACAGGATAATCAGGACCGCGCTTCCCATTGCATCGAGCGAGGTGGGTAGTGATAAGTGGGCTACTGCTCAGAGTTCCCTCTCTTTTATTCAACCTTTGTCTTCTGTCCCCAACCACCCCTCTTTGCCCCATCTATCCACCCATAATGCTCCCATTGATAACACGTTCGATACTCGCAACGATTCACTGTCAAATGGTGTCGGGAATAGTCCTCTGTCTGGTAACTCACATTTTCTCAAGCCTCTTCAGCTTCTGAACCTCGGCTCCTTCAACGTGCGTAGTTTCATGCAGGCCGGTCAGCAGGCGTGCCTAGCCCTCACATTAGATTCTCTGAAGATTGATGTCTGCTGCTCAAGTGGAACGCGTATCCAGGATTCGAGCAGTGTAATTCAACTAACTTCTCCGGGTATGTCATCGAGGTATTTCCTGCGCAATTCAGGAGATGAAGTGGCTCGAGCTGTGGGTCAACGTGGTGTAGGAATAGTCTTGACTGAGAAGGCTGAGGCTGCCCTTTTGGATTGGTTCCCTGTTAACAGTCGTTTATGTGCTGTGAGACTCCAGGGGTCAGTCGAAAGGATGGTTGTGTTAAGCGCAATTTGTTTGTGATCTCGGCGTACGCCCCAACGAACTGCAGCTCAGACTTGCAGAAAGATGAGTTCTATGATGCCCTCGCCACCCTCGTTCGCAGCAGTAAGGGTTCTGACATTGTGATGCTAGCTGGTGACTTCAATGCACAAGTTGGCAAACTTAGTGTCAGAAGCCTGTTTAGGTGGGCGTTTTGCTTTACCCGCTGAGCATACAGATAACGGGGATAGAATTCTCCAGTTTAGTGCAGACAATCGATTGTTCTTGTCTAGCACCAGTTTCAGACAGCTCGCGTCGCACAGCGACATGGTGCTCTAACTCTACAGGTACTCTGAGTCAAATTGATCATATCGCCGTAAGCTACCGGTGATGCAGTTCTGTTCAGAACTGCAGATCTTACTGGTCCACTTACGTAGAGTCGAACCATGCATTAGTTTTAATGCGATTATCTCTCCAGCTCCATGGTCATTGTCGCAAACCGCAAACCCGGTTAGCTGGGCAACATATCTGTGATCCAGAAATACGCACCCGTTACGAGCAGAAGTTAGCATATGAGCTAGGATCTACGACGAACAGTGATGTCGATGAGCATTGGGCTCATATCAAACAGGCGATGCACTTTGCAGCAGGTTTTGCCTGTGGTCCTAGATCCTTTGTCCATCCACGACACTGGATTTCGCAAGAGTCGTTAAGTATAATGGACCAAAAGCGTCAGCTCTCGAACCGTAAGAAGATGAATAAAATGCAGAAATCTACAAAGGCAAGTTACGCAAAGCCTTAAGAATGATGGCGAAAATTGGTGGGTCAAGGTAGCCGAAGGAATGGAAATAGCAGCTGCTTCAGGTAACAGTCAATGACTGTTCAAGCTTATTCGTGACACCGGTGGAAGGCGCATCCAGGTCAGTGAAACGATTTGCAATAGAAATGGAGAACCCATCCACAGCAAAGAGCGAAGGCTTGACCGTTGGGCCGAATACTTCAAGGAACAGTTTAGCTGGCCGCACGCCAGTGTAGTTACTCCTGTGTCAACAACTGCTACTCATTGGGTGGTATCACTTGAGCCTTCATCGGAAGTAGAAGTAGAGTCATGTATTGGACTGCTGAAGCGTGGGAAAGCGGAAGGTCCTGACAAACTTCCCTCAGTTCTTTCCAAACTGGGTGGTGTGGCATTGATAAAATTACTTACCGTCTTGCTTCATGACATTTGAAACTGGGAGCGTATTCCGTTAATATGGAGCGAGTCATTGATTGTTCCCATCTTCAAGAAGGAAATACGCAATGACTGTGGTAATCATTGTGGGATTAGCTTAATTCTGATAGTCACCAAAGTATTAGGCTCAATTCTGCTGCACCGTCTTACGCCCACTCGCGAGAGGGACACCCGCGAATGGCAGGCTGGATTCCGCCCAGGTCGAGGATGCATCGACCAGATTTATACTCTCCGCCATATGCTTGAAACGTGTTACACGCATCGCCGACCTACAATAAGGGTTTTCTTAGACCTAAAGGGCGCCTTCGATTCAGTTGATCGAACAGCGCTTTTCAGTGTTCTTCATCGAAAAGGTAT
Organism: Fasciola hepatica; assembly: GCA_948099385.1. Taxonomy (NCBI): domain Eukaryota; kingdom Metazoa; phylum Platyhelminthes; class Trematoda; order Plagiorchiida; family Fasciolidae; genus Fasciola; species Fasciola hepatica. Next base: position 3,588,560 of record CANUEZ040000097.1, read on the forward strand.
GCCCTAGAAGTTCGTGAACCTACTGAGATCATTGTATTCTCATACTTCTGGTCGCGTTAGAGTTTACGGTGAACTATCCGGTCAGTTCGAAACGACCAGCGGCGTTTGACAGGGATGTCCCATGTCTCCATTCCTGTTCTATTTCGTCATGGACGAAATAATGGAGAGTGCGTTTCAAAATCTCCAGGATATAGGCGTCGAACTAGGAAATAGTGGAAAGCTATGTGACCTAGATTACGCGGACGACATTGTTTGCTTGTTCGAATTCACGGAACATGCTCAAGGTGCACTAGGTAGACTCTCAAGAGCTGTAGCTCCATTCGGCATGCGCTTTGCACCTTCAAATTGAAATGTGATTTTACAAGATTGGACGTCAACTATCCCGGGGTTGATGCTTGATGGGGAGGTGCTGGTAATTGTCGACCGCCTCACCTATCTCGACTGCAGCGTGACGATGGGTGGGAACACTGTAGTAGAGGTGAGCACGTGTATATCCAAAGCTCTAGTGGCGTGCATTGGACTGAAGCACTTGTGGCTTCGATCTGGTATTTCACTGAAGTTAAAAGGTCGTGTATACTGTGCCGCAGTGCGTACAGTTTCGTTGTATGGTTGCGAAACTTGGGGTCTGCGTGCTGAAGATAATCGTCGTCTTGAGGTTTTCGACCACCGATGTTTAACGTAGTATCGCTAAGACCGGGTGGAATGGCCGAGTGAGCAATGATGAGGTCAGCAAGCGAGTATTGTGTTTTAATTCGGAGAACGTTTTGTCACGGCGTATCTAGCTTAGTAAACTTCGTTGGTTGGGGCACGTGTTACGTATGTCAAACACGCGTCTATCGTATCGCGTCCTATTCTCCGTTGCTTCCCAGGAGTGGAAAAAACCACATGGAGGTCCTTAGATGACTTGGCAGCGAGGAATGAGAAAATATTCAGCAGACTTGGGAAAAGTAGGTGCTTCATTTCTTCGTGGTTGGGGTCCAAAAGATCCATCAACCAGTTGGCTGGAGACACTGAAGGATATGGCAGCGAACCGCGAACAGTGGTGATCGTGTTGTCACTTTCTGTCGAATCAGAATAACTGATCGATGTGTGTTTGTGCAGTTAGACTGTGTATTCTGTGTGTTGGCTACTAGGGCATTCTTTCCTTTTCCCATCCGTGTAGGTCCACTCCCTGTCCATGTTGTATGTTCATACTTTGTAATTCAACGTGCAACATGGTGAGAAAGGCAGTGGTCAGTGAGGCTTGCCCTGTTGCTTATCGCTGTACGATGATGATGAGATTCACTAGGCGGTTTCTATTCTCACAGCGCTAACCTAGTACAAATTATCCTAGGAAATGGCTAGTGGATTCATCCAAGGGGCTTGTCCGTGCGTTCCAGTCACCGGTGATGAGAGGTATATCGCTGCTTGAAACACGATCAATTAGATCCCGCAACTTGTCGTAAAAGTCGCTTTTTGTTTTATTTCCAGCCGAATTTGTCTGTGCATAGATAGCAATCACCGAAAAATTCCGGGGAGAGCCCTTGAAACTCGTTTGGGCGAACCTCGAAGCAACCGGTTCCCAAGAAATCAGGGTGCTGTTGGCCTTTTTGCTCAGGGTGAATGCAACACCGTGGTGTTCGGAGTTATCCTCAGGCCCACTCTGATAGAGCCAATGAACTGTGTCCACTCATGGAACCCCAACAGGGTAATCGAAGTTCCGAAAGACAAGCAATGTCTACATGATAATCATGTAGTGTTCGCATCGTAATAATCTGGTTGCCTACATCTAGTAGCGTCCTCACATTCCAACAGACTGTGTGCCTGTTTTCTATAGTAAAGGGTTCCAGCTTGCTATCTTGTCACCTCGACCGCTAGGAAAGAAGGCGCGTTGCTTACTGGAGACGCCGTAGAATGATGAGATCGCGTAATTTCATAATAACCCATTGGAGGTCCTGGGAATAGTTCTACGAAGCGGTGTTCCCAGCACTATTCAGATCTTTTGTGAGATTCGGTGGCTCAGTCTACCTTTTTTGTTCGAGGGTACGGCTCTAGTCTTTGCACATCTGAGTGCAACCTGCAAGGTAGCAGGGGCAATGGCCTTATTTCATGGCGGGCCGCATGCGCCACGTCATAGAGCAGTGAACAAACTTATGTGGCGTTGTCTTTCATTGAAGGGCGTGCCAGAGAAGTTTATTTCTCTTTTCCATTGCTTGTATGTGAACAGCCGGAGCCGAGTTCGTGCTTACAGCGATCTTTCACCCGAGTTCGCCATGGAAAGTGGTGTTTGTCAGGGTTGCCCTCTTTCGCCCTTCCTCTTCAATTTTTTAAGTGAATTATTATTTCTTGAGATAGCCCCATCCTCGTGTGAGAATAGTGGGATCGATCTTTGCTCAGGCAGTAAACTGTCTGACTTGGAATACGCGGACGATCTTGTTCTTTTGAGTGAAGATCCAGGTAAGTTTCAAGTTCTCTTAGATAGCCTTAACAATAGTGTAGCAATGTTTGGAATGCGTTTTGCACCTTCAAAGGGCAAAGTGCTGTTGCAGTACTGGTTGGCAGTACTTCGAATCTTGTCTTGACATGGGAAGCTGTGGGTGAAGTAGAAAGATGTTGTTACCTGTGAAGTTACACCTCACTAAGTGGACAGATATCTGATGAGGTGTAATCACGTATACAGAAGGCGCGTTTGGCTTTTGTCAACCTCTGTCATCTGTGGCGTCGGCGTGACATCCGATTGTCTGTTAAGAGTAGAGTGTACACAGTGGTGGTTTGATCTGTTCCTTCATACAGCTCGGAAACATGGCCGTTGAGGGTATAAGATAGACGAAGACTGTTGGTGTTTGAGCATCGATGTCTCCGTAGAATTGCTGGAATACGTTGGGAACACCGTATCAGCAATGCTGAGGTTCGGCGAAAGGTGCTGCGAACCAAAGGTCAGTCTGTGGATCAAGTGCTGAATCTAAACAGGTTAAGGTGGTCGTTACATGTGTTACGCATGCCTATGGATAGACTTCCTCAGCGTGCGCTGTTCTCCGAGGCAGCCAGTTGTAGGGAGGTATGTCGAGGTGGTCAGTGCATGACATGGCAAAAAGGTATGAGAACCTTGACCAGTGGAATAGGCCAAGTAGGACGTGTTAGACTTTCAGGTTGGGGTCCACGTGATCCACCTACTAAATGGTTGGAGACATTAAGTGATATGGCTGGGTGTCGCGGTCAGTGGCGTAGTTGCATTCGGTCCCTTTCATTTATCTTCTTGACTTCTGCTTCTTTTGTTTTCGACTTTTTCATCTATGCTCCTGTTCATTCTTCCCTCCACTCGACGATGCTTGGAGGTGGCAACCGAAGCCAGAACAGAATCGTGACGTTGATTTTTGGACTGAACTGAACTGACTGGTATGAAGAAGCTAGCATCAGAATCGGCTTTGTTTATTGTCTCCGGCTCCCTGGTTGGGGTCCAGGAGATTGCCATTAGTTAGAGACGTAGATGGATATAGCTGAGAGTAGAATTCAATGACGCGTTTGCTTTGGGATCTGTCTGTTGAATTCCTCTTTCCGTGTAAGTACAATGTCGCTGAACTCACAAGACAAAAGTTTACAGTGTGATAATGTGTTTGATAAGTGATTCCTTTGCTCATCGATCAGTTCGGTCCGGACAGCCGTTAACCGTGCACTGGATACGATGGCTTTGATTGTTATCTCTTGGCAAAAACCCAAATAGGAAATAATGAAAAAGAACAAGAATGTGAAAGATCGAATGGGAGAACTGCACATTGTTATCAACTCGATAAAGAAAGATCATGAATATATGAGCGCCAGTAATCACGACACCTTACCATTTCCTTAAAGGTATCTAACCATGAAGTGAGGTAGTTTCTTGGACCCCACCCAGGAAGTCTAACACGCCTCGCATGGCCAAGTCCACACGTTAGGTTTTTCATACCTTTCTTCCATGTTATGGAATGACTACCCTTACTCATATTCACCGTTCAAATTTTGTCTGGCTTAGTTTGGACATGGGCTACGAAACAACTTCTGGGCAACTTTGAGCATGCTGATTTAATGCCTAATCCTCATGTTACGGATAACGTAAATTTAATCACATCGGTTTATTCATTTGGGTCAAAGACTAGTCCTTATGGTTCTTGAACATTGTGCCAAAAATATATTCGATTTCAGTGCCCATTTGACTATAAACTATACGAAGGAGTACACTGTCTTCCTGAAATGTGCGAAATACTTCTTATTATCCCTTTTTTCTTTTTGAAAGGCCCAAAAAAAGCAGGACGAATCTTAAAAATAATGTCCACATTCCGTTCTGATGAGTCTACTGCTTATTTCTTCTATCGCGTAGAACTAATCGTTAAATGCAGTCGTTTCATCCCAAAATTCGGCGTACATTTTAATGTGTTCTTATTAACCCTTAGTACTTCTCAAATTGAGTGTTTGGGATAAACGTACCAATTGATACATTCGCTCGTCTTCCATTCGGCAGATTGCACGAATAAACCGCCCGTTCAGGGTTCAAAACGCTGGAGTACCTATGGAGGCATTGAAACCGGGTGCCTTCATTACGAACGCATTTGCCCGGCATTGTATATCATTTTTTGCAACCAGTGAATGGATCTGTGTCTATCAACCCTCAATCGTTTACCGTGGTCATTTTTGCAAACTACCACGGAGCAGGTGAGTGTGAATACGGTACCAAATAGCCCGCTTGTACAGCAGTCGGGTGTATATTTTTACTTAAAGCTTTTAATCAGCATTTAGCTCATCATTTTCCGTTCTTTTCTCTGTGTTTTTAAGTAAATTCAATTTAACACCTGTATTTGGTCTCCGGTCAACAGAAGTGGTGTTATCAAGGCAAAAAGTTAACCAAATAGAATAGCGTTTTCATGATTATTGATGATCTCGTATCCCAGAAAGCTAAACTGAAAAAACCTATTCATTTAACATCTGTTATGACACTTACGGGTAGATTAGTGACTTTAACTTAGATTGTTTGTCCTGTGCAGCAGTCGGCCCTTACCAAAGAATGATTGATCCATCAATGGCTCTTTTGATTTTTAGTACCTTAGATACCTTCATGGGACCACTCATTCAGCATTGGTTTTCAACAGACCAGGGAAAGCCGGAAGATGCTCAGAATGACCCGCTTTCAATAGGATGTTTTAAAAGCAGTCCAGTCCATAGTTATGGGACGCAGGCAGCTTCTTCCAGACCATGGACTGCAGCTGTGCTGGCTAATCGTGCGCGTCATATGGGAAACACTGAAGTGGCATCGCAGTTATCCTGGTGCCAGTCCCAACAAAATAATTCGGATACCAAGCTGTACATGCGTACAAATTCTGTCAAAGATCGAAACAAAACGTCTTCGAATGCTTTGCTGAACGGATTTGTTGAGTCAGACTCCAAGTTGAAAGACGGCGAGCAGACGGGCGAATCTAAAGTATGTTTAATCTGATCGCTTGAAATCAGTCGTTCATTAATTTAACTGTGTGTTATTTTGCCCCTCGCTTTCTTGGTCGTTGAACGATTACAGTAATACTAAGTTTTCACTTATCGCAATAATAGCCTATTTTAATGCTAGGTCTTTATCGACAAACATCAGTTGGGCTCTAACTGAACGGTTTTTACTCTGAATTATAAATAACTGAAATGTGTGGTTCGCTTGTGTTTTTAATCATCCCAGTTTCCTGGCCTTCTTGTGTCTCAGGCAAACTCGAATCACTATCTTGCCACAGCGGAAACAACGGGTTTCAGATTAGAGCACGGGCATGGAAGGACAATAAGAATTGCATAGAAACGTCTTGAAAAACATTTTATTTCTTTTTTGAGTAGTTGGCATCAATTGTTACTATTTATCTGGTGATAACCCACATCTCAATAAGTAATCACTACTTCCACGTGATATACTGTGTTTTTACTTCACACTTAATACTTCGAAAGAATGCATTCATGTTAGCCGTTACCTTCTGATCTCATCTCCCACCTAAATTAACTAATTCGGCGCCCTATCGGTATTTCGTAGGATAAATAGATCAGCAATACCCAGAATAAAGTGTATTGGTTGATCGAGATGAGTCACTTGAACAAATGTTTGTTCAGTGTACACTGTTATGAATGGAACCGAAAAATGACTATGATAACAGAGAAAACGTAAACAAGTTGGCCCCTCTATTTGGCCTCGTAAGGGCGTGCCTGGATGTTTGTGAAATCGACGGGACTCATCTTAGTGGCTGAAGAAATCATAAGATGTGGCCTTGTTTTATGATATCTTACGCGTTCGCATTCGTATTACTCCATTATTCGATATCTTCGTCTGTACCAGTAATTTCCCATAACCGTTCTATCTCAGCTGGGTTTTTTGCTGAGAGAAAGCAACAAAAACATTTTTATTGGTCGAATGATCTTCGGTAGAGCATTGCATACTCATAGAAAGTCGATTGTACGCTGCAACAGTCAGGCCAGTTCCTTGTGATTCAAACACTTAGCCACTGCGGGGAGGGGGGGGGGGAGGATATACGAAAATTGTCGGTATTTGAACATCGGTGTCTTCTTAGCTCTGCTGAAATCTGCTGGGGATACCGTGTGAATACTGCTAAGGTTAGGCGCAGAGTATTAGGCACACAAACCTGTTTAACGCTGTACGACGATGATGATAATGATGAACCAGATCATCAGATAAAACATTATTCACCAGGCTAAGGTGGTTAGGACATGTCTCCGGATATATATATATATATATATATATATATATATATATATATATATATATCACGAACGATGGTACATTGGCAGTTTTATAAGCACAATCTGTATTCAAAGGCCCCGCCATATTAGCAAAAATAATGAACGGAATGTAAAATGTGAACATAATATTCAACACCAGTCACTATCCGAGGACTCGCAATATATACATGATGAATAGTATAAGCCTCTACTGTTCTCGAGGTGCGAGATTCGAATCCCTTTACCGCCGATTAAATTGGTGGTAGACAGCAATCCACTGTCCCCAGGTTCACTACCACACATGAACTATTGAGATCTTATATGGTTCCCCACTCCACTTCAAGTCTAAAGGCCATGGCTGCCGGTCATCCCCGATAGTACAGTGGGTGAAATGCGGTTTACCTATCCTACTGCACTTGAATACGAATGTGGAATAAAGAACAGCGTTCTCGTCTAGCGACCAGTACTGGTTAGTCTTATGTTTTATTCCTCACTTGCGCACGAATGCAGTTGAACGGGTATACTCTGTTGCGCCAGAGGCACAATCAAGGAGAACCGGCCACCGCGATCCCTAGACTGCGAATAGAAAACCACATCGAATCTCATTAGGTCGGACGTGGTAAGGAATTGGTCAATGGCAAATTATTGTCCTTCGCAAACCACCGCTTTTCAGCTATTGTTTCTACAAGATAGTTAAAATGCTCTTGAAGACTGCTTGTCGTATTGTAGCAGCTGAGGCAGAGTGCTATTGATCAAACCTCCTGTGGGTTGTCTATGTAGAAGGCTAGGAAATAGATAGAGTGAGAAAAAGGCATGTGTTTAGTATAATTTAAGTGTCTGTAAATTTCACGAAGTCACTTGCAGAAGTTGTGTTGTTCACGGTCATATGAGTTCGCTGAAGCTATGAAATTCACCCACTGAAAACAGCAAATTGGTAATTTTTCTATCACTGATTCATGAACGTTAAGATAAATCTTTGAACAGTTCATGTAATAAAATCATGTCTGTCGACCGCACACATACTGTCTCCTTGTAGCGAGACACGTATCTTGAAGGCTCCCTGGCCGTATGCACACGCGCTGAGTACACTGTTTGTTTGCGTGTTCGTGAGAACCTGCTGGCTGCCGGTCCGGCTACATTAGCCACCCGGCGGTCCAGCACCGCCCCAAACGGAATAGCACTGGACGCCTATTGTCTCCGTTCAATTCAGCCGGATGAGCTATTGCCCATCACCGGGCGCGCCGGTCCCGCGGATGGTCTCTATCCCGGACTTTACGTGATCGCTCCGTTGACGTGGAAAGTAAATCAACGATTGAGCAACAATGTGATCCGTCTGGGTAGGTCCATACTGCATTTGAAGTGGATTCTTCTCAGTATAAATCAAAGCTTTTATTTACGTCCGTGTTATAAAAATAAGACCGAAGCGATCAAGTTTTTTGTTTGTTTACTTCATCTTCGGATTGATGCAATTGCATGGATAAGAGCAATTATTCAAAAGCGATACTTCTAATGTCAGTAAAACGATATTTTCACAAATTTCGGACCACTAACTGTTCCGAATCCTCCCCTACCGACCACAATATTTGTAAACTCTTTGTTGAATATACACACCATAAACATGTGTTTCAGTTTCAGTTTATTCAACCATTAACCTCGCACTTCTGTGCTCTGATTTCAGTTGCTACCTTCCGGCATCGTCCACTTAAGGGCCAGAAGAATAAAAGCATATTCATAAAGATCCAAAGAGTCGAAGTACCAAGGGGAAATCAAGAAGAAAATGAAAGAGACCGAATGCAACTACGCCACTGACCGCGACACCCAGCCATATCACTTAATGTCTCCAACCATTTAGTAGGTGGATCACGTGGACCCCAACCTGAAAGTCTAACACGTCCTACTTGGCCTATTCCACTGGTCAAGGTTCTCATACCTTTTTGCCATGTCATGCACTGACCACCTCGACACACCTCCCTACAACTGGCTGCCTCGGAGAACAGCGCACGCTGAGGAAGTCTATCCATAGGCATGCGTAACACATGTAACGACCACCTTAACCTGTTTAGATTCAGCACTTGATCCACAGACTGACCTTTGGTTCGCAGCACCTTTCGCCGAACCTCAGCATTGCTGATACGGTGTTCCCAACGTATTCCAGCAATTCTACGGAGACATCGATGCTCAAACACCAACAGTCTTCGTCTATCTTATACCCTCAACGGCCATGTTTCCGAGCCGTATGAAGGAACAGATCAAACCACCACTGTGTACACTCTACTCTTAACAGACAATCGGATGTCACGCCGACGCCACAGATGACAGAGGTTGACAAAAGCCAAACGCGCCTTCTGTATACGCGATAACACTTCATCCGATATCAGTCCACCTGATGAGATGCAGCTGCTCAGGCAACAAAATTTATCCACTTCAGCTCGAGCTTCCCTTGCCAGCACAAGGTTTGGTGTTGATCAAACCCAGTCCTGAAACAGCACTTCATACTTCGAAGGTGCAAAACACATTCCAAACATTGCTACACTATTGTTAAGGCTATCTAAAAGAGCTTGCAACTTAAGTAGTTTATTGCTCAAAACAAATATGGACAATAATGGAGTAACAGTGAACGCAAGTACGTCAAACGGACCGAACGCGCTAAGGTAAAGGAAGGCATACGAACCACACGATTGTATCCTGCGACTGGATAACGACTGTCTTCAAATGGATTAGATAATTGGTATACTAATAAGCACTGTTGGTATAGTCAATTGATTTTGGTGATGTCCGAACAACTGTTTACCAACAGACAGCGATTTTTCCCGGCACTTCTTTTGGATTAAAACATACTTAACTGTTTTATCCAGGGGGTGGGGTTACCGAAAAAATGGTCTTTCTGGTAACACCGAAAAGTTTCACGCTGCGTTAACGTACTGTACACATTAAAATATTTATACGGGTTTATCCGAACAAGGGTGTTGGAATACGAACCGTCACGACGAGAATGCACCTTGGTGAGGTGTGATGGCCTTCATGCCTCCATGGTACAAATAACAATACAGGATGGCTTCCTTAAGCCGAGGATGCAATCACGCCTGACAGGTTGATGAGTGGAAGCCAGATAAAGTCCATTCTCTGAACCAGTTGGTGGGTAACATCCGGTTCTAACCACTATGCCCCTGGAGAGGACACTCCAGCGAATAAATACGGAGAGAAATATTCTGCCAGTCTAAAAACTTCCACAAGATGGACATAGGAATGGAGTACCTGGAGTTTCTAACGACGGTAAGGGAAGTGATCGCACTTCATTGGGCAGCTGTCGCTTGCCTGAACTGCGCAATTCCTAGCCCAGAGGATGCTGCCCCGTCCACATTCCGCTTGCTCTATTGGGTGCATGGAACTTAGGGCTTGATATGAAAAGTGGACCGATAACAAGGCACCAGCAAAGACAAAACAGAATGCGTTCAACAATCAGGTCTCGTGTCGGGCCGGAAGAAGTTCCTGCACGGGTTCTTCGGTCAGGTTCTCGTGCTGGGTTGACGCCTCACTGCTTTGTAGGTGAGACTTTTGAGTCGAAGTCTCCGGTTAGGATGCCCAAAGAAAAATCCCTTCTGTGGTGTAGGCAGCCGCGAAGTATGATTCACCTAAAAAAACCCAGTATCTTTCCTGTTAAGAGCCTTACCAATTTTCCCTCTTTTAATTCAAGATCGATGCAAAATGCCGCAGGTAAATGTGGCTTCGATGAAAGTAGTAGTTCAAGAGTTGAGTATAAAGCGAATGTAATCCTTGAGCCTAAATGTTCACTTCATTTGGTTGGATTTAACGTCCACACGCTACGTCAGATAAGGCAACAGGCTGCCCTCGCTAGAACTCTTAAGACCTTTAGAATGGAAGTGTGCTGTGTCCCCGACATACGCATACAAAACCCCACTTCTATGATCACCCTTCGCACCCAAGATACAATCTCAGTCTCTCATTCTACTGTTCGTGTTTCGGGTGATCCGGTTTCTACACATTTTCCACCAAACTCTAGCCAAAAACCCCAATCCTTTAGTCACGACGCACCACTCTCTACACGCGACCCACCATTCTTTAGTCATGACCCACAATCCTTTAGCCACGACCCACCATTCTCTACCCGCGACCCATCATTCTTCAGCCTTGACGCACAACCTTTGGCCGTACCGCTGCAAGCCAGTCACATCAAAAGTATCGGAATACAGTGACATCGAGAGATATTGGGACAATTTGTTTCTTTTTTTACTACAAAGATTGATGTTACAAAGTCGACCGAACAAATGGGAAAGTGTGGCGATCATATGCTGCTCAATTGACCGTGGTAATGATATCAAACGTTGCATTGCAAATTGATTGGAGAAGGTTTAAACGATGTGCCCGTATCGTCGAACCATGTGGCACGACCCTTATTACTGTTGTATTTTCGGCGAATCAGTTTCTAGTGTACTGAAAAATACAAACGACGTAAAGTAGCAAATATTTTACCTTTTTGAATTCACTGTGTGCCTTTTCCAGTGGTTTGAAAAATGGACTATACGGTGGAAGAAGACGTATTTAGTGATTGGTATGTAATTGTGCAGTAATAACCCTCCGATGAACGGGCGCATTGTCAAAGGTAAGTACCACTGAAACATCAGATTGCTCAGTAGCAACAGACGCTGAGCAGCATGAGAGAAACTCATTAAAAACATGCTGTGTAATCTTTGTATGATATTCTTATATCT